>VDFB02271358.1:1191574923-1191736050 GCA_007258455.2 Sequoia sempervirens
CTCCCGAGTCCTTCAGTGAGCCTATCAGTGAATCTCGGACACTACCTCCCTCACCCATTGAGTTAACACATGGCACTCCTATGAAGTGCATGTTTAATTTTGTGGACGAGGACCCAACCCTATTAGCAATTTTTGCAAAGTCGCTAACTTCCACGCCACAGAAACTGAGTGGAGAAGACCTTGAGGGGCCTTCTTCCTTGGCTTTTGTTGTGGGAAGATCAAAGGGTTCCCCCCTTGATATTCCACCCTTGCAGGCTCATCCACCCTCCCCTTACAATGATCTAGATTGGGAGAATGATGACCTCTTGGTTGATGAGGACTAGGGGGCCACCTCTTCTTTATTGGTAGAGTAGATTGTGTGTGTGTTTGTATTCCCCCGTGTTTGTGTTATGTGTTCTTGGATGACCCTCGTAACCCTTGTAGGTGCTTGGATATAAGAGTGTTCATGTGTCATAAAACTTCCTCTATTTGTTACATCATTCTTCATTTGTTGTGTATTGATTTTTGACAATTGGGGATGATGCAAAGTGTTGGAGGCATTTAGACTTCTCTTCCATGTTGACCCAATTTTTTATTTTCATTTTATCTTCACGTACCTTTCTTTATATGGTTTGATATAGTAGGGGGTTGATGACAGTTCATTTATATATTATTCTATCTATTTATCGATATTTATGAGCAGCTCTGACCTCGAAATATTAGATCACCCCTATCCCTTGTTCATGATGTTATTGTGTCTCTTATTTCTTTGCACTTATCTTTCTTGCTTGCTTTGCGATGTTGTGGTGCCTATGTGTTGTCCCTTGCGTGTGTGACAACATTACCACAATTACATCTCATTATGTTCAGTGGGCCAAAACATCACCTTTTCATTCTTGTTTTTCTCTCCTTAGGATGTCACATGCCTTTGTGTTCGACACGCACCATCCTAAGGGGGGGATACCATGTCACTTCAATTTTCAAAAAAGCATTTGGTGGCCAATGAATCTTTTCTTGAAAATATTTTCAAAATCATTCAAGGAGGGAGCACCTTCTCCTATGAGTGAAGTTCTAACCTTCCCCTTGCGAGGGGGAATTCTTCCTTTCAAATTCCTCGATGAAGTGAAACCTTTCAAAGGGATTCCTTTATGTTGAATTGATTTGTGAAAAATACTCTCATACTTTCAAACTAAGCATCCCTTGAGTGGATCCCTTTTCTTTTGAAGGGTTCCTTAGGGACCCCTTTGAAAGATCTTCCTTCAAATTTTGATTTTCTGCTTGCTTTTCTGCTTGTGTGGCTGCTTTTTGTTTTCTAACATTTGTCTACGGATTAACATGTTGCTTTGCAGGTGCGCCTGTGAAGTTGCTTTCTAATCCGACTCTACGAAGTCCCCTCACATTAGGCTTCCTCTAGGAGAGAGTACCTAGGGGTGCCTTCTTTGTAGGTTCGAGGACCTGTGAAGTGCTTGCATCCTACAAGATTTTTCCATTGTTGGTATACGGGCCTTTGGTGCACTTTGTTCAAACCTCCTTACGAGATAGTACCTGTGGAGTTATTTTCAAGCACTTTCAAGTTCACCAGATTGCGGTTTGCTTCCTCGATGGTTCAAGTAAACGTCTCTAAACTCTTTCAATCTACTTTACCAAACACTCATTGGCACTCATGTTTGCTAAAGTGGGGGCAAAATGTATAGAAACGAATTTACACCCCTCTTGCAAATTCCCCTTTTACACCCTCCACCTTAGAAAAATCAAATTCAGCCAAGTAATTCCACGTCCTCATTTTGTACCCCATCCACCTGGCACTTGTTTTAGTGTCAGTGGGGGAATTTCTATCAGGGATGTGTGTGCGACACATAGACATCTGTGTGGTGCGTTGTCGTCCTAACAAGATTCTTGCCTCTAGAATCTACAGAGGCATTACATTCTCCATTGGCGATGAAACATAACGCCCTTGTTCCTTCTTGTCGACCTTTGAACAACTCTTTCCCTCCTAATTGGCCTTCAAATGACTATCTTTCTCATTCAATCCATCTTCTTGACATTTTCTTGATCTTCCTCATGTTTCTACTTGTTGGCTTGATCTTGCTTCACACTCTTGGAAATTATCACTCTTGCTATTTATTGCACTATTGGCATCACAACTCCAACATCACAACATCCCACACATTTTACCATAGAAGTTGCAACTTAGTGTCTAGTGAGACTGCTTTCGGCGTTGTTGTGGCTATGTCGACTCTACCATTGTTGTGGGCTTGCATTCCTCTCTCATTGGTCTTGAGTGCCTTTGGCCGAGGGTGGTAATGGTTTCATATTGCTTTGTTGTTGGATTTGAGTAGCATAGTGTCTCTTGTAGTATTTGGTCGCATTTCCATTCCAGCATCATTTTCTTTATTATATTTCTATCTATCTCTCTATCTAGCTATCCGTGGAGGTGGAAACACCAAAGTGGGTGTTTGACTACGAAAAACCCTTATATAGCCCCAACATTTTTCCTCTCTTGGCTGTGTAGGTACATGTTCATGTGGAGCTTGCTGGTGAACTAGAACCTTTGTGAGTTAATCTTCATCACCCTCATTTCTTGTCACTTTTACATCACCTTTATAGTTATTTTGCTTATTTTGTCTATTATAATTTTAGTTAGCACTTTAAACTTCATTTGCTAAGTCATTAGTAGTTTTTTGTACCTTTTACTGTACTTTTGCATTTTCTAGCCGTACAGACGCTAGTGCTCTTGTGAGATGCCAATGCACCACACTGTCATCCCTAACCTGCGCTGTTGTCCTCTGGTAGAGAGCTGTCTGAGGTATAGTTTAGGTTCTAGAAGCCTACTCATTTAGCCCCACCAAAAATTTCAGGTTAGTAGAGTGACAAGCACTTGAGGGTGCTCTTCATTCTCTATCCTTGAGCCAAAACACTTGTCCAACCTAAGGTAGACTAGGGTAGCCTTCCACTCTCGACTCTCCAAGACCTGGAGCCTTGGTGTGGTTAGTTCCCCTCCTATACAACATTTAAGAACATAAATAGGATATAATCATCAAGGTATATGTAATAATATTCCCCTATTATAGGGAAATGACAAGACAAGAATAGCCATAAATGTTAGGTAGAAATTATGTAAGCACATCAAGCATGTAGTAAGTATATATGGATAACATTGTGTAAGCACACGAGTAGGAGATAAGTGTGAAGGTACATGTAAATATGTTTGTCCCCAACATAGAAAATGAAAATATAAATAGAAATGAATATGATAAAAGGATCGAGAAATTAATTTAGGAAGTAAAGGATATGAGAATGACAAGAGTCATGACAAGTAATTGTTGTTGGAGTAACAATATGATGAATAAAAAAACCAAAAACTTCCATAAATAAATGTACACATAATAATACCAAAAGTTATCATAAAAATTAATCAATCTAATAAAATAGGATCCTTGTATATGTAAGAAAAGTAGGAAGAAGGAAGGTAGGAGTAGACTACTGACTAACCCTCTCGAAGGTGCGACACATATAGAACACTTAGAATAAGTGTGAGGACATGTCTAAAGTCCCAATGAGGTGAGACAAAAATATAAAAATCCTCTACATGAGCTTAAGTGTAGTGTGAATAGGTCCACTAGTTTAAAGTAAACTAGATAGATAAAACTACTTTTCACACTAATAATTGGAGCATGTGAAAGATAGAAAATAAATGAAGTGTGTAGAAGGTATTATAAACAATGCAAGGAATCAAATAACTACACTTATATTCTTTTAAGTGTTTAATAAGAATATAAATGTAAAAAATAGCTTTCAAATCTAAAATAAATAAACCTTATTCTAACACGTGTTAACCAAACACAAGAGTTGGGAATCATAAATTTAGACACTAGAATGTTAGAGAGGAAAGGAAACTTAAGATGAAATTTTTATGTATATAAATTATCAAATATGAGTACATAAATGAGTTAGAAATGATTGTAGGTAATTGCCACTCAAATTTAGGTGTCCTGTGATAAAAACTTTGGAAAATTAGCACGAGTACAACACTAGAGAGGTGTATCTACAATGCAAGAGGTTGATAGATGTTATCATGTCTAATATTTCTAAAATTCTACAAAAATATTTATCCTTGATAAAAAATTATGTTTCAACCTATAATTGGCTTTCATGTACTCGAAAAAGCAATATAATAAAATTTAAGATAGCTACGGACAAGAAAAATTATTTATTTTATTTAGGAGGTTGACGTAGTCCTCTATTGAGTATATTCTAATTTTAATCCAAAAAAGGACTATAGGGAATAGAAAGTGTGTAAAACCAATTGAGAGTAAATGTGATGTGTGAAAATAGGTATAAAAAAAAACTCTATGGGGTAGAGTTAGGATAAAATGGTGTGTGAGTGAGATGGAAGACAAAAGGGAAATGAAAATGGTGATCACAAAGAACAAGCAAGAGGTTGAAAGTCTTCAAAATTGGTACGATTTATAGGGTGAGGATTTTTAGATTTGGAGGGTTTGAAAAGGTTTTCTATGACCCGAGCATGGAGGAAATCAAAGGGATAAGATAAGAAGACAAATATAAGGAAGGAAAACTACAAGTAGAACACAACTCAAGGGCTCAAGGGAGACTTCATAGATTTATATTTGTAATTATAACTTTACCACCTTCTTGCCTTGGCAATGTACCTATAATTTGTCTATATGAAGAGGACAAAGAAACTAAGTTTTTACAATGAAGTTGAAATATTTCGAGCCAATTTTTTCAATTTTTTCAATTGCAACAAGCAGAGCAATCCACAGTCGTTAGGGTTAGCTCTAAACCAGAACGATACTGAAACAACTCTAACCAAAATGTACACCAGGATCCCGATGAGGGCAAGGTGTGAGCATTGGTCAAAGGATCTGAATGCAAAAATAGAACTTGAAGGAACTCTAACCAAGCATGGCGCTGATGATGGCGAGCATATGGTCAGAGGATCTTCTACCACTACAAGTACTGAAAGGGAACTCAACACCAAGTATGTGCTACCCAATCCAGTATGGAGTTGAGGCGACCATATGGCGGAGTGTAAGAATTACAATGCTATGAAAGGAAATAAGTAATGATGCTGAAAATACTCGACGTCAAGAATGTGCTTTCCAGACCGAGACGGAATAGGAGCTACCATATGACGGAGATATAAATTATTACAAAGCTACTTCAGAATGTAAGATAAGCATTACAAATCAGAATTAAGCAAGATTAAGAATTGCTGCCAGTACTACTGTTCAGCTTACAATATGAGAAGAATTCACCTGCCAAGAGCATGAAGTTAGAACAATTCAATGAACATCTAATAAAAGGATTCTCCTTGCTTAATGAAGATACCAAGACTGATTTCTTCACTCAAGAACCGGATTTAAGATTCTGATTTGTACATATTTGCACTTTTAAATGTAAAACCAGCATGCCTGTAATCCACTAATTTGCTCGTATAACACCCTAAACAGACCCAAAAGACTTCAAGTTTGATGCAATGGACCTATAAAATGATGGCACCTAGTTTAGTTATAAGAAAAGGCAGCTAAAAGTGGCTATTAATTAATGGCATGGATCCCAAGGCACTCCAGAAAGTGTTCCCTACAAGGAATGACGAATTTGCATTATAAAATCATCAGCTTCATATTAAAATCTGCAAATATTCATGAAGGGTCGCCTCCAACAGAGAAGACCAATGAGACAATACCCAGAACAACACTTTTTGTATTTTTTGACTTGTGATTAAAAACAATAATCTGCTATGAGGAAAATGCAATCTAGAATCTCACTAAAATGCACAAATCTGAACTACAAAGCCACACAATGACAATAATGCAGAAATCTTGATACAAAACACTCAGACTATACTATCTCACCACTAGTCGCTATCTTTCAAGCAGAAGCAATGCCTAGCTAGGAGGCTTACATTCCTCGAAGCAATCCCACAGCCAATCCGGCAGCATAACATTCCTGTAGATAAAAGATAATCTCAATGATAACCAATGGCCTCCTTTTATAATTTTCAGATGATCTTTCTCGAAACCCTAAACTTCCTTTTCGAACCAAACCCTAATCCTCCAATAGAAAGCGTCCCACTTTTCCAAGCAAACTTTGACTTTTAATAATACTTTATTTCCTTCTTGAAATTGGCATCCAATTTGAGCTTGGGTTAATCTTTACTTTATAAGAAATATAATTAATTTCTTTCAATGAGGCGCCCACCCATAAAGACATCTTTTAAAACAACTTAAAGTGACGAGCTAGGCCAAGGGGGTTAATGTTAAAATATAACATTAAAACATGACTTTAATTAAATAATTTGACTTATCTCTCCAATTGTGCCCCAAATCCATAAATGAGCAAGCCAACCGATCAGTTTGAAGTAGAAAGTCAACCATGTTGAAACCAACAGGAACACTGCCAGAAATAGAATTTACTAAAAATAGTAAATTCCTGAAGATGCTCAGAATGCCAAGAAGAACATATCACTGCGAAGCTCTCTGAAAACCCATAAAGAATCCGCCATTGAATCAACCAACCATGAGCAAGAGCATCCTTCAAAACAAGAAACCCTAATTTTACCTTCCGAGTAGCCTACGGGTCTCCGGAATAGGCCAACGATCACTAGAAAGATCATACTCGAGAAGGGGACATTACAGAAGTCCAATTTATTAATGAATGAAAAGAATGAAAAAATGACTTAAATATCAACCTAAACCATATTTTAAGATTTTTGATCAATTAAAATGTGTTAGGGTTAGCTCAATTACTGATGAGGAGAGTTTGGTGAAGAGATATTACAAGGACAAGAATGCTAGGGGAAGAATGTATCCCTTCAAGATACAATATCATTTTTTGTAGGTGATCTAATGATGTTTTCTAAGGTCTAAAAATCCTAGTATTTCAATCTATGGTCATCAAGGAGACCATAAATGTGTGTAAAATGAGCTCAAAACCACACTAGGAAAATAAACACAAAAAAGAGTGAAAAAAATTTCACAACATGCAATTTTTGTCATTACATTTTGCTCCCACTTTATTGAACTAATGACACTAAGTGGAAGAAAAATGATATAGTATAATAATATATCATTGCATTAGTGTAAGTGATGCATGAGCATCTCAAACCTACGAGTAATCCTGTATCAACTAAAAATATTTCATTTTATTTTATATTTATGTTTAATTTTTTTTTTGTTTCATTAGTATTTATTTTGGTTTACTACAATTAATTTTTCTAAATACAATCTTTAGTTTGTGCATTTAGACTCATAGAGACAAAACTAGTTGTATGGTAACATAAATAAATAAGAACTTCATGATATTTTATCTAAATCATGTCCACATATTCATTTTCTTTATATGAGGGGACTTTCCAACTCATCTTAAGGAGATCCATTAAGTTTGGAGTCACATTACTTCATCCTTGGTTGGTGCAAACCTTCTACATCAACTTTCACTATAAAAAGAGGTGCAATTAATTTAAAGGACATTAATGGACAATAAGAGAATATATTGGTGTGAATGAGGTATGTTGCCTAGCTAATTTCACTCTTAGTTTCTTTTCAAACCTAGTTACCTAATTTTATTTAGGGTTTTTTAGGGCATTTACTTTTTTCATCTTGAATCACAATAGTAAGACACATGTCATAATTTTATGTTGTCTTATGCCTCACCCTTGCCTATATATACAAGGTTTATAATTGTAATCTTAATTAATGAATTATATTATTTATTCACATCCTTTGGTGTGATCTAATTATTATCTCATGATGGGGCTCTCTTGTGTTTTTATGGGAGATCCTTGATACTGGGTGGCTATATCCATAACCAAATCTTGCATGGTATCAAATCATTCCATACCAACTCCTACATGGTATAAAAGCTTGTAGGAATCATTCTTATTGATCTTTTAAGAGATCTAAGTTGTGAATCTCAGTTGCTCTTAAAAGTTTGAGTATACTCTTCTCTTGCATCAAATTATGATTTGGAGAGTAAAAAAATTGATAGAAATAGAAAATGTGGGGGATTTCTCTTTGTGGCTTAGTATTATGAGTTTGTATTAAATGTTAATGGAGTAAAACTAAGCACACGATTAATTCTATAAAATCCAAAAATATCAAATTATCTTTTTGTTTTATCCAAATTGGATAGAAAAGTTCCAATCTATAAGGATTTGAAGTTGGGAAGTGCATGCCAAAACTAATTGTTACTTGATCCTTCAAAGCATTTTGGATCAAAACTAGCCTTACAATCACATTTATAATTATCAATAACTTATAGGTTAACTATCATTTCATTAAAATTAGACACCTTTTTCCCAAGCCCTAAGGGAAAAAAATTGCCCTCTCCCATCCTCTATATGGATCATACAATTTTAGTATATTCTCCATAATGAAATTTTGTATATAGTGTTGGCACAAGTAGATTTATAGGGTACTATCATACCCTATTCCAACCTATATGGCAATCTATAGAGTAGCACAAAGCTTCCACATGGTGTGGACCCCATACCAATTTTTCCACTAGTAATTTATGCTAGTTAGATGGTGGTCACAACACCCACCACCACTAGTAAATTTTTAAACTAACACCAATTGTGCCTAGCATTCACAACCTATAATAAATTTCTCTAGGTGGCACCACCTCATGTTCACCCATATAGGAAAAAATCACCTTTCTCATAAGTGGTTTTCACCTATTTTAGGTAGTTTTGAAATTAAAAAATGTCAAATTCCAACTTTTAATTGGTAGTTTCATAATATAGGGAATGGTTTTAAAAAATCTAATGGCGATTTTGGAAATATTCACAAAATATTGTATCCATTCTAGACTATTCTACTAATCAAAATTCATGCTGGCAAGTTGCAACTCTTGTCTGCAATTCGGTCCTTGAAAGGATTCAAAAAAGTCACTCCTACCTTCTAGAATTCGGTCCTTGAAAGGATTCAAAGGAAATTGGCGGAATGGAAAGGCTCCATTCTCAATCATGCTGGAAAGCTACAACTCCTGTCTGTTGCCCTTCAAGGGATCCCTGTTTACTTCCTCTTCATCTTCAATATCCCCAGATACATGGTTGAGAAGCTAGAAAAAATTCAAAGGAATTTCTTTTGGTCTGGGACTAAGGAAAAGAAAAAAAATTCTCTCGTTAGCTATTGTGGTGGGCTTGGGATCAGGAATGTTCTTAGCATCAACACGGCCTTGCTAGCTAAGGTTGGTTGGGATCAGCTAAGGAATAAAAAGGATTGGTGCAAGATTATGAATGCCAAGTATCTTCACAACATACCTATGATTAAATGCATCTCTGATGATCACCCCTTGGGTTCTTTGGCTTGGAAGAACATTTGCATAATGAAGGGGTTACTCATGGATCGGGATGAAATGGAAGATTGGGAATGGCAACAATATCAGATTCTGGGAAGACCCTTGGTTGTTAGACATCCCCCTTGCTTTGTCTGACTTCAGGAATCTTATGAGACTGGCTCAACTCTTCTTCGGGTTGTTCGTTAGAGATTACCTCCTCGACCAACCTAGGGCTTGGAGGTGGAAAAACCTGCTTCTTTGTAGTCCTTTGTCTCCAAAATTATTAACTCTAGCTAAGTCTTTGCAAGACATGATCACCCTTACCAGATTACCTCTATCCAACATGGAGGATGATTTCTACTTGACTAATGATTGACAGGGTAATTTTTCTGTTAAATCAGCCTATAATTTGTTGTTGAACCAAGATGTTGAACGTGGACCCTGGAAACAGGTTTGGAACAGACACATGATTCCAAAAATAAACTTTTTTCTAGTGGACAACATGCCATAACAGAATCCTTAGGATAATCTAAGGAAAAGGGGATTTCAAATCCCTAATAGATGCTCATTGTGCAAATGCAATGAAGAATCGGTGGATCACTTGTTGTTGCACTATCTGTTTGTTGCTAGTGTCTGGGAGTTGGCTTTGGAGCAATTGGGAACTCAATGGACAATGTGTAAAGACATAAAATCCTTTATCTCGAGTTGGTCTGGGCCCTTCCTTCACCCTTTAACTTGTGAGATCTGGAATTAGGTTCCCCTCATAATTTGTTGGTGTCTATGGAAGGAGAGGAACAATAGGATTTTCAGGAATATTAAGATGGGCCCTAAAGAGGTTTTTGGTATAGGGAAAAGGCTAATTTCAGAAAATATTTCGATCTTCAAGGGGAAAATCCCAGAAAAAGCTCCTGTTGAGTGGTAAATTAAAATGGCTAAGGCTTGGCACTAGAATCTTGATGCTAATTCCTACGACGACTCTAGGTCCCAGGTTAGATGAGATACTGTCTAGAAACCCCTGGACCATGGCTGGCATAAACTAAATTTTGATGGTACCACCAAAGGCAACCTGAGCAAGGCAAGTATAGGAGGCATAATCAGAGATTACAGGGGCAAGTTCGTTGCTAGTTACTTGGGGGGTATAGGAATTCAGTCATCCATGACTGCAAAAGTAAGGGCGCTAATAAAGGGTGTCTAGTTAGCTCACTCTGGGGATAAGGAACCTGCACATTGAAGGGGATTCTAAGTTGGTGGTTGACATTGTTAATCAAGGAAAATTACTTGGTTGGAGTACTAGGGACATTTTATTAGACATATTTCATTTAGTGTCCAAGTTGAATATGAAGATTACTACTTGCATTTTCTAGGAGGGTAATCAAGTTGTTGATGCTATGGCTAACCTAGGATCCCACTGGAGAGATTCTAAGTGTTGGAGGAATATGAGGAACTTACTGCCAGGAATACAAGATTTAATCCTTGTAAGAGAGGGGGATCGACCACATCAAGGCCCCAAGTCATGAAGAGCTAAGAGCGAAAGGCTGCCCTAACTTACCTCACTCTAAAGGCATATTTTGAATGAGGGACAAGATTGATGAGGACTATAAGGCCCTACAACTACTCTTCAAACCCAAAATTAAAATTGGGGCTAGGCGAGCAGATTTTTAGGTTCAACATTGTACCTCAAGTAGCTCTCTGCCCGAGGATGGAAGCGCGGTTTCGGGACAACAGCGCAGCGCGTTGGCATCTCTTAGGTGCACTAGTGTTTGTACGACCAGAGGACAAAAAAATAGTATGAAACACCAGAAAAAAAGTTGATGGCCTAGCTAGTCACTTCTAAGGGAACAAAATAGAACTATGAAGTAGGAAAGATATAAATGAATGTGATAAAGTAAGTATATGAAGGCTAACGTGACAAAGATATTCTTACAAAGATGCTCATTCGCTAGCTAGCTCTGAGTGCACGTCCACCTACACACAAGAAAGAGGATAAATTATTGGGGGTTGTATAGGGGTCTGCCTCAGTCAGATCCCCGTTTCAGTGTTTCCATCTCCATAGACAACCAGGATAGCAATGATAGAGAAATGTATGATAAAGAAGTAAAGAAAGAAAGTACATGATAACACTACCAAACAGTATAAAGCTACTCAACCAAATCGTAAAGGAGAGGAGTGAAAACGTTACCACCTCCACCAAGAGCTCACTAGCTAATGATGGAGAAAGAGAGCTTGAACAATCACCATAGCCTCAACTGCGATGAAGGGAGGTGTTGCAAAACCTCAAGCCCCTGCTGCAATGGCTTGTTCCACACCTTCTTTATGGAGTTGATGGAGTCTTGTTGTTGCTTCTATGAAGTGTTAAAGTGTTTCTTGAAGTGATGGATGCAAAGAGAATGAAGTTGAAGTGCTTGAGAATGCAAAAAATAGATTGTGTAGAAGATGAAATGAATGAAGAGTGTTTTCGTAGGTGGGATGAGAGAAACTGCCATTTTTGGGGTCGGTTAGTCGAAGAGGGACATTACAAACTAACCCCAATGGGAAGTGTAATGCCTCTGCCAGCTTTAGACATAGGAATTTGTCAGGGACGTAAGCACGCCATGTGCACATCTCTGACAAATATTCTTCTACCGACGCAAAGGGTAGACACTAAGTTTTTATTTCCCCAATTAATGTCCAAAGTTAGGTTATACAATAGTAGCAGGTTTTAGGATTAGCATTATTGACATGATTTTATTGCTATTGTAGTTTTAGAAAACCTACTATTATTAAAAACTAGTGCTATTGTCAAATTGTGATGCTAGTGCTAAACAATAGTGCTATTGTTGGTTCATAGTTGTAAAAACTAGTCATGCAAATTAGGTTATTAGTACATTGTCGCTAATGTTATAGGGTGATGCTATTATAGAGTTAATAGGTTTGCTATTATAAAAGGCAATCACTCTTATCAAGAAACAAACTCGCTTTTGTGAAAACCAACCACAGTTGCTCCAAAAGATGCTCGATTTTGCTCAAAAGCATTGATTTAGCTAGTTTAACTACAAATTTAGGTTCTCTAACTTAATTTTTCAGTAAAATTTGACATTGTGGGTTGAATACTTGTAGGCTACATTACATCCTCTATAGTCTAGGGAGCATAAACCATGGACCTTAGATCGAATAGCTCAGTTTCAAGAGTTGGAGAGAGATTTTCTAGATGTCATTGGATTAAGATACATCGCATATATGCCCGAGATTCGATCACATAGAGCTATGATGACATCACTAGTAGAGTGTTGGAGATTTGAGACAACCACCTTCCACCTTCCAATAGGGGAGTGTACCATCACACTAGAGGATGTTTGGAGGATACTACATTTACCTATTCACAGTGAGATGGTTAGATATGCCATTAGGAGAGGTACATTGGCTATGTAGAGATTATTAGGTGTTTGACATCTCACTATCGTAGATTCAGAGATTGATTTGACTCCATTCCTAGATATTGTAGATGATATGGTTATAGTTCTAGCAAGATTTATCATTGGACCTTTGATGCCAGATAGGAGATCTCAAAGATTTCTAATCGGTTGGGGAGTTGTCATCGAGATGATGATAGAAGAGGGTACTCGCTATGCATGGGGACCCTGCTTTTTAGCTCACCTATATCATGAAATGCATTAGGCATGTTACCATAGTGACAACAACATTTTGGCATACTCCATTTTTGGGCATGGGAGTGAAATGTGATCACATGACCAAAGGGGATGGATTGGAGGGATCTAGATGATCCATACTTATATAGGTATCATGACTGGTTGCATTACAGATAGCTTTTTAGTACTAGAGGGTTGTGTTTGATGATATGGCAGAGTTTATATGGAGACCTTACCTAGATTGTGAGGCATGGACTGATGATCATGAGTAGCTTGTATATTGCAGATAGACCCACTACTTGACCAGGAGAGTGGACACCCTCCTTGAGAGGTATCTTCTAGATAGAGTCCTCTGCTATTTCAGGTAGAGATAGATCAGGCCAACAGATGATTTCCATGCTCGATATACTCACATAGCTAGAGAGGTCAATGCATGGGGACCTTGAGTAAATTTGTAGAGCATGGTGGTAGATTTTTAGGCACTGACAACTCTTGGATGGGGATGGGTAGTTAGATCCCAAGATGCAGGGATGACACATGATTTTGATGCATGGCGGGCCAGGAGATGACCACTTATTTACTATACCCCCAAGAGGAGCAGGAGTAGGAGGCCTTGTGATCAGTTGATGAAGGAGAGATGGAGCAGTTGGTAGCAAAAAAGATCACCAGAGATAGAGGATTTCTCATGAGCAACAATAGAGGGCGCAATAGGATCGGGATGAAAGGCATGATCACATTTAGGATGATGAACAAAAATAGGGCCCAGATGATGAGAAACAATGAGTACAAGTACATCCTCCTCAGGGAGATATGGTTTCTCGATTAGCATAGATTACAATTGAGAGAGATCAGGCTCAAGCCAAGCATGATCAAGCGATCCAAGATAGAGATGCTAGAGTTGGAGAGCGAGATGCTAAGATTGTCTGGAGGCATAGATTATTGTTCTTACTATCAAGCAGGATTAGGCCCGCATGGAGAGGGGTGCAGTGATATAGGAGCGAGACACAAAGTAGGGCACCCACATATAATTAGAGATAGAACACACCTCCTCCATCCCTCAAGCACAATACTAGTTATAAAGGGATCAACTGATGGAGAAAAGGACCTATTATAGGACTCTCTACAAGGCTCAAGTTCCTAGAGCACAAAGATGACCTAGATTTGGGCCGGGGAGTTGTACTACAACTGCAAAGTTGAGAAAATCAAGTGGAGGATCCATCAGTAGAAATTTTATTTAGCCTTCTGGCCCTCTCCTATAGCCACACCAGTCACCTCCTCAGAGCATTCAGAGATCACCCATCAGAGAGGACCAGTAGATACTATTGCCTGATGGAGAGCAACAGGGTTGATCTTGTTTCATTGTTTCTATATGGACTTGATGTAGGCATGATTTTGTATATGTTTTCATCAACCAGTTAAGCCTCGTATATATGTATATAGATGATATGTGGGAGACTACACATTATTTATTGATGATGATGTACCATGACATTTCTATTTTTTATGTGACAATATGTGATGTGTTATGAAATGCTTATGATATGCATTGTGTTTATGATATGGATTATGTTTATGATATGGATGGATTTATGCTATGCTATGCTATGTAATAATGATGTATGCATTGATGTTAGTGATTTATTGATACTATATGGATACGATGATGTTATGATATGCTCATTTTTTTGTATTTTCTAATACATTGACATGATATATTATGATGCATGTATGCAATGGGGGATGTTATATGATGTGATGCTCTATGATATGATTGATATGATATGATAATGAGTTTGTGGATGCAAGATGCATGAGGTACTAATGATGTTTTGATGCAGGATGGAGATATTAGTCAGAATAAATGTTAGTAGGATTTAGAGGATAGAAAAAATTGGATGATGTTGATCTAATTGCTAAAATCCATGGATTATATTGATTGATTGATGACATGAATGCATTGATGATAATGAAATGAAGGATAATGATTTGATGATTTTTCTTTTGCTTCATGGAGAGACAAGGTATAGTAATCCTTAATAATGTAGCAAATAAACACAGTGTAGTAGGGTATTAATGACCAAGGAGACTTTGTATCTATTGTGTGGACTTTGACTCCACAAACAAGGAGTATTCTTGCTTATACCAGACATACGAAAACCTTGATAGAGTGTATGGGTGAGAAGTTCAAAGAATTTAAGGCCATTGCACAAAGAGGTATGAGGAACCTAACATGCAACGGTCAAATGAGTTGCCAAAAATGACTTCCCTAGACACAAGGCAAGTATTCTCCATGGTAGTTTTGCAAAAATATCCAACAAACAGAGCATACGAAATCAATGATCAGTGCCCCATTCCTTCCTCTCTAAATCCTTATGGACATCCTCAATAAGATAAAACAAAAGATAAGACCAAAATAGATAAACAATGATGCAGTATCACTTGCTAGATGTTTTGATATTTAGGGATGTTATCCATAAATAATGTCTATTGTAGGAATGATTTATCTGTTAAGACACATGTCAAGATGTTGATGATGATTTCAATAAGCAGGTAGTCAACACTTAAGCATTGTTTTAATCTGATAGTGATAAAGTCTTTACAATTTTTTGCTTGGATATTTTGGATTTCATTGTTTCCTTTACTTGTTGATTTGTTTTGTCAAAGGGTGAAGGTGATGATTTGTTTATTATGGATGGAGAGTTTATTGCAGATAAGCGATGGTAGAGATAAGATTTTTGATATTTTTTGGATGTTTTTGTGCTTTTGAGGTTGTCTTTGATGTTTTTAGAATATTTGGAACTTTTTGGTGTTTTTGAGAGATTTAAAGACCAAGAGGGGGACCTAAGGGGACTACCCTAGTTCCTTGAGGGCTCATCAATTGATGGCCTTGCCTATGTTATACACACAAAGACATCATAGTTCACTTTATTGGACTCAAAACGAATCGTATGAAGATGACTAATAATATTTTTGGGATTTTTTTGTTTTACCATTTTTTTGGATTTTGATAGTTTTATGAATGTTTTTTGGTTTTTGATGGTTTTTGCAAATGATGGGATGAACAAGGATCCAATCCATCTACCAGGTTCAAGAGGTTGCCCCCAATTTGGAACGAGATTATTTTTATTATGGATAGGTGGATAAGGCAGATGGAAGATAGTGTGGAAAGGTTCAACACTTAACTAGTTATCAAGCCATGGTTGGGTGCACATTTATTATACAAATCGATGGAATGAAGTGGATGCGATAATAATATGGATATAATGGAGTGGATGCAATAAAAGGATGAGATGAGGTAGATGAAAGGTTCAGATAGACGATGATCCAAGACTTATTCAAACATAGCTCTTGTTTACCAGGTTTTCATTGTGGTACCTATCCTAGAAGTGCCACAAAGTGGTTTTCACTTAAAGGATGATTTATTTCTCTTTACTTTTTTCTTGATTTTATTTTTTAATTTTTTTATGCTTAGGATATTTTGATGCGTTAGGTATAGAATTTTTTGAGATGACTATTGTTGAGTGGTTCTATTAGGGGTTCACCTTTTGGAGAATCCAATTGATAAGAGCCAAAGCCATAACTTGTTGTGATGACAAAGGGACCTAACTAGTTTGACTCAAATTTACCTTTACCATCCTAGTTAAGATGAATCTTATGATTTTCTCTCAAGACTAAGTCACCAAACTAAAATATTTTGTTCTTGATTCTCTTGTTATAACTTCATTTGAGATGGTTTTGTGACCAATGACATAGTATAGGTTAACTACATTTGATCCATACAGATTAAAAGCGTACTTAAGCTAGTAAGCATCAATCCCAATAATATATTCAATGTAAACAAAGTGAAGAAGCCATTAAAACTAATATTCTAAAACATGAAATCTTGAAAAACATCTACTCTAAGCCATTGAAACTTATCTTGTTGGGGGAGTGGTGTCGCATTGATGTGGAATGGTGACCCTTTCCCAATCCCTTGGATAATGAGCTTGTTTCAATCAATTTTATTGAATAAAACTGATAAAACCGATGAGAGATATATGTGAAACATGATCTGAAAGCTAATTTAACATGATATATGCTAAGATGTGTGTTGTAAATGTGTGCAAATCTATTCTAAATGTATGCAATATTTAAAGATGCAAGTCCTAATTCCTAAATATGCTAAATGGATGCAACTAAGCTACCATGGAAGCCATTAATGGATGCTATAAGTTATTATGATTAATATTTTAAACCAGAAAAGCTAAATATATGCTAAATATGGATGCAAGTGAGAGTGATTTTCAACAACATAAGTTTTCTCTAAAAAGGTGGATCCAATTCTCTCCAAATGATGAAATATTTATAGAAGAGCAAATGAAGAATCAATGGTTGAGATTGATTTGATGAATCAATGGTCAATAATGAATGAAGGGTGAAACATGGATCAAGGATTCTCATCAATGGATGAGAATCAAAGATCACATGGATCAAAGAAAGCATCAAGGGTTGATAATGATTTCAACAAACACACTTTGTAACAACTTTGAAAGTTTGTTACAAAGTTTATTTGAAGAAATACTCCATTTGTTGGCGCCAAATAGGAAAATATTCCTTTGGAATATTCCCCATGCAAGTGGATGGAGGGAAAATAGCAATTTAGTTAATTAAAACTAAATTTGAATGTGCAAGATGGGAATAATATGATATTCATTAAATTATTGATTTATTTAATGAAAAGGGGATGCAATATGATATTTAATTAAATAGTTTAGGGTTATTTAATTAAATAAGAGGACTTAGAGTTTAAATTAAATAATTTGATTTATTCAATTTAAATAGGATGAAATGTTAGCGTGAGAGGGGGTGAATTAACCCAATTAGATCAATTAGATCAATAGACGAAAATGAGGTATTTGATTAAATAACTAGATTAATTTAATCAAGCAAGCGAAAAGATGATGGAATTCAGGACAAAATGATGTTAGTATATCGAATTCAAGTGTGTAAATCATTCAAGACATTTTTAAGTGTCTACAGGTTTTGATAAGCTTGGAGATGGTTTAAAGCACTTAAACATCTTTCATCTAGTAGTTCAAGTTCTTGGAGTCTGGATACTCAGTAATTTTCATTGCTGACTAGATCTTTCAAGGGTACCCTTAGGGATGGAATGTCAACCTCTATAGGAAAGATGGCTTCAAATCTGTATACAAGGGAAAAGGGTGTTGCACCATGGGTGTGCGGATGCTAGTTCTGTAGGCCCACAAAGCAAGGTTTAACTAAAGTTGCCAATCACGACTAGTGCCATTAACAATCTTCTTAAGGATCTTTAGGATCATTTTGTTAGATGCTTCTTCCTGACTGTTTCCCTAGGGGTAATACATGGTAGAGAAGTGATGTTGAATGGAGAACCTAGTGCAAACCTCACAAACATCTTGGTTTTTGAATGGAGTTTTGTTGTCGGTAATGATAGTTTGAGGGATAGTATAATGAAAAATTAAATAGTTAAGGATAAAATTCGCTATTTTTTTGCCAGTGATATAGGTTAGGGGTATAACTTCTATCCACTTTGTGAAAGACTCTATGGTAGTTATGATAAATTAATGTTCATTGGATGAAGTAGGGGATATCTTGCCTAAGGTCGAGTCCCCATTGTGAGAAGGGCCAAGGTGTAGTGATTGGATGTAACTCTTATGCAAGTGCATGAACAAGATCACCATGTTGCTTACATTGAAGGCACTTCTTTGAATAATGTATAGCTTCTTGTTCCATTGATAGCTACTAGTTTTGAGTTATTAGGAACTTCTTGACTATATTAGGCCCGCTAGAATGATACCCACACACACCTTCATGTACCTCTATAAGGAAGTTTGATCTTCTTCCACGTTGAGACATCGAAGAAATGTTCCATAAAGGATTCATCGATATAAGGTATCTTCGAGGATAGTAGAGCATGTGGTTCGATGGATGAAATTTTTCTTGTGATTACTTGTAAGGTGAGGTGGTATGGTTTCATTTTGGATATAGGTGTAAGTGTCTTAGTACCAAGGTGAATCAGAACCAACAACATCACACACAAGTTTGAATTTTGGGATATTGAACTCTAGTATAAACAATTATTCCATGAGGAATTCAAACCTAGGAACGTTTTGTGATATATCAAGAAGTGAACCAATGTTTTCCATGGCATCGACAACTCTATTGTTGACTCTCAAAAATTATTCATAGAGGATGACCAAAAAGTGAATCAAAACCAACAACATCATACACGTCCGAATTCCTAGATATTAAATGTTGGTATAAACAATTGTTCCATGTCGAATTCAAACCTAAGAATGTTCTATGATATATCAAGAAGTCAACCAATGGTTGCCATGGCATTGACAACTCTGTTGTTTACTCTTGGAACCTATTCAAAGAGGATGGCCAAAAAGTACTACTTAAAAATATCCACCATTCTCTTATAAGGAACCAACTTATCATCCTTAGTTTGGTATTCATCATTCACTTGTCTTATGACCAATTGTGAATCACCATAAATCTGTAGCTCCTTGATTTTCCATTCAATGACTATTTTTAGCCCACTAATTAGTGCTTCATATTTGGCTATATTATTTTAGGTATACTCTCCTTGAGGTGTGAGAAAGAGGATATTGACCCCTAATCCATGTTGATTATGAGATCCATCAAATTATAGTGTTCAATGGTTTACTTGAGTTGTCACAAGGATGCCCTCATTGAGAAATTATGATATCAATGGTTGATGATCTTCTATAGGTGCTTCGGCTAATTGATCTACTCTTACTTTTCCTTTGATTTCTTTTATGTCCACATATTCTATGTCTAATTCACTAAGTATCATGACCCACTTCACCATTCTTCTAGTGAGAGTTGCTTTAGCCAATAGATATTTCAAGGAATCAAATTTTGATATTAGCTTGATCTATTGGTTTAGCATGTAATGTCTAAGCTTTTGGGATGCAAAAACAACTGCTAAATAAGATTGTTCAATAGGTGTATAGTTGAGTTCATAACCAACCTCGGTACGACTGATGTAGTGCACCACTCTTTCTTTGTTATTCTCATCAAGTTGTGCTAACAAAGCTCCTAAAGCTATTGATGTTGTTGATACATACAAAATCATAGATTTGTCTTGTATAGGAGGCATCGAAATAGGAGTTCCCAAATAGTCTTTGACCTACTGAAAAGCTTGTTCACATCTCCCATCCCATTTGAAGGTTACATCCTTATGGAGCAAGTGTGTAAAAGGATGGCATTTATCCACTAACTGGGCTATGAATCTTTAGATTTATTGCAGTTTTCCCTATAAGCTACACAATTGTTTTAATGTCTTCGGGGGAGGAATTTCCATGATATCTTTTAATTTTACAGGATCTACCTTGATGCCTCTTCAGGATACAATATAGCCCAATAGTTTTCCTGATGTTATACCAAAATACACTTCTTTGGATTTAGGCATAGATTGTACTCTTCTAACCTATTAAATATGCTTTCTAGGTTATAGATGTCATTGTCTTATGATAGATTTTTCCAAAAGATCATCTATATAGTCTTCCATAGTTATGTGAAACATATCATGAAATATAGTAGTCATCGCCCTTTGATAGGTAGCTCCCACGTTCTTTAGGCCAAATGGCATGACATTCCAACAAAAAGTTCCCCACAGACAAGTGAATGTTGTTTTATGTTGGTTTTTAGGTGCTATCTCAATTTGGTTATATCTAGAGAATTTGCCCATAAGAGAAAGCATTTCATGACCGACTGTTAAATCCACTATCATGTCAATGTTCGAGAGGGGAAAATCATCCTTTGAGTATGCTTTGATGAGGTCTCTAAAATCAGTGCAAATCCTTATGCCCCTAATGGGTTTTGACACTGGTACCAGGTTTAACATCCACTCAAGATAATCAATAGGTCTAATGAATCTGACACCAAACAATTTCTGAAGTTCCACATTGAATAGGAGTGTTATCTGAGGCTGCATCTTGTGAATCTTTTTTTTTATCAGCTTAGCTTCAAGAAAAAATATAAGATGATGAACCACTAAAGCTAGATCCAAACAAGGCATATTTGCATAGGTCCACGCAAAATTGATCTTTCATTCTTGTATGAAAGCTATGGAGTTTTTTCTTTCCTCAGGACATAGAGTGGTTGCATGATAGGTTATTTTTGATGCATCTATTATTACCATATTTATGGGTTTAGAATCTTCAACCAAAAATTCTGATCTTTCCTGATACTGTGTGATAGGGAGATTGAATCCTCCATCCTCAGGTGCCTTAGGGAGGTTTTTCCCCTCAAATGCATCCTTTATTTTGTCTTTTTTTGTGATTCAATAGCACCATATTGTGGTTTTCACTAGGGGATATAATTTTGATGTTTAGGTTTTCTTTTTCATTTGTGTAACTATAGGATACAATATACCTACCAAAATATGCTTCTTGTCCCAGCTCAATATAAAATCCAATCTTGTGGTCTCCAAGTGGTATACCATTTTTAAGTCCCATAAACTCAACAATAGCTTCATCATTTTGGAATATGTCCACAACAAGTGGTTGATGTTCTTGGTCCCAATTGATTAGTTGTGGGTAAATGATTTGGAGTTAATGTATTTAAGATGATGGATTAAAGGAAAGAGTAGTAATGGTATTTATGCAAATGTCTCCAAATAGTTTAGTGATACATAGATCATTGTCAATAGGATCATAGCCATCTGATGTCTCAACCACAATAGAAGAAGAACCTTCCTCACAAGAGGCATTTCTAGTGTTAGGAGTGACAGTATCTAACGAACCATAGCCTAGTCCTTGATTTTTTTGCGTTTTTCCATGATGATAGGCTCTCTCATACCTTGTTCATTCAAACCAAGGCCAACTTTTCCAGTGAATCCCATACCTTTAGCAAGTTGATAACCTTTACTATTTGGATGTATAGGGATTGGAGGTAGTTTTTTTTCTTCCTCTTTATAAAGCTATGTAGAGAGATCTTAAAACACCACTTCATATTTCATGTCTCCCCATTTAATGAATATTGTAGGTTTGAATTTAATAGTGAGGCTTAGCTTTGTTGATTTCCTTTAGTCCTCCATAGGTTCTTGGTGATGGAGGAAGCTTTCCAATGTAAAAAGATTGATTAAAGTGATAGTCTTTGCAACTATTGTCAAGTATTTGGATCTTGAGGTCGGACTGAGGTGGATTGGATGATGAAGATGGAGTGGAGGATGATGAAGGTTGTGAATATGATGTGAGGGATGATGGATCAATGTAGGAAAATTAATGGAAAGATATATCATTACTAGGAACTTGGAATATTTTCTTGTATTTTTATTCCAAGCTCTTATAGTAATGAAAAGGTTTTGGATCAACATATATTGTAACTTGAAATTATAAGGAAATTTTAGACATTGATGGAACGCATAAGGGACAACTTGCATACCACAGATCCAAAGGAATCCCAAAACAAGGTTGTAAGGTAGTTCAAGATCTAGTGTACTTGATAGGTTCTTTCTACTATCGCTGGTCCCACCTGAACATGAAGTCTAATGGTACCTTCAAAATTTCTCTCATTATCATCATAAGATCTTATAGTGATTATTTTTCTTTTCTCATTAACATCATCAAAATATCCAATTTGTTTTACAAGTTTCAATGTACAGATGTTTAAGCCTACACCACCATCTATGAGGACTCTTTATTTTATTCTTGTGGATACAAAATGCAAGGTATAAAGCTTGGTTATGTAATGATTTTTTGGGAAGGTCTCTTTTAGAAAAGACCAGGTGATGTGTAGAGGCAATGTACCTAACCATAGCTTGAAACTAATATGTGTTGATATCATTAGGTGCGAAAGATTCAAGGAGTGCTTTCTCCAAAATCTCTTTATGTGCAGGGGATAGCTTCAGGAGCTCAAGGATAGAGATTTGAGATGAATTTTTCTTTTGTTGATCAACAAGATTACAATCATTTGAAGGTTTGATGGAAACTTTTGATTGAAATGGGCTCCTTGGATGCTAATATTCCCTCTTTGTGTAGTAACATTACACTCAAGATTCTTTCCAACTACTATTACAAGATGGATATTGCTATCAGTTTCATTGATGGTCCCTACAATAGTGTCATAGCTATAAGAAACTTTTCGATAGTCATGTCCTTAACCTTTGTCATTCCCCTTAGAATAGTCAGGGATTGTATCCTTGTAAATACCCATGTCATTATTTCCAAAAGTTCTAGGATGATTCTTGATATCAACCTCTCCTTTGTCGATTAAGTCTTGGATGAGATTCAGTTGTTTGTCTTATGACCCTTGATTCGATGGAATTCACAATGATTGTTCTCATTGTACCGTGGGGGTTTAAATTGTGGCTCTTCGTAATTCATTTGATTGAGAAGTTTGATGAGATTTGATTGAATTAGCTTTCGCATAACCACCTCAAGAGGTTCTCCCAACGAAGTGTACTTTATTCTCGTTTGGTTATTTTGTCTTGGTGTTCCTCTTTAAGGGTTTTGAGTTTGATTCATTTGTTGATTGTTTTGAGGCTAAGTTGATTGTTTTGAGGATAATTCATTTGATTGGATCAGACATTGTTTTTTGGGATTGTTAGGAGGTGGTTGTATGTTTCGAACAAACTTAGCATCAACCACTCCATCGTTAGTGACATTTTTGTTCTTTTCCCAAATGTGAGGTTTATCGTTTGAAGTGGATGCTTGATCTTTGTTGTTGTAAAGTTTGATGACACCTTTCGTGATGAGATCTCTTTCAATAACTAAACCTTTATCAATGATCTCTTCAAAGGTATTTTGGAATAGCATAGTCAATTGATAGCTTATGTCAGTTTGAAGATTTGTGATGAATATTTCAACAAGTTATTTCTCAAGAACATGCCATTTGCATTTACTTGCTTTATGTTTCCATCTTTTCAAGTAAGAAGCAAATGACTTCCCTTGGTTTTGTTTTATCTTATACAAATCGGAACCATAACATCTTGTTTGATTTTATATGAAAAGTGATTGATAAATTTCTTAGATAGATCATCAAAAGTTTTAATTCTAGGTGATGGGTGAGAGAACCATTCAACAGCTGCAACCCCTAGACTTCTTGGGAAAAGTCTGAATAGATAAGAGTAATTGTTAGCAACCTCCATGCAAGCTACGAAAAATTCTTGCACATGTTCAATTGGATCCCATCTTGTCGAATTTGGGAATTTCAAAGTTTTTTAGAAAGGGGATTATTGATATGCTATGATCAAATGGATATGGACATATGTCTTGTAATGCATAGCTCTTCTTGGGTATCCCAAGTTGTTTATCTAATATCCTTTGATTAAGGTTTTGAATTTGAAATGTTATGTTGTTACTAGGTGTGTTCATTTGAGGATTAATCATGTTGTAGCCTTGTTGTACCATATATGATGGGTTTTGTGTGGGTGTAGGACCTTTTTTCATATTTTGTGTGTATACTTAAGGATTGGGTCCTTGTGGAACATTGTGTGTATATTGTGGATTGATGGTTTGATGTTGTCGATTGGGGTTTTGATATTGCTAATTGGGGGTTTGGTATTATTGATTGGGGTTTTGATATTGTTGATTGGGGTTTTGTTGTTGTTGATGTATGAAGGTTTGGTTTTGTGGATTGGGATTTTGTTGTGCATTGAGGTTTTGTTATGGTGGATTGAGGTTTTGTTGTGGAACAAATGTTTGATTTTGAGGATGGGGGTTTGTTTGTTGTTGAGGAATGCAGGTTTGATTTTGAGGATTGGTGTTAGTTTGTTATTGAGGGTTTTGAATGAATGAAGATCTATATTGATTTTGCATGACATTAGGATCCAGATTTTATTGTTGTAACCCTTGTTGATATTGTGCATTATATAAAGGGTCATAGTATTGGGATTTTTGTTGCATGTATTATGCTTATGCTTGATCTTGAGTATTTTTTTGATGCATGCTTTGATATTGGGGGATGTTAGTTTATGTTTGTTGGTAGGTAGGTTATCGTTGTGTATGAAGAGGTGGATTTTTTTGTTGTGCTTGGGGATTATTTTGATTGGGTATAGTATAATTGGGTGATGCCATGTGTTGTGATTGTGAGGGCATGTTGGCATTAAGTTGTGGTTGAGCGTTGGGTTGTTGATTTGGTGTGTGTTATGGTAGTCTAGGTGGAAGATTACCCATTTTTTGTATGTTAACATTTTCTCCTTGTTGTGATGATGCCTCATATAGGTTTCTTGATACGTTAGGCCTCCATGTATTTGTTGACACATCAAATGTTACAAGTGGTGTAGAGAATTGATTGGTTGATTGTTGAGACATTTTTTGAGTTGAAATAGAATCTGGATTCCCTTGACCATGTTGAGCAACCATTGCTTGTTCCACTTGAGATGAATCTCTATATAATGGATTAAACATGTTGTCCATAGGGTTGTTGATTTATTGGTGCTTTTGAATTAGCAAAGAAGGATGGTATCTTTGGATTTACAAATGGTTTTAGGATTTTCCTCACAATCATTTCATCACCCATGTGAATGAGATTTGGGTCTTTGAGAGCTCCCACATTAAAGTCCATAGGTAACTTGGAACCATGTTGTTCAAGTTTTAGGAAGTATGTGTTAGGATTTGTTCCAAGTATGTTGTCCATTATCCTTTGCATCCTAGGATCTTGGGTGTATTCTAACATGTCCTCTTTGGTAATTTTCACATCACTATCATCATCTTCTATGATTAAATCTTGAGTATTATGGGTTTGGTTTTGTTGTTGATCAAATCTTTGTTGATGTTGAAGATGAACGTCAGTATCATGTTGTGATGGATTGAGATCAAGTGGTGGTGGAGCATTGAACGTTGGTGGTTGTGAGGTAATGTTGGTGTTTGTTTGAGGGGTTGAGAAAACCAAAGGTTCATTAGGATCAATACCCCCATGGTGTAGGAGTTGGAGTTTCAATATTGGTGGTGGTAGGTACTCTAGAGATACTTGTGTTAGCTTCCATATTATTTATATGTCGAGACCTAGTAATCGTCATAAATAGGCATACTAGACCATGGAGAATGGGAGATTTCAAGTTATGAAAGTGTGGTGATGTTTTGGTTTGAGGTTTTGGTTTGCAAAATGATGTAAAAAGGGAATGTTGGTAAACCTTTTGGACAAATGATGTCGTTTGATTAATGTTGATTGATGTTGACCTTGGGATAGTTTGATAACAAAGTTTGATTTTGGATGTTTGGATGTTTAAGAATGATGAGATTTTGGTACTCAACCCTATGATGAAGGTATGAGTGGATTTGGAAAGATTTAAGGATGATGCTAGTCTATGGACACAAGGATAAACAAGATTTGGGTGATGTTTAATAAGTCTCAAAAGTGTTGATGAAGGATAAGTTGATTTCTCTACTTGAACTAGGCTTGTGAGTGCAAGTAAGGAAGGATGATAGTAATCTAGAAACTCAGGGAGAGGATAATGTCCACTAAATTTGACAAGACCACAAGATGATAAGCTGATTGGATAAAGACTCTAGCAAGATGATGAAGTTTGATGGTTTGTGTTTGATGTGTGTCCAAAGGCTAGTTTGATGTTTGATCTATGGTGATGTTTGGTCTAATTAAATAATGATGTCTAAGGATGCTAACAAGGTCTGATGTGGATTTGATTTGATGTTTTTTTCCAAGAGATCTACAATGATGAACCCTAGGTAAACCAAGTGTGAAATGTGGGATGAAAATGTTTGAAGATTTAAAGTGGTTGTGTAAAAAGTGTGGGTCTATTTTGACAAACGTTCTAACAACTAAGCAGGATATTATGATGGGTTCTAAGATTAATTATGACAAGTCTGAGCTAAGTAGAAATGCAATCGTGGTGGTTGTTTTAGGAAGCTATGATAGAATCTAAGACAATAGAAATTTTCTATAAAGGTAGTAGCAACAGTTGTTGATAAGAGCGACTCTGTTTAGACACTATGACTGATAGATAAGCAAAATAAGGAATAGTGACTAGTTATTTAATAACTACTAGATGTAATGCAATAGTTACTCGATGTCTAGGCAAGCGCAACTAGATGCTGAGCAACATCAACATGATTCTGAGACAGACAAGGTAAGATGTATAATAGCAACAAAATTTTCTGACAAGTGCAACTCTATTTCCTAATTTTGGTTTGATGAATGTTTTAATAGTTTGTGTATAAGAGTGAATTTGCACCCTAGGTGCAATTCCCCCTTTTTCCTTATTACACTTTAGAAAACCTAATTCGGAGGCTTAATTCACTTAAGCCCGCTGATGGCAGTCCACTTGGTGCTCGTTTTGTGTGTCAGTGGAGGTGTTTCTGTTGGGGACGCCTGTACGGCACGCAAATGTCTGCACAACACACTTACATCCCTGGCAGATTCCTACGGTTGAGCTAGCAAAGGCATTACTCTTCCCATTGGTAGCAAAGTTGTAATGCCTCCTTTGGCCACCCAACCTGGATATGGTTGTTTCTTTCCTCATTCCTTCATAATCAAGTCTTTGAACTTGCATTAGGAGGTTGGATGAAGATTGGAAGAACTCTACATCACTTCAAGCTCATTTTGCACTCACATTCTAGCATTCCATAGCAGCAATATCACACTCCATCATGTCGGTTGAGCAATTTTGGGACCACACCATTGCAACAGAGGCTTGATTTCCTCTCATTTCTCCCCCAATCAGCCTTGAGTGCTCTTGGTGGAGGTGGTAAGCTTCCCTCTCCTCTCCGTTATCATTTGGTTGAGTAGCATAGTACTATTTTTGTAGTGCTTGTGTTTTTATCACTTCTTTATCTCTTTTCCATTGGTTGTCTATGGAGGTGGGAACACCTAAATGGGGGTTTGACTGAGGCAAGCCCCTATACAACCACCCCCCAATATTCTCTCTCTTGTTGTGTGTAGGTGTGCGAACTCTTGGAGGATCAGCTGGCGAATGAGTTCATTGGTGAGATTCTCCTCATCTTTATCACTTTTGATTATTTGCTTTATAACATTAGAGATTACTTAATCTATTTAGTTACATCATTTTTGCATTTTAGTTAAATAGCTAGGTTGATAAGTCGCTTTGGTGTGTTTAACCTCGTCTCAACTATTGTCTAGTCGTACAGACTACAACGCGTTTTTGAGATGCCAACGCATCGCGCTATCGTCCAAAGTCTGTGCTTACGTCCTCGGAAAGAGAGCTCCTTGAGGCGCAGCATTGGACCTAAAAATCGAGTCACCTAGCCCCACCTTGAAACTCGAGATTGCAAAGTGATCATAGGACTCTAAAATCCTCATCATTCTCACCTTCATTTCCTAAAACATACACTTAGCTGAGGTAAGTTAGGGCAGCCTCTCGCGTCTCGACCCTCCATGACCTAGGGTCTTGCATGCGGTGGTCCCCCTCTCTTGCATTTTTGGTGAACTTGACGTGAACCAACATTTGTTCATCTATTGGTGTTAAAATTCCCTTTGGATATTTCATGGTTGTTGTGACCTTGCGTGTTGTGAAGGTTTATGAGCATCACAACCCAGTCTACAACTTTTGGGCATATCATGAGGAGAAGTATACGACACCTCCCGATGGATAGAATGAAGGTCTCACTTGGTATCTCTATAGGTCTTTTCTCTGACCCCACCGTTAGTTTGGTTGCATAGGAACAATTATCGAGGAATGAGATGGGGTTTGCTGATGAGACCAATCACATTCCCACTCCTCTTGCGTCTCCCATGCCATCATCGGTGGATGAGCATGAGGCCATTCAAATTCCCACTGATTATGTATTTTCCCTCACTAAAGGATTGGGCGACCTTGAACACCATTTGGAAAGAAATCTAAGATGGCTAGGGCCACTCGAGTTGTTAGTGAATTAAAACATATGATGGGAAAAGATCAAACAGGCATCAAACTTCTAAGTAGTCTCTTTGGTATCACCGAAGCATGCGCTCCTTCAGGAAACTCTAGTTCTACGCAAGGAGTCACCTTCGGAGAGCCCGAGAGACAATTAGGAGTATCAATACCTCCTACTTCAGTTTACATGACCAATGTAATCCCTTCCATTAGTATCCCCTCCATCCCTAATCAACCGGAAACTATCAAAGTGAATTAGGTCTCGTTGGGCTTTAGCTTTAACCCTTCTATCACCTTCGATGGTGGAGGTATTGGAAGAATAGGTGGTGGAGGCTTTGGTAGTGGCGGTGGATTCAGTAGTGGAGGTGGTGCTGGTGAAAGTGGTTCTGGTGGGGGGCATGGCGGTGGCTCCGGCAATGGCTCTAGTAGTGGCTCTGGCGGAAGTCACACTGGTGGCGGTTCTGGAAGTGGACCTAGTGATGGTTCTAGAGGAGGAGAATCCTCTGGCCCTCTATCTTCTAATGACCCTATTCTAAACACTCTACTTCAAAATATGGGTAAGATGCAGAGTCAGTTAGCGAACCTCTCCCAGGCCTCAGCCCAGCCCATTTTCTAGCCCTTCTTCTGACATAGTCCATTATCGGTCACTATCTTAAACACTCCCTTCCCTTAGGGAATGGAGATTCCAAATTTTGAGAAGTTTGGTGGCAAGGGGGATCCGTAGACACACGTGTCTGCCTTTAACGCTCTTTGCATTGACTTCTTCCATCATGACACTTTGATGGCTAAATTATTTCCTCAATATCCCAAGGACACAACACTCATGTGGTACTTTTCCTTGCCTGATAATTCTATTTTCTCATTTGATCAGCTTGTTAATCAATTCCTTAGGCAGTTCCAAGCAAACATCAGGCTGAAGATGACCTTCTTAGATCTCATTCGATGTAAGCAAGGAGACAATGAGAAGATCATTGACTTCATAGCACGTTATCAAGTGCTTCTTTCACAAATCTCATATCAACTACCTGACTCCGACATGCAGAAGGTATTCATAGGCAACTTACAAAGGCCTTGGCAAGAGAAGTTCGCCTTGATGAAATATCCCTCTTTCGTGCATCTATGTGCAGCTCTACGAGAATACCAACAGACGATTGCTCAGTTCAGGGGATATTCCTCGCACCCCTATTCTGAAGGGAAATATATTGTATCAATCTCCAGAAAAGGAAAATCCATTACGAATGTAGTAGCCAATCAGAATCCTATACCTCCATCTTACAGAAGTTGTTGAGAGATAAGATCATAACTTTGCTAGCTCCTAATCCCGTTAAGGAACCTTACCCTAACTAGTATGATGGGAGCACTTATTGTCAATACCATCGTGTTAATGGACATCATACTGAACACTGTATGCGGTTGTGTCATGAAATACAAGACCGCATTGAGGACGGTAGCATTCATCTTGATGGGAATAAATAGAACACGAACAAATCAATGGAAAAAGAAAATAGTGAATTGTAGATATACACGGACCCGTTTCTGTCACATTCTACTAACATGATTATCAATCCCACTGATTCCACTTCTCAACCCAGGGCCTATGTAAATATGATCACGGTGACTTCTCCTGTTTCACCCACAGCCGGCTGGCCAGATATTACATTTATTGCACAAGATCTACCCTTGAACAACAAACCCTCATCACTTTACATTCCCACTCATATCAATGGTAGCATTGTGACAGGAGTCTTGATAGACCCCGCGAGCCGTGTAAATGTTGTTACTGAGGAAACATTGGTATTGAACTCATTGCAAAAAGAAAAATATGGAGAAACAAGATCTAGCATCTGTACCCACAATGGTATGAATCTCAAACCTTATGGCTTGATCAATTTGTTCGTCCTAGTTGGACCTAGGACTGTTGACACAATCTTCAACATTATTCTGAAGTCAGACCTGTTCAGAGTGAAGCGAGGCATTCCTTGGTTGGCTTCCATGAATGGGATTGCTTTTGTTATCCACAACTGCCTAAAGTTTTCCCATGAGGGTGTCATGCATGTAGTGCATGACGTCGTATACCAGCCTTTGGTATCTCGTGGTGGGTATTCGTTGGATCACTTTTGGCCCTCTCTGGTCACATCGCTTCCTCTCAGAATGAGCCTACTTTACAAGAACTATGTGAAGTATAAAACTAGAGGCAAAGGGGAGCCAAAGCTAACCCTTCCTGTGGCAAACCAACTGGTTACCTCCTCCTCCTAAGAAGAGAAGAAGAAGCCCGCATCCATGACTACTCCCCCTCTGAAATAGAAAGAGATGTCCATGTTGGTCCCTTCTCCTTCTCGCGAAGGAGAAGGTTACACCGTCCACTCCTTCTTCCCCAAAGAAGGAGGAGAAGCCCATAGCGACTCCCTCTTCTTCCCATAAGGGTAAAAAGAAGATGACCCTTTCATGGACTGCCCCATCCTCTCTCCTTTCCTGGGAAGATTACTGGATGAACAAGCTTGGTGGCTATCTGTTAAATCCAATGATTCCTCATTGGCATAGGCCCAAGATCAGAATTGTAGACCTTCCTAATGAATTTCCAGGACCATGGTACTACTTGTACAATAGAAAGAAAGGTTCTCACAAAGAATTTAATCTGTGACCTCCTACTACTCCTACTCCTAAGGCAGTGAGTGAAAAGAGGCCCGCTGTCGAGGCTCTCAAGTCGACTCCTTCTATCACTCCTCAGCCTGCTCCCCCTACTCCTGCATAGAAACTCATTCCTTCACCTAAAACAACCGTAGTGGATGTCCCTATGGTCGAGCAGGAAACTCCTATCCCTTTGCAAGTTGTGGCTTCTAACTCTAAGAGCCTTAGGAACTGCCTTGTACAAGAGTGCAAGTGCCGATGAAAGGCTCTCTTGGTGAGCGGCTGCTTCACAACAGAAGGAAGAAGAAATGACCGCCCCTGCTTCAGGGCCCTCTACAACGTCGTCTTCCTCTTCTCCTGTTGTGTCTCTTCTACATAATTCATTATCGGATTCCTTTGCAAGCACGAAAGCACCTAACCCTAATCGGGTACAAGTGTTTATTGCTCCTTCAGTGGAGCCGCCTTTGCTGATGTCCATTCCAAATATTCAACCCTTCCCAAAGCCCGTGGATATGGTTAACACTTTGGTCGTATCCACTACGGTTATGTCCTCTTCCTCCTATGCACCTCTAGCTTCGTCTGCAGGGAGTTCATCCCCTCTTGCGAAGAAGAAGGCAGGGGCTAGTCCTTCTCGCAATAAGGGACATAGGAAAAGCCCACCTTTGCAAGGTGGCCCTGTGATGACTTGTTTTGTCCTTGTGACAGAACTAGTCCTGGCCTCTCTTAAGTTTGTCACTACTCCTGAATCATTCGGTGAGCCTAGCAGTGGACCTCAAGGGCAACTCGTCCCATCCACTGAAGTAAGACATAGCACTCCCATGGGGTGCATGTTCAACTATGTGGATGAGGTCTCGACCTGTCGTCGATCTTGGCAAAATTACAGACATTGACTCCACAAGAGCTCGGTGGAGAGGACCTTGAGGGGCCATCTTCCTTGCCCCTTGTTGTGGGAAGGTCGGATGCCCCTCCTCTTAACATTCTGCCTTTGCAAGGTCATCCTCCTTCCCCTTACAAAGATTTGGATTGGGAAGCAGATGACCTCTTGGCCGAGCAGTGTTAGAGGAGGTCCCCTTTTCTTAATCTTGTGTCCATGTGTGCATGTCTTGTGATGTGTTCCCCCGTAACCGTGCTATATGTGCTTAGATGACCCTTGTCACCCTTGTTGGTGCTTGGATACAGGAGTGGTTTTTGTGTCAAAAACCTTTTTCTATTTGTACCATCATTCTTCCATGTTTGTGCTTGATTTTCGGTAAATTGGGGACGATGCAAAGCATCAAGGACATTTAGGCTCCCCTTCCATGTTGACCCAATTTTTTTATTTTTACTTTATTTTCTGTGCATTCTTCTTGATCTAGTTGGGGATTGATGATCTTTCTCCTTGCATTGCGGTTACCTACTATTATATGAGCTTAGACAGATCTGACTTGTCACGTCTCAAACCTTGATGCAGGTTGCTTTTGGTTTTGTATGGATTTGTTATATGATTGGATGTGTGTGGTAGAGTAATAATGAATATTATGGTGTTTTGGTGCGGTGATATAAGAAAGTGTTTACTTAAATTATGAAAAGTTGAATAATATTGAATATGTTTTACTTTGAAGATGAAGCAAAATAGAATAGAAATATATGAATTAATGTATTCTATTGTTTTGATTTATATTTTTACAGGATACTAATTCAGTTTACTGTTGTGTGCTTGAGTGCACTTGAGATGTAGGAGGTTGAAGACCAAGGGTGTGATTAAGGAGAGGAGGTTAGCTTCTTGACAATATAAAGCAAGATGTTCTCTCGATCACACACGGGCACTTAGATTCATGTAGATTGCATTTAGGAATGATAATTTTGGCTTGATTGTTTTTGAGTGTTTGCAAAATAAATAATGATTATTCGAATTAAATAAGTAGTGAAATATGAGCATAATAAAGTAAAAGAGTTAGTTTTAATTATAATTAATTGTAGATTTTGATTTAAATGTCTATGCATGATAAAAATATGATTAAGTATTCTATGCTTCTTTTAACTTGTGTTAATTTTTGAGTTAATAAGTTAACTAATAGTTAGAAGATATTTATTTAATTATTGGGTAAATATTTTCCAAAAAGGGGATTTATATGCAATTAAATTAAAAATTATTTTATTTTAAATCTTTTCCATCTGAGCACGGGAAATAGAAAAGATAAGTTATATCTTATTTTTATATTCTAAAATCTATTTTTTTCAAGATTAGGTTTGGGAATAAGGAAAACAAAAACTTTAAAAAGGAAAAAGGGGGTAACGGAAAAATGACCCTTTCTTGAAGTTTTCGGGAATTGCTCTACAAATTCACTTTCATGGCTACTAGATAGTTTCTGGTTTTGTTTTTAGTTTCCAATAGATTAGAAAATAGAAAAACATAAGAAAAGAAAGGAGAAGAGGAAGATCTTGCAAGAAGGAATTTTATAGAGAAATCAAGAAGTGGAAGTGACAACAAGGCATCTTCAGTTGTCAACAAATTTTCTAGGTTCTTCTTCTTAATTCTCTTTTATCGCCTTAAGGTTTCAAATGAGAGAAAAGCAATTTACTGTGTGTGCAAAGATTTTTTTGTGCAAAACCTCTATGAAATTTGTATGTTCTTTTCAACATTCTTTATAAATTTATAGAAAATTTCATTGACAGTGTCCCTCTGTATTTTATTCTCAAAAAATCATTTATTTTTGGATAAATTTCTAAATAAATTTTGTGCTAGAATGTTTGATTATATATATATATATAAAATTATATGTATGGGCATATGAATTTACATCCACATATGTATTGAGGAATCCGATTCATTTTCGTGTATGGAAATCGCATTACAGTAAAGACTGCGCTTTTGTTTTTATACAATCTATGGTACGGGGGGGGGTTGGGTTTCACCCAGTCGTGCCCTCCCCATAAGGGAAGGGTTGTGCTATGGAGGACAACACCCCTCCACAGGCCGCGACCTGTGGAGGAGACATTGCCCTCCACAGGCAACGCCTCCCCATATGGGGGGGTGTAAGCCCTGTGCAATTATATATCCTTTTTCTTTGAATTGAAATTTGATGATGTTAAATCTGTTGTAGATTTCGTATGGAAAAAAAAATATGTTGCACAATTGATAATATATATACCTATGTTGTATATATATATATATGTATATATGTTATATATATACACATGCATATTGAATTGTGAAATACATTTGTTTTATGAGAAAGTTATTTTTGCAAAAGATTTTTGAGTTATATAAATACACACACACACACATATATATCTGAGGAACATGGATCTGAATTATTTATGTCTGAAAAAGAAAACATAACTGAGTCTAATTGAAACCACTATGGTATAGATTTCTCTTCTTTTTTTTTATTCTTACTCTTAAATTTTTTGAGAATGTATGTAATTACATATAGGTAAATGCAACTAAATGATTATTTTTATATATTTCCATTTATAAATATACATATATATCATTCTTATATTTGAAAATAAACAAGATCAACAAAATAGAAATGGGTAAACATGGAACTGGCTGATTGCATTAAAACTATTATCATAATGATGAACTTTAGTATGTTAGGTGTATTTTACATGCTACAAAATGGGGAAAACTGTAATTTCTAAAAATATATTTTCTTTAAACTAGTGAATTTTAGGAATATAAAACACGTAAATATATATACATACACTTTATGGCATTTTAGACTAGATGATATTTCTTGATATATGCAATTGTGAATGAAAGTGAGTGAAATTATTCTCTTTGCTTTAAATTTAATTTATTATTCCTTTTCATAAAAGTGTAGACATACTCCTATTAAATAGGAAAGTAATCTGTAAGCTAGGTTCTTACCCCATACTTATAAGGCTGATTAAAGTAGTTTTTCTTTTTCAGAACTTATATAATTTACTTTTGTTGATCAAATTATTTAAATAGAAATGATAACTTACACATATACTCTCAAAAGACCTAAGTTAGAAAAATATTTGAACCTGTGTAAATTTTTTCAAAGAGTCCTTAGATGAACCTTATTAATTGTAATTATTAGAATTCCTTTGAAGGTGTCTAAAATTGAATGAAAACTTAGCTTGGCTTCTAGGACATGCCGAAGGTGAACCTAGTTTATAGCTTGGCCAAGTGCAACCATATGTGATTCTCATGTTAGGAATGCATATAGGCATTAGGCTTGCATCGAGAGTTCCCTCCTGCTTTGTTGTTTCAGGTTGCTAGGCTCCTCATGCAGGGCCGGGGATTTCTTCGAGTTAGGAAGAAACCTAGGGAAGTCTTGTACTTTGTGGTTGGGCGGAAAAGGTGCCTTAATCACACTCTTGGCCCCAGCTTGCAAGAAGACCAGTGGTGTCACGACGGTTGAGGTTCAGAGTTTCTTATGTTATAAATATATTTATGTAATATTTTTGAAAGGCTTGTAAAGCCCACTTGTAAATGTAACTCGATTTGACATTCATTATTGTAACATTGAAATAGATGTATTGGAATGACAGTTTTTGATGTAACTGTTATTGATTAGATTTGCACCCTGCTGAATACAAGATTTAGCAATCTAATGACACATGGAAACCTTCTTCAGATGTGGGTGATCTTAAACGAAGAAGGAATCTCCAGAGTGAGCTGGTTCTCCAAATGATTGATCCTATTCTAAAGACTCTTCTGAGGAAAGGGATAGAGAAATATGACTTAAATGAAACTATGACTTAAAATGATTTTCAAGACTTGATAATAACTTAATGATGACTCTGGTTTTTTCCCACAAACAACTTTCAGAAAACAACAGTATTTCACAATTCCTCATGAACACTAAACACATGAATAATTTGCATGAAGATTCAAACTTAAATACAACATGCAACCTGTATTTTATGAAATTTTTGTACCAAAATTACAATTGTAGGACATAATAAGGATTTTGCAAAACATAAATCACAATATGGCATCGAACTAAAACTGCAAAAGAAACAAAATTGAGGAATAGGAGTGCTGCTCTATTCAACTGAAGGAGTATGCCATAATCTGAAATTGAGTACAAAAAGGTTTACAAGCTCAAAAATGTGTATGAGTAAGAAATTGCCAACTGAACTAAGAAGAAGGAAAAGACTAAGTCTTTTCAAAATATATCTCTCAAGAAACCCTAATCCGAGCTCACGAAGAAGCTCAAGGAAAAAAGCTTCAAACTGTCTCAAAAGACTGCATAAAAGCAAAAAAAGCACACTGCTTTTATGATCAAACTGTAAAGCCTCTAAAAATAGGTTGAATCTGCTTTAAAAGCCATAAAAACACCTTATCTCTCTAAGATAAAGCTCAAACTCGACCAATAAGAAAAAGTCAATATAATCTGCTAAAAATAGCAAGAAATCATAAAACAATTTATAAAAGATTGCTTTATGTTTCTGCTTTACATGATTACAGATTTTACAATTTGTCTATTTTTGCAATTAAAGATTGCAAAATCTTTTACAAAAAGAATTACATTCTTATCTCACCCATACAATGCTTGATTTTTCTTTTTAAAAAAATCACAAAAATATCAAAGTATATCACTCTCTCTTATCAACATCTCTAATTGATTTCTCTAAAATAATTGCAAATAAAAACCCTAAGTCAAAAGTGCAATGATTTTACAACCTTTATTGATTTCTGACTAAATCAATTAAAATCAAATATATCCTCCCTTATCAATCCCTCACCAAGGCATCATTAATCACAAATTTCTCTAAGTTCAATCCCTTACATTGCCAAAATTTAAATAAGGAAAACCCTAAGTCCTAGGAGGATAAGACCATCACTCTTCAAAGCTTGACCTAGGCAAATGAAATTTCGGCCCTTCAAAACATTAGCTTTAGATTTTGATTTCATAATGCAAAATAAACTAAATTCAAATTCCCCACATGCTAAAGTCGAATATGAATATTCCAGATAATTATAATGTTGGCTTGAATTAGGGCATGAGACAAAAGAAGTCAAACCCTAAAAACAATCTCATTTTCCCAATCATCACTTGGAAAAACTTGATTTGCCTGAGAGAGCACGCCGCCACCATGAAAGTCTGATCTTGCAGCTTGTGAATGCCTTAGAAGCAAAGATTTCAACTTCAAAATAGCTGATTCTCCACTAGCAAGCGGTCTTCATTTAATTTTGTAGCTTTTCCCATCGATTTGAAGGGAAAAAATGGCCTTCTAAGGCCGTGGCCTATGCATACATTACCTCTGATCTTTACTTATATTCCATTACTATGTGCTTGCCTTATCTCTTGTTGGCCGCCATATAAGAGTTAGGGTTCTATTTTTCCAGAGGGATTTTAGCTCCATTGTAGTCGAAACTTCACCAAAATCGACCTCTGCTACTCATGGTAAGCGTTGGTTATCATTATTTTATTTCTTGGCTCTTTTGGATGATAATGAAGGCCTCATAGGCCGCGGCCATAAGATGATTGTTACCTATTTTTCACTTTGAGCTCAAACAGGTAGAGCTGAATGAAATTCATCATTGATAGGTACATAAATTTTCATGTTTTGCTGATTTAAGTATTCATTGATCATCATAGAGATCATTTTACATCTGAATCATAGTTTTATTGTGCAAGTATTTAAAACGGAAAATTAAAAATTTGCATAGTAATGCCTTTTATTCATTTTGTAAAAATGTTGAATCTCGCACAAGCCACGAGAGTAACTGAATTTGATTATGACAATCAAATGATGAATACAAATTTCAAGGACAAACTACACTACTAAAAATAACATAAGTGTAAAGAAGAGAAGCAATTCATCATTTCCTGTAATGATGAATCACTTTCGTTGGTGTCTTCAGCCGTCGTGTCTCCAAGCTGCTGCAACTTCATTTCCTCGCTCCATGAACCTGCAAAATTATAAAGGAGTGGCATTAGAGGTATACTCTAAGCAATGATGCATTGCATTCTACCTTATGCCTATGCTACCAATAGAGATGTAATTTGCATCAAAACAAGCATTCATCAGATGAAAGGCTGATAATCAAGGAAAACATAACTCAATGGAAGCTTTCAGCTTCTTTTATTTTGCTAACATGTTTGTTTCAATGTGCAGGAACAGGTTCATCATGTTCGAGATCATTTTATTAGATATGTGGAGTAAAACGGGCTCCCACAAGGGTTGAGCTCGGCATATCAAGGGGGATATATTCTCAAGTTTCATGCGCAAGTTCATGAATATTGATAATAGTCATTAAAAGCATCAATGATGCTGAAACTAAATGATATAATCATGCAAGCAGCCTTATTTCAAACAGATTTCAAAGTATTTAACAACTAGCAATGGAGCAGCAACATTAATTTCAAAATGTAGTAATATACTCTTGAAGTAGACAACCTTTGCAAGGTATGGACCATCAATGTCAGAGCTGTTTTTCATCTCCATTTTAAGCTGAAAGTAATCTTGGTGCTTGAAAGAATAATATAATGGTAGTCAAAAGGATATATACAATGATTCTTACAGTTCATTTATCAATTGCTTAGTGTTATAATTGGCAACATATTTGAATACGAGTATAGTCTATCTTTGAGTGAGATTATAGCTCATCTCATGAATAATTCAAGCAAAAGTTATGAGAAGACAGTCTATAATTGTAAATACTTTGGGACAACAACATTATCGTAAGAAATGTTAGCTACATCAAAATCTGGAAGGAACAACTGATTATTATCTAGTCAAGGCTGTGAGGTACAATTACTACAGTGAAATGCAAGAGCTAATGCATTCATGGGGAATGAGCAGCTTATCAGTTCAACTTATGAGTTAAGTGACAAATGCATTCCAATATGGGGAATGATGAAGGTTATAGCTGAATCAAAAGTCCAACTTTGAGTGCATGATATCAAGTGAGCATCAAAGTACAGATTTATAACGGTGTAGTCATGGAGAATGAGCAACAATGCCAATCTATTGATGAGAATCAACTAAAGGAACAAAGTCAAATGGCTAATTTATCTTCTCAGCTTGAGGACAACCATGGTAGAGATGATAATGTACAACCATCTCAGAGGTCTGAAATACAAGAAAAACAAGATGAAATCAATTCAAAAGGTCAATCAGACTTTGCAAGAGGAGATAAATCTTGTCATGTAAGTCAAGGTATTGAATTTTAAATTGATTTTTTAGAAGAAAATGGCCAAATGGATGTTCATATCAGTCAAATATCCTCTGGTAATTAGTCATTTCAGACATATATCAATCAAGAAATAAATTCGAAGGTGACTCAAGTTGGTGAAAATAAACTAGTTCTTTGTTGCAGCGAGAAAGGCATGATGAAATAAAAGGAGAGGTAATTCATCATTAAATGAACAACACATTTCCATACCTTAGAAGATACTCAAGAGATGTCAAGAACATTATACAAGGAATAAAGGAGTCACAATGTCAAGGACAGTCATGAATAGAATGTTGATACAACTGGTAAAAGTAAAATGTTTTGAATTGTCAAAATCTCAAAGGATAGTCATTGATTTTTTAGTGACAAGTAACAGATGCATATCTCTTTAAAAAATAACATGACACTGACAGTCAAGATGACGCACAATTAAGTTTCCACACAGCACAGTGAAGAGGTATTAGAGATCAGTTCTTACTAAGTGATAATGATAAATGGAGTATAAATAATGATACTTATACATTTAAAATGCCATGAAGTTTATCTACAATAGAAAAAGAAGATATAAATTTAAAGTTACCCATGTGAGAATTTTAGCATGGCGGCCAAGAAGATGCAAATAAGCACAAATACAGTGGAAGGAACATTTTTCCAATACCTTGATAGGGTTTTAGTAAGAGGGAAAGAACATACTTCTGGTTATTAATTTACCTGTAGGTGGGTCTTGCGTAAAAGGTGATATTTCCATAATTTTAAATACCTAGATCAAAACATGTAAGCTACAACCAGAGTAATAAATATGCATGGATTTGTATCAGTCTCAGCTACAAGAGCTTCAATCTCATATAGGTATGTAAAGCACTCAAATAATCAATGGCAGAAAAGAGGTATATGCTTGCCACAAATTTCTATGTCAGAAAATACAAGTGAAGCCATGAGTGTATCTTGTAGACTGAGTCTCAAAATTTTAAAGCCCTATCATTCATGGTGAGCTTGCTGGAAACTCAATAACAACAGAAAGATGAAAAGAAAAATCAGCTTACCTTTGTCACAAGGAGAGAGGCGACCAAGATTGAGGTGAAAAATCGGCAGGAACTCAGTAATATCGAGCTCGACTCTAGCTCTCATGACAGCCAGAGCCAACAATAGTGTCAAAAATCAACAAGAATACAAGAGTGAATAATAAAATATGTCAGATATTATTCACAGCCGCGCCTTAAGGCTCCAAAAAACGCATTTCAAGTGCTTGAGAATGTCCAGATTTATGAACATGAACTTCATCTTACCTTTACAGTTCAAAATCTCTCAAGAAATCATCAGAATCAGTAGAAGGAAGGTCAAGTTCGACTTCAAACCCTACTCCATGGCGGCCGACAGCTTCTTCATGAAGCTTCTTTCCAAGTCAAGAGAAAAACATAATGATTTTTAGGGTTCATTATTTCTTTTTCTTCATGGGTCGATGATTTTATTTTGATCATCTTTTGATGATTTGTGTTTTTATTCTCCATGGCCATGACTTTTAAGTCAATGAGCCTAGCAAAGTGGTTGGCCTTATCAAATATGAAGCTTTGTGCTAAAGTATCATGGCAGGTTTTTAAGTTATTGACCAAGATATGCCTAATGATGATGTGGTCGACCTTTCTCGTAAAACACTTAGAGCTGACTATAGTGTTTATATACTATAGTGTTATTTCAATAGTCTATGGTCAGCTAATATTTATTTAAGTGAAGAGTGCAAAATACATGCTAAGTATGACATATGGAGTTTGAAGGTCGTGAAGTGGAGAAATATATTTTCTAAATTAGCTTTATTCTTTTCATATTTATTTGCATTAAATAATGTAAATGGATTAATTAAATGATGTGTTATAAATCATTTAATTAATTCATCATCTTAAAATGCAAATAAAGATATTATGTAAAGCTAAATCACAATTTACTTCAGTTACACATCAGATTCAATTGAAGACTTAGACGTGAAGATGGAGTTCCAATGTGCATGGGCGAATTGACAAGAACGAGACAATTTTGCATGCTTTAGCCCACCTTTTCAGAGATTTCTAGTTCAATTTGAGTTACAAATCAGCTGCATGCTTTATGACTGCGAGTTCGAGACTAAGTTCACTCATTTTTGCATGAGTTTGAACCTTTTTTTAGGGATTTTTGCTTCTGCTTGGATTTCACTTTGGAATTGTCAGTTTCTCACCGAAATTGACTTTCAGTTGCTTGTTCATGCACTTTGAGTGCGTTCATTCTCATTGTATATATTGAAAAAGTTTATCTTTTTTAGTTTAGTTCTTGTTTTTCAGCCTTTGCACTTTGCAAAGTGAATCATCTTGTAACTTAGCTTTTATTTACAGATTAATACAACGACAGGTTTACAGGTTCAAATTGTGTTATTGCGGAAGACTCCTTTAATTTTCAGTATTTTAGAATTTGCCTTCTAGATTTCAAGCATCGTTTTTGTGAGGAATTTGATCGAAGAATTATTGTGTTTCAATTCTAAAACCTCTGATTTTTTCTGTCTTTTTCACATATCTGTATGCAATTTAGTTTAAGTTCACTGGTTATGCACTGTGCTTGTAATTGATTAATCAATTTAGTCGTGAAAACCTCGTTTTCCCTCAATATTGCATTAGGTCAAAGCCTCTGTTTAAATCATTCAAGTGTTTAAATTATCAAATCAGGTTGTGCAGATTGGAGTGTTGAGAAGTTTATTGTGAGTCATAGTTGCAAATCATTATCGATTAGGTGCATCACCTTCAATTTATAGTTTTGCATACATTTAGTGATAGTTCTTTTATACTTTTTCGAGCAAATCACCAGTTATTAATCAAAGAATAAATAGGGAGCCGGCCTAGAATCCGGAGGTTTACTTTTGAATAGGGTAGCCACAACCTGAAAGTAATCCAATGTTTCAACAGATTGCTGAATTTGATCATTCAAGCGTTCGGGTGCAATCTAATTGACAACAATGATAATCTAATCAATCATGTGTTTTCGTTCTTGTTGCTTTTGTGATCTATTTCTTGTAATCACTATGAGAGCCCGACTACCATTTTGAGAGCTCGAACTCTTGGTTTCTGGAAGCTCCATGGAGCTCTGGTCGTGGCTTCATGTCTCCCACAAGCAACAATGGTAAGTCTTTGTTCTTTCCATGTTGGCATCTCTATGCAAAACATAAAGCTTATGAATTCTCATCTTTTATTTATAAATTTTTGGCCATTACACAAGCTGCGCCATGTATATACACTCACCATGAGCTTTGAAGGCACAAAATTGATGTGGGCATTCGTTACTTTGATGAAAATGCACTTATCCTACTATCTGGTTGCAACCCGCACATGGGTACTTGTAAAATGAAGAAATTTTGCAATTTACAAAAGCCCCAAAGTGGGTATCTCTGAAAATGAAGGAAAACATATGTCCCGACCCCTCCTGTAGAAAACCCCATGTGGGTACATGAAAATAGACAAAAAAAATCTGTATATGTAAAACTCAGCTTGACCCAACATGGCACTTCTTTTGGTATTTTGTTGCTCTTAATTTCCTTCATATGGGTATTTTATGTTTATGAAGATAATGCATTTTTGTTGTTGAAAACATGTGAATAAACCCCATGTTGTTGTTCTGACAAAATACCCATATGGGTAAACTGGAAATGGTGAAAATTTGTATTTTTGATCTAAAACCCTAGTGTGGGTACGAATAAGCAAGCATTTGTGTTGTTACCATGGCATTATGCTATTCTCATTTCCTATACGAGTATTTTTTATTTGAAAGAAATCTATGCATTCTCTCAACATGGGACACCATAAAATGATAAAATTGAATATTTTAACAGAAGCCCTTACATGGATTTATAAAATTCTGAAAGGTATCCTTTGCTTACACTTTTCGGTGTCATTGACATGCTATTTTGAACTCTCCTTTCATTATAAGCTTTAGACTATAGATTGCTTGTTCATTTTTCTTCTTATGTATTCACAGTCTCTTTGTGAAGAAAAATACTTATGAATATACTACTGCTGAAAACCTTCACAGGTTCATGAAATTCTGGAAATATATCTTCTGTTTACATTTTTTCAATTGTCATCTTCATGTTATTTCCTTCTTGCACACAAAATTCCTTTTAACTGAATTTGTGGATGAGTTAGCATCTTGATTCTTGTGCACTCATAATCGGATTCACTTCAAACTTTTATCCATACCATTTCCTTATAAACATGTTGTCCAGTTTGGAAATAACTTTATGTATCTAAACCTTTGTCAACACTAGGCACACTTCCTGTCTGATACTCAAAATTTTTGAAAACACAATTTGGAATCATGACAGAACAATTCTTTCAATCAGTATATCTTAATTGTTTACTTTCATTACTTTCAAATAACAACAATACAATAGCTCTATTTAAAACAATCATTTGCACTTTTCAGCCATAATGCAATTGGTTGTTTTGCTAATCATCTCAATGCATTGCCAGAACTTTCGTATTCTTGGTCCTCAACCTGGCACTCTTCATGCATTTTTATGCTCCGTTTAACAAAACTATTATGTGAATCTGAAACAATTATATTCCTTATTAAGGCACTATGTATGCCTGTTCACTATTCTTGATTGTGAGAAGGAACACTGTTGAACTGAACCTCGCATTACATATGATCATGATGAACAAATGACACTATAGCAAAAGAACGTGAACCATACAACAATGTTTGAGATAAATGTACTCAGTTAGATGATTGAGCGGATTAAACTCACTATTCACTTGTAGCTTTCCGAAAGCATTAACCTGATTGTTATGAATGCACAATTGGTTTAATAGCTTGATAGATAACTATGCTTTACTCCTTCAGTTGTATATCATTTCTTTTCTTGATAAATATGGTGACAATCTCTTATCAGCCCACTTGTAATGAATAAGGGCAGCATGTCGAGCTCTACCCTTGTGGGAGCCCGTTTTTCTTCACATGCTTGGTCTTCGAATAATAAACAACATCATGATTTTCCCTATACCTGCACAAGGAAACAAACAACGTTAGCATAAAAACAAGATATGATGATTACACTGATGTTTCTTCTTTAGTTTATTTCTTTGCACTTTCACTTGATTGTTTCAGTGTATGATTGGTAGCAGGTTGCACTATTGTTGGTGATTCATATAGGTATATTCATAATCGGAGCCTCTAACATCCCTCTTTTTCTTCCTGCAGGTCAACGGAGCTCAAGAAGACAAAGGTGCACCATTTCAGCATCAACCATCAGCTAATCAGGCAATGATTATTATGTCATTACTTATGTGATTTCTTCTTTTACATCTTCCATAGTGTAGTGTGCTATTAATGATGCACTTTGGCAGTCCCATCCACGGCTTGTGTGGATATCTGATTTTATCTTATGCTTTTCATTTTGAAAAGAAAATGCATCTCAATGCAATGTTGTATTATCATTTCGATTCTTGCAATCAAATGAAACTATGTAAATATGAATTATTCCATGAAATAAATGAAAGCATTGGAAATGCTTTGTTGCTTATATGCGCAATTCTGTACTTTATTTAATTTTGGAACATTTGAATAGCACTTCTGAAATTCTGATTCTTAAAGCATGACTGTCCTTTAAAGAATAATGAACAAAGTGCAAACAACACTTAAGCATAATGAAGAAATAATTGTAATTTCACCTTAAGATATAACAATGTTCAACCAACTCCACCAATTGAGCTGTGGCAAAAAATTGGTAACAGTAACATTGAAATAGATGTATTGATTGGAAGTTAATGATGTAATTTTGATGGTAAATCCTTTGGTGATGGGGCAAAAAAATGGATTATTGTAATGGAAAGGTACTTTTCCCTTCGAAACCTGTCTGAGGAAACTAAAGCAGAATGGGGATCCTACTAGCTCACAGGGGAAGCTGCTACATGGTGGGAGAATGAAAGGGCTGATAAACAGTTTTTTCCTAGCAAGGTAACAAGGGAACAATTCTTGTAGACTTTCAGGAAGAGGTGGCTTCCACAATCTTATTTTGATAAGAAAATGACAGAATTTCAGGTGCTCATTCAAGGAGGAATGGCAGTGACATAGTATTGGGATAAATTCTCTCACTTGCTTAAGTATGTACCTCAGTATCAACATGAGGAGAGGTTTTGAATTCAGAAATTCATTATGGGGCTTAGGCCTCAAATTGGAAATGAGGTGGATATGCATAGACCGACTACCATGGATGAAGCCTTTGAATTAGCACTTTTGTAGGAACATAAAATGCGGTAGGTTGCAAACTACAAGAAAAGTAGGGAAGCCAAGTATGACAATAACAAGTCCCAAGGAAATCGCCAAGGTAACAGTAACCAGGGAAATCAAGGTAATCAAGGAAATAATAACAGGCAAATCAAAATTTTTAAAAGAGGTGGTAGTCCTTAGAACCGTAATGATGGAAACCAGAATAATAATAAGAGGGCTAATTGCAATAAGAAGAATGACAATAATAGGAGGGACTTTTCTGACAGGCCTAAAGCACCTCGTGGGGGTTGTTATACTTGTGGTGGTGAGCATTACGCCAGTGTGTGGCCTCAGAGGGATAACAGACAGAACAACAAGAATCAACACCATATCCATGCGGCAGTTGACAATCGCCAAGTAGATTATCAGGACACTCCTATCCAGCTTTCAGGCAAACTTTTTGGATGTCCTATTTCTATTTTGATTGATACTGGTGCCATTGATAGTTTTGTGGATCCTCATGTTGTATCTAAATTATCAGTTAGACCAGCTATATGGAAAATTCATGGAAAGTTTAGTATGGGAACCGGGTAGAGAGGAAGGTAGAGCAATGCCTGTTTTGCAATGAACTTGAACTCCCTAGTCTTAAAACACAAGTTAATTTGTATGTAGCACCACTGGGATCTTATGATGTAATTTTAGGGATAAATTGGCTTTCTGAACATAAGGCCCTTGTGGATTGTGAAGAGAAATCAATAAGGTGTCTTGATGATCAAGGGAACCATGTGGAGATTTGTGGGGTAAAGAGACCTCTGGAACTTAGGCAAGTCTCCACCATGCAGTTAAAGAAGGCAAGCCGAAGGGGATGCACTATTTATGCAATAAAGGTCAAGGACCTTGATGAGACATAATCATCAATTAATGATCATCCCATTCTAAAAGAATTTGAGGATGTTTTTTCCCAAAGAGCTGACTGAGCTACCGCCTAAGTGTGTATTTGATTTTTCTATTGATTTGCTACCAGGAGCGGAACCTCAGTCTAAAGCCCCATACATGATGAACACAACAGAGTTATATGAGCTAAAAGCCCAATTGGAGGAATTGTTGAAACATGGTTTCATTAGACCGAGTGTGTCACCCTAGGGAGCTCCTGTTATATTTGTAAAAAAGAAGGATGGGACCTCGAGGTTATGCATTGATTATAGGATGCTTAACAAGGTTACTATCAAGAAAAAATACATGCTTCCCCATATTGATGATTTGTTTGACCAGTTAAAAGATGCCAAGGTATTCTCAAAAATAGATCTGAGATCAGGGTACCATCAATTGAGAATAAAGGATGAAGATATTCATAAGACTGCGTTCAGGACAAGGTACGGGCACTACGAATCCACAGTGCTACTGTTCGGGCTAACCAATGCCCCTGCAACCTTCATGAATTTGATGAACAATGTCTTTCGGGATTGCTTAGATAATTTTGTTTTAATCTTCCTTGATGATATCTTGATATATTCTAAGTTAGAGGAAGAGCATGAGAAGCACTTGAGGATAGTATTGCAACGATTCAGAGAACATAAGTTATATGGGAAGATGTCCAAATGTACCTTTTTCCAATATGAGGTGCACTACTTGGGACACGTCATTTCAGCAGAAGGGATAGCCGTGGACCCAGATAAGATTAAGGCAATCTTATATTGGCTAGCACTGTAGATTGTTTCAGAAGTCCAAAGTTTTACGGGGCTTGCAGGTTATTACAGGAGATTTGTGCAAGGGTTCTCGTCAATAGAAATGCCCATTACCGCACTCCAGAAGAAGGGAAAGAAATTTGAGTGCAGTGACAGGTGTGAAAAAGCTTCTCATTTGCTAAAAGAGAAGCTCACTTCTGACCTATTTTAGTTGTGCCTGATCCGAATGGTCATTTTATAGTGATTATTGATGCATCAGGAGAAGGGGTAGGAGCAGTTCTCATGCAGGAAGGACAAGTGGTGGCATATGAATCAAGAAAGTTGAAACAACATGAGTTAAATTATGCACCACATGATTTAGACTTGGCAGCCATAGTTCATGCCCATCAGATGTGGAGACACTATCTCTTGGGAAAGCCCTTTGAATTAAAAATAGATCATGCTAGGTTATAGTACATCTTTACTCAACCCAACCTAAATGCTTGTCAGAGGTGATGGTTGGAATTTTTGAGTGAATATGACCTTGGCATTGAGTACATTAAAGGGAAGGAAAACAGGGTAGTAGATGCCTTGAGTAGGAGAAGACATCTTGCAGCCATGGTTACCATAAAATCTAATTTTAGGGAGCAGGTGGTTCAGGCTTTACCCGGGGATGAGCAGTATGAAAGGGTAAAACAAGCCCTAGAACAAGATCCTTCGGATCGCAAATTTGCTGGGTATGTACTTGAGTCTGATGGACTATTGAGGTTCCAGGGTCGTATGTATATTCCTAACTCTGCAAGGTTGAGAGAGTTGGTGCTAGAGGAATTCCATAATGCGCCTTATTCAGGACACCCTGGTGTGACTAAAATGGTTGAGGGACTCAAGCCTCTATATTTCTGGCCAGGACTCAAAAGAGATGTTACTACATTTATAGCCTAATGTTTGGAATGCTAGCGAGTTAAGGCTGAGAATGTACATCTGGTAGGACTTTTATATCCTCACAGGGTGCCAGAATATAAGTGGCATGTGATAACTATGGACTTTATTCAGGGATTGTCAATGTCTAGGAATCGACATGATACCATCCTAGTTGTGGTGGATAAATTGACTAAGGTAGCCCATTTCATTCCTGGGAACCTCAAGGATGATTCGATGGTTTTGGCGAGGAAAATTATATAGGAAATTTTTCGACTGCATGGAGTGCTAGAAATGATCATTTGAGATCGTGACACTCGAATGACTTCCAGATTTTGGACTACTCTAAATTCTTCCCTGGGAACCAAATTAAATTTCAATTCCGCATATCATCCCCAAACCGATGGTCAATCAGAGAGGGTAAACTAGATTGTGGAGGATCTCCTCTGAATGTATTGTATGGAGCAACAACACAAATGGGAGGTTTTATTTTCCTTTAGTGGAGTTTGCTTACAACAACTCCTACCACGCCTCTTTGGGTATGGCACCATTTGAGGCCCTGTATGGATGTAAATGCCGAACACCCATCAGTTGGGACAGGGTAGAGGACAGGATTGTGATTGGTCCTGAAATGTTGAGGGAAATGGAAGACCAGATGAAGCTTATCAAAGAAAATATAAAGCAAGCTTCAGATCGACAAAAGAGTCTTGTAGATAAGAACATAACTTTCAGACAATTCTCTGTAGGAGACAAAGTCTTTTTGAGAGCTCGGTTGCATAAGAGTTCAATCTCTTTCGGCAATAACTCTAAGATTGCCCCTAGGTTTGTTGGGCCCTTTGATGTCTTGGAGGTGATTAATCTGGTTGCTTATAGGCTTGCTCTGCCACCAGCCCTATCCCAGATCCATAATGTTTTTCATGTCTCAGTGCTTAAGCCCTACCACCTAGATGTTGCCCATATTCTTGACTGGCGTACGTTGCAAGTATAGGACCCACGAGTGATGCAGGTGGAGCCCATCAGGATACTAGAAGAGTGCAATGTTAAGTTGCGGAATTAGGATATTATGCAATATAGGGTCCAGTGGGACCAATATTCAGTGGATAATGCCACCTCGGAGAATGCCGAGGACATTGACAGAGCTTTTCCTCACCTGATACGTTAGCATGTTTTTCTTTTCTTGCATATAGAGACTTAAGATACACTAATATTTCAGATTTTGTTGTGTGGATTTGTAATAAGACATCGAGACGATGTCTCTTCCTAGTGGGGAAGGATGTCACGTCTCAAACCCTGATGCAGGTTGCTTTTGGTTTTGTATGGATTTTTTATATGATTGGATGTGTGTGGTAGAGTAATAATGAATATTATGGTGTTTTGGTGTGGTGATATAAGAAAGTGTTTACTTAAATTATGAAAAGTTGAATAATATTGAATATGTTTTACTTTGAAGATGAAGCAAAATAGAATAGAAATATATGAATTAATGTATTCTAGTGTTTTGATTTATATTTTTACAGGATACTAATTCAGTTTACTGTTGTGTGCTTGAGTGCACTTGAGATGCAAGAGGTCAAAGACCAAGGGTGTGATTAAGGAGAGGAGGTTAGCTTCTTGACAGGATAAAGCATGATGTTCTCTCGATCACACATGGGCACTTAGATTCATGTAGATTGCATTTAGGAATGATAATTTTGGCTTGATTGTTTTTGAGTGTTCGCAAAATAAATAATGATTATTCAAATTAAATAAGTAGTGAAATATGAGCATAATAAAGTAAAAGAGTTAGTTTTAATTATAATTAATTGTAGATTTTGATTTAAATGTCTATGCATGATAAAAATATGAATAAGTATTCTATGCTTCTTTTAACTTGTGTTAATTTTTGAGTTAATAAGTTAACTAATAGTTAGAAGATATTAATTTAATTACTAGGTAAATATTTTCCAAAAAGGGGATTTATATGCAATTAAATTAAAAATTATTTTATTTTAAATCTTTTCCATCTGAGCACGGGAAATGGAAAAGATAAGTTATATCTTATTTTTATATTCTAAAATCTATTTTTTTCAAGATTAAATTTGGGAATAAGGAAAAATAAAACTTTAAAAAGGAAAAAGGGGGTAACAGAAAAATGAACCTTTCTTGAAGTTTTCGGGAATTGCTCTGCAAATTCACTTTCATTGCTACCAAATATTTTTTGGTTTTGTTTTTAGTTTCCAATAGATTAGAAAATAGAAAAATAAAAGAAAAGAAAGGAGAAGAGGAAGATCTTGCAGGAAGGAAATTTTTAGAGAAATCAAGAAGTGGATGTGGCAAGAAGGCATCTTCAGCTGTCAACAAATTTTCCAGGTTCTTCTTCTTAATTCTCTTTTATTGCCTTAAGGTTTCAAATGAGAGAAAAGCAATTTACTATGTGTGCAAAGATTTGTTTGTGCAAAACCTCTATGAAATATGTATGTTCTTTTCAACATTCTTTATAAATTTATAGAAAATTTCGTTGACAGTGTCCCTATGTATTTTATTCTCAGAATATCATTTCTTTCTGGATAAATTTCTGAATAAATTTTGTGCCAGAATGTTTGATTATATATATATACAATAATCTGTATGGGTCCACATATGTATTGAGGAATCCGATTCATTTTTGTGTATGGAAATCGCATTACAGTAAAGATTGTGCTTTTATTTTTATACAATCTATGGTAAGGGGGGGCTGGGTTTCACCCCAGCCGTGCCCTCCCCATAAGGGAAGGGCTGCGCTATGGGGGACAACACCCCTCCACAGGCAGCACCTCCCCATATGGGGGGTGTAAGCCTTGTACAATTATATATCCTTTTTCTTTGAATTGAAATTTGATGATGTTAAATCTGTTGTAGATTTTGTATGGAAACAAAAATACGTTGCACAGTTGATAATATATATACCTATGCTGTATATATATGTATATATGCTATATATATATACACATGTATATTGAATTGTGAAATACATGTTTTTTTTGAGAAAGTTATTTTTGCAAAATATTTTTGAGTTATATATATATATATGTATATATATATATATATCTGAGGAACATGGATCTGAATTATTTATATGTCTGAAAAAAGAAAACATAACTGAGTCTAATTGAAACCACTCTGGTATAGATTTCTCTATTTTTTTTATTCTTACTCTTAAATTTTTTGAGAATGTATGTAATTACATATAGGTAAATGCAACTAAATGATTATTTATATATATGTCCATATATAAATATACATATATATCATTCTTATATTTGAAAATAAACAAGATCAACAAAATAGAAATGGGTAAACACGGAACTGGCTGATTGCATTAAAAATATTATCATAATGATGAACTTTAGTATGTTAGGTGTATTTTAGATGCTACAAAATGGGGAAAACTGTAATTTCTAAAAATATATTTTCTTTAAACTAGTGAATTTTAGGAATATAAAACACGTAAATATATATATATATATACATACACTTTATGGCATTTTAGACTAGATGATATTTCTTGATATATGCAATTGTGAATGAAAGTGAGTGAAATTATTCTCTTTGATTTAAATTTAATTTATTATTCCTTTTCATAAAAGTGTAGACATACTCCTATTAAATAGGAAAGTAATATGTAAGCTAGGTTCTTACCCCATACTTATAAGGCTGATTAAAGTAGTTTTTCTTTTTCAGAACTTATATAATTTACTTACTTTGATCAAATTATTTAAATAGAAATGAGAACTTACAGATATACTCTCTCCAAAAGACCTAACTTAGATTGTTTTAAAATCATTGAAAGTGACTTGCAAAAACCAACTGTGTGATCAATTTTTCACTTAAGTTAGTGTGCCAATGTAAAGTTATTTGTGAACCTTATGTGTAATTTGTAATTATTAGAATTCCTTTGAAGTTGAGATGTCTAAAATTGAATGAAAACTTAGATGGAAAATGTATTATTTATTGTTCTTTTGGGAAATTTTTGGGACAGGATGCCGAAGGTGGATCCATAGAGACGATAGTTTTACCTTTTCTAAAACTATCAATTATTTATTTATGCTTGGCCAAGCGCATGCACCATTGAAATAGATGGAAATAAAAGCCTAGAAATAAATGTATATAGGTCTCTGCCACCTCCCGTTTACAAGAAATATGTGATTCTCATGTTAGGAATGCATATAGGCATCAGGCTTGCATCGAGAGTTCCCTCCTGCTTTGTTGTTTCAAGTTGCTAGGATCTTCATGTAGGGCCGGGGATTTCTTCAAGTTAGGAAGAAACCCGGGGAAGTCTTGTACTTCGTGGTTGGGTGGAAAAGGCGCCTTAATCACACTCTTGGCCCCAGCTTGCAAGAAGACTAGTGGTGTCATGGCAGTTGAGGTTCAGAGTTTCTTATGTTATAAATATATTCATGTAATATTTTTGAAAGGCTTGTAAAACCCACTTGTAAATGTAACTCTATTTGACATTCATTATTGTAACATTGAAATAGATGTATTGGAATGATAGTTTTTGCTGTAACATTGAAATAGATGTATTGATTGGAAGTTAATGATGTAATTTGAACATGAATGAATTTATGGAAACTCATTGACATGCTATTGACATATGCATATGTATCAGTGCAAAGATCCTTGTTGTAGATGCAATTTACTTCTTTTGCATACATGAAATGAAATTTATTTCTATTTTTTCTTTTGACCTCTTATGGAAAGCTCTTGATCTATGCATCTTGTACTTTTATTTTACTTGAAATGTAATGAGTTATGGCAACTTATGTAGTTTGAGTGAACATCATCTCTCGAGTGTTACATGACCCCACTAAACCAGATCCCCCTATGCCCTTTGTTTGTGCTTTTCGCTTTTTCTTTATCTTTCTCTTTCCTTTGCTTGAGTTTTCCCTCCTATGTGTGACAACGTTCTTTAACACTTTGACTTTCAAAAAATGAATTCACCGCCAATGAATCTTTTCTTGAAAGTCCTCGCAACACCCTTTCCTTGGAAGCGCATTCTCAACATAGAATCCTAACGGAATGTGTTTCCTTCATCACATGTTTGTGAAGAAAGGATTTGAAGACCTTCCTCCGAAGTGGGAACTACTTTGACTTCCCCTCGCATTGGGGCATGACCTTCCTTTCAAATTCCTTGATGAAGTGAACATCTTTCGAAAGGATCCCTTGATGAAGAATCGCTCTAAGGTGGTGAATTTTGAACTGTGTCCTTTGAGTGGACCCCCTCTTTCACGTTGGGTTCCTCAAGGACCCTTTCTTCAAAAGCCTTTGTAACGAATGGACTCTTGCACATCTAGCTTGGGGGCGACCTGACTAGACTCGTTCCATTCATCCTTTTGCATATAGCTTGGGGATAGCTTGACTAGACTTTGTTGTTTCAAATTGTGCGTGCCTTGAGTGGAAACCTCTCCTTTTGAAGGGTTCCTGAGGGATCCCTTTGAAAGTTTCTCGCTCTATGTGACTAGCTGCTTTAGACATGTCCTATATGCGGGTAGACGTGTCACTGCCTTTAGATGTGTTTTATCTGTGGGTAGACGCATCGATGCTTTAGACATGTTCTATCTACGGGTAGACATGTCGCTGCTTTTAGATGTGTTCTATCTGCGGTAGACATATCAACGCTTTAGACGTGTTCTATCTACGTGTAGACATGTTGCCACCTTTAGATGTGTTCTATTTGCGGGTAGACGCATCGACGCTTTAGACATGCTCTATCTGCGGGTGGATGTGTCGCCACTTCTGACATGTTCTATCTGTGAGTAGACATGTTGCCACTTCCAGACTCTACGGAGTCTGCCTCCTTGGGGCTTCCTCCATGCGAGATATCTTGGGTGTTGCCTCCTTGCAAGTCTGTGGGCCTGTAAGGCACTTTGTTGTTCCAACTTCATAGTTTCGAGCAGCTATGGAGTCTTTTGTTCTCCTTGCATCTTTAGGTTCGCCAAATCGTGGTCTACATCCTCGACGGTTCAGGTATACTTTTCTAACCCTACTCTCTTCTTGATCTAGTTTACCTATCACTCATCAGTACGTGTGCTCGCTAAAGTGGGGGCAAAATGTATAAGAGTGAATTTGCACCCTAGGTGCAATTCCCCCTTTTTCCTTATTACACTTTAGAAAACCTAAGTCAGAGGCTTAATTCACTTAAGCTTGCTAATGACAGTCCACTTGGTGCCCATTTTGTGTGTCGGTGGAGGTGTTTCTATCGAGGATGCCCGCGTAACACACTTACGTCCTTGGCAGATTCTTCTGGCTGAGCCAGCAGAGGCATTACTCTTCCCATTGGTAGAGAAGTTGTAACGCCTCCTTCGGCCACCCGACCCAAATATGGTTGTTTCTTTCCTCATTCCTTCATAATCAAGTCTTTGAACTTGCATTAGGAGGTTGGATGAAGATTGGAAGAACTCTACATCACTTCAAGCTCATTTTGCACTCACATTCTAGCATTCCATAGCAACAATATCACTCCATCACGTCGGTAGAGCAAGTTTGGGACCACGCCATTATAGCAAAGGCTTGAGTTCCTCTCATTTCTCCCCCAAGCAGCCTTGAGTGCTCTTGGTGGAGGTGGTAAGCTTCCATCTCCTCTCCTCTATCATATGGTTGAGTAGCATAGTATTGTTTTTGTAGTGCTTGTGTTTTTATCACTTCTTTATCTCTTTTCCATTAGCTGTCTATGGAGGTGGGAACACCTAAACGGGGGTCTGATTGAGGTAGGCCCCTATACAGCCACCCCCAACATTCTCTCTCTTGTTGTGTGTAGGTGTGTGAGCTCTTGGAGGATCAATTGGTGAACGAGTTCATTTTGTGAGATTCTCCTCCTCTTTATCACTTTTGCTTATTTTCTTTATAACATTAGAGACTACTTAATCTATTTAGTTACATCATTTTTTCCTTTTAGTTAAATAGTTAGGTTGATAAGTCATTTTGGTGTGTTTAACCTTATCTCGGTTGTTGTCTGGTCGTACGGACTACAACACGTTTCTGAGATGCTAGCGCGCCGCGCTGTCATTTGAAGTCTGCGCTTACATCCTTGGGTAGAGAGCTCCATGAGGTGCAGAGTTGGACCTAAAGACCGAGTTGCCTAGCCCCACCTTGAAACTCGGGATTGCAGAGTGGTTGTAGGACTCTAAAATCCTCATCATTTTCACCCTCATTTCCTAAAACATACACTTAGCCGAGGTAAGTTAGGGCAACCTCTCGCGTCTCAACCCTCTATGACTTGGGGTCTTGCATGCGGTGGTCCCCTCTCTTACAGTTTGCAAGTTGAAAGTTTAGGTCTGATGTTTAAGGTGTTTTTTTGAAAGAGAAAGTGATACACACAATAAACAAAGTATGCAATAATTGACTTAAAAGGTAAGAGGGATATTTCGCAAGGTTTCTTTCATAAAGCTCACTAAGCAAGGTTTGATAAGCACATTCCTATTTAGTCAAGTGGGTACATCTCTTGATTCAGGTCCGCACGATAAAATACCTCGCTTGAGTGGATGACTAGAGTATGCACGCGTACACAATACACCTCTTACCTTGAAAGGAAAAAAAGAAGCTCCTTTCAAGGTGTTTATCACCTCAACAAAAGATCAATACATGATGAATATCTTCATGGAATGACTAGCTATCCCATTGCATCTTCTCAAGAGATGTTCAAAACTAGTAAGGCTTCTAAGTACAATGGTTTGTAATGACTCGGTGAACACCAAAGGTATACTTTAGACGTGAGAGACTAAAGTCTCTAGTCGACCTATGTGTGGTCTATACACCCACATCAAAATCGACACACAAGGTATAATGTCCCTCGATACATGCTAATTGCTTTCACTTTCACACTTTTATATAGCCCACTTGAACACATGCTTTGAGGTCACCATGAGTTCTCCATTGTGGGATGTGTCTCAAGGAAGGCCCCTCTACTAAAAAAGCGGATGCTTAGTGTCTTGATATTTCTTGTCACCTAGGATTGTCGAATGATGCAAGGGGAGAGGATACGTATACAAGATGCCTTTGGTGACTAAAAAATGTGAATTCCAAGATGTTTCTCATTACCCGGAGTCGTCAAATAACACAAAGGGAGAGGATACACATCCAAACTTCCAAGCACAAAAGACACTTGAAAGAAATTCATTTTTTTAAGCACCAAACTAAGTGTTTGCTATTATAACAAGATAAAAACATAATGCTTGAGTGAATTGATTCTTGGACAAAGGGTTGCAAGCAAAACAAAGGTTTGCAAGAAAAAGTATTAGTAGTTTGGAATTGATTTATCTTCGCTTCTTCATCCTACAAAACCAATGGATTAGAAGTTTATAATGATTTTCCTTCACCCTACAGGAGTTGCACAATTAGTTTAGATCCATCTCAATCAATCAACAAACAATAACTAGGTTATGGTTAGGGTTAGAAAACCAAATCCAAAAGTTTGGAAGAGAAAATAGTAAGCAGGGAAAAAGACAGACATGACTTTATTACATACAATAGCGGTCCTTTTTGTGACAGTTGCGGTACATTTATGCAATAGCAGTCCTTAAAGGAGATGAACACGACTCTTTTTTTGTAAACACTTGAAAACTTTGTTAGACAACAAAAAAAAGAAACCACTGTGACTGGATTAATAGTAGCGGCCCTAAAAGGAAACAACTGCACCCATATTCCAAAACAACAGTGACCTAGTGCACAACATCAACCCCTGTAAAAGATGACCATGCTCTAGAAACCCACAACTCATTCAAAACTTGATAAAAATGTTAGATCAGGGACATGGGTCCCACCGGGCGTGCCATTTAATGTAAGGGGTGAAAGTGGAATGGATTAAGCAACAAAAATTCAATCAAAGAACCTAAAAACATGAAGATCAAACCCACTTACTAATGAAATTGGATTGCAAATCAAGTAATGAATTCAAAAACAAGGGTTAGATAATCAAATCAAACACAATGAATTCAAAACAATAAATACAACCTCACCATCCCATTGTTGGAGAGATTGGTGTAGTATGGTGTTGGATTGCTCAAACACTTGAAGCCTCCATGATTGTTAGCAAAAGCTTGATTGAATGTGATCCAAAGATGACCTAGATGCTCAAGATGAATGCTCAAAAATCAAATGGATATGACTTAGCAATGAAAATTCTAGGTGATGAATGTGAAGGATGAAGAGTTATTTTATAGATTTGATTGATTCAGATGAATGATCTAGATTAAGAGGTGTTGATTTGAGATCAAAGGCTGAGAATGAATGAGAAGAATTGGTTTCCCAGTTAACTAATTGCAACTGGCTACAAGATTCTAGATAATTGGTTACATGATATATTGATTAAAGTGTTAAGTCAATTGATTGATAGAAGACTCTGAGTGAGTGGGAGTTAAGAGAATTGATTGATCAAAAGAATGCTCAATCAATATCAGTTTACTAAGAGAGAGTGTAAGTTAAGATTTGGGGAAATAATGCATGATATAATTAATTAAATAATTAATTAATTATTGGAGGAACATGCAAGATAAGATTGATTAATAAATAAAATATTTATTTATTAATGGATGATGTTTGAGATAAAAGATGAGAATTACATAATTAATGTAATTACTTAATTTATAAGAAGTGTGAATGTGAGGGATTAAATAATTAAAGTAATTATTTAATCTAGAGGTGGGAGAATAGATTAATTAATAGTGAATTAATTATTTCATTTATGCATGATGGTGAATGTTTAATCAAACAATTATTGGTAATTATTTAATTAGAATAGAGGAATAAGTGAAGTTAGTGACATAATTAAATAATTAATGTTTATTTAATTAATCAGGAGGAATGAGGTTAAATTAGCCCTTTATTAAATAAATATTATTTATTTAATTATTCAGAAGTGATGATTGAGGATGAATTAATTAAATAATGTTAAATTACTTAATTAATAATGAAATATGAGAAATGATAATAATTAAATAATAATGTATTATTTAATTATTTATGGGAAGAAGGGTGAGAGTTAGTCAAAAAGTGTTGTTTGCAGGTCAGGACAATTTAGGGTATCTACAAAGACAATGGTTGTGATTATAACCTTAAAGAATCCTTCTATGTGAGACAACTACCACTTTCTTCAAAGACATATGGAAAACATCATAACATTTAAAAAGCATCAAAGACTATCAAGTTCAAACCTACTGTCTTTTCAAAGTGGGGAGAACTGAACATAGAGGTTATATACGAAGGAGACTTCTTGAAATGGATATATCAAGAAAAATAAGAGGAAACTCCTCTTCCTATTGATTTGAGTAGCAAAGGAGGTCAAATGATGAAGAAAATGGGTTACATAGGTAATGGTGGACTTGGTATAAAACAATAAGGCATAAAAGAACCCATCATTCTAGAAAAGTGATCGAGGTATAAAGGTCTTGGGTATGGCTCACACGAAAGTATGACCTCTTTCATCAAGGATACTTCTAGCGAGGAAGTTATACCTTCTAATTGGTATAATCTATTGGATAATGTTGACGTTAAATACCTACCTATGTGTATAATAGACCTATATGAAAATACATATATATAGACAATCATGACCACGTCATTCACCTCCCCTATCAAAAACAATGACCTCAAACTTGTCTATCCCCAACTCATTGATTGAGACCAACATAGACACCAATTCTTGATTTGTTCGAAAATGATGAAGCTATTGTCAAATTCATGGGACTACGAGATGGCATGCCTTTGGGAGATCACAAAGTAGGGTTCGACGTAGAAATTGACACTTAAACATACTATAGTAACATGATTGAATCCTTTAGTCCCAAAATGACAAACGTAAAAATCAAAACAAGATCCCTTAGCGAAAACCACAAAGTGGCCCACTTTAAGATCAAGAAAAAGTAAAAAGAAAGGATGTATCCAAAGGTGAAAACCTCCTCGAGGCACATGAGGATGAAGGATTCAATCTCCCTGATATTTCTATGGATCAAGAAAAGTTAGCAGTCCTTGTTGAAGATACACAACCAGTCAATACCAGAACAACCGATCAACCGTAAATAACATATTATGCTACATCCCTAGATGATGAAGAACAACATAACTTGGAAAATTTCTTGAAGGAGAGAAAGATCAAATTTTCTTGTTATTATTCGGATATGTCGAGTCTTGATACATCATTAGTAGTACATCATTTGACGGTGCATCCAAATGCTAAACCAGTAAAACAAAAGCTTAAAAAATACATCCTCGGATAACACTACTGGTCAAGGTAGAACAACAAAATTTACTAGACATGAGACCCATAGACTATCCTGAGTGGGTTTCAAACTTATTACTAGTGTCAAAACCCATTGGGGGTATCAAGATGTGCACGAACCTTCAAGACTTGAACAAAGCATGTCCCAAAGATGATTTTCCATTACCCAAAATTGACATCATAGTGGATCTCATAGTTGGACATGAGATTTTATCTCTCATCAGGGTACAATCAGATAAGGATAGCATCAGAGGATCAACATATGATGAAATTTACATGTCCATGGGGAACCTATAGCTAGAACATCATGACCTTTAGCCTCAAAAATGTTGGAGCAACATATCAAAGAGCAATGACCATAATTTTCCATGACATGTTTTATAAAATTCTAGAAGATTACGTGGATGACATACTAACAAAATCTATAACAAGAAAATAACATCTTGAGGTATTGGCTCAAATTTTTTACAGATTGGAAATATCAAGTAAGGCTTAATCTGAAGAAATGTGTCTTTGGAGTCACTTCAAGAATTTTTTTGGGATACATAGTATCACGGAGAGGAATCAAAATGGACAGCACCAAAGTCAAAGTGATCATCAAGATGCCTTCACCTAAAACACTCAAGCAACTCTAGAGTCTGCAAGGAAAGCTATAATCTATAAGGAGGTTTATTGCACATTTGGCTGATAAATGCCACTCATTTACTCATCTTCTCCAAAAAGGTGTAACATTCAAATGGGATAATAATTTCCAACATGCCTTTCAATGGTTAAAAGACTATCTTGCATCGCCACATGTGTCAATTCCACCAATCACAGATAAACCTTTGATATTGTACATATTAACAATATCAACAACACTAGGGACTCTCCTAGCACAACATGACAACTCGAGAAAAGAAAAAGCTATCTATTACATTAGTAGAATCCTAGTCAGATATGAGCTTAATTATACCCTATTGAATAAGCTTATCTAGCAATAGTTTTTGCTTCCCAAAAACTATGGAATTAGTGGCGTAGTCATCAAATTAAGTTTATCTCTAAAGTTGATCCACTAAAGTACATGTTATCAAAAGCAAGTCTTATAGGCTATATGGCTAAGTGGGTTATGATCATGAGTGAGTTCAATATTGAATATATGGACTCAAATGTGATTGAAGGACAAGTCATAGCAGATAAGTTAGCAAAAGCACCTATATATGCTAAAAATCCTTTGGTATTTGAATTTCTAGATGAAGTAGTGTTTACTGGATAACATCAACAAATCGATATAAATTGTATTTTGATGGTTCCTATCCACAAGATGGATTAGGAGCAGGGATTCTATTCATCACCCCTCAAGGTGATTGCATTCTAAAATCCTACAGGCTATATTTTTCATGCACCAATAACATAGCTAAGTACAAAGCCCTCATAACAGGATTAAGAAAGGCTTTTCAGTGGTAAATCAAACAATTCTAGGTCTATGATGAATCCCAACTAGTGGTACATGTTAATGATGACTATCAAACTAAAGATGACAAGTTGATGCCATACAAAAGAATGGTGGAAAACTTCAAAGAATACTTAATTGTCATCACCTTCGAACAAATTTCGAGAGTCAACAACAAAGCAACAGATGCTATGGAAACCATTGGGTCTCTACTAGATATACCACAAAATATCCATAAATGAAAATTTCTCATGGAGTAGCTTCTCATACTAGCATTTGAAATTCCCAAATTAGAATTCATGTGCAAAGTTGTTGGTCTCAATTCCCATGGTACCATTACATTTACCTATATCTTCATGATGGTATCATTCCACCTAACCTTAACAATAACCTCTATAAAACCTTTATCTGAAGACCCTCTCTCTTTGTCATTATTTGTGATACGCTTTACTGAAAAAGTCTCGATGAAACATTACCTAGATGTCTTAACCTAGAAGAAGCTACAATTTCCTTACAAGAGGTACATGAAGTTGTTTATGGGTCACATTTGAGCAACATTACCTTAGCAAAAAAGATGCTTATAATTGGGTATTATTGGCCTACCATGGAGTAAGAGGCAAATAAATTTGTAAATAATTTCCTACAATGTTAGCAACATGGTGATCTCATTCATGCTCCAACACAAAAACTATGACCCATAACAACACCTTGGCCTTTCTTGCAATGGGGACTTGATCTCATTGGAAAGATTTCACCCACATTATCCAATGGCCATAAGTTTATCATCACTGCCACTGAGTACTTTACAAAGTGGACTGAAGCCATTCCTATGACTTACATTACTGGTAAACAAATATCCAAATTTATCCTCAACTACCCAATATGCTTCTATAGTGTTCCTCAAGTCATTATCATAGATAATGGAACACCCTTCAAAAAATAATGTCTAAGAACTTTGCAACCAATTTCATATCCAGTGCATCATTTCTCCACAACCTATTACCCTCAAGGGAACGATCAAGTTGAAGCATCTAACAAGACTATCTTGAAAATCTTGAAAAAGTCTATTAATGACACTTCAGGATTTGTACTTGTAACTAAATCCCACCTTATGGGCTTAGCGAATTAGTATGAGAACACCTACTAGTGCCACTCCATATTCCTTAGTCTATGGAACCAAAAAAATCTTACCCATTGAGGTCGAGCTCCCATCGCTAAGGGTTTCATTGTAGCACCTAATTGATGATGAAGCGTACTAGATGTCCAGATTGAACAAGCTAGAATTGATGAATGAGCGACGTCTAGAAGCATTGAATCATTTACAAGCCTATTAAAATCGTCTTCGTAGAAGCTATAACAAGAAAATCAAGGGCCAACACTTTCAAATGGGAGACCTAGTCCTTAAGGAGAATCAAAATAATTTTTTGGATCAAGATAACAAAGGAAAATTCAAACCTTATTGTTTGGGACCATTTGTTAATACTGCAAGCTATGAATCTAGAGCATATCAACTAGAAAAATTTGAAGGGGATCCCTTGCAGGAGTCTATCAACATCATTCATCTGAAGTGGTTTTATGCCTAGCCCATGAGGGGTAGCTAAATCCAAAAATCTATTTAAAAAAGTTATTTTTATTTTTTTTAAAAGGACAAAATAGTAAAGAGAAAATTCATCCTCTAGTGAAAACCACTTTTGTGGGGCTTTGGGAAAGTACCTTGGTGAAAATCTAGCAAATAGGTACCATGTGTAAATAAGCACCATCTACCATCTATCAAGAGCTCTTTCCATCCATCCATCCACATCCCTATCATGGATTGGTGTTCAACTAGTATTGATCACTACTAGTACCTCTTGGCATTGTCTTAAGGTCATCTTATCCAACTCATAGCAAGTTAATCTAACATGTGACTGGAGACATCTTGTTGAACCTAGTCATCAACATAGGTTCTTATATATCACCTATGTTGTTCCAAAATCTCAAAAACATTCAGATATGTCAAAATTCTAAAAAAAATTAGATAACCTCAAAAAAATTCTAAAAACATATAAATAGTGCAAAATACCAAAAAACAAACTCAAATATTTCAAAAGCACAAAACAACCTCAAAAAATTTCAAAAAAGCCAAAAAAAATTGAATAATTTTCTAAAAAATAACAAAACATCATCATTCATCTGCAATCAATTTTTCATCCATAATAAAACTATCATCACCCTCATATTTGACACAACAAACAAAAGGAAATACAATAATCATCGAAACACAAATGTTCATACAAAATTGTAAGTCTTGATCATAGTCAAAACATATCAGTCTTCCTATCAATGGCCTAAATCATTTGCAAAGTTAAAATAAACATCCAATGAATATCTTAACATATATATCTTTCCTACAATAGACATCATTACAAATATCAACTAAAAACAACTCTCTCTAGCAAGAGATATGATGGCATTGACGTGTTTTGTCAGACAATCTTTTCTTTTGGTTTTATTTTTGTCTCATTCCATCACTCACTCGAAACTACCTTGATCTTCAATATCTTGGTGTGTCTAGAAGGGTGCAGAATGGGGCATATTTATTTCTTTCATCTGTTGTGTTTGTTGGATGTTCTTGTAATACAATGTTGGTGAATACTTGCATTGTGTGTGTAGGGATAGTCTCCACTAATACAATGGTTTGTGCATATCAGGTTCTTTATACCTTTTGTGTATTGGTCTACTTGCTTATGTCTTCATTCTCTCACATGAGAAAACAAGGTTTCCACATGTCAGGTATGAACAAGGATACTCCTATCTATTTGTGGAGTCAAAGTCCATGCTATAGTTACAATGCCACCCTAGTTATGCATACCCTGTTGCACATTATCTACTTTCCATATTAAAATAAGGACTACTCTACATTATTTAGCATCACCTAAAAGTAAAAGAAAAATCATTCATCCTATCTTATCACATATCCAATAAAATATCAAAATCCATCCAATAATCATAAATTTATTAGTACTTGGTCATCAATATTCATTCATCTCATTATATCTAATCATTTGTTTTTCTATCCTACTCATCATACTAATATTTGCGTTTGAGTATCATGACATACACAAAAATATTGTATCATACATCTTGCATCCATAAACTGTTAATAACATCTCATATTATCCACCTTGCATGATCATCATATATCATATCAAAATAAAAAAAGAAGAATCATATCCATCTATCATCACATCATATCATACATCTTGCATCCACAATTTATTAACATCATAATCATACATCATCATATCATCATAAACATGAAACATCATACATAAAGCATATATCATGTGCATCCATAATGTATACATCATAAACTCATATCATAGCTACATTAAAAAATGATCTCATCTCATATATCATCAAAAAAATGAATTTCATGATACAAAGCATTTGATACATCAGACATTTGATATAATAATATACATCAAATATATATATGTCCACAAGGCTCTCAATAGTCGATAAATGTATATACATCATAAATATCTATCTACATAAAATCTATGTACAATATTTTATATTTAATTGCCTCTCTCCTCTCGATCAAGAGGAAGATGAGGAGGTGGGGGACCCATCGAATGTTGCTGCTACTAATATCCCTATCTCTATGAACCTTGTAGCTGTTGTGAGGGCCTACCCACAAATATGTTATCAGATCTACCTGACCCACCTATTGTACTTCTCCTCATAGAGAACCTAGGCCGCCTTTAGTCTCATGGCACAACCACCTAATATAGAGTGTGGTATTATGTGGCCTTTTGAGTAAGGGTTTGTACCTCTTGCATATGTTGGGTCATAGTAATCATGCTACCTATCTGATCTCCAACTGTATCCTCCAAGATTTCTTTGCGTCTCTCTTAGTTATCGACTGAGCAACCTATGCCTTTGCTTGCTAATGGTGGGTGATCTTTGCGTCCCTCTCCATAGTTCATTGATCTCTCTGCAATGCATTGATCCCTATCAACTATCACCCGATCTCTCTTCACAATCCTCTGAATGAGCCGGTCCACCAAGATATCTTGCTTTGTACAGTATTCATCTCACTCTCGATGAGCCTAATCTCTCTTTAATAGCACTAATGCAAGGAAAACATCTTGATCCTCTTATCCTCGATAATATATCCTAACCTCCTCTACTTGAGGGGCCACATTAGGCACTACCTAATGCTGCACTACCTACTGTTGCATTTCCCACTATCGATGATCTCTGTGACCTCCTCCATCTCCATCATCTCCTCTAGCTTCCTGGACCTCTGCCTTTGTTCTCTACCTTTGGCATCAAGCACACCTAGTCTTTGCCTCCCTTCACCTCCAAGCATCTACTTCTCTAGCTGCACCATCAAGATGCGTGAATCTCAATGGTCTCCTTGAGACCCACCATGCATCGTAATCTAGAGTAGTGTTGGGATCCTCTTACCCATTTACCCAAACCCATTCCAAGGGAGCCATCTACATAAACTCTATAACTACTACCTACAGTACTACCATAGGACCCCACTAACCTATCTCCCTGGTGGTCCTGACATAGATAGCATGATAGTCATTTGTAGGCACATCCTATCACTCCCCAAACTATCAACGTACTATATCTAGTAAATGTCTCTCTAGTATATGAGTAGTCAACACAATGAGCCATCATGTCTGGTGACAGTATGTTGGGTGGATATGGTCATCAATCCAAGCCTTGCATCATAGCTATGACCTCCATACAAACTGATCCATATCATTGAAGATCCCTCTCTAGAAGTGTAGATCCCCCATTTGATGATGTGAAAGCATCGTATCATAGAGATAAATATATTGGTCACTTATTGCCTTGTGTGCCTCTCCAATAGGTCAAGTAACTGCTATATATTCCCATGCCCAAACATGGAGTGGTGTCGCCCCTATAGATAAACTGGTAATTGCTTTGTACACTACTTGGTGAATGTCATGGTATAGGTGTGCAAGGGTGCAAGGTCCCCACGAAAACATGGTGCCATCCTAAATCATTCTCTCCATGATGAATCCCCATCCAGTGGAAAAAACCTCTAGCCTGTCGATCAAGCATGATCTGACCACTAATCAACCTAGCTAGCACTAGGATAATGTCATCAACTGCACCAATGCAAAGTTTCAATCAATTTGCCTGTTAAAATAAATATTGAAACAGCTCCCTCCAGGTTCTTTTGAAATATGTGCGCCGACCTGTATGTCGCCAAAGTCTGGTCGACTTTCTTTCGAGTTTTGACCTCCCGCTATTCACATCCTCTCTTCGCAACTTCGGGTAGAGGCTTCCCTTTCGGCTCCAAAGAGGCTGCGCGGGGCCTCCACGTGTCGCGCTTACGGAGGATTTCATTTGTTTTCCCTTGAGGTCTCTTCGGGTTGCGAAGGCCTTCCACTGGGGCAATCACTCCTAAGATGGTCAGAGGGGCCCACACTTTGGTACGTCGCGGCATATCGCAAACTTTTTATGCAGGGATGAAATAAGCAGCTGCGGCCTGCGAAATGCTTCCACATGCCTTCTTTTATTTTGTGGCGGGCCCTATCTTCAGCCACGTGTCAACCACTTGCAGCCTTTTCAAAGCAGTAAGGAGGTGAATGCCGCGGGCTGCGAAACGCTGCCACACGTCTTTCGTACCCGGTTCACGCGGCTTTCTCTCCACTTCGGGAGCGACCTCAGCCCCTTTAGCACGTGTCGCTTCTTCGCAATCTCTCGGCAGCGGCAAGAGAAATTCTCATTCGGGCAGCGACGGGCTGCCACGTGCCTTACACTGATCCTCGATGCGGTGAATGGGCTGGCTGGGTAATACTATGCTATCGGGTGCTGCTCATCATGTTTCTCTGAAGCGGTGGGGGACATTGGTCGCCACGGATGCGGCTAGGACTACTGCCATCATTACAAAGGGCACGCCTGCAACCGATCGAGCGGATGCTGTGTTCTAACTGGTTGTTGTTGTAACGGCATTGGGAATATTCTGATTCGGGCATCATTACGGGAGATTGTGCGATCTTTTCTACGGCTCTCCAAAGCGGTGGGATTTTGCTCTCCGGCTATATATACTCTCTCGGCCGGGGAAAGAGAGGTCCAAGATTTTTGAAAGAATACTGGTTTTAGCAAGAGACACCAGGCCTCTTTTGCATGTTAATTTGCAAGAAACTTTCAGACTGTGCCTATTGTTCGGCCTTTCTATTTTTCATGTTTTGATGAAACTGTAAACTATGTTTTTTATTGTCTTAAGAATTTCATTTGAGGAGACTTCTATATATTGAATACAAGCCTGCTTATATAAATCATGTCCAAATGACTCTTCTTAGTAGTAGGGATGTATGCAATACTATTTTATGTCGATAAATGAATTGTTTATGCTATAACTTTAAGTCTCCGATGTTTTGGAACATAACAACAACATTCAGGCCCTTAAATTTATGATTTATCGTGCCCCTCAGCAAATTTTGGCGCATCGCCTTAGAATAGAATTTGCTTCATTATATCTGCTTCCTTTTCCCTTCCAAAAACCCATTATAGAAGAAGCTGACTTCTTTAAAACCCGGAGGTCACTCAGTTCGGCGCAAAAGGGTCCCCCTTGAATTGAGTTTCCCATAAGGCACTGTTACCTCGTCAAATTTTGGCGTCAATAGTTTGTACCTTTTTCTGGCACCCCCGGTGGGACCCAAACTAATGAAATTGTCTTATAGAGGGGTGTATGAGCCACCAGCCTGCAACTAGATCCCAGACTGCAAATAACCCAGGTTTATTAGTACCTCCATTAGGGACAGTCCAGGCCGCAAATCAGTTAGTAACCGTTCCATTCCCACCACCCTTTCCTCTCACAATGTTGTCGGCCGCGAACAGAAACTATGTAGCATGGGATGCTGTAAGTCCCCTGGTAGCTCCGGTAGCGCCTGCTGTTTGGGGCGCTATCCCAGTTTCAGCCCTAAAAGCTCTTCTTAAATTTGCCGGGGACAACACAAAAACGCCCGTAGAACATTTGCAGGATGTAGCAGATGTATGTCTGGTACACGGTATCACAGCGCAGAATGTAGCCCTGAGACTCCTCGCCACGTCTTTCAAAGGCAAGGCCCTGGATTGGTACCGAACGCTGACTCCTAATACCATTCGCACTTGAGATGACCTCGAGATCCATTCTATGAAAGGTTCTTAAATGACGAAGATCGTTCTTCGTTATATTATCAGCTATCGGTCATAATGCGAGCACCCCAGGAGGCTCTGACGGACTTCAATGCCCGATTTCACTCAAGTTGGCGGAGGATTCCTGTAACTATCCGCCTGACTCCAGAACTGGCGTTCATGTTTTATCTGAAGTCCATTAACCCCGACATTTCTATGATGATCAAGTCTTTGGGAGGAGCCACTTTACCAGACGCTTATGCCACCGCTATCAAAGCGGAGAATCACTTGATAGATTGCGGAAAATTGCCTCCTCGACCTGTTGTGCTGATATTTCCTGAGATATCAAATGCAGCACAAGAAGTTGCGTCGACCAGTGCGCCAGCAACTCCCCAGTTAGCGTACTCATATGCAGCCGCTTCCGAAAACTTGGCTTCCACATCGGGTTCTCCCAGGAATGAAATGGGCGACCTCAAGGAGATGTTGCGAACTATGGCAAATGACATAACTCTCAAACGGAACCAAGCAATGCCTCCACGGCCTGCATATCATAACTATCAAGGTGGGCGGCCTACCTATCAGCAAAATCAATATCAAAATGCGCCTCACACTAATTCACCAGCGGTGACTACAAACCAAATGGTTCTGGTGCCTACGCCGCTGACAGGTGCGTTGCCAAGCTCAAGTAGAGAACTAACCGCGGGACAAAACAATCTTATTGATGATATCAATCCATGGTGCTTCCCTTGCAATGATGCACATATGCCCCGAAATTGTCCGCGTGGAAACTTACAACAAAAGGTGGCGGACCAACGCAATCAAGGTACCGCAACAGAAAATGGAGAATACATATATGCCTCGGCAATGGAGAATGCGGTTCTTACCGTGCAAATGCAAGGGATGTCCTTAGAACAGGAGTCCGATATTGTGCCTGATTATGCGCTCTTCTCATGGATGGAAGATGAGGAAATGGTGTTTGTAAATGACACGTCCACAGCCGAAACACCACAGGTACAGTCCGACTATAACACACGCTCAAAGAGGAGATTCACCGGTGAGCTCGTTGTTTCACTTTCGGACAGCCCGCAACGCAAAGGAATATCCGATCAAATTCCTGGCGTTTCGACTATCTCTTCGTCTTTTCAACCACAGAGGGAGATTGTTATAACAAAAGCAAAGGAGCAAAAATCTCTGAGCTCCTCGCCTTTTAATGTGGTGGAACAATTAAATAAATCATCCGCTAATGTGTCTTTATGGGACATTCTAGCTATTCCAAAACATAAAACTATGCTACAAAAAGCGCTTCAACAAGATATCAGCTCAGTACCAACTGAGCCTTCGGCCAGTACCGAGGCGGTTTATCAAATGTCACCAGCTAAGGTTCTTGCAGACAAAGCTAAGAGATCCCATGCAGAAGGCAGAGGTAGGCCAAAACCTCAACCCTTCTTCTTGACTCTCATTATAGGGAAGAAGCTATTACACAATGCTATGATTGATTCTGGCGCTAGTACAATGGTTATGCCAAAATTGATAGCCGAAGCCTTGGGGCTCAGCTACGAACCTATGAAGAAATGGGTGATGCAGCTAGATGGAAATAAGGTTGATACTGTGGGCGTCATCAAAGCGCTTCCGCTAACTCTATTTTCCTGCCCAAGTATCATGGTCCCGCAAGATACAGTGATCATAGATATTCCACCAATGTTTGGTCTTTGTCTTTCTCGAGAATTTACTTCGAAGGTGGGCGAATATTTGTCCTTAGATTGGTCACATCTAATACTCAGGACCAAACATGGTGCAAAAATGAAGATTGAATCAGAGGCTCTACATTTCGAACATGTGGCGGATGAGGCCCTGATCAATTTTGAAGCCGCACATACCTCCATCACCAAACAGGACATGTACAATGTCGAACTGCTAGAGGAGGAGAAGGTGAGCGGAGACCGAAATGATGAAGAAGATGCTCTGTTGAGTGAACATATAAACAATGATCATTTCGGGAATTATCATGCTACCGGATTGGGCACATATGTGATTTACGATGAAGACCAAGTTCTTCCGAAGGTCGTCAAAGAATCCGATGATGACCAAGTAAATGAGCTGTGGACATTATATTTTGATGGAGCAAGGAGCAAAGTTGGAGCTGGAGCAAGGATATGTCTAATATCCCCGCAGAATGAAAAGTTGTTGAGGTCTTTCTGATTCCAATTCGCCTGTTCAAACAACGAGGCTGAATATGAAGGGTTAGTCCAAGGCCTAAGCCTAGCGGAACGAATGGGTATCAAACAATTGATTATGTTCGGAGATTCTGAACTGGTAGTTAATCAGGTCCGAGGAATTTCTGCAGCAAAGAATGTCTGCATGAGATCTTATCGGCATCGAATTTGGGACCTGATTGAAGGTTTTGTAGCCTTCAACATCCTTACCGTTCCCCGAACGCAGAATGGCGATGCAGACCGCATGGCGGTGATCGGTGCCCAGTTTGATCCTGTTTCTGACTTGCTTCGGAACAAATATTCAGTGCGAGTGCTTGTTCGATCAGCAATCCCCGACAATGACCAGAGTTGGCAAGTCTTTGAGAGCGATGAGCACATCGCCTCGTTTATTCATCACTCAGGAGAATTCGCTGATCAACTTCAACCGAAGATCACCGAGGCATGTGAAGGACAAATTATGCAGCTCAGGTCAAATAAACTTCCAAAGGGGTTAGTTACTCTCGAGAATTTTTTTCGATTGTAATGACTCCCGAAATGATAAGTGGAAATTCGTGGCAGACAAAAGTGATTATGAAAACCTTTGGGTCTCCGATGACAGGAATCTTCGGGTCAGAAAGGATGTCTCACAGCGGGATAGAGAAAGGCTTATCAGTTTCTGTGAAAAATATAGAGTAGTGGCCTGGTCCTACGATGATCTGGAGGGTTATGATCCTGGCATCATTCAACATACTATTGAGCTAACAGAAGGTACGAAACCAGTCCGATAGAAACAGCGGCCGGTCAACCCTAAAGTTGAAGCCTTGATGGCTCAAGAGCTGACCAAACTCATCGAGTCACGTATTGTCTTCCCAATCAAACATAGTACTTGGGTGTCAAATCTGGTACCAGTCTGAAAGAAGAATGGTGATATCCGCTTATGCGTGGACTTTCGAGACTTGAATAGAGCATCTCTAAAAGATCACTATCCATTGCCTTCTATGGAGTCGATCCTCCAAACTGTCGCAGGATCAGAAATGTTCTATCTGTTGGATGGCTTCTTTGGCTATAACCAGATTCGAGTTAAAGAAGAAGATCAGCATAAAACTACGTTCACTACGAAGTGGGGAACATTTGCATATGCTAAAATGCCTTTTGGTTTATCCAATGCAGGGGAAACTTTCCAGCGAGCTATGGACGTCGCATTTAGCGAACTGATCAATAAGTTTATCCTAATCTATTTGGATGACCTTACCGTGTTCTCTAAATCTAAAGATGATCATTTCGATCATTTGGAATTAGTTTTTCAAAAGTGCCAGGAGTTCGGGATTTCCTTAAATCCAAAGAAATGTGTGTTCGGAGTACCCCAGGGTAAGTTGTTAGGGCATGTTGTGTCTAAGGAAGGTATTTCAATTGACCCCGAAAGAGTGAGGGCTATCAAGGAGCTTCCCCTTCCGGTAAATAAGAAAGGTGTCCAGTCTTTCCTCGGCAAGGTAAATTTCGTCAGTAAATTTATTTCCGATTTTGCGGGAATGATTAGGCCGATCACCCTAATGCTGAAAAATGATCAAATTTTCAAGTGGACAACGGACGCTCAGGAGGCATTTGAGAAGGTCAAAGAAGCGATCTCCACAGCCCCGGTGTTAATTAATCTCGATCAGTACAAAGATTTTATAATGTATGACTTCAGTAGCAAGTCCAGTATCGCTACTGTTTTGACTCAAAATGATAGTGAAGGAAAGGGAGAACATCCAGTGGCGTTCTATTCCCGAACGCTAAAGGAATATGAGGTGAATTATAACTTCATCGAAAGACATGCCTTTGCAATAGTAAAAGGACTTAAAAAGTTTCGCCATCTAATCTCCTGCAGCAAAGTTCTGGTATATGTCGCACATTCTAGTGTGCGGGAATACATCATGGAGGGAGAAATCACAGAAAAAAAGGGCTAATTGGATCACCAAGATCCTAGAGTATGACATCGAGGTCAGGCCTACGAAGACTATTAAAGGCAGAGGACTGTGTGAGTATATGGCACATGACAAGGAGTTGCCTGCCAAAGAGGAACAGCCAGAGCTCGTCCTGATAAATGGATCGGGATCGGAAGATGATTGGCTGATAGATAGAATGAACTTCATGCGAACCGGAAGGTATCCGCCATGCCTCTCATCCCAAAGAAGAAGGTATTACCGGCTTCAGAATTGCGGATACACGCTGATAGAAGGAGTTCTTTTCAAAAGAAATTTTAATGGTGTGCTCCTACGATGCGTTACTTCAGGGGAGGCTCAGAGGATCCTCAACGCATTTCACAATAGCGACGAAGGTGGACATTTCTCCTCTAAAACTACCGCCATCAAGGTCCTGCGGGATGGATATTACTGGCCTACACTTTTCAATGATTCCTACTCCTTGGTAAAGACTTGTAAAAAATGTCAGTTCTTCTCCGACAGAAGGAAGAATTCAGTGATGCCCCTCAAACCTATCGTGACGGATGAACCATTTGCGCAATGGGGCCTGGACTTCATCGGAATGATCAACCCGGTTTCTAGCGCTGGACATAAATGGATTTTAACAGCTACAGACTACTTCACAAGGTGGGCGGAAGCCGTTCCCCTTAAAGAGGCAACAGAAACAGAGATTGTAGACTTCCTTGAAGCCGTGGTGACAAGGTTCGGCCCTCCGAAGACAATCATCTCAGACAACGCCAGAGCATTTGTAGGTACAAAGGTATGTCACTTTGCATTAAAAAATGGCATATTCCTTAAAACATCATCAAACTATTATCCACAGGGAAATGGTCTAGCCGAGTCGACAAATAAAAGTTTGGTCTGACTCCTTAAAAAGGTCGGCTCAAAACACCAGAGGGAATGGCATAAAAATCTCCGAAAGGCGCTCTTGGCCAACCGCATAACTCCTAAGCAAGTCCTCAATACTTCGCCCTATGAGCTGGTATATGGGAAGGAGGCACTGTTACCTATCTCTATGGAGATTCCAGCGATACAGTTGTTGAAATCTCTTGAGATAGAACAAAATGATGCCATGGAGGTTCGGCTTGCCGAACTACTGGAAGTACAAGAAAAAAGGGAGAATTCCCTAAAAGCAATGACAGGTCGTCAGTAGGTGGTCAAACGATGGTTTGACAAGAAGGTTTCCGACCAAGGTCTGAAAAGCGGAGACTCAGTGCTAAAATATGACAGCAGGGCTGCAAAGCCGGGTCAACACAGTAAGTTTGACAGCCTATGGGAGGGACCTTTCAAAATCATTCGGTGCATACAACACAACGCTTTTGAGCTAGAAAATATGGAACAGGGGCCGTTAGGAATCCCCGTCAATGGGATTCATCTTAAGTTATTCCATTAGGCAAAATGCTCTACCTTGTATAGTTGTAAATAACGCTTTTATTTCCTTTCCTGTTTTTGGCCTATTCTTTTGCTAAATCAATTGTCTTGCTACGCATTTGCTCATCATCATTAGCGGGTAAAACACCAGAGTTTCTTAACACAAAGTATACTCATAAATGGAGAAAAAGCATACAAAATTTGCAAACCCAAAAAAAGTTCAAACACAGAAGCAAAAAAGGAGCATAGATTTTCCTTAAAAAGAGAAGTATATATTTATATATATATGTTCCTGAGTTACAAAATGGCTGAGATGCCGATTTTCAAAATGTACAAGTATTAGAGTATACTATATATACATGGCCTTTGTTCAGGCTTATCCGGAGCAGGTGAGTTACATCATCAGAGAGAAAGGCAAGGGAGTTATCTAGTCAAAGGAATGGCTGGCAGCAACCGACGCATCCACTGTAGCGTCCGCTTCTTCCTCATCTACGGGCTCCTCGGCAGCACTGGCAGCATCATTCAACGCAGCCGTCGTCGGTGGTGGATACACCAGGTCCCTGAAGTCAGTATACCATTCTACATCGTAGAAGGGTATCACGTTGTAGCTCTGGAACAGGAAGTGCAGGGCTTGAGTAACCCTTTGCTGGTGCTGGCCATGGGTCTGCAGGCGGAATCCACTGAGAAATGGCAGCCAAACAACGACAGCTTCTTCTTCAATAAAGCGACGCAGGTCGCTGGCTATTGGTAGGCCTATCCCATATGCAACGTGTGTAACAACCTCACCGAGCCCATTCAAGTACTTCTTCGGGAAGATTTCTTTGACCAGCTTCAAGATAAGTGGCCGGGGAACGCAAATGTCCAACATGGACGCTACAAAGTGCGAGCACACGTCGGTGTTCACCCTATACTTATCTTCATATTCTATGCAATCCTTGCCTAGGACCCACTTAATAGCTACCAGAACCAGCGAGTGCTTGTTCTTCATCATCATTTTCAGCCTTCTAGTGGAGATCTCACCTACAAATACCATCTGTGATTTGAACGAGGTAAGGCGAATTGGGGTATCCATTCTCCTGACACTATCCCTAAGTCTGCTAAAATAATGCCGAACCTGCTCACCACCTAACCTATGAAAAGACTTGCTGAGTAATCTGCTGCTGACCTATCACTTCTTAAACGCTAAGTGTGTTTGTTTGCTATCTACTGGCCTATTTATAGAAAAATTGACAAGACATATGTCAATCCGCCTGTAAGAAACGTGATGTATACTGGCTGCAATCTTGAAGGCCGAGTCTGTGTTTGCTCACATTTTGGGCCGATACATGCATAATAGCACGGCTCAAGGCGTGCTTAATTAAATGAAGTTAATTAATTAAGCTTTAAAAAGGTGGCGCTTGTTGGTGAAGGGACATATGGCCATATGCTATGGTGTCATATCTCAAGCGCATCCCAGAGCCCAAGGCGATACTCGTATCTTTTCAGACCGTGATCGTTTGCTTGGCGTAATCATTCCGGCCAGGATATTAATTGCCGGTGCATGCTAACACAAGGTGAGAAAGCCAGTTGCAAGGTCAATTTCCAAGGAGATCAAGGTGTATCACACGATCTCTTAAAAAACAATGATGAAAGCCGGCCGCCTCAAAATAGCAATCAGTTCATCTTGCATGAGTTGTAGAATTAACGGTACATGCCGAATTAAATGCAAAATGATTGCTTTCACCTACCACCTTGGGAAAAGTTGCTATTATTGCATGAAAAGACTTAATATTTCAAAGTCTTTTTACAAACGCAAGGAAGTGCAAAGTATTTTTTGTCTGTCTATTCAGCGCAAGTGTATTCGCAGGCCAGGAAGCTTACAAGTTCTGCAGCGAAAAGAAAAATGTCGGAATCTTCAGCTCAGCTGATGCAAGAAGAGATTAGCCAGGATCTGTATACGGCCATTTGTTTTTCGGCTGAGGTATACGTGTACGAAGATGTAGCATATGCCACTCCTGGCATACCCGCGAAGACAAGAAGAGCCAACACAGAGGAGCTGGAAAGACCCAAGGAATGTAGTAACCCGAAAAGGGTTAAGGAAAAGTGGGTTAATATCCACGACCCAAAGCTTGCAAAGAACCCTAAATCTCTCAGAGAGGCAGCTTGTGCAAGGTTATCGGCAGCAAAGGCGGACCAATCCACGGCAAAAAGAGTCTGGTTTAGCGGCCTCCCATAGTACATGGTCCCATTGGTGCACTATTGCCCAGAGGTGGTCGACGCGGCTGTTCAGCGCTATAATCCAGATACCCACTGCATTGAAGGTTGCCATTTGAGGGTTCATATCGGCCGAGAAGCTATTTGGCACATGCTATGTATCCCTGACCCAAGCAGAAGAAAAGAAACTATCGAGCATTTCCGCCCAAGCAAGGGGGAGAAAATATGGAAGAGGATGAAAACAGGTTCCGATTTCTTGTTAGAAGAGATTAATAAGAAAGGTCTCGCGTCCGCTAAGGCACCGAGTATCCCATTATCGCGTGATTCATTCCGCGATGATTTCCGGGACCCCATGTCCATGCTGGCATTTGTTTGCGGCCGAGATTCCGATGAGAAGATCGAGGCTTTTCAGCTGGGACCTGCGATACAGTTTCGCAAGCAGCACAACCTCTTCTGGTATGATTTTGCTGAGTTCATGGTCGAAGAAATGATACAACAAATAGAGAATTATTAGGCGGAGAAGAAATTTAGATTTCTTTCCTATCTGGTCCACATGTTCCTGCATCAGAATCCGGATTTCTTCGCCCGATTTTTTCCGCTATCAATTTTTGATGAGCAGAATAAAAGAAAGTCGGTGTCTACATAGACACTTTTCCTTTCTGCAACATATGACTATTATGCCTTCGCAGACTATTTTATAGCCCCGGTCCTGAATGATTTGATCGGAGAGGGCGATATCGTCCGGCTCAACACGGAGCAGACTGGATTTTTGCAAAGCTACACTCCCGCTTGTGACTGGTTCTTAGGCAAGGATTTAACAATCCTTCGAATGCAGGGTTTTATTGGTAAACCTTTCCTACTCCCGGCTTGAGTCACCGATAGAGTGCTCGCGTTGGAGGTTTTCCGACAGGTGTGTATCATTGATTTCATGTTCTGTAGTTGCGAAAGTGTCAAGAAGGGATTCTTGACTTGCCCGAAGAGTTTCAAGTCAGTAACCCTGGTTAAAAAACAATTGCACAAGCTGCTAGAGGAGAAGCTGGCACATCTAGGGTTAGTATTGGTAAATGATAAGTGGGATTACAACCCTTTCAATGACCTGCCAGAGCCCCACATGAAAGTTACACATGTTCCCCAACCATACTGGGAGAAGCGGCGTAATAAGCGGATTGATGAAGATGAGGATTTTGTTGAATTAGCACAAATCCCTACACCGGATACGAGAGGTCCATGGCACAAGTTCTACTTTCCAGTGGCTATGGCCTGGAACAACCTTCCGATAGAGCGCGGTATGTATAACAAGTTGAAAGTAGGCGAGGAATGGAGTGATGAAAAAATAAAAACTTTCTGGAAATATCGCCAGGAAACAGCACAGTTGAACGCTCCTTATAATCAGTTGAAGGACGACCAGGAATTTGAAAAATAGTGGGATGAGGGCCATCCCAGCCCGATCTCTAGTGCTGACAGAAGCGAAGCAGAGGGATCCGAGGAGCATGAAGAAGAAACGGCGGTATCATCCTCTTCAGCGCAAGGAGGCATTGTCTCCAAGCATGCCGCCTATGTGGGCACTAATGTGCGCTTTAATATATCAAGAGGCTCGCTTACACGCACATGGGCCGCTAAACCGGTCAGGCCGACGCCTCAGCAGAGGGATCCGACGGCTGATGTTAGTGAGTGTCCACCTGTGAAAAGGCAGCGCACGGAAAGTATTATCAGAATAGTTTCACATGAACCCGTCGGAGAAGTGCCCACTGCTAGTCAAATGCCAGAGTTAACAGGCAAGTCACGAACAATCTTGGAGCCGCTACCAACCAGTCAACAGGTACATTTCGCTCATTCCTCTCTTACATCTCATTCTTTCATATCCACCCCTGCTCAGTCAGCAACTCCTGCCATAAGTCTGAGCCCTCCACCTTCTGCTTCTGGTCCAGCTTATTCGGTTGGATTTGCCCAGTATTCGCAGACCTCACCGTTTATAATTACTCCTCTGAGTATGCTCACGCCTGCTGCTGCCGCTCAGACTTTTCTCACCTCGCTTTCAGAAAATGTTCCTCCTGTCGGCCCCCACTCTTTTTCCGCTATGCTTACCGATCCTTTTCCATTGCAACAAGCCAATACCCAGGCAGCAACTCTTCTTCCCTGGCCAATGGGCCTTACGACTGAACCTCCGGCTCAGCCGCTACAAATATCTAGCCCTACTAATAGTCCTCAGGCTAAGCTGTGGAACGTACCACACTTTTCTCTGCAAACGGTCACTCTTCAGAAAAAGCAAATGCGTGCGCCTATGAAAATTACCTATCCCTATGCCCTGCCTTCTGGTGTTCCTTTCGCAGGTGGGCTGGTTTCATCACCAGCCGAGTTCATAGCACATGTAGATTGCGGAAAGGAAGCGCGCACAAATAGGAAAGGCGGCACAAGGCAAAGGAAGATAATGCTCCCGCCGAGCCAAGAGTACAAGCTTCGTATGATGAGGCCCGACAGGAATTAAAATTCGCAACCATGTACCCAAAAATAAACAAGCCACAGGGAGAAATGTAACCTGAAGATTATGAGATTTATGCTGTCGGACTTGACATGAAGGTAGCCTGGCCGCAAGATAAGGTCGAAATCATGGAGGAGACACAGCGGGTGGTCACTTCGGACTTCCTTAAAACTGGCCGCCAGTTGAAAAAGAAAGATGAGCAACTCAAGGCAACCAAAGAAAGGGTGAGCTTTCTAGAGACAAAGGAGAAATCCTTAGAGGCAGATATCGTCCGAATGACAGAAAGAGCGCTAACAACAGAGAATGAGAGAAACAGGCTTCAGGGCGAAATTGCGAAAACCCAGGTTCCTGACCCCGGCCTAGTAAAAGAGTTACAGAGTCAAAACCAAGCAGCGCAACAGAGCCTACGGTCGATGGAAGAGGAGCTTGAATGCCTCCGCCTTGAGTACAGTCAGAGAATGGTAGAGAAGGGTGAGGAGTTGGAGCGCCTACAAGAGCAGCATCAGCAGAAAGTACAGGAGAGGGAGGCTGAATTCAAAAGCCTGAAAGCTAAGCTAGAAGAGGAGCTCCGAGAGACAAAGGCTTCTCTAGAAGAGCAATCGGCTAACCACTCCTGAGCTGAACAAAATTGGAATAAAGAAATGAACAGCTATGTGGAGCAGTTAGCGTCCGAGAAAAAGAAGAAGGCAGAATTAGCCCAGGCCCTCATTTCAAGAGACGCGAAGATTTCTTCACTTAAAGCCTCTCCGCTACCTGCCCCTGCCCTGCCTGATGTCATCCCGATGGTCAGGCAATTGTACGTTTCTCACTGGGAGAAGGTCAAGACCTTCTGCCTAACTCTGCAGCCTACTCTCTGATTCATCAACAAGGCATCAAGACTCAATCAGGAAGCCCACGACACAATGGAGCAGTTCCTGTGTTTCATCCTGGAAAAGGTTCCTAAGGCAAGGGACTTGCTAAACAAGCTATACTCTGTCTCAGACAAAATTATTGCTGAGGCGGGTATTGAAGATCGGGACATTGCTGATCAAATTGCCAATAAATTCATCCATTGTCACTCCGCTTTCCAACGCACTAAGGCAGCGACGACTTTTCTAAGCAAGGCGCTTGATGGCATACGGGGGAGTTTCTTTGAGTTAGGTAAGCTGGGTTTGCCATCCCCGTTTATCGAGGATGGCTCCATTACCACAACTACTTAGATTGCGGAGGTTATTGAACAGAAAGAGAATGACCCGGAAGCATTCAGGGAATTCAGCAACCCCCAACGGCAGCCGACATTGAGGCAATCATTCATCCACTCTCCCAGCTGTTTTTCCATATCCAAGCAGGCGCCGGCCTACCTGAGGTGCTGCCTCACAAGGAAGCTATTGATCTCTGTAGGGCACAAGAGAATTTGTGTAGCATGGCAAAGCCGTCCGAAGGTGAATGGTCGCCTTTGCAAGCTGCACTTTCTAAGCTCTAACTCCATTCGCCTTATGGATGAAGGCTCTGGTCTTCAGAACCAGAGAGTTTTTTGGGTTCTCTGTTCCTTATCCAAAACGCCCCTGATAGTCGCCAAAAGCTGTTAAAATAAATATTGAAACAGCTCCCTCCGGGTTCTTTTGAAATATGTGCGCCGGCCTGTATGTCGCCAAAGTCTGGTCTACTTTCCTTCGAGTTTTGACCTCCCGCTGTTCACATCCTCTCTTCGCAACTTCGGGTAGAGGCTTCCCTTTCGGTTCCAAAGAGGCTGCGCGGGGCCTCCACGTGTCGCGCTTACGGAGGATTTCATTTGTTTTCCCTTGAGGTCTCTTTGAGTTGTGAAGGCCTTCCACTGGGGCAATCACTCCTAAGATGGTCAGAGGGGCCCACACTTTGGTACGTGGCGGCATATCGCAAACTTTTTATGCAGGGATGAAATAAGCAGCTGCGGCCTGCGAAATACTTCCGCAAGCCTTCTTTTATTTTGTGGCGGGCCCTATCTTCAGCCATGTGTCAACCACTCGCAGTCTTTTCAAAGCAGTAAGGAGGTGAATGCCGCGGGCTGCGAAACGCTGCCACGCGTCTTTCGTACCCGGTTCATGCGGCTTTCTCTCCACTTCGGGAGCGACCTCAGCCCCTTTAGCACGTGTCGCTTCTTCGCAATCTCTCGGCAGCGGCAAGAGAAATTCTCATTCAGGCAGCGACGAGCTACCACTTGCCTTACACTGATCCTCGAAGTGGTGAATGGGCTGGCTGGGTAATACTATGCTATCGGGTGCTGCTCATCATGTTTCTCTAAAGTGGTGGGGGACATTGGTCGCCACAGATGCGGCTAGGACTACTGCCATCATTACAAAGGGCACGCCTGCAACCGATCGAGCGGATGCTGTGTTCTAACTGGTTGCTGTTGTAACGACATTGGGAATATTCTGATTCGGGCATCATTACAGGAGATTGTGCGATCTTTTCTACGGCTCTCCAAAGCGGTGGGATTTTGCTCTCTGGCTATATATACTCTTTCGGCCGGGGAGAGAGAGGTCCAAGATTTTTGAAAGAATACTGGTTTTAGCAAGAGACACCAGCCCTCTTTTGCATGTTAATTTGCAAGAAACTTTTAGACTGTGCCTATTGTTCGGCCTTTCTATTTTTCATGTTTTGATTAAACTGTAAACTGTGCTTTTTATTGTCTTAAGCATTTCATTTGAGGAGACTTCTATATATTGAATACAAGCCTGCTTATATAAATCATATCCAAATGACTCTTCTTAGTAGTAGGGATGTATGCAATACTATTTTATGTCGATAAATGAATTGTTTATGTTATAACTTTAAGTCTCCGATGTTTTGGAACATAACAACAACATTCAGGCCCTTAAATTTATGATTTATCGTGCCCCTCAGCAAATTTTGGCGCATCGCCTTAGAATATAATTTGCTTCATTATATCCGCTTCCTTTTCCCTTTCCAAAAACCCATTATAGAAGAAGCTGACTTCTTTAAAACCCGGAGGTCACTCAGTTCGGCGCAAAAGGGCCCCCCTTGAACTGAGTTTCCCATAAGGCACTATTACCTCATCAAATTTTGGTGTCAACATTGCCCATCATCGATATCCAAGTCATCATCTCCTAGTATTCTCTCCAATGACTTTATACCTCTATCCAAGTCATATACCACTTTGAAACCCTCAACATGAATCCTCAAGATGCACCAAACATCCTCCAAAGTGATGGTGGCCTCTCTTGTAGGGAATCTAAAGGTAGAAGTCTCTGAGTGTCATCACTCAACTATAGTTGTCATCATATCTCGATGCACTCAAATCTCAGGCATGTATGCGATGTAGTACAAAGGCCAATCGATGATAAGAATTCTATGTCTAGCTTTCCCAAGAGAGCCATCTGATCTAGAATCCTCGATCTCCACTCCTGAGAACAAATAGGATGAAGTACCGCCTGCAAGCATACCACTCATAATTTCAATTTGTTAAAATTTTGATAAAAATAACCTAAGTTTTTCAAGAAATAAAAAAGACAACATTTTAGTCAAACAAGTCATTTGGTAATAGCCAAAAGTAGTTACTTTTGCAAACGTGGTGTTTTCCTTTTTCAAACGTGATCCCATTTTCAAACACATCACTCTGTGATAGCCAAATGCGACCCACTCTTACAAATGAAACATGATATCTCAATCATGACATGGTGACACATACGTGATGATTCACAAGTGTAAATACAATGTGTCATATTTCATATGTGTCGATCCTAAATCAACATGTTTATTCATCTACCTTTAGATATTAATTTTTATGCCTAAAACTAGGTGCAAAAGTGAAATAATTAAATATGTACCAGGGGTCTACTCTTGTGGGTCATTAGAATTGTCAGACTTGATTTGTGTGGTATGTAGCACGAGGTACAAGAACCATCTCGCGAAGGTGGTCGGGAAGCTGAAAGGATTAGAGCTCTATAATCTCTCAAAGCAAAGTGTGCAAATGAGGCTGAAATGAAACCAAATGCATATATATGACCCTAAAACCCTAGGGTTTTTCCCTTGACCACCTGCTAGCATATTTTCCATCCTTGTCTATCCATCTTGATTGATTTCTAGGACCCCTAGGGTTTGATTTTTCACCCTCTTCTCTGCAGAACTAGTCCCATAATCCTGTCATGATCTCAACCTAAAAAATATTTTTTTAGCTGATCTCTCGAGGGGGCAACATACCATCCTTCCTTCGTCTGTCGGGGCATAGTGAGGCATCAGGTCATTTTAAAAATGTTTACGAGCAACATTAGGTCTTTGAAACAATGTAACATGTGCATTGTCTCAAAGAGGGGTAAAATGTAGATAGCTAAAATTGTTTGATTCATCACACAACTTGGTTTTATCTATTAACATCATTTTTCTCATTGTCACCTAATTCCTAAGTATAATTAAATAGTTTCCAATTATTCGATTTAATTCATTATTTTCCTCTATTAATTGAATAATTAACATTATTTGATTAATTCATCATTTTTCACCATTTCTTACTAATTTCCTGTCAATTAAATAATTTTAATTAAAAAGTCTAATTATCCTTCTTCCACCATGATTAAATAATATTTATTATTTAATTAAATTCTAATTTTTCTTCAGTCCCACTTGATTAAATAAATTTTTATTGTTTAATTAAAAATCCTAATTTCCTCTCATCCTCACAATTAAATAATTTTCTGAATTATTTAATTCTCAATTTTCCTCCTACTTGCACAAAGCATATTCCTTTTTCAAAAGAGAATATTCACTTTTCAAAACATCTTTTCCCTCCAAGATATCTAAATTGCATATTCCCTCCAAAAAGAAATTCCATAATTCAAATTCAAATTCGAATTTGAATTTGAATAGATATTTTCCCTCCAAAAAAAAATTTAACCACTTTTCCATGAAAATAGGGATATTTTTGCTTTAATTTATCCTCTACCCTAGATCTCCTTGATTTCTCTCAACCATTGATCTTAAAATTTAATCTCGACCATTGATCAAATATTTGTAAATCTATAAAACAACTCATTCATCCATGGAATTCATTTTCACAATTTTTGTAAGCTTGGGCATTCTTAAATTCTTGAGCAATTTTGAGCATCCTTTTGTGAATCACATCTTCAAACTAGCTTTTGTAATTATGTGTTATGCTTAATAAAGAGATCCACATACATTTGGAGCATAATCCCCCAATGGGATTGAAGGTTTGCATGCTTTATTTGGTTTAATTTTCTTTGAATTGTGTTTCATTACTTTTGATTGAATCTTTGAAGCATTTTTTACTATTTTCATTGAGTATTGACTTAACATGATCAATCTTTAATGGGGTTTTAGTGTTTTGTACTCTAACCACTCTTATTATGCTTTCTAACCAATACCCATACTTCCCCTACGACAAGTTGATCTCATTTGAATACTCGGGATTTGTTGTAGATCATGGATTTGTTGAGCTAAGTTGTTTGATTGTGTGGGAGTGGACATATGATGTGCAAATGATTGGTCTTGGAGGATGTTTGGTGATGGGTTGTTTTGGTCAATGTATGAATAGTTTGGTGGAATGTAGGTATGAGTGGATATGTTGGAGTGAGTGTATAGATTAGATTTGGTGAATTGTTGTTGGGGGTTTATGATGGTTTGAGTTGGGTAATGTTGATGGATGTGTTATTTATGTGGATTGATGGTTTAATTTTGCTTGATTGTGTTAGGATTAAAAATGATAGTATGTTGAAGTTGTGATAGGGGTTTAGCTTTGGTGAATGTTAGATGTAAGTGGTTGAGAGATGTGGGATATATGTGGATGTGCCTGGGTGTTGGACATTAGAGTAGAGATGTTGGAATTGTTGAATGGGATGCTTTTTTGGAATAATGGACTGGTGATAGTGTTTGCATGTGTATTAAATTTGGGTGATAGTGTTTGTGAGATGTGAGATGGTTGTGATGATTTTTGTGGGTTAACATTTGAAGTGGGGGTGATAGTGTTATTAGATGTTGTTTTATATAAGGGATTTTTTTATTTTCAAGGTGTATGTGGGAACTTGGGTATGCATGCCCAAGGTAATGATAACTGCATTGAATTAGTTGGTATGAACGATTGTGGGATAATGGATGCTATTTTTTGAGATGTGATGGAAATGTTATTAGTAGGTTGGATGGTCAAAGGGGTTTGTGGTATGATATTGTTGGTAGGTGGTATAAAAGAGTTGTTTTGTAATGTCATGGAAGGTGGTATGACATTAAGGTTGTTAGTGAGTGGTATGATGGGGTTGTGTTGTTGTGATATAGACGGTGACATGATGTTGTTGGATCTCATTTCCCCCTAAGGGTGGTGGTGAAATTTTATTTGTGATGTCCCCTGAAGTAGGCATGTCAAACCCATGTTGAGCATCACCCATGGTTAAAGCAATGTTTAACTCACTTTGTGATCAAATTCTATGATATTTCTATGTAGAAATCAAGTATCCAAATCTCGGTGAATGATGTGTGGGATGAAAAAATGGATGATTAATGATTTGGTAGAAATTTAGAAGCACTTGCGTGGTGATGGCACAAGAAAAATGAAAAATATCAAAAAATGATTTTTTTCAATATTTTCTACGTTTTAGTAAATTGTATTTTTCAGAGGCCTTCAGAGCAGAATTTAGGGTCGAGATTGTCATTGATCCCTTGAAATGGTTTCCAAAGGAATTATTTTCAAGGGATTGAAATTAGAGATCCTAGAGATCTTTCCAATGATGTAAAGAAGTCATAATTTTGACTACTAAGCTAGGAGTTATGACCCTGCCAAATTAGAGTAGTAATGAATGGTAGAATTTATGGATTTTGACCAAATATTTTGATAATGGACTCAATTGGGGTGCCTTAGGTCTATTTGTGTATGCTAGTAGATCTGAGGTTTGTTTGCTGTAGGTCTATTTGTAGGACTAGAGGATTTGGTAACAATAAGCACTCTAATGAGAACAGTTACACTTAAGTACAAAACAATTGTGCCACAAGAGAGGAAAATTACAAGATTATGAGAAAGAATGGATGTCAATCTCATTTTTAAAGAAAAATTGGTGATATGATAGAATCAAAAAATTGCACCACTTTAAGCCACAATTGTGCCAAACTAAGCAACAAATGTGCCACTTTGTGGCACAATTGCACGAAATCAAGGTGCAAATGCACCAAAGCTTTGGTAATTGCGCAAATGTAATATAGATGCATCACAAGGCTGAAAGATGTGCAATTTTGACCTAAATTTTATTTTTTTGGGTTTTGGATGATAAACAAGTATGTGGGAGGATATTCAGTTACACAACATGATAAACAATTGCAATCTTGTCAAGTACAATTGTGTGATTCTGAGTAAAAAAGGATGATAGTTCAGTTTTCTAAGTAGAATGGATGGTGTGATAGTTTAAGACAATTGCACCACTTTTTAGTATAATTATGCCAAAGCAAGGTACATATGTGTCAAAGCCTTGAAAATTGCACCAATTTAATATATATGTGACACAAGGTTGACCAAATCTTCCTCATCCAAATCTTTCTTATCCTACTCTTTCCATTTTCTTCACTTCTATCACATCTATCCAACCCTTTTTGAGAGTTTGAACTAAAAATTTCATTTTTTATGCTAACCTCTCAAGGGGGCATCCTACCTTCATTTCTTCATTCAACTAGGGCATGTCATCACAATTCTTTCATACTTTCTTTGAAACAACGCTATAAAAATGCATTATCTCAAAGAGGGACAAATGTAGACACCTAAATTTGACTAACACATTTCTATTAAAACATCATCACTTTCCATTATTAGGTATCATTAGGTAACGTTATTTAATTGATTTACTAATCATTTATCTTTCCTAAGTTTAATTAAATAATTCATTCATTTCCCATTTCCCACTTCTCAATTTAAATAATTGTTTTAATTATTTAATTTATCTAATTAATCCTCTCAACATTATCGTCTTCTAAAATAAATACAATTAATTATTTTATTTATTTCCCCTTTACACATGTAATAAATAATTTATTCATTTAATTATTAATTACCCATGCATTTCCACCTCACCTGTTGACTGAGACTCACTTTCAATCCACTCTTCAACCAATTCTCTTAACTAATCATTAGTTTTACACTTATCTCTTCAATCAATTCTCTTAACTAATCCATGCACTTAGTTCACTTAAATCATGCAGTCAGTTAACTATCCATCAACTCCTCTCATCAATTTTGAGCCATTGATGTATTCAATTTCTCATTAGATCTTGATTGTTGATTGGTATCTCATTTTATAAAACAAACCTATCATTCATCAATTTGCTCTCTCTCCCTCTCATCATTGTGAAGAAACTATACTCATTATCAATGCTTTATGCTATTGCACGCTACTAAAAATTTGAGAGGAAATACTATAACACCATTCTCCAAAGTGAAGAGAGGAGAACAATGGAGCAAAGTGAAGGATTCACACAAGTTTATGGTTTGTTTTTGAGTGATTCTTTGGTGCTCCATTGATATGATATTTTTTTGAATTCGATTATGGCTTTTGATTGTTTGCTTCTTATTATTGTTCTCTCTAATCATTTTCTAGGTCATACACTATTTACACACACATTTCTTCCTTACATATTTAGGAAAAAGTGGTGTTTGATTATCATGGAGAATAAAGGGGAGATGAAAAGGGTAATCACAAAGGACAAGTAAGAGGGTGGAAGACTTCAATTTTGGAAAGGGTTTCTATTACCCATGTTTTGTTTGTTGATGATACTCTCCTTTTTGGCCAAGCCTCTCTATTTGAAGCCAAGAATATTAATTGCATGCTTTCTATGTATTGTCTTTCCTCTAGTTAAGCTATCAATCCTTACAAATCCAAGATCTTCATCAATTCCCCACTGTAGGTTCATCAAATAATTTCTTCTTTCATTGGTTTCAAAGTGGACCATCTCCCAATCCAGTATCTTGAGGTCCCTCTTTTATTGGTGCTCACATAAATTAATTTTGGAAGAAAATAGTACGCAACATTCAAAAAAATATCTTCTTGGAAAAGTTGATGGTTAACTTTAGTAGGTTGGATTGTTATGATAAAGTCAATCTTGTTAGCAATTTTAGCATATATGATGATAGTCCTTAAAATGCCAAAAGGTATTGTTGAAGATCTCGAAAAGGAACTCTAACACTTTATATTGGAATGGAAATATGGATATCTTTGAGAAAATAAAATTGGATTTGGTTTCTTTGGTGAAAATTTACATTTCTAAGAGACTAGGTGGAGAAGGTATTCAAAACATTGAAGCTCATAATTTAGCTTTAAGAGCCAAATTGGCCTTGAATATCTTCAACAAGCCTCAAAATAAATGGAGTAAAATTATGTAGGCAAAGTATCTAGACAATTAAATTCCTCATAGAATCTTTACCATAACAGATCTTCCTCAGGGATCCAATATCCAAAACTTTGCTGTTCAATACACAAAAGTAATCCTACCTCATCTAACAAGGGAAATATATAAAGGGGAAACAACTCTCTTTTAGGAAGAATCATGGAACATATTCCTCCCATCTTCATAACATGGGGCTTATTAGAAGCCAAAGAAGTGTTAAAACATAATTGGGGTATCAAGGTCAAATACTACTTAGATCTGGATTACAATATGAAGACAATTAAGGAAGGTAAAATGGAAAAACTTCGTCGACAATTTTTTCCAATAGATCAAAATTTTCTCCTTGAATCAATTATTTCCCAAAGGAAAATATTTTACTCATCTAAATAGGACAATATTATTTGGGATCCTTCAATACATAATAAAGAAAGATTACATTTCTTTGACAACCTAATCACGTGAAATATATTGCTCATACAAGATATGTTGGGTAAAAGCAATGCTACCAAAGGTAGGAGCTTTCTCTTGGTTTGCTCTTAAAGAAAGGATTATAACTAGCTTCAGATTAACTAAACAAGGTATAGTGAATCCTTTCAACTATGTCCCATGTGGCTTAAAAAGTGATGACACTAACCACCTATTATTAAATTGTCTCTTCTCTAACACGTGTCAATATCAACTATGAAACAAATTAGATTGGAAAGGTCCATTTCACAACAACATCCAACAATTGTTTCACAACTAGCCTTCTCTTTTTGTGCACTCTAAATTTTCATCTATTTGATAGGTGGCCTTATCTATTTTGACTTGGAACATATGGTTGGAAAGGAACAAGAGGATCTTTAGAAACCAAAAGAGTAGCTTAGAAGAAGTTATTTTATGATTGAAAAACCTATTTTTGAAATGGTGATGACTCAAGTTTGTAAAAATATCCATCTTATATTTTCCTCTTGGGATTCCACTCTACTAAAAAATTGGTATTACTTTAAAACTCCATACTTTATCCCCATTGTTCTAAAAGGATCAATCAAAAAAGCATCAATTCATTAGACCCCCCAAGAAGGAACTTGGTAAAGCTAAATTTGACAATGTCTCTAGATGCAACCCAATAATCTTTGGAGCAGGTTGTGTCTTCAAGGATTTTGCAGGTAATCACTTAGCAACCTTGGCAATTAAACTCTCCCCAAGAACAAACAATGAAGATGAATCTCATGTCATTCTCATTGGCCTAAATTTGGAAAAAAAAAAATTGTCAAAAGAATTCAAATTGAAGGAGATTCATTGTTTATAATAAATTCAATAAAAAAAGATTCCTGCAATTGACATATAAATAATATCCTCAGTCAAACATGGGAGGTGTTAATCTAGTTAGATTACTATGAAATCACCCATTACTATAGAGAGGGTAATAAAGTTGCATATGCATTAGTGAATGTGGCATGTGATCAAAATCGTCTATCAACTAAATTTGAAATGGAAAGCATTCAAAATTCACCACTCATGTGGATGACATTGGTTCACGATCAAAAGGCTTTACTTCAAGTGAATTGAGTGCCACTTCACTATATTGGTAGGGAGTCAACATAGTAATTTTGGTAAACCATCTTCTTGCCTACATATAAATGTGCATCCTATAAGTTTGGTTCTAGTAATTTTTTTAGGTGACGTGTTATCTCCCTAAATACCTTAGTTGTTGTGGAAATATATACCAAATTTCCTTAGCCTTTGCTAGTTGTTCTAGCGAGGACTAATGTTTAATGCTCAAATGTGCTAAGGTATTCTCTTCCATATGGGGTGACCCCACATTAGTGTGTCCCAAGTTGTGGCCAAAGTGGGACATTTAAATCAATATTCTTCATTAGATTTCCACTTTTTGATGCCTATAGTAATTAAACCATTAATAATTTGAAGATGATGTGAACTAGTAATTTTTAGATTTTATTTGTAGATTATAAATATATATTTTATTTTTTAAATAAATTAATTGTGATTTTTTTTACATAAATTTTAATAATTTATTTTTTATAGTTAACAATATTTTTAACATCTCTTCCCCAATTGTGAAAGCAAAGACCTCTAGAGATAATATTCATTGGTGTTCTCTTATGCCGGATTGGGTTAAAGTTAACATTGATGGGGTGGCTAAAGGCAATATAGGATCTATTGGTTGTGGGAGAGTGATTAGAAATTCTTATGGTAGGTTTTTTTTTCCCATGGTGCTCCCTTTGGGAATGCAGACAAACCATGTTGTAGCTTACCATGGCCTCAAATTAGCTCAGTTGAAAGGCTTTAAAAGAGTGTGGCTTGAGGGCGATTCTCTCAATATCCTAAACTGACTCAAAGAATTGCAACCTTCTAACTAATATATTCAACATATTATAACGGATTCCATTGCCATCCTTAAGTCCTTTGATGTTTGCCTTATATCTCATATCTACCGTGATGGTAATAGGGTTGTCAACCACTGTGCTAACCTAGGGGTGTCGGGTTTTCCTAGTGAATGGGGGCCTTTTGATTTGCTCCCCTTCAATTTTAAAAACATCATTTCTCATGAAAGTCAGTATCCTTTTATTGATAGTTAACTTTATGATTTTTCGTTGGAGATCCTTCTTTGATGCCAACTTCATGATTCCCAAGGACTATGGTAGGATTGTGTTCATGAGGTCGCTCTGGATTATGATTATTATTAGTCATCTCAAGCCGCAACTTACACAGATTGTGGGTATCTTTTGGTCCATTTCCTTCCATCTTTAGTGGTGTATTTTGGCTATCTTTCTGCCTAATCTTCTGGCTTCTCATTTGACTTATTTCATTTTGGCTCCCTCTGAACTTTGCTACTCTAAGAATATGGGGGTGAAAGGAATCGGGTCGAGCCTATTTCTTGTGAAGACACTAAAGGCAATGAATAGGTGTGGACCATTCTTACTGAAGGAGGTGTCTCTCTCTATATTGAACATCTTCATGGGTATGATCCACAAGTCTTAATGGTGTTTGTGGTGGGTTGGAAGAATAGGGTCCTGGTCGTGAATGGTGTCAAGTTCGACATTTCTAAAGAGTTTATAGGTATGATCTTTGGTCCATACACTGATGGTAGGAAGTTTTATAGGGATAAAACGATCCTAGATACTATTCTTAATGTCTTTTTTAAAGCTAATTAGAGGGTTAAATTGGTGAAAACGTCTTAGAGTGGTTATGCCATAAATTCTATCAAGGCCATCTGGGCTAAGATGACTGAAGCTAGTATGATATATTTTACCCTTGATGGGCAGTTTACCTCTCTATTTGGGTATCACTTTATGCTTCTTAACCATTTTAGGCACAAACAAAGAATCCATTTTCCATTTTATTTACTATCTTTGCTAGAGAAATTTATAAAAGAGCATAGAAAAAACCCTAGAGCCCCAATTCTTCATGAAGGATTGATAATGGTAATCATGGAATATGCAAATTATTATTTTTGTTTCTCCTAAACCTAGGAGGATTTCTAAGACCAGTCGTGGAAAGGTTGTTGAGTTAGGATATGACATAGGTGAAGATGTTGAGCATGTTGATTAGATTGAAAAGGACAATGTTGAACCCTCTATGGAGGTGTTTTTGGACACCCCATTGGAGATATGGAAAGCTAAGAAGTCCCACAAGAAAATCCCTCAACTATCTTGGTCAAGGGGGTCCCATACTAGTAATGATGACGAGGAATTCACTCCCTCTTGCTACTAAGAAGAGAAAGATGGATAAGGGGGCCAGTGAGGGTGGTGAGGAGGTGCCTAAATTTGTGGGGAAAAGAAAGTGCCCTATGAAAGAGAGTGGCAAGGGTTTTGAGGAGGTGGAGTTGTCTAATAAGGAGACCCACGTAAATGGGTGATCCCACAATACTATGTCTCACTTTTTGCCCAAGATGGACATTTACATCAATATTTCAACCAAATCTTCATCTTTTGAGACTTATAGCAGCTAAATCATTAAGAATTTGAAGATGATGTGAACTAGTGATTTGTGGCAATTTTTGTGTAGATTCTAAATATATATTTTTAAAATTTTCCAAAATAAATTAGGAATCTTTCAACATCTCCTTTAATAACTAGTTTTGAATAGAAAATAACATTTTCAGAAAGTAACGTTTGTGTTATCCAACATAACTTTTTTCTATAAAGGATAAAATTCTAATTTTTGAGATATAGATTCTCAACATCAATATGGAGGGAACATATTTTTTTTCATAATTTTTGGTTACATATTTTTTAAATTAATTTATGAAGTCACTATAATTATAATTTGGACATATATGTGTGTTGTCCAACATAACTTGTTGCATATATGTTGAAATCCATTTTTTTTTGGTGAAACAAGAACATCAATATAGAGGGAAAGGATATTTTTTGAATTTTTTTACATTGTTTTACAAATTTTCAACCTTTGTAGAATGAAGAGCTTGACGTTCAGAGAAAAACCTATGTTCAATAAAAACTAAAAATTAAATACATGATAAAATGAAAACATATCAAAATCATACTTGTTGGAAAGCTCATTTTGAGGGCTACGATCTTGCAAAATATCTTGTCAAGTTAAGCTCAATTGTAGGTCCAACCTAGGGTGTGAAATTGAAATTTATGAGGAGATTTTGATGTAGATGCAAATTTTTTCATTTTTGGAAAGTCTTATCTTTGCTAGAAGGTCACCATGCAAAAAAAGTCTTTTTATGAAAACTACCCTCTAGCAAAGGTGTTTAGTTGCATACCTTCACTTGAAGGTACCTTCAACCAAAGGTTTTACTTCACTCGAAGGTGTGCAAGTGAATTTAGCTTGACCACTCCAAAAATTTCCTCTTGCCAAAAGTGAGACACAACTCCATGATTTCACTCGGATGGTGAGGAAGTGTCATTGTTTGCAACAAAGAGAAAGGACCTGGTTAAAGTTAGTGGCAAGGTTAAGAATTCAACTTCTAAAAAGACTCCTAAGTTGAAATTTGGTGAAGGTAAGTTAGTTGGTATGAACCAATCAACTGTTGTTGAAAAGGAAGGTTTCATACCCATTAAGGTTATGGATATATAGGGGAAGGATACTCGTGCCAATAGAGGTAAAGAGCCTATGGAGGATTAGGTGGGCAGTCAGGGAAACCTCATGCCTGAATTTTTTGAAGATTTGAATATCTTCAATTGCAATAGAGAGGAAATTCAAGATATATTGGGCTTGGCTAGAGCGGGTGTTGTTAATTACTTCAAAAAATTTAAATAGTTTTTTATGGAATTCAATCAACTTAGCATAAATATTTGTGCTTTGCAAAATATAAATGAGAAGAATTCAACTAAGAAGGGGGCTACTAATCAAGAGGAGGAGATGTTGGGGATTGTCTGAATTGTAGCCAAGGATGTGACTACTCTCAAAGACGGGCACGGAAAAAAATCTCTATTTTGGAGGAAAAAATGGTTAAGGTCTATGAGGATCTTGCTAAGCTGGCCAAGATAAGTGAGGACTCCCTCCAAAATAATGTTGTGGTCCTTATCATTCTCAATGAAAAAATGAAAAAGTGGAATAATAAGGAGGGGAATGACAGGGTCAAGGATGTTGACCTACTGGTGATGATGGTGCATGCAGGGGAAAAAAGGTTGTTGTGGTTGCTACTGGACCAAGTATTTGAACACATAGTCATGTGAAGAAGCCTTCTAAGGTTCTGAAAAGTGATATTGCTGACATTTTTAAGCTTCATGATAGGATTATTACTAAGGATTTAGAGGCAGCGAAGATTCAAAAGAATCTGAAATAGGTTGTTGCTTGTTGTCATCTAGTTTTTTGCTTTTTTACTATTTTTTGGCTGCTTGATGTTTCCTACTTTATCTTTCAATAAATTTTTTCCTATGTAAAGGGTTCAAGGTCCCTTCAAAACCTATTTTACCCATAATCAAAAACAATATTTAAAAAAAGTGATGTTACTTTAGTAACACATAACTTTATTTGTAGAAAGGATAAAATTATAAATTTTTAAACATAGATTTGTAACACTAATATCTAGTGCATGGATAGTTTTCATAACTTTTTGTTTCATATTTTCTTATAACTCTTTGAAGTGAGATTAACTATAATTCAAACATAGGTTACTTTGACAAAACATAACTATTTTTTAATGAATTCAAATTAACTTCTTCTTTTGTTGAAATAAGAACATCATACCTAGTGCATAGATATTTTAAAAAAATATTATGTATTTTACTATTTTTCCATGTGTATGCAACAAAGACCTTGAAAATTGCTAAAAAACCTATCTTCACTAGGAAAAAGAAAAAGAAAAAATTAAATTAAATATATTCAAAATTATACTTATTGGAAATCTTATTTTGAGTGTTACAATTCTGCAAATTTTCTTGCCATATTCATTTCATTTATTATTTTAACCCAAGGTTGGAAACAAAAAATTAGTAAAATTTGAGGCCTAATGTGGAAATGTCACTTTTAAGGCCTTCATTCAAAGATATGCCATTTTCACCATTAAAAAAAACCCTTTGGTAATTCCAAAAATAGAAAAAAGGGACCAATTTTTGGAAATTACCTTTGTTTGAAGATTTTTTTTTATGTTTTACACCTTCTAACAAAGGTCCACCTTTGAATGAAGGAATTTTTTGACTCACCTTTGAATGATGGTGTTTTCAAAAAAATTCCCACTTTCAAGTTGAAAAAATTAGTGTCACAAGTGGTGAAATGATATTCATCTTGAAAAGCTTGTGCTTAAGCATGTATATTGCTACTTATACTAGGATTATCTTGGCCTTCATATAATTAGTAGTTGTTCATCTCTTCTCTTAAAGGTGACCAAGATGTCTTAGCTAAATAAAAGGATGTTGTTATGATATTTCTTGGAAATATTTGTAAAATAAAAAATATAGAAACCACTTTGAGGGGGTGACCACTAATTAGATAATACTATATAAATTCAATATTTGTTGATATGATGGTTTGGGAGAAACATATCCTTCTTATTTATAGGGATAACTCTATAGGGACACACCCTTTCATTTTAGTTAAGAGGGATTAAGGTATTAATTAAGAGTTATGTTAAGGTTAAGCATGCCACGAGTGCTTATCCTTATTATAATTAGGAATACATAATATATACTTAGGAATATATGATATTAGTGTCATAACATTCCTATCCCCTTCAAAAAGGTGTTTCCCTTAATTCTTAGTAGCTTTAGAAGCTTTTGTATAAATTTTTCATCATCCCATGTTGTACATCTTCAACTAGAAAATTCTTCCATTAGAGTAGGAATTCAAAGATGACTCTACTCCACAAATGTTTCAATTTTTTCTCAACGATTGCCTTAGGTTCTAAAATAAACTCACATTCTTCATCCAACTTAGGTAATTCTAATTGGATTGGAATATTGTATCTCCTTGTGACGTGGACACATTTTTCATGTCTCATCCTTCTTGTTAAGTGTAATCATTGGGAATAAACATAGACTTTTATTGGGATGAATAATACTTCTTGTTATTAATTCAATGGAATTATCATGGTTTTTGATTAGGCGTAGACCCTCGGGCTCTTGGAAATCCTCTTGATGGGATTGAATGATTTCTTGAATTATTGATTGATTTTGAGTTTTTATATTTTTCATTTCTACAAAATGTAGTTGTGCCCTTATGATATAAGAACCTTTCTTAAATAATTTTTTCATCCTATAGGAGCTAATAGTTTCTCTTGGTGGTGATTGTATCCCCAAAACTATAATTTTTTCCCCATATGTACTAAAATCCATGGTTAATTCTTGAAAATTGAAGGACACTATTCTCAAAGTTCAAGCCATTGTACTCCTAAAACTAATCTGCTCCTTTAGTTGGAATAACAAATTTTTTTGAATCTAGATGATAATTTTGCATTGAAATTTTTATATGATGGTATTTACCACCACAATAGAGTTGCTTTCCATCAACTATCATTATTTGGAAGTTAGAGATTGGATACACAAAATAATTGAGCTCATTAGCCAATTTTCTATCAATAAAGTCGTGTACTACTTGTATCAACTAATAATGCCACCTTTCTCATTTTATGTAGTTAAATAATTAAAGTGTTTGTGGTGTGCTTTTTCAATTCAATGCATGTAATAAAATATTAGAACTTAAAAAAAAAAATCATGTGTAAGTTCTATATTAGGTTCTTCTATAGTGATGTTTTCCTTTCTCTTAACCTCATTCTCAATAATCATTAGTCTCTTCTTATTATCACCATATTTATAACTAGACCATTTACTATTACAATTCCAACACAAACATTTTCTCTTTTCTTTTCCTCTTGTTGAGGAGAGAGCTTAGTTATTTGTCCTAGGTTAGAGAAGTTAGCCTCATTTTTAGTTCCTGCCAAGGGAACTATAGGCAAGGACAATTCTTTAACTAGTTATTAATCCTTATGTTTCTAACCAATGAGAGTTCAATTTTTTTTGTATTTAAAAAATATTTGTATATTATTAAAGTGTAGATGCAAATTATATAACAAACAATATTTGAGAAATGAATTTTCTTAAATGTAATTGGCTGGAAAGTTTTGCCCAATAAGGGTGATTTATACGAAACCATTTTCATAGTGGTGATAATAGTGACATATGGAAAGGCATCACTTGGTGGAATGTGGTCGGAAAAACTAAAACCATTATCAAGTGCGAAGTTGAGAGTTTGATATTCAGAGCAAACAAACCAACTACAATATATTCGTGCATGCACTAGCAAGAGGAAATTGTTTACTTTGCGAGGTATTCCTTTCCATTCATATTTGTTTGGTTTTCCTTCGATTTATATCCTTCAGCTTCACATTAAACTCTTCTTTTATGGTAGTGTATTTGATTTTCCATTGATTTCAATTAACCAGGATTGATATTGTTGCTATACAGAAGAAACAATTCGACTGTGTTTAGGTACTCAGCTACTCCGTCATCACATTATTAATAATAAGTACCATGTTTAATTTCGTTGGTTTTTGTTTCATTACAAAAAAAATGCTCCCCTGTTTGATTTATGGAGTTATCAATCCACTGGAACAAATCATCGACACTTGCATAATTTGTCACATCGCCTGAATACATGGTAGTTCAAGTATTTCACCTTGCCTGTTTAATCAAAAAGATTTATAAACTCTTTTTTTTAAGTATGCTTCTACTGTTAACAAGAAAGCAATAGCCTTAAAATAGATTGTAATAAATTTGAACAGGGGTTAAGGAATGCAATAGTGACAAAATTCTTACCTAACATAGTAACCTTGGGGGTCTTTCAGTTCGTTTTCAATGATAAAATGACAAGAGTATACTTGTAATTCATAAGTGTTGTCTAGACTAACCTAGAATTGTATCCCCATGATAAATTTACCCTTCCATGGGCTTCAAGAAGACCAAATTTACTACTTGAGGCTTCTTGAATATGGTCTAACATGTACATATCAAAGAGGCATGTTGTGAGCAATCAACACCATTTACTTATACCCATAATACCATGTACTTTCAAAATTTTCTGTATGTAGGTTAAAGCAATCAGAATTGCAGGTTTGGTTGAAGTTTAAGTTAGAGAATTTATGTAAATCCCTAGAGTGTAAAATCTACATACTGTGTGTTGAGTTTTAACAAGAATGGCCTAAAACCAGAGATATTAACTTTCCTCTTATATTCCTAAGTTTCTCATGCAAGAATGTTCATTTGGGGCTAAAGGTTAAGGGGTTTGAAGAGAATGGATAGCTAAGGGTGTTGGATGAATGGATAGATTGGTAGGGATGGGGAGCCTCACCTTTTGATCACTTGGACCCTCATGTGTTGAGTCATATTTGAAGTTTGGGAAAGGATAGTAGATGATCATTGCCACAAGGCTGAAGCCTGCAATGAGTAGACAAATTTCAACACACAATAACCACAAAATATTTGTAAAGTTGAGGCATGCTTTTCTTCTAGTGTAATGCACCTTTCTAGACTTGATTGATGAGATTGCACATTAATACTTTGATCCACTTCACGCCCTTGCACCTGATTGGAGAAAGGATACAAAAATGAGTTAACAAAATGCATAAATCCACTTGCTTTGAGGATAAATCAATTCAAGGAGAGGATCAATTACAATTCTCATTCTCAATTACAATTTTATCTTATGCTATTTTATATGGCCAACCCTGGCTAAAATGTTTCCAAGAAGTTGAATACTTGATGTTGCTTGAATCATGATTGTTGTGTTGAAATTAGGTTATGAATGATTTACTGTGTTTTGATTTTTTTCATCCTCCTTTAGTGATTTGGATTTTCTCTAAACCTCCAGTTTATGAGGAAATGTATTAGCGCTACTCATGTTGGAGCCCATTATGGTACATTAGCTTGTCTTTCATTGGAAACAAAATTGCAACTAGTTAGGAATTGTATGTATGTTTATTTTGTGTTGAAGTACTTGATTTTCTTGCATGTATCTAATTTTGCACTAGAATCTTTTTACTTTTAAAGTTGAAAGGTGGAATGCATGGGAAATTTAATCAACTTAGGCTTCTATGATAACATTTTTGAAGAATATCTTGCAACCTTACATTTTCATTGACATCATATTGTATAACATTTGTTTCCTACTCATCAACATTAGTCACTGGTATCCAAAGAACATTTCTACCTTCTCTTATGATGATATTATTTGAAGGTCATCAATTGCTATTCATGTTTTCTTTGCACACACGATGTTACCCATTCTCACTTGATTGTAGGTGCTCATTAATTTTGACTTGGTGGATTATTTGTTGGCATTTTTTTCAACATGGCTTTCTTTCTCTCATCCTACTTGAGCAATATATTTTACTAACATTTTCCAACAATTATCTACAATTTACTGGTGTTTTTGAAGTTCTCTTTGTTCCTCTCATTGTGAGTTCTTACCTTTCACTAGATTTTGTCTTTTATGCTATCAAAATCTCACGTAAATTGACATCTTATTTGATTTACTGATATTATTGAGTTACTACCTTTGTACGAGTGATGGAGTTGGATCTCCTTTCCTTTGATTCTGTTAGGAAGTTTGCATCAATGTGGAATGCTCAACAAGGTACTTTAAATGTTCTCATCAACTATGTATGCATGTTATCTATTGGAGGTAATTATCTATGACATTTTCCAACTGCTAAAGTTATGTTTTGCTTCATGGTGCATTGTTTAATCCCTTCAAAAAAGAGTTCTAGGTTCTTGAACTTGTTATTACTTTCATTGCTCTTGAATGGGATGAAATAGTTGGCAGGTAGGATTAAATCTATACATCAATTAAAAAAACTCCTTACTGTGTTTCTTCTTTGATAATTGTAAGTGCCAATTACCTTTCTATATCACTTAACTTGCCCCTTGTTTTTAATTCTCGAGTTGTATAATTGTATGTATTTGCATTCTTTTTGGGTTCAAATTTCTAGCTTGATAAATACAAAAATTGCTAAGTTCTGTTCCAAATTTCATGTGGCAGGATATGGGGAATCAACATCGGAGTTTACTCGCCATGGCTATTGGAATTAAATAGAAGGAAAATGTTGATTGCATTGTTCAGAAGGTTCATAATTTTATTATTGATAAGTTAATTTTATTATCATATTTTCAAAGAATTGATTCTTTCTAAATTGAATTATTTATTGTTAAAATTGGACTTTCGTGTTAGTTTCTTTCAGAGAATTTCACCATTATACTCTTTCATTATGATGACAATTTGGATGGATGGAATGATCTTGGATCGAGTAGCAAGGCTATGCACATTGTTGCACAAAACCAAACAAAATGGTAAGTTATATATGGATGATTGCCATTATGTAGCATTGAAACCTTGATTTTTTTCATTGATGTTTGCCTAGTATGACAAAAAAATAGTTTCGAAAAACATTGAGCCAAATAAAGAGTGTACATAGGGTGTATAAAATTTGGACCAATCCTTGCACAAAAGTAAGTAATTTCACAAAAGTAAGTAATTTAACACCCTGCATTGATTTCTTCTTTGCAATACTAATTGATCTCCACTTAAATGTAGTAGAGGTATGCATCTTCTGACTGCCTTTTTCAAAAAATGTTGGTAAGTAAAAGATGGTTAATATATAGAAAATTAAAACTATTGCTTCCAATTTTGCAGGATCTTAGTGCTAAAAGAAGATACCAATTAGCCGATTATGTTTCCTCTCACACCAAAATCAACAACAGCTATACCAAATTTGTGCATGCTTTTGGACAGAGGCATTTTCTACAAAATCTTCCAGAGGATAAAATGGAACAAATCAAGAAAATCATGATAAAGCATGAAGATATGTTTAAAGAACAGGTCTAAATATTTTAACTTTAAGATGTTTCTTTTTTGTAATGTATATTTCAAATAACTTAAGTACTTTTTGAGATATTCAAGAAACTTATGTTTAGACAAATTTGAAATTATACATTTATTACTGTGATCAGGAGTAAAAGTAGTCCCGAAAATGAGCAACAACACAAAACATGCAAGAAACCACCTAAACACCTAACACCTCAAGATAGGGCTAAAAGTCAAACTCAACAAAATAGATAGAACGATAATACCTTGTTAAGACGCTCCTTTGGTTGGCCCTTGGATTGTTGACATAATGTATGTTCCTCTTGATGGGAAAAAATGTATGAATGAGTTGTAATATGGATGGAAAATGGATGAAAATGCTATGATCAATGCAATGAATGCAAATTTTTGGCTAAGTATGACTCAAATGGAAATTTTGCAAGAGTTTAGTTAACACAATGATCAAAACCCCTTAAATGAGAGAAAAAAATGGGGTATTTATAGAGGAAGAGAATTCAACAGTTGAGATTTATCCAACAAGGTCAAGATGAAGGGCTATGGTGAGTTGAGGATTCACAAGCCCACATATCTTACATGTGGAATGTGAGATAGTTTAGGGATGGTGATGTGTAAATGAGGTGGAATGAGGGTACATGAGGTGGAAGAAGGACAAGTACTTTGGAGAATGAGAAGATTTCCTCAAAAAAGAACTTCTTGTCCCCAAGTGGGAATGAAAGTGACTTTTGAGGAATTCATTCGTCAAAAATCTCCATGGGAAAAAGGGAAAGTAGTTGGAGAAATAAATGTGAATTAAAAATTCACATACTTGCAAGAATATCATGGACAAGACAAGGTTCCAAAAAGGGAAGCCTTTGTCCACATGTGACTTGATGTGACAAGTCAAAAGATTCTAGAAGATGCATGGGAAGAGGAGATTCTAGGAGGAATAAATGCGAATTTAAAATTCACATGGGAAAGAGGGTCAATACCAAGAAAGGAAAATGAAAAGGTTGACTAAAAAGGCATACTAAATATGGCTAGTGACCTTGATTAAGGTTGTGCAAACACATGATTAAGATAATTAACTAAAGATTAGAAGCAAGTGACAAATGTTGGAGGATGTGACACATCCTAACCATAAATTAATTAAATTAATTATGATTAGAAGAGGGTTAGATGGCTAAGAGGAATTAGAGACCAATTTGAAAAAGTTGGAGGATGTGACAATGAGAGAGAAAAAGAAGAATAAAAAAATTGGCTTAAATTCAAAGAGGTTACATGACTAAATTAAATAAAGTGGTATATTTATTTAGTTTAGAGAGAAAAGAAGGTAAAAGTATTTAATTATTAAATTAAATACTTTAGGAACCTTATGCAAATGATGAAATATTAATTAAATGAATGATTTAATTAATACCAGCAAAGTAGACGAGTAAAGAGATGAATAAGGAGATGACTTTGACCATATGGAAGTGGTCAAATTTGGATGTCTACAATTACATGTTGATGTAATCCCAGATTATAGTTATAAATGTCAACTGTTTATCATTAGAGGAAAACTTGTTTTTTATGTACCTATTATTTATTTGTTTTATCAATGTTGTTGATAAAACTTATCAAACACAACAAATTAAAACATAACTATTCTCGAACTTTTTGGTAGGAACTTCGTTGCCCTGCAACTCTTGTTGTTAATAGAATTAACGATATTTCTATTTTCCCTTTTTATGGCTTAGTCTTGTGTGGATCTTTTAGTGGTGGTATTTCATTGCTCAATATATAATGCTAATTATATAGCTTTTCTAACTATACAAGGCTCCAACAAATGAACATCATGTTGAATTTGGTCATTAAGTTCATTGATGTACAATTCTATCCTTTGGTAAGGTGTTACTTTGGGAGCTCAAATTTATAATCTCAAATGTTCAACATTATATTCAACTACATACCTTGATTGTTTTAAATTTTTTAATTGGATAAAATAGCCTCCAATGCATGGTTGTTCATAGACAATTATTAATTCATTACTTAATTCTTTCTAACTAAACATTTATCCTTGCTTATCACTCATCTTCCATTGATACCATTAGTAAGGTCCTCATTCTAAATATGATAAGGCTATGCCAACCACATTATTATCTTGTCTATTATTGAAGTATAAATTTTTGTTTATGAGGCTTATCCATGAAATACATTTCTACCATCAAAATTATGGATGTCTATTCTTGGTAGATTTAATCGTTGACTTTGAAAAGGTGCTCCTATTCCTTGATATTGTTTGTTAGGGTTGTACCCACCTTGATGGTTTTATTTAGGCTTTAATTATAATAATTACTTTAAAAACCTATCTAAACCCTTATTTAATTATGTTACAAATGGATCAAATACATTATCCTTAATGAAATGTACCATTGTTTTATGCCCTTGTGGAATTCTTTCCTCAATTTTAGGTTGTGGACAATTCGTTAACTTAATATTCATAAAAAAGTCTTTTGGTTCTAATTATGCCATAGCTTCAAGTGTGTTTTTGTTTTTAAATTTTTATTGTTAATTTTACTATGCAATGGGAATAATATCTACTATGAGTTGTAATTATAAAATTTTAGAATAATGAACTATAATAAAATATGATGTTCATGTTTTGACTAAACTTTGACTATTAAATTAAGGAATATATTTGATATCTAATAATAAAACAAAAAGAACTAACCAACCTAAATTTTCATGAGCTTTCCAAAAATATAAATATTTTTTAAAATTTATTTTTTATTTTTTATGGTCTGTAGAGAAAATTAGTTGAAGACCACAAAATTCAAATAACTTTCACAAAACTTATCAAAAACCTCATTTTTTTTTATTGAAGCTTTAGGATATGTGCTCCTAAAAATAAAAATAAAAATAAATTAGCAATAGTTTGAAATTTATGGCGGAAACAAAAATATTGACCCAAATCATAGCTTTGATACCACTTATTATGATATTTTTTGAAAATATTTGTAAAAATAAAAAATATAGAGGACCACTTCGAAGGAGTGACCTCCAATAATCAAATAATAATATATGAATTCAATATTTAATGATATGATGGTTTGGAAGAAACATCTCCTTCTTATTTATATAGATAATTATATAAGAACACACCCCTTCATTCTAATTAACAAGGGTTAATATATTAATTGACTTACGCTAAGATTAAACATGTCAAAAATGCTTATCCTTATTATACGTAAAGAAGATATGATATTACTATCATAATAAACGTTCTTTCCTATAACCAAATGGGAAAACCCAATCTTGGGTTGTATGAATTTTGATGCAATGGGAAGGATTTTCAAACTTGATTGCATAGAGGTGGAGGTACTATGGGAGATTATTGGTCGCAACTAGCTTCCAAACTTTCCAAGGCTCATCTCCTCTTCTTAGGCGGCTTTTGCTTTTCTCTCCAATGCTATGAATTTCGCACAAGATAGGAATGCCATTTATGTTTTAGCTTTGATATTTGAATAATCTATCAATTATACTCTAAGTAACTATCCTGTTCCATGATTAGGGTGCATTAGGGGAGAGGACCTAGTAGTTGAGCACCCTAACTTCGCACTTCTCAAAATCCTATGTGGAAATTTCAAATCACTCCCAATTTTTTACAACAGCTTACTTGGCAAGTCCCCTGCTTATAACTAAAGTTTCAAGGCCACATCATCAAATATGATGCCACATCAACATGCTTTTTGTAAAAGTCTCTAGAAAGGCCCCAAAAAAAGTGAGACCGATACTTGTGCATCTACATCATGTCTTATTGGGCGTTGATGTGACATCACATGATTTGTTGCTTTTTACATCTAAGGAATACATTTCATTTAATTATGGATAGTCATCATCAACACTAACAACTTTAGAGTCACAACTTTTGATCCAATATTGTTAAAAATATTAGATATTATATAAACAAATGCTATCACAACTATTGAAACATGCTCAAGTACTGATTCCTTTCCCCTAATAGATTGCTTAAAGAACACTATGAGATCAGTTGTCCCCAACTATCAAGTACGTTTATAATTTTATAATGCTATAAAGCATGGTCTACACAACTTATGCACTATCACGTTTCATAACTCTCTGCACAGACACAAAGCTGAGCTTGGCGTTCTGCAAGTAGAGAAAATAGAGGAGGTATCGCAGGCACTACTCTTTTTGGTTAGCTACCATCCACCTCAAGGCTTCGAATGCAGGAGGAGGAAATGACAATTATATTGTCTCTCATGCTGCAACTATTAACGTTAATGTGCCCCCTTTGCACCTCTAATATTTTTGTGGTTTTTGGCTGTTGATCTATTGGTGTAATTTTTGTGCACAGGCAGGTTGTTTTTATTTTTCGATGTTGTTTCGCTATCTCTTGCCTTTGGAGGGGCTTCTCAGCTTCTCAGCTTCTCACTTCCCTTATAAGAAATGAATGTACCACTGTATCTGGCCATTGAAAGGGTCTTTTTTTGGTCTCTTCTACTTGGGTTCGTAATTTTGTATTTGGCCATCTTATATTTGGCGTTCTGCACCTTTTGTAGAAAAATAAATTCTTATCTTTGTACTTGAAAACTTTTATCCCTTGTCTTGTATAAATTCATGCGAGAACATATGCAAAAGGAAAGAACATGTCAGAGAATCTTTGTTCTTTATGGATCGTATGTTTGTTTGTTTTTTGCATTTACTTTGTGCATGTTTGAGAATGCTACATACTTAGAGATGCATGAATCATGCTTAGACATTCACATGCACTTCAAAAGTGGTGGTAAAATATAATGATGAAAAATGCATCCTTAATACATTTTCACATTTAGTTTTGTGCCTAAATTGAAGCAATGCGTTAATGCATTTATATAGGTACAAATGATGCATTTTTGTACATCGTTTGGCCAACATAACCTAGGCTTGCTTGTACCTATCCCTATGCTTATGTGTCTTTTAATCCTAGTCCAACCGATTTATTTGTTTGATTTTGATCATTAATCCAATCCTAGTCTATAATCCAATCCTTCTAGACATAGGTCTAATTTAGCTATATGATCTAGGTCGTGTATATGGGTGCAAAGTTGTCCTCCTAACTATGATCTTGATCTTTTTAATTGGAAAATCAAAATCAAAATTTATTTAACTAGCATTGTCTTGGTCCTAGATTGACTTTGCAAAAAATCATAATTTGCTCTCATGTTTATGTATAAAAAGACATTCATTTTAGGGGATCAAAGAATTGAATATCATTCATATATCAAAATAATTTTTAAATATTATGTAATCAATTATATGATCACACACACATCGTAACACATGTGAATCATCCACTAATCATTCTAGTATTCATGTGTATGTCTAAAGTATGCTATTTGTCAAGGTATTTTTCAATATCATTAGCTTGATAGAGAAAACCTAAGAGTGTGGTGGAGAATATTATTATACAACCACCTACTTTCTAAGAGATAACAACATGATCTAAAAATCATTAAGAATTGAGTTCATAAATATAGAGTGAGTTTGTAGACGCAAACTAGATCCAAAACAACAAAGTTGACCTAACATAGCGTAGAGGAGAATATTATAATCTTGATCAATACATACAATTGTCCAAAGTCTCTCCAAATTTTGAGGTGTACAAATCTCACCATCTTTGTTAATGACTCACATTCTTCAATTATAAAGTTAAACAATCTCTTTCTTAATTACTTCTATCATTACAATTTCACGACTTCCTATTATAAAATGTAATAATCTATATAATATTCCTGATTTTATCCACTCCTCTCTAACAACTTTAAGTAATCTTAATTACTTTATATTTGATTACGTTATTTAATTAATTAACCTAAAATTTATTGTCATGGTTCTTCTACGTGAGGGACTAATAAACTAAATCAATATGAACCACCCATAAGAATGGAACATCTATGTGGAGGCTCCCACTTTTGTAATAGAGAACGTGCTAAATATAATGCAGGCGGAATCCATTAGAAGGGTATACCTATGATTTGCGGCAAATACGAAACCGGCGGGGAGATTTTTTTGTGGATAGGAAGCTAGGGGGTCAGCAATTTATGTTGAGTCCACATCAGGAACAGTTTTGGGAAGTTTGCGGGACACGTGGCAAGTGCAAGTATCTCCACTGAGTGAATTATAAGAACGAGAGTGCACGAATGTTCATAACCTCCACCACAGATTTTCTTCACATGCTACTCGTGACTATCGAGTGATCACTTCTGTTCGGCGCTCTTCTACCCCTGCACTTGAATTGAATTATGTAAGTTCTCCTACATTTAATTATGTCACTTGTAATAGTGTGTAGTACCGTGTAAGGGTTAAGTTCGGGCTCAGGTTAGACTCTCATGCTGCCCTGCAAATACAATAGAATCACTAACAGGTCTAAGTCTGTATTCCCTTCCTTTTCTCGAATGTCACCTGAGCTGTGTTCAAGTGTTGTTTCTGATTAATTAACAGTTAAGTTTTATCATTTGATGGGAATTGTGCCATTTAATCAACAGTTCCCGCTTGGAGCCGTCTGTCAAACTGCAAGCATGGGTTTCATAAGGTAAATGCTGTTATTTAGGCCACCACAAAGTGAGCCTTCTCCTATAAACCTTCGAAGGAATTGTTTAGATTTGTATCTCTTTAAATAAAGTGTATACATATATGGGTGTATGTGTAGTTTTTCCTTTGCATGAGACCCCCCTCATATAAGACCACAAGGGGATCGCTTTTTTTATTTAATAACTCTGACCCAACCATTGGCAATTTTGAGAACGCTTGATCCTCTTTCATATCCTTATTCTGCGATCATCTTGTTCTTTTCACTTTATGGGTTGGTTTAGGTCACAGAAGCCTCGGGCTTACTGTCAAATTAGCATTCGAATTCTCGGCTGAGGATCTCTTGTAATAATTGCTACTAGTCTCTTTCCAATAAAGCCTTTTTAAGTATATAAAAAAGATCGTGCCTCTTCAAGCTTGTAATGGTTTGATTAAGCTTGTGTTATTGACACTGTATTCAAATAATAGGGAATAGTCTCATAACAATCTCCAATGGCAATGCATTTAGTGAGTTGGCACCCCCTCTAGTTTTGCAAATTTTGTCTCCCTTGCCCTTTTAGCTTTATGCAAATAAACGCTCTTAGTTATTATGTACTAGGGTTACATGTGTGGTCTTGGTCTTTGCTCTGTTCATTATGCTTAATGTTTATCCATGGATGCAGTTGTGCCATGGGCTTTAATGCCAGGCAATCTATTAGCATCATTGGATTGGCATTAGACGCTATAGGGTTTGCAGTTTGTCTTGTTGATGTCATTAGCTGTGCCTTTCTGTCTTATGGTCGGTCTCTATACTTGGCCCTCATGCTTGCTGCACCTAGTTCATGCCTCATCAGTCTTCCATTGTGGCTTGCACTTTGGTCGTAAACTCTAGACCCCAAGCTTTATGCCAAGTTAATAATTTAAATGGCGCCATGATTCATATACAATAGCCTATGCTCTAAACCCCAATGCACTTTTTTCTGATTTCGAGTTGACTTAGGATAGGCAATTGAAAGGATAATTAACAACACATGTTTAAAATTGCAGCACCCCGCGCTGTTGCTCTTGCTAGCTACCATTATATGTAGTGGCCAATGGCTAATTGGGCTGAGTAGTCTCCATGGTTTGGCTGCTGCACCCTGTTTGCGTGTTGGCCCCTTTCTGCTAGTCCTTGGTCTCCATATGCCCTTTTCCTATGTCTTTTGCCTCACTTTATGGTTGGTCCGATATTTATCACGTGGACTCTTCGCTGAAAGCAACTGTCAAATGTTGCCTATCGGTGGTGGCAGGTCTAGTGGTGTTGATTTGTCTTGTGATGGTGTATTATGTGATGCCACATGGCAAGAGCTAGCCCCCCTTGGCCCCATGTAGCATTATTATGTTCTTCAAAGGCTTTTATGTTTCAGATAAAAATAACAAAGGTGCATCTTCCTTTTGCATTGGCCCTACTACGCGATGGAGTTTTGATTGGATGATCATGTTTTAACCAGATTTTAAACCATTTACCTACTCGTTGGGCATTGTTCACAAATGACCGACTAGCAATGCCATTGCTAGGTTTTTGGCCATTTGACTATTGTAGAGGCCAATGTGATTGTGCGAACGATTGATTGGCTTTGATTTTGACGTGGACACTCTCCCTTTAATCTCCTCAGTGCATTGATTTCTTCCATGGGTGCAATTGGTGTGTGTACAGGTGTATTTGGCTGTGCCCTAGCCATGTCTATGCATAGCAATTTGGGGATTTTCTTCCTCTCACGGCCAAAGTATGGAAAATTTAATATGCGGCACTTTTGTCTTGTCTTTGGCATTGTATTCGAACTTGATGGTGACCGATATGACCACGATTGGTGTTGCAGATCAGTATGAGGCTCTGGCAGGGTATGAACATGAATGGTCTGGCTGTGCAAGATCTCTTGACCTGTAGCCACATTTACTATGTCTAGATGGACCAGGCATGATGTGATTGGGTATCTACACAATGGTAGGGCGCATTTAAGTCTGTGGTTGCTGTTGGGAGGTGTCCTCATTGTTGCTGCCAGTCTACATGGGCTACATGAAATGATTGAATGCATAGAATGTGTGTATCTTTTTTCCCTATAGGTAAGGTTTCTGACTGGCAACAACTTGTGGGCATGGTGAATCCTCCTTTCTTTTGCCCTGAGCAAAAAGAAGAATACAGCCTCTAAATAGTAATAGAGAGAAGGGTAAAACACTTAACACAGTTGAACACAAGTAGATAATATGCCTTCTTTTCATTCATGTAGGCCTCTCTCACATTCGAATCTTCCATGGTACCTGCAGCTACTCTCTACATGAAGGAAAACTGCTACATACACATGCGACAGATTTATGATGGACTAAAACCACCAATAGAATGAGGAGGCATGGAATACTTGTAGAAACCTTACTCTGTCCAAAATAAAGACCAAAAGGAAGAGAAAACCAGAAAGTCACATGCTTTGGAACCCCAAAAGTCACTCTTTTGGGCGTTTTTGATTAAAATGTATTGTTTTTTGTCTTTCATGCAACAATTGTTATGTTTTGGCAGCATGTATGATTCCTATTTTGCCACATAGGATGATTATACACCCTTAATTAGTTGCCAAAATTGCCAAACAATCATTTAAGTGGGTTGAAAACATGTCAAACAAACTTTGGGAACAAAATCTATGACTTAGGTAGCACCCTGCTCATTTTCTTTTTCCATAATTCTGATAAGATTCTTCTTGGCATACTTCGCCCTCTTGGAGGACTGTCACCATCTTATATTTCTTGCCCAATTGGGATGCCTCCCATCATTGCCAATATTAATAAGTGTACTTTGGTAAAATGTCTCAGCCGTTCTGCTCCCTCTGTTCAATTACCCTCATTTGTTATTCTTTCTTCCAATCTTGGTCTGGTGACACACTTGACATATTCTTTGACATGCCTAGCCCTTGCTTTCATGGAACCTCATCTTGCAAGACACTTAATCAGCCGTCACAATTTGCTCCATCCCTTGATCTACCATTTGCTTTTTAATCAAGAATGGAATTTGCACAACTTACTATCCCTTCAAACTGCTTAGAAAACCTCGCTTTTGCTCTCCTGTGGACTCGAGTACATTGACACAACAAACTGCAATAGGTAGCTATTGAATGCTCCCTGTTGGAATGAATCTGCAACATTCATTCATACCTCCTCCACAAAAGCTAGTTTTGCATTGTTTTATTCATTTTGTACCACAGATCACTGAAACCTCTGACGCCATTTTTCTAAGGCATCCAACCACTCTTATAGTTGAATAGGAGACCCTGTGAAAGAAATGTTCATTGCAGATTGCAATATATGATTTTATCCACCCATGTCCTTGGATATGTCATTGACTATTCCTTAGCAAACTTGATCATGGCCCACTCAAACTAGTCCCGATAATGTAATCAAAATGCTGTCTCTCTGTTAACCATTCTTTCCTATTGCTAAAATCCGGGTCTCAGTCTGACTAAGTGGACAGTTCACCATTTGTGATTAGTAATATTTAATGCCTTTGTTCATTTCCAATCCCCTAGCCTTCAGGCTTAATTCTAATTAGTGATATAACCCCACGCTTAGCCTAATAATAACTAGCCTATGATCTACATTGTGTTGAGTGTTCTACACAAGTCTCCTGCAAGAATATCCTCCACTTCCATATCTGAAAAAGTCTCTGAAAAATCTCGTTGAAGATCTCTACAAAGGTCACTAACAAATGACTCATACAGGGGTATTTATAAGTACTCCCTACGGCAAGGGTATTTATAGGTACCATTTCTTGTGTGGACACTCGTCTTCTGTTTCCTGCTACATTGCATTAGGTCCACGATCTTTGGCACATGGGTGCTAAGTGACATCCAAATTTCATCTACTGTTCTTTGCTATTTATGATCAACCTTAGTTTAGTACCTTTTCCCTATTTGTATTGATTTTCTTCCTTAGGTCATCATCGATTGATGATGTTCTTATCTTTTATCAACATTGATGATGATATAACTTTGGTGCCATCACTATTACAGCATCAAAATAAATTCTTCTTGAAAGGATTCAAATCAGAACTTAAAATATTTGTTGCATCATATGTGACTTTCTAAAAGAATGAGACCTGGGTTATTTCAATCATTTCAAATTTCTGAACAAGATGTTGGTTGAAAAAAATAAAAAAATAAAAAACTTTCACCAAAAGGCCAAAGGTATTTTGTAACATGCACAATTTGCTATTGGTATGTGAAAGTTCTACCAGAAAGCAATGCAAGAATCTGGTTTTATAAATAAATACTGTCTAGCTCTAGAGAATTAAGGATAAAGGAATTCATTATAGTATGTTGTGCTGACATACTGAAAATAATTAAGTGCTTGGCTACCATTTGAATTTTTTCAATTTTTCTGTAATGGTGGTTGGCTTTTTGATTTTTTCTCCCTTTATTTATTTTGTTAGTTGATTAAGTGCTTTTCTTTAGTTGGATCTTTTGGCACAAGTTGCAATTGTTGATATAGCTGTGTCCTTGTTTTGATTTTGAGACATTCTCAATTCTTTCAACAAATGTTGTGTTTACATTGTTTTAGGTTCTGTATATCAGGGCATCCTTAGAGTATTGCAGTGTTTCTGCATTGATTTGAAATGCATGTTTCTTTGATGTTCTTAACAGGCAGGTGGTATTATGAGGATGGATTGTATGTCCACAATGCTGGGAAATGGAAGGTACTGAAATTTATCATTCATCACTTTTATATGCGTATTTTATCTTCATGAAGCATTAATGTTGAAAATGTGAAAGAAATATAAAACTTAAGTGCAAGCAATTTTTCTCAAGTGATCGAAAAGTGGAGTTTATCTGAGATTACATTATTAGTTCTTATGCACTATCCTAGCTCCTCATACTTATTAGTCCTTACGCGGTTCCTGCTGCCGCTTCTAGTTATGAATCCTGGAGCTGATGTAAGTTTTGTTCATAGATTTCTTGACACTTGCATACTCTGCTCTCTTCTACTACAATTCCAGCTAGCTCCTCATACTTATTAGTCCTTACATGGCTGCTGCTGCCGCTTCTAGTTACGAATCCTGGAGTTGATGTAAGTTTTGTTCATAGATTTCTTGACACTTGCATACTCTGCTCTCTTCTACTACAATTCCAGCTTCAAAGCCCTCTTTTTTCTTGTGAAATATGGTTCCTCACAGTCTCTTTCTTATGGTCACTTCATCTCTATCTTTTGGCTACATTATTGAACTTTCACACCCTCGTTATAATTTGCTGTATCCTTTTGATTTGGATAATTGTTTCACATCATAATTTCCACGGAAAAATTAATGGGAGGCATGACTCCATTTCTGCCTAATTAAATAGAGGTATTTGTTTTTGCAGTTCCATTTCTGCTAAAGCTGGCTCACATTTAATGCCTCAACATCAGAAACAGGAATGGAAAAATATACAGAGAAATTCTAATTTCATGTACTTCAATAAATCACTTGCAAAGGCATCAAGGTGCAGCTGGCCACTTCTTGTATGTGTTAAAAGATCTCTGAAGGAGCAAACTCCTGGATTTTTGGGTATAGATAGTCCTATAGTTGCAGGTAGTTCACTGCATATGGTTTTTGCTACAACAGTTGGTTCAGAAGAAAAAGCTTCTCAGTTAACAGAAGACTACTCTGGTGATCCTGTTAGAGCTTCATCTGGTGGATATTTTGGAATACCTGTTGATAGAACTGAGGTAAACATTTTCTTCACAATTTTTGCATCTCTGCTTCATCCAAACTTTGGAAACGATCACTGTTATTAATGAACATTTGGTGTAATGGAGTACAGATACACTTATAGATGCGCATTTTTGCAGTCCTCGCTTATGGTTCAACAGCAGGCCTCAACATTTGTTTCCCCTTTGTAAAGCACATATGAAAATTTAAAATAGTAGATGGATATGTAAATGCTAATATTATCACTATCTTTATCAATGTTCAGCTTCAAATGTATGACAAGTTATCCTTGATGTTTTCTGCTATTCTGTTGCACAATTATTTTTCTTACCACTCTCTTCTACTTGATTCCCTAATCTTGCTGCAGTTATTGTAGCAAGCAGATTACATGTCCACAAGTAACTTAATACAGAATCATCTGGTTTCAGGTTTCAAAAGCCCAGATAGTGCCATCTATTTGCTAAGTTGTTTAAGTGGACAGAGGAGCACCAAGTGAACTGAAATAGCAGTTGATCAGTGCACCAGATTGAAATGAAAACCTCCATGTCCACAGTAATGCCTTGAAATTTGGAATTGACTGCATGCTCTAGCATAGAAGTTAAGTCACGAGTTGGATCATCCAAAATACTTGGCCTATTGACTATTGTACAAGACCTAAGATCAATTATTACAGAACAGAGCAGAGGTCCTTGGGATGGTCTGCTCTGTTTAAAAGTTTCAACAGTTTCTTTTTTGCATAGGCCACCATGCACTCTATTTAAATGGCTAATAAATAAGTGATCCATGTACGAGTCAATAGATGGCTTCTACATTTTGTTGGAGTTCATGCTTAAGATTGTGGTGATTAGGCAAGAGCTATGCTATAGCAAGTTGATAAGATCCAGTCATCTGCAAACAGAAGTATGCCAAATAGAAGTTTGTAGGCTAAGATGTACTAATATCCAATATAATTAAAAATAGATTAATTATCCTCAAGGTGTCAACACCGTATGACACTCCTTAGGGAAGAAGCCACTCCATGCAGTGCCTCCAACTTCAGGATCCAACCAAATAAATTATTCCTCACATATTGCATATCCTCACAATCATAGATTCAAAGCTTGTCCGAAACTAGCCAAAATCATGAATACTTGGAAGTTTCTGTGTGTGCTGAGTAACTTGTCCACTTACTTGTGGGTGAATTCTGTTGAGCCAGGGCCTCTGTAAAATCCCCACTTGGAATGCACTGAAATTTTTGCGATTTACTCAGTTTGACAATGTAAACATTTTGTCAAACAGTTACCCTAAAACTGAATATTGATAACTCCAAAAGAGTCTTAAAGAAATTAATTTCTTAATGTAATTAACAACGCATTGAAACAAGTTTCTCTTTCAGATTTGTCCATTACATCACATTATGTGAACTGTTATACAGCATGGCAAAGATATTGATTACATGCAAAACTGAAGCAACAGATCATTACAAACATTTCAAAATTAATTTGATAATATATTCATGGTGCACCCCTGACCTGGCATTGGTATAATCTTCATTTTGCTGATGAAAAGGTTGCAAACAGAGATATTAGCTGCGACAGTATGAACACAGCTATCCTAACACCCACTGCAACCAGTTCAAGATGAGCGACTTGTTAAGGACTGCAATACAGACCTGCAGTTCCTTTAGTAGCCATCCACGTGATCCTATTTGTGAGCAGCAACCCTGATATTAGCTGCAATAATCAGCGTTGAACCCCTGCCAAGGCTGCTACAATGAATAATAGTCTTGCGACACCTATTCATCCTCCCTCACGACATCCATGAGAGCTGCGGATATAGTACAAGCACAATGATTCTGGGAAAAGGCTTGGCGCAGGATTTATATGATAATAAAGTCTGAATGTTGAGTGCTGAAGGTGCTAAGCCTCGACCCCAAAGTCACAAGCACAAACACTGCCCACACATCCTTATCTCCTTGAATGAATGCTTTCTTCTCAAACCCAGACACGATCTTCAGTGATGTAGTCACTTCAAATAAACAATGTAACTGCTGGTATGTAATGCCAAAACCTTAAATAGCTGTAATTAAAGATATCAAAATATCATCACCAGAAACTCCAAACCTTCCACTGGAATTTGTCTCCAAAGGAGACTTCAGAAATCTCCTCAAATTGAACAATCAATCATTGAACTGCGGATGCAATCCAAAGTGAATTCGCCAATCACCAACTAGGGAGGAATCTTTCACCACTGAAACTGATCTTCCCCAGAGGGTTTTCGTCGTCCAAAGGCTGAGATGAACCAAGTTCAATCTCTAGAACCACAAGGGCTTTTCAATTAGAGAAATAGAACAAACTGAACATACCAAATGAGCTCATGATTCCCCTTTTTATATGCTTTTTGGGGAACTTTCCGGAGACTTATTTAAAAAATCACTTTATTAATTTATTACCCCTTTTAACTCCAAAAAGTGATTTATTTCATTTTTAAAACATTTCTGGCATTGAAAGTCACTTTTCAGCATGCCAACATTTAAAACTTTTCATCCCGGTTCCAATGAGCTATAACACTAAGGTGCTGCCTTAAATATTTTAATAAAAATAATAACCTTATAGAAATTAATTAGATATAGTTCATTAATACATCCAAATTACAAAAATGGTCAAATAGCATCGAAATCGAAAACTGACTGCGTAGGAGTGATCCTGATGATGAAAGATGATGAATGGACTTGACTGGGTGACTTATTGTAAATAGATGCTCCCTCCAAGAATCTTGGAGCCCAAAGCGGAAGTTGGAAATAACATTCGAAAGCATCATAGAACTCCTCTAAACTATTTGAGCTCATTGGTAACATCAAATTACACCTTTGATTATGTTGACACAAACCCAAAAAGTCATCTCCAACTGCAGAGCAAGAGAACCTAAAAATGGGGACATTGTAGTCATCCTTCCCAAAGATTTCTTGTCCTCAAGCAATGCCAACATAACCCAAAACTCAAAAAACTGTACCAGACTGAAACCAAGAACGATCCCAGGGTTCCAAGTTAATCTCAGAAAGGAAACAACACGTTGGTGCTGCGCCACTTTGATCATAATTGTTTGACCATCATGCCTAGATTGCATTCTCCTCTCCTGGAACCCTGAAAAGTAATCATCATTAAATCCCATAATGAAATATTTGAAAGGACTGAAATCCACACCAAGAGACATATCTCGCCAAGGCATCTCAACGAAGTCCAAAGTTGCAATCTCTTTGCTAGACTCAATCCTGGGCAACGAAAAAGAAAATCTTCCCAACCATAACATATAAACCTCAGCATATCTCCTCATGTTGTTCCTAAAATGAAGTTGATCAAACACTGTCAAGGGGTTGGTATAGAAGATGTCAGCAAAACCATCTCTAAAAGTAGCCATCCAGGAAAATTAAAAGCCTCTGCAGCCACAAATTGAAAAAGTATCAACAAAAGTTAATCTCCAAGTGTCAAAGGGGGAAGCTCGAATACACTAGCACACCCAGCTTACTGCAATCATCGAGACATTATTTCAGAATATGCATATCAACATTATGAAACGATTGCAGTAACCATCACTCACCCAAGTGGGAGTGGAAATTAACTAAACTATATTTGAAAAATCTCCCACAACCGGTTGCACCATAGCCTGCAAGAGCTCAAAATCTATCTACCTATGGACTGAAGTCACTATCAACAACGTGGAAAAGCAAGGGAAGCGGTAATCAATATGAAATCCTTTTGAAAACATAGGAGTCAGAAGTATGGAAGTAGCTGAAAAGTCATCTCTTATGACTAGATCATCTCTACCAATCAATGCAAACTACCAATTTCTCAACTGCTGGTTTGAAGAAGCCAACCAACGCATCTGTGTGACATGAGCTGTAGTTCAATGTAAACTGATTGGAAAGTGGACAGCAGTATCATTATTGAAATTTAGCTCGCAATTCCAATCTTGACTCTGTAAATTTTAGGTGAACAGATTATATGCACAGAAAAATAATTCAAAATCTGACAAAATAACACAGCAGATACCCTGGGAAAACCCTCCTCTTGAGGGAGAAAAAACCCAGCAACAAAGAGACTCTTTTATATTAAAACAATGACAACAGTTCACTTTACAATTAGGTCTAACACAAGACCAATATTCAGCACCTGTACAAGATGCAATAACAAATAACAAACTGGCACTTCAAATTTTGGCAATATAAGAGTTCACAACCTGCCCTTAGATCAATTCGCAATCTGATCTTGAAGTACTGGAAAGAATTCACACTTGACAGAGTATAGACCTACAGAAATTCGCACCTGGCAAATACTGAATACAGATCTACAGAAATTCGCACCTGCATGATACTTCACACTGTATGATCTTCACACTGTAAGATGTTCGCTCTGTGTGATATGTTCGCACTGCACTGTATGATATATTCGCACTTGATCATATGATATATTCGCACTTGATCATATTGAACTTATGTGAATAACCGAACTGAAATTGGATGATTAGAATGGACGAATCAATGTGTATATATACAAATGAATGGGAGAGACACATCCCTTCAAATCCTTCATGTCGGCCTCTATTCAAAAATCGTGACTCTAAGATATATGATGTCGGCTCCAAGAAATCGCGTCTCTTCTTTAATGGAAGTCGGCCTCAATTAATAAACAAATATTAAATGTCTTCTAATAAAGGATTTGACTATCAAGATGAATTCGTATCTTCTCATGTCGGCCATATAAAATGAAGTTAAAACAACGAATATAAATTAAATAGCCAACGGGCTATCATTTAATTTATGTTTCCTCAATAGGGCTGAGTTGGAAGGAACGACTGAAGCTGCAATATCATTAACAGACTCAACACCATACTAGTGGGAACTACAACTGGTTCCCAAATGCTATGATCAACTCCAATCTCATCACTGTGTTGGCGTTTTAATTCGCACCTCTGGAATGCGAATTAAAAACAGACAGCTATGTGCAGTAACCTGCTCTTCAAATTAGGAGGGGAAGCTCCCTCTTTGCTGATGTTGTTAAAAAGAAAGTAAACTAAAACTCATCTGCCTATCTTTTTGTTTAGCTAAGAGCACAAGGTTATAAAACTTGAGCGCCGTAGCTAAGATTTTCTGTTTTAGAATTTCAACTACGACTGTGCCTACTCTAATGACGTTTCTAACTTCTCAAGTAAACACAGAGCAAGAGAGTTAGAAATGGACAAGGAAGGATTCTTGTGATAGAATACTTAGATAAACTCTTCTTCCAACATACATCTACTTACTTTCAATGCAAGATGAAATGGAGATCATAAAAGCATAACACAATAAACGGAAATCTAAGACTTATATTAGGGCAGCAAAGCAGGCACAAGACTTTATTTTCTCAAATTTTAGGAACAAAAGATTAAACTTCTGGGACAGCAGGATTGTAGCAAAATAGGCATACAGCTTAGCCATCAAACCAGAATACATCAACACAAGACACATGCACTAAACAAGAACTTGCAGCTAAAGAGGCTTGCAAACTTGCTCTTACACAAAGTGAACTGACACTAAATAACAACTTGTAGCATTACAGGCTTGCAATTTGCTATCACAATAACCGTTAAGAAAAACAATGAACAAACGCTCTTATTTATAGACAAGCAAGAGGTAGGGAACCCTACAATCCCCTTGCTTTTACAACTTAGCTTGCCAACAAGCAAACGCTTTATTTCTAAAACTAAAGAAGATAAACATCTAACCACCTAAGAAAGCATGAAAACAAGAAATGCCAACTATTACAATTTTGTTTTCTTTCTCTTCTTCAAAGAGTAGATAAGAATTGAGACGAGAATTGAAAGAAAGCGTAAAGAAAGCTTCTAGATGATTGCTGCTTTAAATCTCGATCACATCTGCCAAAAAGCTGAAAACCTTATCTCTGTCAGGTGCATCAATGCTATCTATAACAAATTTTTGCTTTTCTAGGATTTTTTCACCATCTGCAATCGATCTCAAGAAATCTTCAACCTCATTGGTCGCTTTCTCGAGCCTCGCTGACATCATGGAAATTGGCAAAGTTTTATGTTTTTCTTTCATCCTCTTCTGTGCAATCTTCTTGTTGTATTTCTCCTTATGCATGCCCCATATTCTTTCACATTCTTCTTTGGAAATAGTTACACTTTCAGGCCAAGGTGGAATTGAGAAGCATTTTTCAATCATGTCTAGTTTCAATCTACAAATCACTCTGCCATGTGTTGACTGAATCTCCCGTGTTGCCAGATTGTAATGCTTGATGCAAGCAATTACAAATTCTAGATTCTGCACTAAAATAAGAATTGATGCTCTGTGAGAAGTCCAGAGTGGCCTAGGTGCTTAATTGCAGTGTTGACTGCATCTTCCAAAGTACGCAAGTTGAAAAACCGGCTTGATGTGATGCAAGTCAGTTTTAGCTATTTTGATGAAGTCATGATATAGCACTGACTTGGTCTTATACTCATTGGGAGTGTATTCCATTCTGAAAACCTTGAAGATTGCCTGTAAACTTGACTATATTCAGACAAGTTTTGCACATTTTCTAAATTTAGATTGCTGGTTTTTCTTCTTCAAACGGACAAATTTTTTCGAAATTTTTCAAAGATATGGGTTTTGTTCAGAATTTCATTACAAGAAAACCCAGATCATCCGTTTTTGAAAATTTTGAGTGTAGACTGAAAAAACAGCAAACCCTAATTTCTTCAATTTTTCACAAAAAAAGCTGGCATCTCGGTTTTGTTCAGAAGCACATTTGAGTTGAACCCAATTGATCAGTTTTGAAAAATATTGAGGGCTGATTGAAAAAGCAACAAACCCTAGAATCTGAAATTTTTCTTGAAAAAAGCTGTGGTTTGGGTTTTCTTCAGAAGAATGTTTTAGAAGGACCTAGATGATCAAATCTTGAAAATTTTGATGATTCTTTTGATATGCATGAAAAAAGCAGCTGTTGCAATCTTGAAAAATTTCTTCAAAAATTGTTTAGAGTCATGAGTTGAGATGACCTAGATTGCTGAAAATTGAAAACTTTGACCTCCATCAAAAATTTGATGTTCTGGATGAAAAAAGCATGAAAAAGGAAGCTCCTTTGTGTGCTGGTCTGAAAATTGATGAAGAACTTTTGAAAAAATCAGCAAGTTATGGCTCTTGAATCTTGAAAAGAAAAATTCTTTATGTTTGCTCCTCTCTCCCTTGGATGCCACCTACAAAAATTATGAAGAAATGGAAGGCAAAGGCATCTTAAAGACATGCATGAAAAAAGCAGCTGCTGCAATCTTGAAAAATTTCTTCAAAAATTGTTCAGTCATAAGCTGAGATGACCTAGATTGCTGAAAATTGAAAACCTTGACCTCCTTCAAAAATTTGATGTTCTGGACGAAAAAAGAATGAAAAGGAAAGCTCCTTTGTGTGCTGGTCTGAAAATTGATGAAAAACTTTTGAAAAAATCAGCAAGTTATGGCTCTTGAATCCTAAAAAGAAAAATTCTTTATGTTTGCTCCTCTCTCCCTTGGATGTCACCTGCAAAAATTATGAAGAAATGGAAGGCAAAGGCATCTTAAATAAGTTTTAGGCTTGAGAAAATCTGCTTTCTCTTGCTTTAAACTCTTCAAACCCTACCTTGAGTTTATGCATTGAATGTAGACGTTTTATCTTCTTCATGAAATTTTGAAGTTTTGACCTAGACTTTAATTTCTAATAATGCGCTGAATTACTTTGACTCTAGATGACGCTTTGATCAAAGGCTCTGTCGCTTTCCCAACATAACATCTTCCCTACTATCACGGCTGCAATATTTTAGATCTTTGCCTTTATTGGTAAAGACGATTATGCCCAACAATGCGTTGGCTTTCTAATCCCTTTGATGTCGTTTCCAAATAGAAGCAACTCCTTCAAAAATATTTCTATATGTGCCACGATGCCTTCCAGATTTGTCTTTTCCTAAAGATAATAATTTGCCACTTCAAGCAGCTCCTGACAAAAGACAAGTCCTGATGATTTATGATTTTTGACCTTACTTTGAAATTCTCCTCTTTGTAACTCCTGCAATGACTTGTCCAGACGCTTTGCCTTTTTTTTTAATCTTCCTTTGTCATTTCTCCCAACCTAGCAGCTCCAAAAATGACTATCTTTTTTGATGATGGCAAGAATACTGACCCAAATATGTCCGTCTTGCTCTTGGTCTGGTTCCATGGCCTTTCTAAGTTTGTCTTTATCGCCTTTGACTCCAACTCCTGCCGCTACATGCAAATCGTTTGTCTTATTCAGCCTTGCAATTGTTTTGTCTATTATGGCCAATATAATATTTGCCTTTATCTTGCAGAATGGATTGATTATTATATTCTCCTGAAGCTTTAAATCAAATTCCTTCAAAAATGATTTCCCAAGCTGTGAATGTTCACAAAATCTGCCTATTCCTTCTATAAAATCAATTCCTGTCTTGACTGTGCCAGAACTCCAAATTCATCTTTTTTTGAATTGTCTGATTACTTTGTCTTTTTCCTGAAAATAGCCTCTTTCATAATCGATTCCCTAATTTCAAAATCATTCTCAGTTGGAAATTCAATGTGTGAAGGTCATCTCAGACTACACAATTTTATTTCAGAAAACTTCAATTGATTGAACCACACGAGAAATCTGGTTGATTTCTTCTTTTGATACTAGGCAAACAAGCTGCACATCAACCTCACAGGCTGGTAGGAAAAACCAACTCTGATACCACTAAAACATCCCCTATGGATATTTGCCCAATTTTTTCTAAATGTTCCACAAAAAATTTAACAAACAATTTGTATGCAAACTGATTTCTATTTATCCAACAGATTATACAAAAAATCATATAATATCAGACTGAAATAGAGATCTAAAATTAAATATGAGTATTTCCTTAAAATCTTCAATAGAATAACAACAAAAATATCCAATCATAGCCACAAAACTTACAGTCAGATTGGACAGCCAGAAATGACTTTGAAACACAAAGTGAGACACCTGAGTGATATCTCCAACATATAATGGGTTTTCGTCCACTGCCTCCAAGCTCGAGGGTTTCCGTCTTCAAACCTACTGAAAGCCAAAGCTCCCAATTCTCCAGAAAATAATGAACCAAGTATATATCAAGCATAGTTGAAAGTGAGCCCTTGCAACACTTTTATAAACTTCTCATAAGAGCTCATTCACACTTTTAACCAATGTGGGATAAAACATAAACTTCCTTTTTGTCTTTTTGATGTCTCATGTATTTTAAAATAAGGGCCCCCTTTTACTATTCATTTTCCCACTTAACTTTAGGCTCACATTAATAAAGTTAAATAATTGGATTTAACTTTATAATTTAAACTTTATTAATGTGGAGACGAATTAAACCAATGGGACTGAAATCATCTGACGATAATAACCAAAATTCCATTGAAAAGGCACTGCCACTGGAGATCACGGCCCACCTGATGAATTACTATTAATAGCATTAATGACTTACTAAAAATAGTAAGTATACCAAAACTGCCTCCAAATGCCCCGGATTGACTTGCAACGGAAATTGCCTAGGCCAAAAATCCTTAAGATTCCTTGAAAGCCCTAGTTAGCCTACAAAACCATGGAGAAATAGGCTAACAACAACATCATACAATGCGAGCTAGAAAAGGGGACATTACATTGAAGTATGAGGCATATTTGATCTCTACAAGTTTGAGAAATTTCTTCTTGGAGAAGCTTCAAGATAGTGCATGTTATGTGTGGTAATTGCAAATAAATATTAACACATCTTTCACATCAATAGCTACTTGTTTGATCTAGTCTATTGTACCCTTGCCCTTGAGTGCATTAGTCATGGCATGCACACAAGGGGTCCACCATAAATATTTGTAGGACATTTCAACTAACTTCCTTGTTTCTTTGCACACATAGGCCTCATTTGTCATGATTTGCACCACATTCTTACAACCAACCTCCTCAATAGCATCTTTGAGTATTTAAAATTGATACTTTGCATCCTTGTGGGCCTTGAAATCAACAACTCTAAGGAAGTAAGGACTCTTTGTACACGTCACCATAATATTGATTAGTAGATGATACCTAATATTTGTCCACCTAACAATTTTGCATTCACTTTGTAATGTCCCCATTTTTAGCACTACACTTTCCAGTGATTGTTAGCCTATTCCTGGATGCTTGTAGGCTAGTCTGAGGAAGAATTAGGGTTTCCAACTATTTGGAGATTTATTTTGAGGATTCAGGGGTTTGTATGTTGGAGTTTTGTAGATTGGTTGTTGGTTTCTTTCTAGGTTTTCAAAAAGCTTCGGAGAGATGTGACATACATTTCAATCAGGGGTTTGCATGCAGGTTTGGATTCTGGATTCCTTTTGGGTTTTCAGAGAGCTTTGCAGTGGTGTGGCATGCAACTGAAACAGGTAATTTTAACAGACTTACTATTTTTAGTAAGTTACAACGGCTGCTCAGAATGTGGTTAAAATGACTTTGGAGTCACTATTTTTAGCACTATGCTATTTTAGTAAGTTCTATTTTTGGCAGAGCTATTTTTAGCAACAGTCTAGTAGTTTAGAGCAATGGCTATTTCTGGCAGTATTTCGGCAGTCTGGTACCATGGCTATTTCTGGCAGGGCAATTTATTCAGTTTGGTCTCCAACATTAGAGGTGATTATTTTGGCTAGTTTAATATTGATGAGATGATGTTTTAAGTGGAAAATATCAAGGGGACGACTTCATAAGAGGAAATATTTAAGTTGCAAATAATGTTTCTATAAGTGAAATATTGCTAAGGGGGTGGACGCCTAGATGGAGAAATAAGTAAATTTTATTAAAATATTTCACTTAGCTTTTTTGGGACGCCTAACTTATATTTGCATTTTTAATTACGTCATCTCTCCTTCATGTTTGAACACCTAGTCAAGGAGGCAAATGAAGATTAAATGAAATGCAGATGCAAGTGGAAAGATGAATTTGAATTTCAGTTTGGGCGCCCTAATTGGAGGGAAATGAGATTTGAATTTGGAGAAGTTTATAAATAAGAGACTTGGCCTTCATTTGGAGCTATCCATGAAGAAAATACAACGAAGTGCTGTCGAAATGGTTACTCACTTGCTTCGAGGAATGCATACCTCCTTGCAACTTAGTTTCTTGCTTGAAGGATAGCAACTAGCTAAGATAGAGACCGTTCTTTACACTGAAGAATAGATTGAGCATTATGGAGAAGTTTAATATTGAAATTTTTTGATGTTTGGTGTGTTTTTATAGTTCTTCAGTTTGCTGGTTAGGTGCTTGCAGAAAGCATGTTTTTGGTTGTGGCTCTCTAGGTGAATTTTTGCTAGTTCTGAGCATTATTCCTATGCATTTGTCTACCTTGAGTGCCTCCTTTTGCTAAGTTATAGAATTTTTAGAAGAGTCTTTGAATTTATCTTGTTGGTTGCCCCTCCTTGATGGCTGTATCTTGCCTGCCAATACCTTGGAATGCGTGCATAAAATGATGGTGGGTGTTTGATACTGTTTCATTGTCTAGATTTGGGCGCCTACCTCCTAGGCTTCATTTTCTTTCAATTTACGTCATTCAAAGGTGTAGTGATGGAGTTATGAGCATTTTAGTGTGTTCTAGGCTTGCTGGTTTGAGTTTTCTATTTGCTGGTTTTTCATATCAGTTTATTAGAAGTTCTGATTTTGGCTTGTATTTCATAGTTGGGAAGCTTGAGAAGTTTGGAGAATCATCTAATAATATTTGCAGTGGATTGGACAGCTATATCTCATTGTAATTTGCAGATTATTTCATATTGTAAGACTATTATTAGCATTACTGATTTAGTCATCTTATTTCTGCAACTTTACTTTGTAATTCCCACGATTGTGGAAGAGATAGGCTTCGCCGTCTTTACTTTCAGCATTTCCTTTTTGTATTGCCCGTTGAACAAGCGAAAGGGGTCAGCAAGCCGCCCATTACTTTAGCAAGCCGCCCATTACTTTACTTTCAGTACTTTGTAATCATTCATCATGCTGATCGACTAAGCCGTCAAACTACTCCCATTCAATAAGTGGTCGTGTTGCATAAGCATTGTAATTTCCAGCACTTTCAATTTATTTGTTAACAATCCCCGATGCCATATGCTATCACCTCGCTTGTCATTGGGATCTTGGTGAACATTCTTGGTGTAAAGTTACTTTTTCAGCTGGTTTTGGTTTTGCTAACGCTAATGGATGAAGTGCTGGTTCTAAAATTGAAAAAAAATTGTAAGGGGGTTATTTCAATGGTATTAGAGCCAAAGTTCCTGCCATCCTGTTGGGAGAACAAAAAGAAATTTGAGTTGGCACAATGGAATTTAGGAGAATTGCTGAACAGTTCAAGAGGCAATGTGAACATGAGGCTTCCATTCTCCATGAAGATTATCAGAACATGATAGATGAGTTTAAGAATGATGTTTCTTTTGACTCATTTTTGAATTGTGTGGTGGTTTTGAAACTTGGAAACTTGGCTATGGTCAATTACATCAAGAAAATGATTAAAATTGAAGTAGAACATGCCATGGTTGAAGGGTCAGGGAAAGAGGAAGAAGTGCCTGTTTGTGGGTTGCAACCCACAAGTAAGCAAGATGGAGAGAAAAAACAGTCAACTAGTATTGAAGATGGCACAAGCAAGGTGCACATGTCACATCAAAATGATCGTGAGCTTGATGAAGATGCCTTAACATATGAAGGGTGTGTGGTAGAGCCCAAAAACAATCCCTTAGACTTGCATGTGATTGGTAGTGATGAAGATCATTTGGCGATAAGAACAACACAGTAGTCTTAAAACCTAATTTGGATTCATCCAATGAAGGTCTTGAGATTAATGACTTCACAGAAGATGATGGTAGAACTATTGTGTGGGATGAGTTTGCTAAAGAAGAGCAAGATGAAGGATATACTAGTGGTGTCTTTGAATCAGCTTATGACTACTTTCATAGTGATGATGTTTATGATGATTCAGATGAGTTTATATCTAATCATGTTGAAAATTTGGTGAGGGATAATTCCCTACTTGTTGCTGACCCAACTTCCCAAGAGTTTTCACATGAAGAGTTCATGACAAGTAACCAAGAAGATCTCCTTGTTATGCATAGGACTGCTAATGATGAAATCAGTAGCACACCTACTCATGATAGGTTCATTGAAGAAAAGAATGATAAAGTATTCAAAACAACCAACTTTGATGATTCCTTATTTCAATACAATGATAGTGACATGGATGGTATTGGGTTTGATTAACAAACTAAGCCCGTGGAGAGAGATACTTATGAAGATATCAGTTTAAGTGAGATGGGAGGTGACCCATTCAAAGAGTCAACACCCCAAGAGGAGTACGAAGAGCACTTTTTTGTTGATCATTACAATCAGCCCTTTAGCATTTGGGATCCGGGTGTGATGGCACCAAGGTATGACGAAGAACCTATATGGGATGAATTTCCCTTTGATCCTGATGAAGCTCAAAATTTAGATTGCATTGCAAGCTATGAGGTGGCCATTGGAGGAGAAGGTGTCTATGATGAAGAAGCTTGCTTGGCAAAGCTCCATGATGAACCCTTTGAAGTGGTTGCATCCACTAAGGAGGAGTATGTTGCTACCGAAACTTTCAGAACAACGATCAATAATGATTCATTGATCGAGTTGGGGGCTGCCATAACCTTTGATCAAGGAGACAGTGAGGGGGAAGAAGAGCTAGAAGACCATATGGCTCTTGAGGATGAAAGGTTTAAAGAGGTTCTCAAACACAAATTTGATTTACCTATTCAAGAAGTTGATTGCAAGCAAAGGGTCGAAGATATTGTAAAGTATGATCCTCTTCATAGTATTGAGCATTCTTAGCTAGTTGGCGGTGAAAGACAATAATATTGGAACAGCTATGAGGGCAGCAAAGACAAGAAATAAAGTTTTGATTTTTTCTTGCAGCCTATCAACAGTCCACCATTTTTGCTTTCTTATGAGTGGGAAGGTCAATTCAAGGTGTCTGTTGAAAATGAAGTGCAAGCTCTATCTAGATTTGACCAGACACAATTTGATAGAAGAACTCTATTGGAAGGCTCAAATTGATGAGAGACAAAAAGGGGTTAAGGATGAAGTTGCTCTCCCTAATCTGCATCTTATCAAAGACTCTGAAGACATTGAAGTCAAAGTATATACACTTGATTGAATATTGTGATTATGCCTTCAAAATTGCAAAGAAGACCATTGGTGCTTTCCAAGAAAAGGAGAGAAAGGTTGGTGAGCTTACTCTTGAGCTTGAATCAACAAAGGACATGTTAGAAAATACTCAATTGGCTCTAACAGAGGTAGAAGATTAACTTGTCGATTTCAAACTTCTTAGGGAGCAAGAAAGTGAACAAAGAGCAGAAGAAATCAAACAAGTAATTGTTGAGCTTGATAGTCTTTGAGAGGAGTTTGATCTTGAAAGTTTCATGAGAAAATCAAAAGTTGCATGTGCAGATTTGGATCAACAAGATGGAAGTGAGCAAGATGAAAGGGATGACTTCCAAGTGTTTGGCAATCCTTTCTTTGAATTGAGTGCAGAAGCAGCTTATGAAAATTCCCTTTTTGTGATGGACAACGAGACACGTGGTGAAGTGACCAAGCATGAGACTGAGTATGGTTTCCAGTTTACTAATGATTTGATATCAAACCATGAGGATGTGACACAAATTATGATTAATAATCTTCCAAGGCTGTTTGATGATGAATGCATAAGTGGGTTCGAGGATGAAGTCTCCACTTGGGAAGTGTTGAATCAGGATGTTTTCAACATCCTTGACATCAAGATGTTGTCCAAACACAGTTTGGTAGCTGCTCAAAGTTTTATTACAGCAGCAAGGAGTGAAGAATCCAGACTTGTTACTCATGAAGTAGGGGAAAAAGGAGGACCAAAACATGGTGTTTACATGCTTGTCAATCCATCCCTTGGTTGAGTGATGCTTTAGTTCATACTAGTCAATTTTGGGTGTTGGAATTGAAGACATCTAATGTTTCATGCTCCAATGTTATTGAAGCTTTCATGGATAAGCTTCAGAGGTTCACTAGAGGAGATACCAATTTCATGAGTATGCACTTGGGGATGTGTTGAGTTTTCTTTTCAATGTGTTGAAAATCATTTTCAGTTGGGTATCCATGCTTAGGATCCTCAACTTGGTTTGATGGAGCTTATTTCTTGTGGAAAGATGAACTTTTGGAGGGATAAGGATCAAAAGATCAGATTTTTTGGTGTTGTCCCCTTTTTTACCAGCCACTTGATGGTCCCATTTGTTCATCAACAAATGGATTGGAGAGAAATTTTGAGTATGGGTTGGAGAAATGAATGGTTGGTTGCTCTTGGGAGTGATCGTTGGCTAAGACAAGGGCAGATTTTGAGACTTGAGCTTCTTGATTGGAGGCAGACTAGCCACCTTACACGAGGAGTTACTCTCATTCAAGAGAGTTGGTTCATCACTTCTTGTCAAAAAGGTGGTAGTTTTCATTTGGAGGTTGCTCTTGTGTGTTTTCCAACCACTTTGGAGGTGTTATCTTGCAACTCAATGCTCATCTCACACGTTCACACTTGGGAATTTCATAGGTGTTGCCGTTTTTCCTTGTGTAGAGTGCTAAAATCAGATTGTACTTCGTTGATTCCAGCCTTGAACAACAACAATTATTTGTTTCTTCAAACCTATCCTATTTTCAAAGTTCAACTTATGGAGGTTTGTGAAGCAAAGTTTGATAGTTTCTTCACAATATTGGTTTAGGACAGCGAATTTCCACATGCTTTGGTTCATCATTCTGAGACTCTTAGAGCTGGAATTGTAGTAGTTTTCAAAAATCTTCATGGTTGTATCAAAATAATTCAGGGGAGGTGTGGTAGATTCATGTGGAGTTAGGAGTATGAGTTTGTTGAGCTCTTGCAAAGGATTGCTTTCCTCTTTGCAAGAAGATTTGGAGATGTCACAATTGGAGTCGTGGCTCTGTTAGATACCATATGGAGATATGTTGAGGAGTTTGATTTTGAGTTGAGTAGACTATCTTTCCTATTGCCTAGGATTGTGATAGATAGTGGCATTGTTGATATTGATGACTCTGAGCTTTTTGGGCATGAGATGCTGCATGATATTGATTTCAGTCCTTCAAGATTTTTCAGTTTGAGTATCATGGATGGTAACATTTTGGAGTTACAAGGGAGGTTAGTGCAGTTTTGGCATGATGTTTTCACTGATGTGATCAGAGTGGTGTAGCATCGACATGGTGGGTCCTTCCTGAGATGGACATGGGACCCTGGGATTGTACTTGGTTTGGTATGGATCAATTTAAATTTTCTGGAGTTGTGGTGGCATTGCTTGAGGACAAGCAATTTGGGAAGGGCGGACTGTAATGTCCTCTTTTTTAGTACTACACTTTCTAGTGATTGTTAGCCTATTCCCGGATGCCCATAGGCTAGTTTGAGGAAGAATTAGGGTTTCCAGCTGCTTGGAGGTTTCTTTTGAGGATTTAGGGGTTTGCATGTTGGAGTTTTGCAGATTGGTTGTTGGTTTCTTTCTGGGTTTTCAGAAAGCTTTAGAGAGATGTGACATGCATTTAATGAAAGTGACATGCATTTCAATCAGTGGTTTGCATGCAGGTTTGGATTCTGGATTCCTTCTGGGTTTTTAGAGAGTTTCGTAGCGGTGTGACATGCAACTAAAACAGGTAATTTTTCTGGACTTACTATTTTTAGTAAGTTACGACGGCTGCTCGGAATGTGGTTAAAATGAGTTTGGAGTCACTATTTTTAGCAGTATGTTATTTTAATAAGTGCTATTTTTGGCAGTGCCATTTTTAGCAGCAGTCTAGCAGTTTAGAGCAATGGCTATTTCTGGCAGTATTTCGGCAGTCTGGTACCATGGCTATTTCTGGCAAGGCAATTTATTCAGTTTGGTCTCTAGCATTTGAGGTGATTATTTTGGCTAGTTTAATATTGATGAGATAATGTTTTAAGTGGAAAATATTTCCTATGCAAAAGGGGACGACTTCATAAGAAGAAATATTTAAGTTGCAAATAATGTTTCTATAAGTGAAATATTGTTAAGGGGGTATGGAGAAATAAGTAAATTTTATTAAAGTATTTCACTTAGCTTTTTGGGACGCCTAACTTATATTATATTTTCATTTTTATTTAAGTCATCTCTCCTCCATGTTTGAATGCCTAGTTAAGGAGGCAAATGAAGATTAAATGAAATGCAAATGCAAGTGGAAAGATGAATTTGAATTTCAGCTTTGGTGTCCTAATTGGAGGGAAATGAGATTCGAATTTGGAGAAGTTTATAAATAAGAGACTTGGCCTTCATTTGGAGCTATCCATGAAAAAAATACAACGAAGTGTTGCCAAAATGGTTACTCACTCGCTTTGAGGAATGCATACCTCCTAGCAACTTAGTTTCTTGCTTGAAAGATAGCAACTAGTTAAGATAGAGACTGTTCTTTACACTGGAGAACAAATTGAGCATTATGGAGAAGTTTAATATTGAAGTTTTTTGATGTTTGGTGTGATTTTACAATTCTTCAGTTTGCTGGTGGGGTGCTTGTAGAAAGCATGCTTTGGTTGTGGCTCTTTAGGTGAATTTTTGCTAGTTCTGGGCATTGTTCCTATGCATTTGTCTACCTTGGGCGCCTCCTTTTGCTAAGTTATAGAATTTTTAGAAGTCTTTGAATTTATCTTGCTGGTTGCCCCTCCTTGATGGCTATATCTTGCCTGCCAATACCTTGGAATGCGTGCATAAAATAATGGTGGGTGTTTGATATTATTTCATTGTTTAGACTTGGGCGCCTACCTCCTAGGCTTCATTTGCTTTTAGTTTCATGTCATTCGGAGGTGTATTGATGGAGTTATGAGCATTTTGGTGTGTTCTAGGCTTGGTGGTTTTTCATATCAGTTTACTAGAAGTTCTGATTTTGGCTTGTATTTCATAGTTGGGAAGCTTGAGAAGTTTGGAGAATCATCTAATAACATTTACAGTGGTTTGGGCAGCTATATCTCATTGTAATTTGCAGATTATTTCATATTGTAAGACTGTTATCAGTAGTACTGATTCAATCATCTTATTTCTGCAACTTTACTTTGTAATTCCCACGATTGTGGAAGAGACAGGCCTCGTTGTCTTTACTTTCAACATTTCCTTTTTGTACTGCCCGCTGAACAAGTGGAAGGGGTCGGCAAGCCGCCCATTACTTTACTTTCAATACTTTGTAGTCTTTCATCATGTTGATTAGCTGAGCCGTCAAATTACTCCCGTTGAATAAGTGGCCGAACTGCATAAGCATTGTAATTTCTAGCACTTTCAGTTTATTTGCTAACGATCCCCGGCGCCATATGCTATCACCTTGCCCATCATTGGGATCTTGGTGAACATCTTGGTGTAGGGTTACTTTCTCAGCTGGTTTTGGTTTTGCTAGAGCTAACGGGTGAAGTGCCTTGGTAAAATTGAAAAAAAATTGTAAGGGGGTTATTTCACGCTTTTAACCCATTTAGCCTTCTTTTTCTCAATAAGCATGATAATCTACGAATAATTCTTATCCAAGATTGTGGTCCTTAGCTAATTTACCTTGGTGGCACATATGAAGGCCTTGCTCTTATAATCTAGAAACTTGGAATGGAATGCCATTGGCAAAGAAGAATTTGCTAATGACATCATCTCCCTGATCTTTTAGTTTAACATAAAACATCTCTATTGTTAGGCTGGGAGAACTTGTCACCCCACATTTCTCCTCAAGATTTGTTGGAGTAGATAGAAAAATTGAATTTGTGCCATTGCTTGTGCTTGTTGGAAGTGTCACTACCACTAACAAATGTGACGCTGTTTAATGCTCATTCTTGCCGCCAAAGAACTTTTGTGTCTTGCTATTGTTTCAATGACATTTTTTTACATGTTTTGACACTATTGTGAGGGATGTGAAGAAGATGAGCATTAACTCTAGTAATGCTGTCATAGAATTCTAAGTCACAAAATGGCTTTTCCATAATTGTGTCCATGCTGACTTACTAGATTAGTTCATTGGCAACTTGGTAGCAAATTGTTTTAGAGGGGCCTTCTTATCAAATCGACTCTTTGCAAAGTTTTCCAATGGTTTGGAAGGGTAAATGGACTGAGAATCACTCCCCATTGAACTAGCCTCCTCATTCCCTCCTTGTATGTGCACAATTTGACTTTTGACTTTGAATTTCAGGGTTGTTGTCGTTAGTGTCATGGTCACCCATGGTATTAGAACTCATAGTGACATTACAAGAAATGAAATTTATTAATTAACTTCACTAGATAAACTTAATGGCAAATACAAGGGTTCAATACACAAGAATTTCCCTTTTGTTTTTCATACTTTAGGTTGCATGAAGTGGAGAAGTAGAGGATACACAAAGATTCGAATCCTTGTTCCTTCAACCTTCATCAAACAAGGATTTCAAATTTGTTTTTCTTCAAATTGCATGAAGTGTAGAAGCAAAGGATACACAAAAGATGCAATCTAAATTTAACTTTTAGTATTAAATTTCAACATTTAAAAAATAAAGTTAAAAACTAAACATAAAATACTAATAGTTAAATGCTAAAAATTAAAACTTTAAATTGTTTGTACCCCTACTAAACTCAGTTTTCATGCCTCTTTTCATCAATTAATCCTCAAATTTGTGTTAATGCCAAGATAATTGCAGTCTCCCCCATTAAATTGCTAAAACTTGCCCTGTCCTAGTCTTTTCCTCTAATGACTTTGTAGGGTAAAAGGGATCATTTCGAGCTTGATCAGGAGGAAACTGATGATGATATTCAAGGAAAGAAAGGGAAGAAGGAAATGATGAAGATGATAGAGAAAAACAAGGGCAATTTTTCAAGGGCAAAGAATGGTGCATTTTTTCATTGGTTTAGTCATCAAGTTTCTTTGCCAAACATCAACAAAATTGGCAAAATAATAAGTGATCTCTGCCTGGCAGATCGAAGAGTGGCAAGTGCATCACAAATGAGTCCCTAAAAGGAAGACAATCAGTTTTAAAACATGGCATACATATTAAATGGCAAAGGCCAGTAAGAGTGCTGGCAATGTCTTAAGGAAAAATGGGCAAAGACTTCTATAAAAAAATGCCAAGGCAGTTTAGGAGGTTTTAAACATAGAATGGTGCATTTCTTATGTAGATAAGCCACCTATATTTTAAGTGATCCTAGGGACTGATATACAATTAAATGATTAAAACCTTCAAGATTTAGGATTCAAAAGCTATTTTGATTCAAATCTTTGTATAGAACTCATCGGTGATGACATTATAATATTCGTTGTTTACATCAACAATCTTGCCATCAATGATGCAAAAGCCAAGTATTGAAAAGGCAAAATTGAAACTTCGTTCTATTTTTGAAATGATCAATCTTATTAGACTCTTGCATTATTTTTTAGGTGTAGAAATTTTGGCAACTTAAAGATGCTACATTTCTATCACAAGCTAGCTGTTTTGGAAAGGTTTAAATGTATTTGTGATCCATCATCTACATGTATGGAAGCTGGATAAACATCTCAACTAGCATTGGTTCAGCACCGGTCAATGAGTTAGTGTATTGTCAACTAGTGGGTAGTCTGATTTATCTTACTACCTCTTAGCTTGTCTTGTGTTTTGCAATGAGCTGCCTTTCCAAATTCAAGTCCAAGCGTGGAGAAGAACATTGGCAAGCTGTGCAACACGTTCTTTCAATATGTCAAAGGAACACTCACCTTTGGCATTCTTTATGAGAATTCTGCCAATTTCATAGCATCTAGGTATAATGACTCCAATAGGGCTGGAATAATTGATACTTACTGATCTACAACATGATACATATTTACTCTTGACTCAGGAGTAATTTCATCGCAGAGAAAGTTACAACATATAGAGTTGCTTTATCTTTCACTGAAGCAGAATATAAGGCAATAGTTAGTATAGGGTGTGAGGCAATGCAGTTGCGAAGGATCTTGGTTCTTCTCCAACTTGGCTCCACTACATTGACTTCACTCTTTTTTGATAATCAAGGAGTCATCAAGATGGTGAAGAATCTAGCGTACAATCCCAAAATCAAACATTTTGAAATTCATCATCATTAGATGTTTTTTTTTGGCTGATAATGAAGATGTTTGTTTTTATAATTGTCTTATAGAGGAGCAAATTTCTGACATGATGACGAAAGCACTTATTAGAGATAATTTTGTCAAATTTAAAGATAAGCTTGGGTTTGTATCTGGTTTAGTTATTGAACATGGGTGTTAGATATATCATAATTCTATTGCCCATTAGTTGATTAAATAGCATACTTGACTTAACATTGGTTTCAGGTTTGCAGGTTAAACTAGCACCAAAATTAGGAGAGTTTTAAACTTTGTTGAGATTTCATCTGTTTTTACTTGTGTAGGTCATTTCATGGATAACCAACTTGGCTTCCCTTTGTAAGTCTATTTAGTAAGCATTAATACAATGGGTATGCATCATTCATCTGAAGCTTTATAATGCTACAAAGTGTTACTCTAATAGACACATTGCTATTAGTAGCTTCTTGCATTGATAAATGCTGTTTGAATTCTTAGTTCAATAATCTAGCAGTTAATATTATTGACATACATTATGCATGTGTCAGTGAATTTATTACATGATTCTTGATAGTATTTAAACCTGTCTGCAGATTCATTAAACACAATTATTATTTAAGAAATGAAAGCACTGAAATATTGCTTTTGACAGATTCGTTAAACACAATTAATATTTAAGAAATGGAAGTACTAAAATATTGCTTTCAAAAATGCTAATAGCTTGATCTGAAGATTTTGTTTGGTGACACTGCAGTTTAAATGTTGTTAAATGTGGCAATTATTGGATAAGCTAACTTAGCTACTTTTTTCCCTTTTCCATTTAATTGTAATTAATGAATGAAATATGCTTGATTTTTCTGCAGTTGGAAGCCTTGCGTGTTAATACTGCTAGGGCAAAGCTTATTAGGAAGCTTAGTGAAGCTAATCAATACAATCGACATCTGAAGCGTCAGGCAAGTGTCATTTTGCAGGCAATAGAACTTTTGGGAACTTCTGTGTTATCATCATGTATAGTTCTGAATAGCTCACCTAATGTATAGGAAAAATATGTTAAGCAAGATGCATATTTGGAGGAGGTTGTTCAAGAGAGCTCAGTTTCTTAATTGTACTTTTTATTTTTTAGAAGTTTATGGTAATGTTATTTTCTAGTTTAGGTATAAGATGGCAAGTCTGTAAGTATGGCTGTCTAAGTGAAAACATAACGGGCCTATTTATTATCTAATTAACTGTCATATCTAATATTGGAATAGTGTGACCCATCATACTTATGGCTCTTTAGCATCAATTTAAGGATGCCCTATTTATCACTGTAAAATCATTCTGTAAATGTCTGATCTATCAATACTATACAGTATACACACACGTACATACAATATTTCTCTCTTTATGGACCAAAGTGTTAGCGGAGCAGATTTGTTTTTTGAGGTATCATTTCTGCTGCAATCTATTATAAAAAAAGAGCTCAAAGATTGCAGGTTTTCTGCAAATCAAAATTCAGACATTTCTAATTTGATAGGATGCTCAAGGAAGTTTGTGACGAATAACAAAGGCTGAAGGGATGCACAGTAATCAAAATAAGAAGGGCCCAACAGTAGCAGCAAACGGACAGTGCCAGTTTGATAAGGATTGTGTAGGCTACTATAAAGGGAAGAAAGGCCTTTCATCACTAATTTTTGTGAAGCCTACTTTTGGTATAAGAAAGAAAAAATATTAAAAAAAAAAATTAGAAAAAGCTTATGAAAAGAAAAAGAAAATCCTTAAAAATAAGGAAATAAAAGGTTGAAAAAGTTAAAAAGAAGAAAAGAGTAGAGTTAAAAATAGATAGAAATCTATTATTTAGAGGGAAAACAAACAAAATAGAGGTTACAATTATTTAAATAATAATAACTTAAGGGTGTACTCCCAAGGATGCGAGTTCATCACAAATGCAATTGTCTTGGTTAGAGATCAATGAGATTTAGGCCGTTAACAAGAGGGTGTCTCTTCTTCTAGACCATTGGCTTTGCTAGGCCATGGGGAGTTTCTCTAAGGTTCATTTCTATCACTAGCATGCCTCAACACCAATTTTTATCTTTGAGATGCTGAATATGATTTTTTTATAGCAGACAAAAATAAATCTGGCTTTGATCTAAAACATAATGAAATTCTTTATGGTTGTTGGTGTAACAACTAACACCTCTGGAGTGCAAGTTGGTATGGACAGCTATGCACACTACATGATGCTTCAAATTAGGAGGGGAAGCTCCCTCGTTGTGTAGACAAAGGTGCTTGAAAAGTAAACTAAACTATATCCTGTCTTTTTGTCTCAGCTGTAAGAGGCACCGGGTTTGCAATAAACTCTATACGTTGCAGCTAAGTATTTTTTGGTTTTGCAAGACTTAACTACAACACACAAAACTAAGTAACTTAACTATCCAATCCCCTCAAGAATTCAGAGCATGAGGAAATGGAGCGGGAATGATTATTAGATGATAAACCGGGTACAGAGTCACAATGTGAAGGCAAGGTGGCACAACTATCTGCTTGTCTGAATAGGCTTATTACTCACACACATCACACGATAAACCAAGTACAAATTCTCAACTTGAAGGCACGGTGGCACAACTATCAGCTCAATCTAAATAAGTTTATTGAATACAAAACACGAAGGATAGCTAACTAGGACAGTAAATTGCATAGGCGAGACGCGCATACAATCTACGATCGAACTAGCCACTATATCTAACTAAGGCAAACATTCATCATAATAATTGCATGAAACCCAAGTGGCATAACAATTCAGTATCATAATAAACACTCATGAATAGATACAAAATGAGCAATATTACAGGCAAGGTAGGCACAACATATATTTCTCTCTCGTGCAAAAGTTATGTACAAATGAGCAAAAACTCTTAGTTATAGACATCAAAAGGTGTAGGGAACCCTAAATCACCTTGAGTCAACTATAGTCTTGCAATGCATGCAAGATTTATCACTAAACCCTAATAAAGCAAACTATACAGTTAATTGGAAAGCTACCATCAGTTAACCGGTACAACTAATCTAAATGGACAATGTGCAAGCATGCACGTCCTTATTGAAAGCAAAGTTAACTGGAACACTACCCTCAGTTAATTGAAAACCCTAAATGAAAGTCCAACTCCTGCAAAGATAATCCCAAGGAAGAGATGCGCATGTATGAAATCAGCAAGAGAACTCAAGACTAAAAGTTGAGTTAACTGCTGCTTCTGACTCTATCCTTGAAACTAACTGCAGGTCACAACTGATTGATCACTCCCACTCATCACGATCTATCATCTCATCCAGGAATTGGTCGATCACTCCATCCTCTAGTACTTTGACACTATCCACGATGATAATATGCCCCTTCAACTCCTTGTCACCATTCTTGATTGTTTGCATGCATTCTCTAACCTCCCCAGTTGCTTTTCTGAAACTGGCTGTCATCACTAAGATATTTTCTAGTTTCGATGCCACAGGATCTCCCTCAAGATTATCACGAATCAGCCCCTCAAACTCGGCTTGCACTACATCAAGTCCAATATACGTGCCATCCTCAACAAGATAATGACACAAAATTTGAACAACAAAGCCATTGATGAGTGCGAGAGCTGCAATAACGTTATCTTTGAGTGTAATCAACTTGGTAGAGATCTTCTCGAATGTCTCCATTCTGAAAAGATGCTGCTCCCTCCAAGCGAAGATTTTATCTTTTTCTTCACCCTCCTCCATGGCGTCATATGCAACTGACAACTGGGATACCAGAATACGATCTTTCGTCAAACCTGCTGCCACTACAATCTCGAGCTGCTAAATTCCCTGATGAAGTCTATGCGCATCACCTCTCAGTTGATATAACTTTGCAAGAAGATGCCGACCCACAACAATGAAGTTGTCAACCTAGTTGTCTAGAAGTCTACCATGATTGACCAACTGATCCAACTTCTGTTGTTCTGCAGGTGTACTTCGTGGAAGAACAGGCACTCTACTTGGATTTCCATGAACAAGATCAAAGATATACTGTCGAAGTTGACTGTTCTCAACTCTAAGAAGTGCTTTATCTTCTCCGTCCTTTGTGACTCATTCTTCAAGATTATTTGTGACAATCCTGAGAAGGCTCACTTTTGTCTTTTGAGTGGTTCTGCCGAGATTTTCTTTGACGAAGGTAAAGTCACCAACCTCAACGTCGTCCAGGCTCTTACCCACTGGCGGTGTAGCAACTTCTATAACAATCTCTGTCTCTGGAGTCTTTTCAATATGCACTTGCTTCTTGATTTTCTTGTTTGACCTCCCCTGATAAGGTTCGCCAAACTCAGATAAATCAAGGTGATAAGAAGGCTCTCGCCTTTGTCTTCCCAAAGATCTCTCGAGCCAACTTGAATTAGCAGTACTATCAGATCGAGGAGAGACCGTCCTTGATGTATCAACCGGTGGTGGATCAGCCACCTCTAGTGCTACTCGAACTGGTGATTCTGGCTCCAAATCTATATCAATAGGATGAGAATGTGGTGAACATGGTGGACTAGGAGGTGAAATACATGGCTCAGCCTGGATGATTGTCTCTACTGGAACCTCAAACGCCTTTTCTACCTGTTTCTACTTTCTTTTTCCAATATGCTTCCCCTTTGTATTCCCGTTGAGTCTAACTCCTTCAGGCGGCTTCAAGATAACCTTGACCCTAGGCCTTGACCTTGAAGTAGAAGGCAACGAAGAAAACCCTACTGGCGGCTCTGTGACTGGAAGTGTCTTGCGCTTCCTTTTACTCTCCAAGAACTAGTAATCAAGATTTCTGGATAAAACTGTGTGCAATTTTTCGTCATCAACGTTTCGGATCATACTCCATGATCCATCATCAGGATGATTAGCAGATAGAGAGAGAAATGAAGAATAGATAGCAGACTTGGATAGAAATAGGGGAGATGGTGGTGAGGGGGGGTTGAGAGGCACCCAATCCAAAAAGATGAGAAAGTCAAAGGGAGGAGAAAAATAATTGGAGAAATTGCAAAGAAGAAAATTAATGAGAAAACCTAGAAAAACACACAACTAATTCAACAAAGGACAAAAGAACCCTAAAATTAAAGAAAAGATTAAGAAAACAATAAGAGAGAGAAAATTGAGAGAAATTTAATAGGAGACAAAAATTATAAAAAGAGATTGAAAGGACAAAATAAGATTAAGAACATGAAGGAAACAAATGAAACATCCAATACAAGAAGACATGAACCAATAAATAATACCAAAAAAATAAAGTCATAAATTATAACAAATAAAAGCAAATGAATAATAAAATAAGTCACAAATTATAAATGGAAAGGAAGGCATTCGAAGAAAGAATTATACAAAAAAAGAAGGAAACATAAAAACAAACCAAAAGAAGAGCCACCATAATAACAAAACAAGCAAGGGATCAAAATGAATAAAGGAAAATTGAAGATAAATAATTAATAGAATTATAATTGATAAAACCGAAAATAATATAAACCAAAAAACAAGGAACAAAGGAAAAAAATAAACTAAAACAATTAAACCACAAAAATAAAACAATTAAAACTAAGGAACAAAATAATAAAAATCCCAAAATGAGGCAAAAATGAGGACATAGAATACAAAGAAAAGAATTAGAAAACAAAAATTATCAAATTCCACAAGCCAAGGAAGAAAGTGATAAGAAAAATAGAAGAAAAAGAAAAAGAGCAACCAAACATTGAAACAAAATACCAAAAGAGAAGAACTAGCAAGTTAAAATAAAAAGGAAAGACCAATGATGATAGAAGAAATAGAATTATAAAAGGATGCAAAAAACAAAAAGAAAGGACAAATAAACGAAACAACTAAAAGAGGGAAAAAAATTAAAAACAAGTGAAATAATTCAAATACGAGAGGTAATTAAATAAATAAAAAGAAACCCAAAATAAACAAGAAAAATGAAAAACGAGAATAAGATATCAATAAGAGAAAAAAAGTGAAACTACGAGAAGAAAAGGATAAGGGCAAGGAAAAAAAAGGAAGGGAAAGAAAGGGAGAGGGACAGGGCAGAGAAAAGAAGGGACAGTAAAGAAAGGAAGAGGAGGAGGGAGAGCAAAACGGAAAACTCAAAAGAGCAGGGGAAGGGGAAAAAGGTGAGCAAGGGGTGACGGGGCAGGGGTTGCCAAGCAAGACGAAAGAAAGGGGATTACAAGAGATCAGGAGAGAGGGCATTGAGGTTATTAAGAAGGGGTTTCCAAGAGTAACTCAAAGCCCAACCTCCATCCCGATTAAGGTTGGAGGGGTGATTGTTGATTTCAATGGCCTCTTTGAGTTTTCTCTTGAAGAAGTTATCTTCATTGAACAAGATTTTGGTGTCTTCTAAGGCGATGTGATGCTTCGTCTTGGAGGAGTGTTCAGCTAGAGCGGATTTGGAGATACGTTCAGGTCTTATGTCAGTACAATGCTCTTTGATTCTTGTGTTGATGGAACGTCCTGTTTCTCCAAATCCGCACAAGAATCAACACAAGAATCAAAGAGCATTGTGCTGACATAAGACAATGCTCTTTGATTCTTGTGTTGATTCCTGTGTTGATGCTTCGTCTTGGAGGAGTGTTTCTCCAAATCAGCACAAGAATCAAAGAGCATTGTGCTAACATAAGACATGAACGTATCTCCAAATCCGTTCATGTCTTGATTCTTGTGTTGATGGAACGTCCTGTCAAAGACGAAGCATCAACATAGGAATCAACACAAGAATCAAGGAATCAACACAAGAATCAACACAAGAATCAAAGAGCATTGTGCTGACATAAGACATGAACGTATCTCCAAATCCGCTCTAGCTGAACACTCCTCCAAGACGAAGCATCACATCGCCTTAGAAGACACCAAAATCTTGTTCAATGAAGATAACTTCTTCAAGAGAAAACTCAAAGAGGTCATTGAAATCAACAATCACCCCTCCAACCTTAATCGGGATGGAGGTTGGGCTTTGAGTTACTCTTGGAAACCCCTTCTTAATAACCTAAATGCCCTCTCTCCTGATCTCTCGTAATCCCCTTTCTTTCGTCTTGCTTGGCAACCCCTGCCCCGTCACCCCTTGCTCACCTTTTTCCCCTTCCCCTGCTCTTTCGAGTTTTCCGTTTTGCTCTCCCTCCTCCTCTTCCTTTCTTTACTGTCCCTTCTTTTCTCTGCCCTGTTCCTGTCCCTTTCTTTCCCTTACTTGTTTTTCCTTGCCCTTATCCTTTTCTTCTCGTAGTTTCACTTTTTTTCTCTTATTGATATCTTATTCTCGTTTTTCATTTTTCTTGTTTATTTTGGGTTCCTTTTTATTTATTTAATTACCTCTCGTATTTGAATTATTTCACTTGTTTTTAATTTTTTTCCCTCTTTTAGTTGTTTCGTTTATTTGTCCTTTCTTTTTGTTTTTTGCATCCTTTTATAATTCTATTTCTTCTATCATCATTGGTCTTTCCTTTTTATTTTAACTTGCTAGTTCTTCTCTTTTGGTATTTTGTTTCAATGTTTGGTTGCTCTTTTTCTTTTTCTTCTATTTTTCTTATCACTTTCTTCCTTGGCTTGTGGAATTTGATAATTTTTGTTTTCTAATTCTTTTCTTTGTATTCTATGTCCTCATTTTTGCCTCATTTTGGGATTTTTATTATTTTGTTCCTTAGTTTTAATTGTTTTATTTTTGTGGTTTAATTGTTTTAGTTTATTTTTTTCCTTTGTTCCTTGTTTTTTGGTTTATATTATTTTCGGTTTTATCAATTATAATTCTATTAATTATTTATCTTCAATTTTCCTTTATTCATTTTGATCCCTTGCTTGTTTTGTTATTATGGTGGCTCTTCTTTTGGTTTGTTTTTATGTTTCCTTCTTTTTTTGTATAATTCTTTCTTCGAATGCCTTCCTTTTCATTTATAATTTGTGACTTATTTTATTATTCATTTGCTTTTATTTGTTATAATTTATGACTTTATTTTTTTGGTATTATTTATTGGTTCATGTCTTCTTGTATTGGATGTTTCATTTGTTTCCTTCATGTTCTTAATCTTATTTTGTCCTTTCAATCTCTTTTTATAATTTTTGTCTCCTATTAAATTTCTCTCAATTTTCTCTCTCTCTTATTGTTTTCTTAATCTTTTCTTTAATTTTAGGGTTCTTTTGTCCTTTGTTGAATTAGTTATGTGTTTTTCTAGGTTTTCTCATTAATTTTCTTCTTTGCAATTTCTCCAATTATTTTTCTCCTCCCTTTGACTTTCTCATCTTTTTGGATTGGGTGCCTCTCAACCCCCCCTCACCACCATCTCCCCTATTTCTATCCAAGTCTGCTATCTATTCTTCATTTCTCTCTCTATCTGCTAATCATCCTGATGATGGATCATGGAGTATGATCCGAAATGTTGATGAAGAAAAATTGCACACAGGTTTATCCAGAAATCTTGATTACTAATGATCATGGACTGTGGAAACAGAATGTTATTAATTGACACTCTCCAAGAACTGTTTGCTGGTTTTGATAATTGATTTAGACACGTCCTCAATGGAAGTACCCTCCCTAGCATACCAATCTGGTGAGCGAAGTGGTTGGCGAGCAACTTGATCTTTGACATACGAGCTAAGTAGAACTTGTCCATCATCATCTGACAGACCCTCAACATCCTCTGATAAGTAATCAACAATCTGAGTAATAGTGAGTCTGCAGTAGTGATGACGACGAACCTCAAATTCATCTTCGCAATTAGCCCATAAATCCTCAAGTGCTGGCTTATGTGCAATCCCTCACTCTAACCTGGCTGCATAATGACCCAAAGGATCATAAGAACGTCTCTCAGTATGAGACTTGAGATTGAATCTCTCAAGTTCGGTCGCCATAAACTTGCAATCAGCCGTAGTCCTGCATGTGAAAATACCCCATCCGAAAGGAAAGGAAACTGCTGATTTATGGTGACTGCGAAGAAAAGAGTGAACATGTCGAACTTGTTTGAGAAACTCCATGAAAAGAACTCTGTCCGATGGGTACCTAGGTAACATCTGGGGCTCTCCAACATAACCGTAGACTTGAATATACGTGAAAGTAGGGAATTGAATGAACCAATCCGCCCAACCCTCCATTGTTGATCTGGCCTTTGGTGAAATCCGGATGTGCATTTCATTATGGAGATCCCTGATTGTTCTCATGAAAAAGTGATCATTCACCGCTCTAAAGTCCTATTTAGCCTTAGAGAACTCCAACTGAGAGTAATACTCGTGAACACACTGAACACCAAGAGTCTCATTAGTCTTCAGGTGTCTGAAATTGCCTTGAGAGGCAACCAAGTATACCAAATAGGACACCATGTGAAACTCGTGGATCTTGAGGAATCCAGTAATCTGCTGGTGAAGGCGCTCACTGATCAACATAGACCAATCAAAATGCTCTGAGCCATCTAGGATCCTAGAAATGATGTAAAACATCCATGGTTGGAAAGTACTAGCCTCTAACTGACTTGTAACCCGATTGAGTAAAGTTATAAAATAGCAACTTCGTCCTTGAACTCCCCACGACCAACTTTTTTAGGCGTGTTAGTCTTCTATATTTTCAGCCACTTCTGAGCAACTTTCCTTTGTGAACACTCTTGATTTTCATACCATATCTTCTCACAAGTCTCAATAACAATAGTGAAATTATCTGATCGAGGAGTAATAGCAAAGCACTTTTCTACATCCCTCGACTTAAGACTGCAGATGACTCTCCCATTAGCTGATCTAATTTGTCGTGTAGACGAGTCGTAATGCTTGATGCAAGCAAGAACAAACTCGAGATCGAAAGCTATGATGGGAATAGACCCTGCTGCTAGCAACCTAGAATGCTCAAGATTCTTCATCGTATTGCTGCTAATGGCCTCCAAATTGCTCAGATTCACCACTGGATAAACATGACCTAAGTCTGTATCAGTGGTTTTCACAAAGTCATGCATTAGGACCGATTTGGTCATATAATCCATGGGATTGAACTGCATTTTGAAAATGAGGACTTTTGACTGTGAAGTTGGATATGTTCGGACAACTTTCTGAAAAGAATGGAAAATTCTGGACAAGGCTAAAAATAGCTTATGGTGGGAAAATTTTCAAAATTTTTCTGACACGTGGGTTTTGTGTAGAATCAAATTTTAAGACAACCCGAAACAATAAAAATTTGAAAAATTGAGTTTTAGCAAGGCATGCAAAGACTTTTCAGTCGAGAAAAGCACTGGTTCTAGAGCTCGCTTGGGGCAATTTTTCTCGAGAAAATCTGGAATATGGGTTTTATGCAAAATGAAAATCTAAGGCAACCCAGATGATGCGATTTTGGAAAAAGTATATTTTAGACCTCCATGCAACGAAATCCCTTTGAAAAAGCAAAAGGGCTAGATTCAAAATAGCACAAAAGCAAGAATTCTAATGTTGAAAAGCGAAATATGTGAGCTCAGATGTCTGAATGTTGAATGTTTGCTAATTTTCTTTAACATGCGTAGAAAGTACCTAAGATGAGAAATAGAGGAAATGAGAAAGAAGATAGAAGGTTTTGTTTGTTCTGCTTCTGTAGAATTCGCCTATCTCTGACTTGGATTTGATGTAACTTGCATGCAAATTGAAAACAAAACTGGAAACGCCTTCCTTTGAGCAATCTAAATCCAATGCTATGAAGAATGTTGAAATCTGACACCTGTAGCACCTTGAATCCTCACATGCATGAAGAAATTGTCATTATTGGAGCTCTGAATAGGCACGACTTGCTTGAGAATGATGAAATAATGGCGATTTAAGCCTTTAAATAAATAAATTTCATCAAAAATCGTCCATCTTCTCAACTAGAAGCGCACCTCTCAATATAGGCTTCAAACTGAACTTTAAAATAAAGCGCACCTCTGATTGGGCCTTCAAAATGGACGCCTAGGCTGTGATTGGCTCTCACAACAGTTAACTATATGCATGAAATAAAGCACCACCTCATAAAATCATTATGATTGGACCATAAAATATTCGACTTGATCTTGATTGGGCCTTGAAGAGTTAACTGAAAATCCAAAAATCCCTGAAAAGGTGGCACCTTTCATGGAACTAAAACATGCTTTTCAATTAACTGACATGCATGCACAAAATTGCCAATTTTAGCAATTTAAATAATCCTTTTTGAAAATCGAATTTTTAAATATTAAAATAATATTAAAAATCTCACCATTCATGGGCGCCACTTCATCTTTGAGTTCAAAAAGTCAACCTTTGACTTTTGGCAATTTTCAGACTTAGCCAACTTTGATGAAAATTTTTAGATTCTAACCTCTCTGGAGCCTTTGTTCAATCCCTGACTCCGGATGACTGACAAGCTTGATTGACTGGCTGACGAATGCATTGTAGAGCAGGACAAAAACTGATCAAAACATTCCTTGAGACTACAGACCACAAAAATAAGATTTGAGGGCTCAAAAATCCAAGCGCCCCTGGCAAAAATGTCGCTTTTGACCTCAGACTTAGCTATTTTTCATCATTTTCATCTTACGGAGGTAAACTTGATTCCCTCGTATCTTGTATTCAACAAACTTTCAAAACTGGCAAATTGATGCAACGCAAAGTTGAGTCCATTCTGCAAAACAACTGCAAAGGCACACTTCTTCATAAAACATCATCCGAGAGGTGAAAAAGGAGGGCGCCTTTTTCAAAAGGTGCTCTTTTTCCTCCAGAGATAGCCATTTCTGGAACTGACCAAAATATCACTGAAACTTCGACTGTGGGCTATTGAGTCATCTTCTGATCTGACGGAGACATGCAACGGATAGCTGGACATAATACGAACAAATTGAATATCTGAGATCACCAAACAAAAGGTATTAAAGGCCTCAAAAGTTCAAGCGCCTTTTTGAAATTGTGCTCTTTTTCTTTCAGAGATAACCTCAAAATCAAGATTCTACCCTGCATTCGCCTCCTTGTCTCGGCTCCTCAGCAACTCTGATTGACGTGCTGTAGGGTGCAATGCGAAGCTGGACTGAGCGAGAAACAAACCTCAAAGGTGTCATTTGATTTGAATCCTTCGTTTAGAGCCTCAAAAAGATGGGCGGCCCTCACTTAGAGGCGCGCTTTTGCTTGCAGTGTTGGCCATTTTCTTGTTTCTCTTATTTTCCGCTGTATCTCCTGTAATTTGAGCTAATCGCATCCGGTTGACAAGCTTGATAGCTTATTACAAAGTTGGCGAGATCCCAGACAAATGTTCCTGGTAGTGACAAACCCTAAAAGCAAGATCTGAGCCCCTAAAAGATAGGGCGCCTTTCTCAAAAGATGCTCCCCTCTCCAGAGTTAGAAAAATTTGATGATTTTCCTTCAGATTTTTCACTTTTTTCAAAACTCTCTAGTATCAGACTGACACGAAGCTGACATAAGCTCCATACTTGAAAGGCCCAAAAACCATCTTCTGACATCACTTTAACAAGGTTAAGACTATACTTAGCAAAATGCCTTAGTGAAGCAAAAAATTTGGTTTGGGTACAACAATGGTTTTCGGTGGGGAGATTCCCAAGCTATGAAATCCCCGAGAGAAATGCAAATTTACCTAAAGAACAAGTTAAATGGGTTTGAACAGCTTTAAAATTGAGTTACAATGAAATCCTTATTATGCAAGAAAGAAATGAGTTGTAGGGTTCTTCTAGTACCCCCCCATGCCCATATGGGTTTAGTCTCGAGTTGGATCTGCCTTAGGCACCTTGGGTTCTTGGGGTGGACCCAGGCTGGACCTGGGTGAACCTAGGAGGACCTGCTGCCCAACCAGCCTTAAAAAAACAAAAAAATACCTTTTAAAACATTTTAAAAAACATAAAGTATACTAAATACCTAATTTCGCCTTGAAGGGAGGGCACTTAATTTCTTTTGCTTTCTTTCACAAACATTTGCCTTCAAACTGCCATTGTTTTTTGAAGGTTGGTTCATTTTTCTTCAAAGGTGAGGGCTGTAGCTTGTAGGGGAGTAAACCAATAGGAGAGAAAGAGATGAATGAGAAAGGTTTATCTATTAAAGGTGAGTGAATCTTGTAATTTTTTTCAAGTTGTGAAGAGGTTTTGAAGATTCAGTTTTTAAATTTTTAAAAAAAGTTTGAATATTTTTTTAAAACTTTTATACATTATACAAGGGTTATAATGCTGATTTTATTTTTATTCTTTAAGTTGTAGGGTTCTAAATTCATAATGTTCTTCTCTTTTGTTTTGTTCATACAAAATGGCTGGTCATTGTAGTTCAAATGCCCCCCATGCAAAGAGCTCATTTAAATTTGAGGTAGTTTCACCTCTTCAGTGATATATGCAATGATGATTAAACAACTTCTTGATTGTGGGGGTTGTCATAGGTGTTCGAAATGAGTATAAGAGCTTGCATAATCGAGTGAAAGTTCATCTATACTCTATTCCCAGCTTAGGAATAAGAATTTGTCTAGGTCTGAATAAAAGAGGGTTGCAGTAGCAACAAATAATGGGATGTATTAAAGAACAAGAGGATGTCAACATGGTAAGTAATAGATCAAAAGAAATAGCACATCCTTTTTCCAATAAAGGATTGTAGAAACCTCCTAGTAGCTAATTACAACTGGCTGGCCCACATTCTTTCATGCCACCATCTTCTTGAGAAGAGGGGTTCTTTTGCATAAAAGAGGCCCATTGGAAAAGGCCTTCAAAAATGAGGCAAGGGAGGTTACAGATGAGAGCATTTCTCTTTGCATTTATGGCAATCGGCTTCCTTTCAACCTTGTTAGATCACCATATTCCAAGATATGGTGACAACAATTGCTAATTCACCTGCTGATTACATTAGTCTTGGCTATGAAATGGTGCACTCCACCTTATTGGGCAAGGAGAAAGCTTTCGTAGAGGCATCACTAAAAGCAATGAAGGATACATGGTCTGAAATAGACATTGTTTATTTCTGGTGGATGGAAAGATTGGAAAAAATAGACCATTAATTAATGTTAGTGCCTTGTAAAGGGATGATGTTTTTGAAGGCAAAAGATTGTGAGGGGCAAGTGAAGGATGCAACCTTCATTGCCAATATTCTCATACAACCGTGTTGTGACCTTTTTCACACATCGCCCCATTGCAAATGGGGACCCCCTGTTTTCGCTTTTTGCCTTGGCATTGCAACTGCTTATCACTTGTCTTTTTACAATGAGGTCATCATTTTGAGAGTTTCAAGTCAGTCTTTTTGAGAGTCATCCAAGCCAAGTCAATAATCCATGCTTGAATCAGTGCCTAAACATCACAGAAGTGCTCAGAAGGCCCGGGAGACGAGGATCGCCTGTGCTTTCGGCCAATTCTGACACTTCCTATTTTTTAGGGAATCTGCTTTTTTGCTTTTTTGTTTTTTCATTTTTGGCATTTTTGGACCAAACGGGGTTCCCTATTTTTTAGGGATTTTGCTTTTTCTATTTTTAGAAATTTCTATTTTTGGAAAGTCAACCCTGGTCAACGAGTCAACTTTCCATCTTTAGATCCAAAAATCAACCAAAAAATCAGAAAAATCAAAGACAAAATCTGAAAAGCAAGTGAAAAATCTGGAAAAGCAAGCAAAAATCAGTCAAAAATCTGAGAAAATCAACTGAAAAGCATGAGAAAATCTGGAAAATCAGTCAAAAATCAGTCAGATCTGAGGGGAAAATCACCAAACAAATTGACCAAATGGCATAAAACTCATGGCAAAATTCTGTCTAAGTCTGGAAAATTCGCCATCAAGCTGCATGTCCAGCCCTTAAAATGTGGGACAAAGAAGAATGGCAGGGACTTGAGAAAGTCCGCCCAGCCTTGAAGAAGAATGGCAGGGACTTGAGAAAGTCCGCCCAGCCTTGAAGAAGAATGGCAAAGACTTGAAGAGGTCGGCCCTTAAAAGGCGACCTTGGCAAAAAGTTCCAAACCCAGCCTAGCTTTGGCAAAACTTGTTTGAAGTCCGCCCGACCTTGATGGAAGATGGCAAAGACCTTGGGAAGTCCGCCCTTCACTTGGCCAAACACTTGGGAAGTCCGCCATGGCATACAAGAGGAAAAAAATTAAAATTTTTGCTAAGTGTTTGGTGCCTTGAGGTGAAAATCCGAAAATTGCCTAAGTATAGAGGCCTAGAAAGGAAAAAATTGAAATTTTGGCTAAGTATATTCACATTTGCAAGAGGAGAAGTGCTAATTTTGAAAGGCAAAGACTTGAGAAAGTCCACCATGTCTTGATGGAAGATGGAAAGGACTTGAGGAAGTCCGCCTAGGCCATGGCAAAGGAAGTGTGAAGTCCGCCTAGCATGAAAGAGAAGAAAGATTAAAATTTTCGCCTAAGTATGGATGTCTAGAGAAAAGTTGATGAAGTTGGCCAAGTATACAGAGGAAAATGCACATGGCAAAGAGGCAAGAAAGTCCGCCCTTGGCTAGAGGGGATAATAATTTGTCTAAGTATCATGGAATTTTGCCTAAGGAAGATATCCAAACATAGACTTTGCCTAGAGAAATTCGTCCAAAACAAGAAAAATTGATTTTGGCATGAGAAAATGTGTCCAGCAAAATTTGAAGTCCGCCATGGCAGAAAAAATGAGGATCTGGCATAACATTTGTCGGTGAAATGGCTAAAATTTTGACTTGGCTAGACGAAAATGGGAATAAAATTGGAAAATAAACTTTTAGCTAGAGAAAATGGAGAGGAAATCAAAATAGCCATGGGTCCAACATGAACGGGTTGGAAATAAATTAAAATATTTTAATATTTTAATAATTTATTCCCAATACTTAGAAATATAAAATGCCTTGGACAAAATAATGGATGGAAAGGCAAGTCCGCCCAAGGTGAAGATGTCTAGCATGAAGAAAAGTCTGCCCAAGGATGGATGTCCAAGACAAGTGCAAAGTCCACCTAGAGAAGTGTCCAAGACAGTCCAAAATCCGCCCTCGAGCATGATGGAAAATTTCTAAGGCATGAAGTGCCTAGAGGGGAGATGGATTGCAAACACATATGAAAGTCCGACCTTGCTCAATGGGTGGACGACACAAGAAAGTCTAACTTTGCCCAAGCACAGCATGTCCAAACCTTTACAAAGTCCGACTTTGCTTGGAGAAGGTATGATCCGCCAAGTACAATGGCAAACATGATGCAAAGTCCGACCTAGACCAAGAAGAGAAATGTCAAAGTGTTGAGAAAGTTCGCCCCAGTGTAAGAGAAAAGATGGTAAGCACTAGAGAAAGTTCGACTTCTCCCTAGAGATGTTTGTCCAAAGTGGCTTGAAGTCTGACTTAGGCTGAGAGAGAAAACGTCCAAGCTCATGTAAAGTCCGCCCAAGGAGAGGATGAGAAAATTGGCTAAAACTTAGAAAATTGGCTAAGTGTTGATACCTTGGGGAGAAGAATTCACGAAGTGTTGGACAGAAAACAAAGGAATAAAGAGGAAAAGTAAAGAGGAAATGAATAAAATCCTTAGCACAAGCCAAATTCAGAATTGAAGGCAAATCCATAGGCAAAGTTCGTTCGAGCATGGAGATGGCCAAAACCTTGGCTAAATGTTGAATGGTCCACATGAAGGTGTTACAAAATAGCCAAAATTTGGCTAAGTCTGGGAAATACTTCACAGAGGAATTCCAATTTCCTCCATTGTGGCGAAAGCACAGAGGCATTCTTCTCCAAATTCTAGGCACTTGAAAGAAGCAATCAGGACAACTTCTTGAGGGATTTCATCTCCTGAAGAATTAAAAACAAGCTTCCAATCAGAATCAGATGGTGACAAGAAGAGTGTTCCAAACACATCTCCATACTTAGACAATTTCTCGACACAAATTGGAGAATTCAGAGAGGAAATCCAAAGGAATAACATCAACCCAGTTCAAGCAGGAGGAATTTCAAAGCAACCCACTTCAAGCTCCAGGGGGAGACTTCCAGACCTCAAAGATTCCAGTACAGGTGAGAAGAAGAAATCAAAGTCTCAAAAGAATCCAAGATCAAAGCTAGGAGGGAACAAGCGCAAAGGACAGAGTCATCGGCAAGGAAAATATTCTAAGGCAAGCACGTGGAAGAAAAACGAAGCAACCAAGGAAGGCATCCAACACGCTAAGGTGGTGCCTCGTCATCTTCCAACCAATCAAATTGTTCCAAATCAACATGCAACAACTTTCTATTTTATTGTTGGTTTATATTTAGCAAAAGGATAAGTGTCCTCAAATGAAATTTTCTCATTGGTCGAAAGTGACAAACCCTAATTAGGGTTTTATTTTGTAATCTCGGTCGTTGATCCAAAATCAATCTTGGCCACTGAATTGTAATTGGGGAGCCTATAAATTGAGCTCGCCCCTCATTTGTAAAGTGTGGAGACAGTATATGAGATTGTTGCATTGAGACTATTTCTGATAATAAAAGCTCTTATGCATGATTTGCTTTGAATAACTTTTATTGTCAAATAGTAAGCGAGGTTGCATATCTTCTTCCACCATAGATTAGAGTTAGCATTAAGTTAAGTAGAATTTGCTTTTGAATATTGGTTAAGTGAATGAGAGATTGATTGTATAGATTCAATGGTGAAGTATTGCTCATACTTTCTTCGAATGGATGATTTGCATTCGATGTGTAAAGTTAGCCTGAGCTTATAATTGTGGATTCTTAACTTCGGTCTCATTCGAGGCTTGAAAATTACAATCACACCCTTAGAAGATTGCAGCCACTTTGCGTAGTTGTCCTAGGGAGGTGAAACAAAGTGCGGTTATTCCCTTTCACCTAATCTTTACTGTCTCTCAAATTCTTAGGCGTAGAATAAATCCCCTAAACCCTTATCCTTTTGCCTTTTTTGAGATCCACATTGAAGTCCTAATTGAAGAAGCCTTTAATGATAAATCCGCCTAAGTCCCAAACTTGTGAAAATTCCTTTAACGTAAGTCCCCTTGTGTATTACCAGCAAATCACAACGCCCATTGAGCTTATCCACACGTCAAGACCTGACAAAAGAAACCTTGGAATTGCCATATGATCTTCTCGCAATCTTAGCATACGCGGTGGTTTTTCAAGAGAGGATAGAGTGTCTTTGGACATTTTATTCTGTGTGTTCGATGGATGATAAAACGTACACCAACAAACTATTAAGATGGTGGGCCTTGAAAATGTTGTCCAATTCACAACAGACAATGCTAAAAAATGTAACGCAATTGGTTCCATAGTAAAGGGTACATATGGGCATATTTTTTGGACACCATGTGCTGCCCACTCGGTCAACTTGATATTGCAAAAGTTTGGCATAGAGATTGAGTTGGTCAAATAAATCTATATGGAGGTTGAGGAGATTCAAATTTTTGTGACAAATCATCATATGTCACAAGCCATCTTTAGGACCTTCTCCCACTTGGAATTTTTGAAGGTAATTTAAATTTTATTTTTTAGTATATTTTTTAATTTTTGATATTGTGATGTCATCTACCTTTTAGTATTTTAATTTGTTTTATTTTTTTACACCATATTAGGTTCCTGAAACTCATTTTGCATCACACAATCGTCTTAAGATGACTTGTGAAGATGCGAGATGCATTAAACACTATAGTCATCGACACTCTTTGGAGTGTATGGAAGCAATCAAATATTGAGACATCCCAAAAAACCAAAGCATTGATCCTAGATGATGAGTGGTGGACTTGTGTGGAATATGTTTTGAGTTTTACTAAACTCATCATCGGCATGATTAGGTATGTTGATATAAATGGCCCATGTTTGGGTGAAATTTATTATGCCATGGATTTCGTGGTTGAGAAATTAATGACCATAATAGAAGCCAAGGAGCAAAACAACATAAAAGCATTTTTCAAAAGGGTGGAAAAGATCCTTGTTGACCATTGGAACAAGATGACCAAGCCCTTACATGTCCTAGCATTTGCTTTGTCTCTAAAATATTATAGCTCAAAGTTACTTTCATTGCCAAGGAGGGTTGCACCATATGGGGATGAAGAGGTTGTTGCTGGCTACAAGATTGCATGCAAAAGAATATTCCCAAGTGTAGATAAATAGAGTGTCGTCTTGAGCGATTTTGGCTCCATATCTTCAAAGCATCATGATGTTTGTGTTCTTTGAGAAAAGTACATAAAAGATGCACATGAATTTTGATACATACATATCCAAGGCTCTATTTGCTTGGAGTCTCTTGCAAATAAAATTCTCTCTCAAGTATGCATCTTTTTTTTAACTTCTGCATTTTTCATTTGCTATTATATATTATAACTTTATAATTTATATTTTATGTTTTGTAATTGTAAATGTCAAATGAAAATTCAACAAGTTGTGAGTTCTTCTTTAGTTGAGTGAAATTGGAGAACATACTCCTTTATGCAATCGGTTAAGCACAACCGATTGGGTGCATAAAAAGACGAGGATTGTATTTGTGCACTTCAACTTGCATCTCGTCACATAAGAGACCTGATTACAATGAGGGGGTGACAAGGAATTGGGATCTAACTCTTGAGTGTACCAAGTTAGATGCTACAGTTGCATAGCTTCTGAAATCTCCATAGATGAAGTAGCATCTACAGATGACATGACTAGTGGGAGTGGCACTATGATTGATTGTGGTTCAAATGAAATTGAACTAAATGCCGATTTTGATGATCTCAATGAAGAGCAGTATGAAAATTATTGAATATTGATTGTAATTTTCATTTTATATTGACATTTGACAAATCATTGAATTATCATATTGTGAATGTATGAGTATTTTCTTTCTTGCAAATTATGAGGTATTTAAATATTTTGTTTATCAACAATTATGAGTATTATTGTTTTTATAATTTTTATTTTATATATATATATATATATATATATATGTATGTATGCGTGTATGTATTTATATGTATATATAAATATCTATATACATATACATATACATTTTTGATATAGAGCATGTTGGTTTAGAGCTTGACATTGATAAACCATTTGAAGGTATGGATTCTATTGGTGCTCCTTTGGTTGATCACGATGCTGACCCACCATTCATGCTTGAAGATTGCAAAACATGTACAAATGAGATAGCTGATTTTGATGATGTTAAATTCTCTACAGATGAGGGAAAATCAATAAAATTGTTACATGGCAGCCAAGGTCACTTTGATGATTGGGAACAAAGGCCTTGTGTATTTGTAATGTCCCCAATGTGAGCGAGCATCAGAGTTTGGTGGTTTAGCCTATCATTGGGTCCTCGCAAGCTAATAACGGTGATTAGAGGGCCCTGTTGTGGAGATATCTGGTATCTCAGCTGGCAATTTGCAATATTGGCAACTCCAGATCCTTTGTATCGTCTGAGGCTTGGTTTTTCAACAGTTTTTGGCTTCATTTGTGTATACTTACTATTTATAGTAGGTCAGTGTGTTGGTAGAGGCCAACCTTACTATTTATAGTAAGGCACCCTGGGTAGCAGTGAATGCAGTGGGCTACCTCTTGGTGAAGTCATAATTGATTTACGATGATTAATGATGGAGTTCTAATATTATAATTATTATTAAAGTTATACTTTAATAATAATTAATTATTAAGTGCAAAACATTAATGATTTAAGTGGACTTTATTTAAATGGGGGATTTAAATGCTTTTAGAAGTATACTTTATAATAAGTGTTAAAAGTGTTATTTTAAAGGGAAGATATAAGTGAATAATAAAGTATAGTTTACTTTATAAAGTGTGCACAAAAAAGGAGGGAAAATAAAATGAAATTAAAGTAAATTAAATGAGATGAAGTCAAATGCAAATTGAATATTATAAAAGGGCATTTTTGGAATTCATTTCATTATTCTTGAACATTTTATCAACTTGGCTTGTGCTTTGCATATTGGAGGTGGAAACTAGGGGTTTCAGCTGTAACTATCTTGGAGAGCGTAGCTTCTTCTTGAATCAAGCTTTCCGAGGGTGTGAAAGATCATCTGAGGTTTGCTAGTAAGGTGGCTTTGCATCAATGTAGAAGATTTTACAAGGGTTTATTTGCAGATCAGAAGTTTGAAGATAAATATTTATTGAATATCTTCATTGCTGGATGTGGCTTCTCTCTTTGGCATGTGGGAGTCAAATGGTGTATATATGCAGTGATCATCTTTAGAGATTTGAAGTGTTCTAGAAAATTCTCCTTGTATTATAAAAAAGAGAGGTTAAAATATAAAGCAGCGACAAGGCACTGTAGATATTAATGGAGCCAACTTCTTCTAACTACCTACAACTGTAGACAGACTAAACTCATTATAATATTGACCATTAACAAAATAGAGATATATTAAATATTATCTTAACATCCTCCCTTAATGGTCAATCTATTAACAACACCAAGTTGCCCCCTGAATTTTACAAACTTATCCGGGCTCAGAGACTTGGTGAGAATATTTGCAGTCTGATCCATGTTCGGAACATACTGCAGTTGAATTGATCCGTCTTCTACCAGCTGGCGAATGTAGTGACAATGAAGCTTGACATGCTTGGTATGTTCATGGAAGACTGGATTTTTGGCCAGTTTGAGCACCCCTTGATTATCAGTGTACAAGGGAGAAGGTCCTGCTTGTGACATGTGCATGTCAGAAAGCATCCTACGAAGCCAAACTGCCTCACATGCTGCTTTAATGGTTCCTCGATATTCTGCTTTAGTCGAGGAAAGAGCCACTGCCTGTTGCTTCTTGTTGGTCCATGTTACAGCACCGGTACCCAAACTGAATACATACCCAAAAGTAGATTTTTTGTCATCCACTGAACCTGCCTAATCTGAGTCTGTGTAACCAATCAGCTTTGGATCCTTGCATCTGCCATAGAGAATGCCATAATCTGAAGTGCCCTTAACATATCTCAGCACCGGCTTCGCTGCAAGCCAATGATCAGCTTTTGGAGCTGTCATGAAGCGAGAAATGTAGCTCACTGCAAAACTAATGTCAGGTCTAGTGGCAGTGAGATAGATGAGACTGCCCGCTAGTTGCCTAAAGGTCGTTTCATCGACCGAAGGTGAATCAGAGTTGGTTGACAACTTCAGCCCCTTCTCCATAGGTGTGGAGGCGGGTTTGCAATCCTGCATCCGAAATTTGTCAAGCAGATTGCGAGCATACTTAGACTAAGAGATAAAAATATTATCAGTTGTCTGCAAAACCTTAATACCCAAACAATAATGGAGAAACCCCAAATCTGTCATGTCAAAAGTTTGACACAAATCCTGTTTGATTGCTGCAATCAAATGTGCTAAACTGCCAGTAATGATCAAATCGTCAACATAGACAACAAGAAAGAGAATATCATCACCAGAGTGTTTGACATACAGATTAGTGTCAGAAGGGCTGTGCTGAAAGCCATGATGAACCAAGTACTGATCAATCTTGAAGTACCATGCACGGGGAGCCTGTTTTAGTCCATAGAGCACTTTCACAAGCCTACATACCTGATGTTCTTTGCCGGCAACCTTGAAACTAGGAGGTTGCGTCATGTAGACTTCTTCCTGCAACTCACCGTTGAGGAAGGCACTCTTGACGTCCATCTGATGAACTGTCCATCCAAATTGGGCTGCAATAGCGAGAAGAAGACGAATTGTGCTCATCTTGGCAGTAGGAGCAAAAGTCTCCTTGTAGTCAATGCCCTCCCATTGTGTGAATCCCCGAGCAACTAATCTGGCCTTGTATTTATCCAGAGTATCATCGGCATGATACTTGACCTTATAAACCCATTTGCAACTGATAGGTTTCTTCCCAGGAGGAAGGTCAGAAAGAACCCAAGTGGGATTCTTCAAAAGACTATGATATTCGGTCTGCATAGCCTTTACCCACTCTGGAATTCCTTTAGCCTCTGAATATGTATGAGGCTTGTAGATGCTGTGGATGTTGGCCATAAGAGCGAAATTGACTGTGTTGGGCTGCTTGCTCTTTCTACAAACTAATCTGCCCTCAATGAGTTCATCATCATTAAGATCACCGATAGTCTTGGCCCACCACTTAGGCCGACGAGTAGAAGTACCAACATCTGTAATAGGAGAAACAGCGTCGCCTGGGATGTCAGGAACAAAATCATCTGGATGTGAGTCTTGAGGAAAATCAGGTGTTGTTGGATCATGATCAAGAGACTCCTCATCTTCAGAGAGAGAATGCTCTGGAGCCCTCCCATCAGGGGAACCAAGAGGAAGACAGACACCCTCATTAGGAACCTGCATAGGCTGATCCGCAGGACTGGTAGTAGGGACAAATGGACCAGTAGTCTCATCAATGACAACATCACGGCTAAATGTGAAACGATCTGTCTCCACATCAATTAACCTGTATGCCTTGTGATTGTCGCTGTAACCAGTAAACATAAGTGTCTGGCTCTTGGAGTCCAACTTGGCACGTTTGGCATCTGGAATCCATACATGAGCGGTAGAACCGAAGACTTTCAAATGGCCCACCTTAGGCTTACGTCCTGACCAGGCTTCTTCAGGAGTCATCTTCTTAACGGCTTGTGTAGGTGACCGATACAGGGGGTAGACTGCATTGTAGACTGCTTCAGCCCAATATTTCTTAGGTACATTTCTGTACTCGAGCATAGAGCGAGCCATTTCAGTAATGGTGCGATTTCTACGTTCAACAACACCATTCTGCTGAGGGGTGTATGGTGTAGTGAGTTGGAGCTTAATGCCATGTGCAGCACAAAAAGTAGAGAAGTCAGCTGAACAAAACTCCCCCCCATTATTTGACCTTAGAGTGACAATCTAAGAATCCGATTCTTTCTCAACTAAGGCTTTAAACTGCTGAAATGTGCTGAACACATCTGATTTATGTTTCAGAAAATACACCCATATTTTCCGACTGAAATCATCAACAAACAATAAAAAGTACCTGGACCCAGTAACAGAAGGAGTATTCATTGGCCCACATACATCAGCGTGGACCAGTTGAAGTACCTTGGAGGCTCGCCAAGAATCACCATCCGAGAACGGTGTCCGATGCTGCTTGCCAGCTTGACAGGCTCCACAAACTCCATGATTTTGAATTTGGATCGCAGGTAGACCAGCAACCAAACCCTCTCGAGACAGTTGAGAGAGGTAGTGGACATTCAGTTGCCCATAACGCTGATGCCAAAGTTTGTTGATGGTTGTACTCCTAGCAGCCAAAGCGTGCTCTTGAGAATCACCGGAATCAACAAGTCTATACAAACCATGATCCTCAAGTCCCATAGCTATCGTAGTACGAGTCTCCCTATCAATGATGCTGCAAGTGGACGAACTGAAAACAACATCCAACTGGGGAGAATGCCTCATGATCTGACTTACTGAGAGAAGGTTATGTTCCATGCCGGGAACATAGTAGACATCGAGAAAGAGTAAATTTCTTCCTCCTGAGTGAATCTGGACAGTGCCCTTACCAGCAACTGTGTACTCTTCGCCTCCTCCAAAAATGACTGAATCAGAGAATGGTTCGAATTTTGTGAACCAATCCCGACGATGACTAAAATGCCGCGATGCCCCTGAATCGATATACCAGGCAGAAGAATGTACTGGATCTGCAATTCTCTTGGCCATAAACGCATAGAATGCAGATTCTTTCTGCTTAGTGTGCTCTGCGACATTTGCCTTCTGTTGAGATCCTCCCTGCTTCTTTTGTTCAGAAGTCAACCGAGTGCGACAATCAGCCTTGATGTGACCATATTTATGGCAATAATTGCATTGAACGTTCTTTTTCTTCTTGCTGTCTTGAGAAGAACCAGAGCCTTCCCTTTGTTCTTAGCAAAAGATTTGGCAGAGAACGCTTGCTTTGTGGAGGACGAACTGGCACTGCTGCCAAATTGTTGTTGCCATCGATCCTGTTGCAAGACCTTGTTGCAAAGATCTTCAAATTTGAGATCAACATTAGTGGAGGTGATATTCAGCGTCTCGATGAAATGCTCATACGAACGTGGGAGACTCTTCAGAGTAATAACCACCATATTTTCTTCCTCCATTTTTCGACCAATCGCCTCCAACTGATCACGAATGTCCTTAATCTTTGTCAGATGTCCCTGTAAGGACATTTTCTCATCCATCATGATGGAAAAAAGCACGTTCTTGAGAAAGAACGCTCTGCTCTTGTCGGAGGTTTCATGAAGGGCCTTCAAATGATCCTAGATTTCAGTAGCAGTTTTGCCAGACGGTACCTGAGGTAGCTGCTCATCTGTGACAGAGAGTTTGATGAGCATGATTGCTTCTCGGTTGCATTCATCCCATTTGTCCTGATCCTTTCCGGCGACAGCGGGACGAGTTGAGTTCCCCAAGACGACCTGATCGAGACAACGATATTCAAAGATCGTTAGCATGCGCTGCTTCCAGGTGTTGTAATTCTTCCCGTTGAACTTCTGGCTGCTTTCGAGCATTATGTTTGTCAGAGATGCCATCACGTACCTCGTTGTCAAACTGGTGACGACAAAATAATGCACAGAAAACAGAAATACAAAAACCCTAGCACAGATTTTGAGGTTTTACTGAAAACCCATAAAAGATAAATAAAAACCCAGAAGTATTGAAGAATACCTAGAAAATTTTGACAGCATAAATTTGAGGCATGAAAAACGAGGTACCCAGAAAAAACAAACGACAACCCAGTTGAGATCTCGAAAAACCCAGAAGAAATCTGGAATCAATTTTTTTTTTTTTCCGACTTCAGATGGAGATATCGGCAAAACCCTAGTCGGTTTTGAGAAAATGCAGAAAATGACCACGTTTTTGAAAAAATCTGAAAAATAAGGTGCTGAAAATTGCATCCAAGAGTGAGAAGGTCCGTGACTAGACTAGGGCAGACAAAGCGACCTCAATAAAGGCAAAAAACGTGTCCAAATCAAAGTAGAAACACAGGAAGAAAACTAGAAAAAACGCATCTTGGAGAGAACACGATTTTCGGCACCCAAAAAAGCAGAAAATCGTGGCTAAAATAAACTAGAAACCGCGCACAGAGAAGGGCAAAAGAAGACACGCGACCAGAAGAAAGCCAAAGACGCACGTCCAAAAGAAGCGCGTCTTTCTTCAAGAAACGACACCCAGAAAAATATGATCTGTAAACAAAAAAAACGCGATTTAATAGTTCGCTCCCACGAATTTTCAGAACGCTCACACACAGAAAACCCTTGCGTCCAGATCTGCAAAGAACTAAACATGCGGCCAAAGAGAGCACGAAATTTTTCCAGAAAAAATACGTTTTTCAAAAACCTAAAAAATTTCTTTTGAAATTTTTAGGAAAACAATTTTTTTTTAATGCATGCTTTGATACCATGTTCTAGAAAATTCTCCTTGTATTAGCAAAAAGAGAGGTTACAATATAAAGCAGTGACAAGGCACTATAGATATTAATGGAGCCAACTACTTCTAACTACCTACAACTGTAGATAGACTAAACTCATTATAATATTGACCATTAACAAAATAGAGATATATTAAATATTATCTTAACATGAAGGGTTTTGAAGAGACTAATATCAGGAATTAGAAGTATTTGTATTGTTGAACATATTACTGCTGTTAGAACCCAGCTGGGCCGTACTTTTCAGTCTAATCAGGCCGTACAATTCCCTACAGCTAGGCCATACATTCTCTAAGCTTGGCGTTTGGAGTATAGGCTAAAACACCTACTGTTTGGAGCACCATTTGGTATCTTTGGGGGCGGATAAAGGTCTGAAATAAGCTTGTTGCATTTATTTGGTGGAGAACATATTGTTGGCTGCAAATCGACCATTCAAGGGTTTTGCCAGTTGTTGATCATCAGTTCCAGAATTGCAAAATAATTGACTATGGCTTTTCCGGGTATGATTACATTGTATTTGCAATGAAATAATAAATCTGTTATGAACATATATTTGTATTTGCAAAGAAGTTATAAATCTGAATTTCATTGGCTGTTGAAGTTGTTCCTCTATTCCCTACCTTTGCAAATTTGCATATGTTGGTTTGCTTTTATATTTATTACTTGGCATTTATGTCATTGAAAATCAAAACAAAACCAAACCCATACAAAACTTTGAAAGAGCAAACAAATAAATCAAAGCAGAAATCCAGTTAGTGAGTGTCTACCTAGGGTGGGACATTACAATATTGGAAGATTTGGAAGATCACTTTATGGTAAAGGAAGAAAAGATAGTGAAAGTATTATCAAGGATGGGTAATACTCATAAACACATTGAAGACCTCATGTGGACAGCCCAAATTGAGGAGAGATAGAAAGGAATGGTAATTGGTATTACTCATACACACTCGCACTCTATCAAAGAAGTGTTGGAATTCATGAAAGATGATTATTTGCAATTACTTAAGGATAGAGCTAATTTACCGAATCGCTCAGAAATGAGGCCGATTTCGGGTACGAAATGTATCGGTATTGGAGTCTGTGTGGAATTGGCGTGGGTTTGGAATTTTAGCCCTAAAATTTAATGACGTCCGAACCTCTAAAATACCTTGCCAAGAGTTGAAAACCCTAAACGTAAGGAATAAGAACATTGTTTCTTTTGGATGAGAACAAACATTGGCTTGGGTAGAAGAGGGAGAAGGGGCAAGTCAAAAATTATAGCCTATGAAGTGCTTGGCCATGCTATGCCTCATAACATTGCGTTCGTTCCGTCTGCTCCTCACCATTTCGTGCAAAATCGGCAAATATATGTGGTTATCGAAAACTATGACGGGAAATAGGTAGGCGAGGGTAGAATAAAAGTAATAGTTTCATTTTAATTTAGTATATATTTATTATATATTTAATAGACAATTTAAAATAATTTTATAATTGATATTATAATGTAGTTTTAAAAGTTAAATTCTTATATAATTATTAATATATTGTTTATAATTATAAATTTAAAATAATATCAAATTTAAAAATTATAAACTAAAAACTTATATATACAACATTATTAAATATAAATATATTTATTTTTTTAATTTATGATGTATACATTTAATTTTTTAATATATA
>VDFB02271358.1:1191736150-1192236786 GCA_007258455.2 Sequoia sempervirens
ATCACCTTGGATTGAGTGAACAAAGTCGGTCTGTGTGGATTATAAGTAAGTCATCCGTAGCTTGTATGATTGCATTTAGAGTCTTGTATGTATTTCCAAGTGATGTTTATCTGTGTGATTCTTGAGATCTATTTGCGGTATTACAATCATGTGGATATGATGGTAACATGAATGATGTAAGTAAACGAAAGTGGAAATATATGCATATGTATAGTATCTACACGTATCCATAAGTATATACATATCAATACAAGCGTACATTGGCAGATGGGGATATGCTCATATGGTTGCATCGATATGGTATACTCAGACATACGTGTACATAGAGGAAAACATTGGTATATATATGTATATATGTACACGTCCCTTATTATGTGGATATTAATAATATTATTATTGCCTCCGGAATATATATATATATTGAAAGTATGCTAACTGGCTCACAATATAAATATATATTTGTTAAATATATATATATATACATAATTATGAATTAAGGATTATATAAATATATTATAGTTATATATAAATATATATATATATATGTTTAATATATTTAAAAACTATAATTATATTTATATAATAAAATATATAATTATTTCCTAGTTAATTTAATATTTAGATCGCATTAATGGAAATCAAATTATTTTTCACATTGATTTAATATTAAACTTTAAACTATGAAAATCGGCTAAAATTATACCCAGCCGATTATTAATCATCAATTGTGGAAATCGAATTATTTCCAAAATAAAATTCATACTATGGAAATCGGAACTTTAATGAATCGAAATATTTCTGAATCTTTTCATTGAACATTTGAAACAAATATTTATGAATCAATATATTATATTGATTAAACTTTGGAGAACTGAATTACGTATTAAATCAGAATGTCTTCAGCGCATATTAAACCTTGGATAATATTTGAAATTAAATCTTTCATGACTCTAGAAGAATCGCACAACACTAGCTACGAGAAGCGCAGGGGCAATCATGAAGGCATTTTGATCCAGTCGAACTTGTAGCCTGACTAAATCTACGTAGTAAATGATTTGAGCGATTTAGCCCAGAAAGTAGCAATGTTGTGAATAAGTGGATAAAATTGGAATGACTTTTTCTATGATATCATTCAAATCCGCTAGATTAAGAAATAGGCACCACATCTGGAATGAAACCTGTAGGTGTCGATTTTGTATATCTCACCATGTGCAAATGGAAAAAGTCTCCATTCTGCTGTCAAACAATGGAGGTCAACTCACCTCTTTGAAGCTAAGTATGGGATTAAGATCATGCCACTTATTGAGTTGAAATATTCAAATTACTATGTTGGCAATTAACATGCCTTTGGAAGTGGAATTCGATGGGGCTGAGGCTCTATAAATAGCCGCACAATTCATCATTCTTCACTTACTTATTTCTGGAGAATTTATCTTTGAGAACCTATTTTCTGTAGAGAAATCATTATGTTTTTTTGTGAGACAATATAATATGCCTACCAATTTTTTGCCTTAAAATCCTCATAGCACAACCAGCACTACGCCAATAGTTAAGTGTCAACTTCAACAAAATAAGCAAGATAAAGACTCTCGACGCCAAGAATGTTCACCAAGATCCTACAAGAGCCGAGGTGATAGCATAAGGAGGAGGTAAATGAACAATAACTGAAAAGCAATTTACAACTGAAAGTAAAGAGGCGGTGAACCAGCCATGAAAGATTTCCGCACTTCCACTAATTCAGTGGGGGGAAGAGATTACAAAACAAAACTAATTCATCCGTTGTGGCAAGCATCCACTTGTGAGTGGGGATTCACCACTTTTCAGTGGGTGAGAAAGAGAGATACAATTTGTTAATTCTCCACACTGGCGGTAAACCATCCAAGGGTTATAATGTTTTGCATAAAAATCACAATGTAAATGCAGCAATATTATTAACTGGATTAGTACTACTAATTCACAACCTTACAATGCAAATTATCTGCAATTTACAAAGTGTTACAATTGAAAATAAGCTAATGATAGAAAGGTTGATATAGTACTACTGTAACCAACTTACAATGAGCCTCTTACAATGAATTTTGAATAGAAATCTGCTCCAAACTCCTACAAAGGTTATACTGTATCTCTGTTTACAAAAATGAATTGAAAGACCCAAGAAATATAGCAATTAAGAGGAATAATCAGGTCTGATATAAAGACCAGCAAATTGTAATACTCAGACCAGCAAGAAAGACACTACCAAAATCCTCAAAAAACTCCAACTACTCTTCACCAAACCCCATACAAATGAAAACATGATACCTCCAATGCTAGGCGACCAATAAATCTTCATTAACCAAGCACAATCACCTTCACACAGCCCAGCTCGAATCCCAAGGCTGCAAGGACAAGTATGACCCTAGGAGGGGGTACGGCCATTCTAGAAAATCAAGGACAACACAATAAAATTTGATCTTTTGCAAAAGTTGTCGCCCTTAGCAAGGAAATAATTAGCTTCAATGCCCACAACAAGAATGAAATCTCTCATGAAGTTACGAATAAAAATCATGTACAGCCATGTATAACCAGCATGTACAAAACTGGAAATTATTACCAAAATCTTCAACTTGATGCACAATATGCACTTTTGAATGAAGCACACCCTCAATCCACCATCTAGGGAACCATAGTTGCGGGCTCGAAGAATGGAGTAGAATTGCTAAGCTTCCCCTTAGCCGTGTTCTGAATTCAATCCAGCAGCATTTCGTTATAATTTTCCCAAGATGCCAAATGAATGAGCAAAGCCTGTCTTTTATAGAGTTAGTAATGACCTTTCAAATTCCCAACATTTCCCTCCAAAGGGACGCTTATCCATCTTTTTGAAATATTTAAATTTTCAATACACTTTATTCCACCTTATTTAGGCTTCCAACTTCAAGGAACAATAAACATTATAAAAAATCATTTTAATTTCTCCATGAGGTGTCCACCTTTGAGTACCACCTTTTAACACAACTTCAAGTCATTACATTAGGCCAAGGGATCAATTTGGAAACATAACATTAATGACTTGAAATAAATCATTTTATCAAAATGTGCCTTAAAAAATGTTGAAAACCAACTATATTCCAAACTGCTCTGCCCAAAATGGAAACTGAGCTAGCTGCTGATGCTACTGCCCAAGATGGGATTGCCAGAAATAGAACTTACTAAAAATAGTAAATTCTAAAAAGTTGCTCAACTCACTTTGCATGTTATATCATTGTGAAGCTCTCTGAAAACCAAGAAAACCCCACTAGACAAGCATCCAAAACTTTAACATGCAAGCCATCAAAAATGCTTTAGAGCCCCTATAAAATAGGAAACCCTAATTTAACCTCTGACGAGCCTACAGGCTTCTAGAAATAGGCTATCAATCACCGAAGGGCAAATAGCTAAAATGGGGACATTATAGACAAATTATTTTGTGAGCTGAGTTTAGTTTGAAATTACGAGTTCTTCGTTATCGAATTACCTGAGTTTTATACTTCTATTCAGCTATAACCAGTATCAATTTGAATATTCATTTCTAAGTACTTATTTCTGAGTGAGAAAGGTAGCAACTTGTGAGTTAATTCTGAGTGAGAAAGGTAGTAACTTGTGAGGGATTTTCCAATTGATTGATAGTGTTGGAAGTGTTGTGAGAACAGACTGAGACATCATCATTTGGAGGAAAGCTAAATACCAGGCATGAGATATTCTTCTACTATCAATTTCAATAGAAAATCTTAAAATATTTCTGGAAATTGTGTTTACTGTCTGTGCATAGATAGGGAATTGTCTTATGAACTGTATTTCTTTTGTGTATAGAAAGTTAGTTATTCTATGAACTCCATTTCTGTTGCATCTAGGAAGTAAATTGTTTAAAGGATAAAGATGCATACTTGTTGTGTTTTGCATTAATTGTATGATCTACATATAAGGAGAATATGGTTGTAATAGTTACTATATACTAGGACCGAAATGAGGACAAGAGTCAAGTAAATTCTATTAGCTTAAGTTATTAGGTTAATTGAGATAAGCTTGAGTTACTCCTAGGATAAAGATTTCTAGTATAGGAGGGATTATGTGAATTACTTGTTGTGCTAATTCATTTCTAGTAGTTAGTATGTTGTAGGTTAGTCTGGGATGACATATTATCCAGTGAAGGACCACACCTATGTGTAGTGTAAGATAGCCTTAAGTCAAATCGGCCTTGAGTAGTGTTTATGATAGATGACCTTAATTCGAAGTACTGAATGAGAACACTTTGGCCAAAGTAGTGCAATGTACAACATCCACTTAGACTGTGTGATGCTTGAGACTACACTGTCAGTTCATCGTGATCCTTTATGCTAGTTCGGGATTGTGAAATAGCAAGGTTCTAGTTGTGTAGGACACAGCACTATGCTCAGTTGGTTAATAGTATCGGTTACCCAACCAATCTCTTCGTTGAAGGGAGGGCCATCTATCGAATGATAGATGTGCAGGGGACCGCATTATAAGTCCATGGTTGGCGGAAAAGGGCCCAAGTGATGCTTCTCCTCCACAGCAGGCGATTGAAGAACCAAGATTTGAAAGGGAAGATCCTGGACCGTCTTGCTACTATTTGTTTTAAAGCTCATTGGAGCTATGTTAGTTAAGGTATGGATTCTTGTTACTTGTACTTGTGAAATTATTATAACAAAATGGATTCTTTATTTTAATTTGAAATGGCATCATGTTCATGTATTATCAATAAAGAAAAGAAAATTTTTATTGCAACATCTTGTCAGCACGTTTATTTACTCGCATGATCTAAATTATGATCCTTTTACTTTACCGAAGGATTGGGTCATTAGAATCTTTCTCTCTTGCATTTATGATGATTTTCATCTTCTCAAGCATTGAGTTGATCCCATCATAAACCTCCCCCCAGTTGGCTTATCCCTATCACTAAAGGGTATCATGCTCATTATGGGCTCGGTGAAAGCAAGAAGATATTCCACCCGATCCCACCAAGTGTCATCTAGAATCTTTTGTTTTACATTTGTTTCCCTCTCAGTGTTTGATTGCCTCCATATAGACCATGATTGGCTAATTACCATAGTAGAAAGCACCTCTCGCACCTTCACAAGTCATCTCAAGACGATTGTGTTAGATGCAAATCTAGTCTCAACGACCTATTTGAAAATAAAAATTAAATAATTAACATCAATATATATATATATATATATATATATATATTCTAAATAAATTATTAAAGTAAAACATAACATCAAAAATGTGCATTGTTTGAAGTTTGAGTTACCTTCAATAGCTCTAGTCGCGAGAATGATCTAAAAATAGCTTGCGACATATGGTGATTTGTTATGAACATTTGGATCTCTTCCACTTCAGCATGAGTTTGAGGGAATGCACGACACAAGGTGTCCAAAATATATGTGAGAATCATGTCTCAACTAACATACTAGCAGCTCTACAATTCTTTGCATTTTCCATTATATTTTGGACAACATTTTGAGGTCCCACTTCGTTAATGCACTGTATAAGGATGTTAGTAATAAATTGTGCATCCTTTACCTACCCCTCACAATCCACAGCTTTTAGAAACATTGCCCCTTTAGGGCACACCGCAATCACATTAATTAATGGTCTATTTCTTGCATCCTTCCATCCATCGAAAATAATAGACATACATGTTTCTTTCCATGAGGCTTTGATGGGAGATAATGCATCTTCTATATTTTGACCTCCCTTGATAATATAGTAGTACGCACCTTCTCATAACTTGGGCTTGTGTACCACTTTGAAGCTTCATTTATTTTTCTTACCATGTCTTGCCAATAAGGTGATCGAACAACATTGAAAGACAAACCATTTGCCTAGAGGCATCTTCCAAGGGCTTGGTCAACAATATCTCTTGCATCATTATTAAATGCCCTCTCCAATGGTCCCTTTGCTCTCTTTGAAACAATAGCCTCATTTTCAATTTCATTTCTTCTAAAAAAAGGATGGCTTTCTACTACAATATCAAGGCCAACATTATGTGTGTGAGACAAAGAAGTAGGTGGCTTCTGTGAGCCCCTTCATGTACTCAATGGTTGCCCCATTCTATTTTCAACCCTTGCGTCAACTTCCCCTTGCTCCTTAATATATTCTTGGACATGCTCTAATTCCCTTCCTAGGAATTGCACACAAATGCTCTTTCACCCAACTATAGGAACTAGTGTATCACTTATCACACCCGGGGCATATCCAAACATATGTCCCCCCACCTGGAATCTGCTCTAACATTTCAAAATGCCTCCATAGCATTGAATCCGGGTCAATATTGAATGAAGGTTTGCTGAAGGAACTAGAACTAGCTACCATGGTAACCACATGCTTGCAATTTGAAAAACATATCAAGCTTATAAATTCTGAAAATACAAGGTGAAATCAAGAAATTTAATCATATTCCATCTAGGCAGTAATTGAGTAAAGACAAGACAAAGATTCAAATAAAAAAGAAAGCCAAAGGAGATTGTAACAGAGTAGCATGGGCACCACAAACCACATCAAAGCTCTAAGTTAAAAAAACATAGGAATTTTTCCCACATAAAGAGGGGATCTTGAATAAAATCACAAATATTCTATAATAGATGAATATCAAGTCAACATCCATGTGGTGAATCCCTCGTTAATGCGGTTGGACAGCAAAAAATTGTGGAACCATCCTGAAGAAGACTTGCAAACATGGTGTTGATATGTGCTACAACCAAATAGAAAAATTAGTTCTACTTCTTGCATAACATTCAAACTATATACAAATCAAATTTGTATTGGATAAACAGAAGTCATCACCTTAGAGGAACATTATTTGAAGAGGCAACTAAAGGAATATGTTAAAATATGTGGGGAAAATGCCTATGTATTTTTAACTAAAATAGAAATAGATTAAAAATTTTGAAGGCATGCGATCCTGGGAAATTAGCAAAACAAGAAAACTAAAAGTCTAAAAGGTATTTGTATAACCTAGAAAATGCAGAATTGAGAACACTGAACAACGAGCAGGGCACACCTGGAAAATGCTCTAATTTGTTGTCATAAATAATTTGAAACCCGCCTGTTTAGTGAAAACGCCTCAGGTCACAATGGAAAATGAAGGTCAAATGAAATGGAGGAGACGTCGCGACCTAAGTATAGTTTTTTAGGTTTTTTTCTTTTGCTTTTTCCAAGTAAACACCCATCGGATTTGTTCCAGAATTGCCCTCAAAATTCCATGTCGTGCGTGGAATCGCCTAGGTAAAATATCGTTTTCCTGGAATCATTTCCGCCATTGAAAAATCAACTCCTGCTGGTTTCCACAAGGTTTCCGATTCTATATCGGAATCATTTCGTACCCAGAATCACTAGGATTTTGGGACGATTCAGTAACCTAGCTTCAGACTAACCACAAACAACACAACTTTGCAATTGTTAATTTGATTTACAATCAATTCTACCACAAACACAACCACCTTCACTTGTAATCATATTTAAGAGACTTGGATTTGCCTCAGACTCAACAAGCTGATTTTGGACTCGAACTTGAACTTAGCGCAGAAACTAGGCAAAGACTCAAGAAATTGAAAAACCTGAGAAATTTCAAAGATTTTTAAGGATTTAAAACTTGTTTCATGCACCCTTTATTAAATAAACTTTAAAGAGACAATAACATCATCAAATAGAAGTTAATTTGATCACATACACAAGTATAAAGTTAATGCAAATAGTAGTTGAAGGAAATATTAATAACACAAATATATAAAATTATAAATATTGTCAAATGTATACAAATTACAAAAATCATGGAATATGAAATCCATGGCATCAAAAGTTCCAAGCAAATATCACAAGTAAAACTAGAAGTATTCCACCTAGGTCCCATGGAAAAATTGGAAATCCTTCAATCTCAACAACTGCTAACTTCCGTTTTACCACTCTGATAACCTCTGGAATCCAACTGAACCAAGTCTCAAATTCCTACTTCTGGAGGCAACCAATTGGAGCAAACAAAATACGAGACTTGCAAAATTTGGACTCATTGCCTATTGTCAAAAATATATCATACTAGAGTGAACTAGGAAACCCCTTATTCAACCCACCTCTATGTGACATCAAAGACATGGTCAAATCTTGTGTATGTGGGCTGAACATAAACTAAAGAATACACCTCATTATGCAATTGAGGTGAAATTCACCTATTTGAGTCAACAGAATCCCAAAGTAGTCATGAGGATTCCCTAATTCACTACCATCATCAAAAGATGACTAATGACCCTAAACATGTTGGACAGAATCGACATTAGCACCATCAACTCCCTCTGCAGCCCTGATGACAAGGTTTCTATCTGAAAGTAATTTCAAGTACTTTTTGATCTTATGTCTGGCCACGCTTGACTTTCTGCAAACTCGAGGCCTTAATTCCTTCTCGTGGACCTTCTTGTCCCTCTACGAAATTAATTTTCCAAATGAGATATTCAATGAACTTATCTTCTTATTGAAGTGAACAAATGTTTGCTCAACCTCATCCTTAGTGACCTGCAACTGTTTCTTCCATTCATGCCTCTCACTAGGCCAAAAGTCACAATCAACTACATAAAATGAATTTTCTGATTTTCTTTTTGGAGAAAGAAATATACCATCAAGAATGCTATGTTCCTCACTGGATGATGCTCTGCAATCCTCTTGAAAACAAGACTGAACAACACAATGATCCAACGTACAAGTCTCAGAAGAAACCATCTCCTCTATACATGATTGTCCAATAATAATCTTTATATTACCAATGTAGAGCTTTGTGCCCATTTCACTGGTGATGCCATAACCTGTAGCAAAGATTGTTGTGTCTGTGTCATCAAGAATCCATCCCACACTGAGTGGTCCCCTGTGGACATGAAAGATGCCCAACACTGGTGCCTAAAAACACATACCAACCCCTACCAAGCTGCTGGTATAAATCAGAATAGCACCATGCAATCTGTAAATCATGTCTGTAATGGAGCAAAAGGCATCTCCAATGCCATATGATGATAAGGACTCATCATCAAACCAATCTCTAACAACAAGATGGTGATTCCAATCCCTCCTAACCATCCAATCACCCGTTATCCTCAAAGTGTAACCTGAAAACTCTCTAACCAGCAAAGTAGGACAGCCATAAATGAACAAAGTAGGAGGTAGAAACCAATCAATTAGGGCTGGAATACTTCTTCCCTTGTGCGTAACTCCGTACCATAGACCATAATCCATAGAAAACTCGGGCATATTCCTCTTGAAATCAAGAACAATGCATCCTTTAACAAATAACTCCATGACATGAGTGACCCAATCTGAAATCAAGGAGGCCTCATGCACCTCATAGGAATCTTTAACAGAAAAAGACTCCTCGTGCTTGACCAACACAATGGGCACCTCTCTCACATTTTGAGTGTGAACGGTGGAAGACTTCACACTACTCTCTTCATCAAGTACTATGGCTGTCATAGACAACTGAGTCTCTGCTGTAAGTGATGAACATTGAGCCAAACTTAACTCCAAGCAAAACTCATCAACATGGATCTCAAATTCTTGAAGGGCCATCTGAGTGGTCTTCAAGGAATCCATGGGAACCTTAAGCTCATGAGAGAGCTTATCAACTTCCTCCTCTTTACCTCTCAATGCATCTGAATAAATTTCAGCGAGGTTGAGGAGATGGTCATGATCTGAAAGAAGATGTAAGTAGTCTGATTTCATTGCCACCAGACCTTCTTTGATTACTTTTAGACTATCCAGAGAAGATTCTTCTTCAATTCCTTTTTGTCTTCTTTCAAGTTGAACCTTCCACAGGTGATCCTCAATCAGTTTGTGCATTCTATCATAATGAGACAAAGCAGCAACAATTTTATCCTCACTCACCTTCAATTGGTTCTCCAAATTTTGTGCACTATTGGGTTTATGAACAACTTTTTCTTCACATGAAGAAGTATTAGATTGTTCCTGAAGTGCTTGAGTCACACAACTGTTTTCTTCTACGATACAATCCATACATACATTCTGATTTGGAACTAAGACAACGCTAATTCCACCTATAGAATCATCATCAATACCCCCACTAGGTGTTACAACACAAGAGGGCTCAATTTGCTCTTTGTACTCATCATCCAACTAAGCTGATTCACTGGATGATGGCATGTTTGCTTCCTGTAGAGAAAGTGGAACTTGTACACAAAATGAGATCAGTTCTTTGACAGACAACTGTTCCTTGAACTTCTCAATTTTCTGCTCAACCAAAATCTTCTTGTGAAATCATATTTTGCGGTTGAGATATGTTGCTCGTCTCCAGATGACCAATAAATCTAATTGCAACTACTTGTAAACATCATCACCTTCATCAAGAATCAAGGACAAGATAGTTAGCATACTTGTTTTAACATTGTCTGGATGACGTTTCCTGATTCTAGTTATGAAACAGTGGAACATCTGAACAATCAATTCATCACACCCAAGGTCTATCATAAAGAGGCATAACCTAACTTTCACCATAATTTCCAGTATTTAAACTCTCTAAACAAAAGTAGGGATTTTGACGTCATGTAACCCCTAAAAACACTCGAGAATCAGCTGAAGTATTTCCCTCGTGATGTCATCATCATAGGGTGTGTTAGGAACTGCAATTCTTGCAACTTCACTAATACAAGTGACAACTGCAAGCCTTACCTCTTCATCTTGATGTCTCATTAGCACTGGCTTAACCAAAGAGTGCACCAATGAAGACATAGCTTTGCACATCGACTGGGAAGGTAATTGACCAACCTTGCATAGACTACATTTCCCTTCCTTCAACATGCTAATAAGAACTATCTTTGACTCAGGTAAGTGTTTTAGCTTCTTACCTATATATTTTAGTTTCTCTTGAAGGACTTTGGTAGCCTCCTATTCTTTATTCCATTTCCACTCAAAACCAGGCTGATCCTGCATCATAGATTCAAACAACGAATCCATGTGATCACTGGAAGTAGCCATGATACCCAAACTGGAATTCTGATTTGTAGTTGATTAACTGAAGTTAACCTATTACTGTTCACCCTTAGGCTGGCAAGATGCACATCTGTGATACCACTGTAAAATGCCTTTCCGAATGGTGTAGAATTTTACAATAGTTTTCTCAGTTTGATAGATTAAGCATTTTATCAAGAAATCACTAATTTGATAACTGCTTCAGAATTTCTATTGGATTGCATAATACAAGTTTGGACAGAAATATGCTTCAAACGTAGCCTACATTATCTTACTTGACATTGGTCCTTAATACATTAATGCTATGCAGGAATTGCAGTAGCATAAAGACTTACACTAAACCCTTACACCAATTCATAAAGTACAGTTCTTGGTAACAGCAAACTAAGGATTACAATATTAATTTTTTAGTGTAGTGTTGACTAATTTTGACAACAATTTATACAGAATCTACAGCTAAGAATAACTCAGACCTAGAGAGTATTGTTCATTTAACAAATAGTATTCATTCACCCAATCAGAAATGTTTGATACTTAGACCTAGGAATTGAAGAGGGTCTGTAATACACGCAACAGTAGATAAATGTCTAAAACCCACCAATGAGAGTCACGTCCAGCAATAGCAAGATCCCACTCCTTCCAAATAGACCATACACGAGTTCTAAGCTTCAATAGAATAAACAGTATAGACTGGGATGAAAGATATATGCTACTATTTGGCTCCAAGAACTCACACCAGGCAGGTATGACTTCAGTCGACCCTCATAGGAGCCTGAGAAGGCTTCAGAAGTACCACGAACCGGACTGAGGTGATGTTTTGCATTCATACACATGTTTTCATATTGCCAATACTTGCACAGAATTTGTCAAACTGAATCGCTTCACTCAAGGAACAATACGCCTTCTAGAAAGAGGCTCACATCCTCTTAGAATACCCACGACCTGACTCAGTTGGCGGCCAATATATTCTAGCGACTAGGGTTTACTAGAAATCACGGCTCTTAGAAGGATAAACAACCAATAATGAAGATATTTGCTGCAGTAAAGTTCAAGAAGAATAGAGACTCAATCTCCAAATGCAACTGTTAGACCCATGCTTCTCATACAAGCAGAATACAATCATTAACCCTCATTTTTCTATCAGATAATTTGTCTTACCTGGCAAGACTCACAAATTATCAAAATTGAACAATCCAACCATTGAAGTGCAACTACAAACCCTGAATGAATCTGCCACACCAACTAGGGAGGAATCTTTAACCACCAAAACTAGAACCTATAGGAATTTCCAACTAGGGTTTTGAACCCAACCCCGAAGAGCTCTTCCAAAATACAAACCCCAAAATTAAATAATAATCTAGAATATGAGAGAATGAGCCCTCAAGTCCTTTTATAATGCCTTTTTTCCTTTTTACGGTTTTCGCGCCAAAACACTTAGATGCTTTAATATAAAGTGACTTTATTAATTTATCATTAAAATATTCCCCAATGTCACTTTATAACCTGTTTAATATAATTATTTAATATTAACTTTATAATTGGCACTTTTTGTCAAGCAACATTAAATAATTAAATTAATTAAATACTTTAATATTATTTTGGAGAGCTGGAATATGGGGACATTACACAAGATTTGTAATGCACGAGAATTCTAGGCTTGGGCGATCCTGCACACCAAAAAACATCATTCAGTTCATTTTTGTTTTCCTTTTCTGATTTTCGTTTTGTTACAGGTCCTATTCGTGTTAGTTTTGTTCTCTTTGTATGATATCTAGCTGTGCAAAGTCCTTGGTCTTTACTATAATTGTGCTCTATTTTTCCTCCCTAATTGTGCTTTGGCACATCATTTCTTATTTGTGCTTGACTAAATATAACCAAGGTCATGCCTGATGTTGCATCCTATAAACAGGGGTTGACATTCTCTGATAGCAGTTACAAAATTGGTTGGCTGATGACGATATTCTCCTGACAGCAATACTATTAATGGTTGGTGGCTGTAGTTTTGTTATATCCATTCCTTGGGTAGCATAACCCTCTTCTATCTGGCTGCAATCTCTAAAAGTAGTTGGGCACTATAATTCACATGCTGGGGCCCACACATTTGTCCTTTGTGGCAAATAAGGATTCTCCTTGTTGAGCGGTTACAATTGGACCCACTAATAAGCATTAAAATCTAAAGCTTGAGCTATCCTTTCAAGAGGCCCACTTGGCACGCATTCTTTCCCTCAGTCTAATGACATCGTGGGAGTTAAGCTGCCAATATTTCCGTTACTAGCAGCGGTTACTATTGGTCAAGAATGCTGACAATAGGAGTCTTATTTTCTACCATTTGCTGCAGTTATAATCTCTAATAGGCATTACCTTACCCCTCACGCCATTCTTAATTTGCCAATAATAGCTCCTTACAGGGTGCTAGTATTCATCGTAGAAAAGTAGTAAACATAGTTACAATATGAGGGTGGATTGGAGATTTGTGATGAAAGCTGAGCAGTGTTCATGAAACAGGAAATTCTGAAGATGTCTATAAATTTGACAAATATTTATTATGCACAGCCATGATTTCTGGGCTGCATCAGTTCACTTTCACTTTGGAATAAGTAGACATTGGTTTGTGGTTCTCCAATAATGAGATACAAAACTACTACGATTTATTGCTGCTGTTGTAATTATAAGTTTGTACAAGTGAAACTGCTCAGACTAGTTGCCTAACAGAATGTACCATCACTCTAAATGATTGTGAGGCTCTCCGATGCCTGTTTATTCATCTTTTGGCAGAGTGTGCCTTTGGAAAAGAGCACATGACTAATTGTTTTAACTTGGGGAAATTATATATGCTGTGATGTATAAAGCACAAGAGTGTGTCGTCACTTTATATAGAAATGCTGAAAGTATATTATGTGAATCAAGCACATGAGTGTGTCGTCACTTTACAATCAAGGAATCTGTAAATTACAAGTATTACAATGATAGAGAATAATGCTAAGATGTATAGAATGAATGCTTTATGATGTTTATCCCTCAAATGATGAAGTAAAGGCCAAAAACAGAAAACTAATGCAATCTAATATAAAAATCTGAGTTCTAGAAATTCTGATTAGCAAATAGAAAACACCATGAAATGCTCATAACTTCATCAATATACCTTCAAATTGACTAAAACCTTTTGCAAAGGCTCTCTAGGAGTATGGTGCCCAAGAACAAGTCAGGAAACATCAAATCCGCCTCATTTATTCGGCACAAATCCCAATGTGCTCTGAGAAGGTACGACCTGGCTAGAAGGGTGATTTTGCTATTAAAAATCAGGTTCTTTGAATTTAAATCTCATCTTCTATGAGAAGGGTTGCCCAATGTCAACAATCACGTAGCACAAATGCCCAAGATGAGATAAAATTTACTCACAAAGCTGTATACAAAATTCACTTTCAGCTGTAGATGAACCAGCAACTCAAAAATGATAATAAACTCCAAAATTCTTCAACAAATAGGCCCAATCTGCTAGTCTGGATGAGAAGCAGCAATAAAACCAATTAGGTGTTGTCTTTCAAACACGAAATTGATTGGAATCTAGGAGGTAAGCATCCCTCGAAGAAATAATCAAAATGTCATTTCGACAGCATAACTTTAGCAATTAACAATGGATACCAAATGCTGGAGCAAAGCTTCATATTTAAAGAGAATGGGATGACTCTTCAATTTCCCCTTATGGTACGCCAAAAGTCACATTTGAAACTTTTCAAATTTTCAAAAGTTATTAATTCCTCCTCAAGATGGCGTCCACTTCATGGCAATTAAAACTTCATTAAATATTTAATTTTTCCTTTATGAAGGCGTCCCCCTTCAAGTCCACCTTTTAAACACAACTTGAAGTTATCATCCTAGGCCAAGGGGATCAACAAAGAAAAATAACATTAATTGCTTTGTATTAAATAATTGTCATCACAACTGCATTTTGGAAGCTATACCAGAAATACCAACTGCTCCAACAAGAAAGAACAACTGAAGTACTGCCAACAGGCCCACTGCCAAACATAGTATTTACTAAAAATAGTAAACACCAAAAAATGCCACAAAACCTCCAAGCAAAGGAAACCCTAATTTCACTTTTGATCAACCTACAGATTTCCGAAAATATGCTATCAATCAAAGAAGAGCGTATGGCCAAAATGGGGACATTACAGTCTGCCCTTCCCAAAATTGCTTGTCCTCAAGCAATGCCACAAAACTCCAAACCGAACCCACCAAACATATAGGATACCGGGGTCCCATGTCCATCTCGGAAAGGTCCAACCATGCTGATGCTGCTCTACTCTGATCACACAAATGAAATCACTGCACCATAACTGCATAAACCAACCCTGCAACCTCAAGGGGATAACATGCCTGAAATTCAAATTGAAAAACATGGAAGGAATGGAATCAAAATCTAGCAGCATCTCATGCCCAATAAACACTGAGGAATTAACATCTGCGATGTCAATGTCAATCACCATTCTGAGAACAAAGAAGAATACTCTAAACAACTCAAAGATATTCTCATCAACATCACTCCTCAAAGCATCAGACCAAATCACAACAACAAATGTGACTCCATCATAGCTATTTGCAAAAGAATAAACAACCCTTTGCATGTTCATAACAGCTGCATCATCAAACCTCCTCAACGATGTATAATGCCTCTTCTGAGTAATTCTGACATATTCAAAAAAAATTCTGAAACTCCCACTAATCTCTCCTCAAAAGTCTCAAAAAGTTGAACCCAAACAAGCAAGGGTTCGCTACCCCAAACACTAGTGCAAGAAATTGTATAGAGTAAATCACTGGAAAGGAACTTAAACACCATCCAAATCTGGTCTAAATCACTATGGAGCATCATTTCCCACTTTTGAGGCCATAAACCATTACTGAAAAAAAATTGAGAAGAGGAAGAATGAATGTATCAGCTGCCTATGAAAACTGAAATGAACCTCTCAAAATCTGATTTTACGAAAATCATCATGCAATGAACTGAACAGCTGCTGCAATATTGAAAATCAGCGTCCATAACAGAACAATTGCTCATTCCCAAGGCTGGAAACATCTTCTCAAGAAACTCCAAACCAACATTAAACCATCCTTTGTTCGAAATATCTCTCCAATTCACCAGTTGATGAGCAAAAAGAACCTTCGAATGATTGGCGAAGATGAGGACAACATCAGAGGATCTGAAAATTAAACTCTTATCTCTCCAAAGATTCCTCTTTCTACTTGTAACAATCTCAATCAAGCCATTTTGAGGATTCTAAACATGGATACTCAGCTGAAAATGTTCTCCAATGCATCTGAAAGAGTACACAACACTTCTCCAAATACTAATCAAGGAAAAATGTAAACTCAAGAATTTAGAGTCTTCTTTGATAAACCCATGTAGCCCACCCATGAAAACATCAACATTAATGGAGCACAAAACAAATGTTGTCCTCAATTCCCATTCCCTCAAAGGACTAGGATGAGCCAAAACATCACTCAACTCAAGAGATAGATTGTTAAGAAAGTAAATAATCTGTTTAGGTCCAACTTTCTCCCAAACTTCATGAGTAATAAGTCTAGAATCTTCACTTTTTGCTGTTGCAATGGAGTGACCAGTAGCTACCACCAAATCAAGAATGAAAGACTCAACATTAGAGTTCAAAGAAATTTGCAAACAAGAGTAGGAATAGCTGCTGCAATATGGAAAATCCACATTCATCTTGACCAAATTGCTCAAACACAAGGGTGGATACACCCACTCTAAGAGCTCCATTACAGCAAAGAACCATTCTTTGCTCAAAATTTCTCTCCAATCCATTTGTTGATAAACAAATGGAATCATCAAGTCGCTGGTAAGAAAGGAGAAAACACCATTAATTTTGAAAGTTTGATCCTTATCCCTCCAATGAACCTTCCTACCATACCCCAAAAGATTTTTCACATTAAATTCCTGAGTGCCAATCAACTCCAATTGCACACCCAGAAAATTATTGACTTCTTTCGTAAACCACTAAAGTCTATCCAAGAAAGCTTCAAAAACAAAGGAGCCTAAAACAAACATCGTCTTCAAATCCTTCTCCCAAGACAGGTTAGTGCGAGCATTACTCAATCCAAAGGATAAACCGTCAGGCGTGTAAACAATATGCCTTACCAAAACATGTTTTAACAACACCTTGGTGTCCAAAATGGGGTAGTCGTCATGAATCAACACTTCCCATATGGAGACTGAATTCTCTAAACCTCTTATGCATTCACTTACAAGCAAGCTTGGAGGATTATTAGTCACATAATATATATCGTCCCTACATTCTCTGAGAAGTTTGAAATGAGCTAGTTGGTCTCCTACCTCCATTACACCCAACTGAACATTCGCTAACATGCACTTTGTTGATTCAAGCTCAAGAGTAAGCTTATCAACCTTTCTTTCACATCCTTGAAATACACCAATGATCTTCTTTGTGAATTTGTAGGCATAATCCCGATCTTTAATCCAGCATAGATACCCTGATTTCATAATCACTAAGGAGTCTTTAATAAATTGCAAATTAAAGAGAGTGACTCCATCCCAAAATCCTTCCTGTCTCTCATCACTCAAACTATGAAAGCGGTCAAATCTGAATAAGGCATGCACCTCATCCCCAATGGAAAACATGAATTGTCCTTTCCACTCACAAAAGCGCAAGGATGGTGAACTGTTGATAGGCTGCATTTCAAAATCAGAACTTTGTTCCTTGTCTTTGTTGCTCCAAGACTCCTGTCTTTCACCACCCACCAACTGAAAATGCTTAAGCTCATGAAGAGAATCAAAACCTACCAATTCTTTGGACCTCTGTTTACAATCAACTACATAAAGAGGAAAATCTGATTTGAATTTGAGAACTTTTTTAAGCTCTTCATCAGCAAAGGCCCCGTGGTCTTCTAGCTCTATTTCCCCTTCATTATCTCCTTGATTATATGTTAAAGAAGCCCCCAATTTGATCAACGAGTCATTATTAATCGCAGACCTAAAAGTTTTAACAGCAAAAAACTTTTCTTTAGTGGCTGCAACCAAACTAAAATGGTCATATGGGCCTTTTTCATGCAAGCTACTTTGTCAAAAACAATTTCTCCTCCAAAGGCCATCTCATAGCTTGTAGTGAAATCTATCCCATACAAGTTCCTTAGCACAATTAGGTGCCTTCACACCCAGATCCCAAATGTTGAAGGGCTGATTATTTTGTTCAAAAAGAAACTATCCTTCGTACTCAACTTGGAATGGTGACTCTTTGAATGAGACACCTCCCAACTCAACAAAACTGATATCTTCATGAGAATCTTTCTCCAAGAGCTTAGTTTGATGATCAAACGATTCTAATCCATAACTATTCATGACATCTTCACTGGAATGAAGTAAAGGATCATCATTACTAGCTGATTTTAAGACTTCATCCTTTTTGTCTTCAATGAGCCCTTCATGTAAAGGTATATTACTGATCTCTTCATAAGTGGTTACACGCATACCAAGGAACTCTTCTTGATTACTTGTCATAGACTCTTCATGTGTATTCAAAACTGATCTTGCCTCCTTGCACTCACCCTCAGCATGTGCAAACAACTCATTTTTCTGCTCTGTCTTCTTCAAGTGTGGCTTTAATTTTCTCTCACATTGGATGAACAAATCTTTGATCAACAAACTAGCAGTAGAGGAATTCTTTCCTTCTTGTTCATGAATGTTTAACAGAAAAGTTAGGACAAATTTTGGAATGTCATCCATCTCATTGATAGTCAAAACTAAAATGCTTCTCATTGCTGCCACTACAACCTCCTCCTGTTCACTCCAAGTTGAAATGAAGAGGTAATGAATCAAATAATATATTCGATCTTGCATACCTAATTCAACCAGCAACATACTTGTTTTGAGTTCAAAAAATATCTTCAATATAGCAACTCTTCTTGGAAACAAACTACTTCCAGTTTCATCCAATTCTTGAAAACTCTCCACTATCATATTTAATATGATCTTCATGGTTTTAACATCATAAGGAAAATGGGGATTTACAATTCTTATTATCTCCATGAAACAAGAAGAAATCAACATCTTCGTTTTTTCATCAGGATGCCCCAACCAATAGGGTTGATTCAAAGAATTCACTGCACGAGCTAGTGCCAACTCCATTTTCTCTGAAGGTGATGGCTTCACTTCTCTCAAACATTGTTCTAACAAATGAAGAATGTTCTCTTCATTTTCTCTTGACTGAAATTCTTTACCAACTCTCTTTCTAGCCGTAAAGAGAGTCTCTGCCAACTTCATCTCTTCTTCATTAGCCATGCCTAACTGCCAACTTCTGGATACCACAAGGAGCTGAACTAGAATTTGCTCTGATTTTCGATGTAGTACTGGAGATCTTTGTCACTCTGTAATGTCCCCGTCTCAAGCCTGACCGTTTTAGTGACCGTTGGCCTATTCCGGAGACCCGTAGGCTAGTCGGAAGGTAAAATTAGGGTTTCCTATTTTGAAGGAGGTCGTTGCTCGGAGTGGGTGGATTCAATGGCGGATTCTTTCTGGGTTTTCAGAGAGCTTCGCAGTGGTATGTTCTTTTCGGCATTCTGAGCATCTTCAGGAATTTACTATTTTTAGTAAATTCTATTTTTGGCAGTTTTACAGTTGGGTTCAGCATGGTTGACTTTCTACTTCAGTTTGATCAGTTGGCTTGCTCATTTATGGCTTCGGGGCACCATTGGAGAGATAAGTCGAGCTATTTAATTAAAGTCACGTTTTAATATTATATTTTAACGTTGACCCCCTTGGTCTAGCCTATTGACTTCATGTTGTTTTGAAAAGTGGTCTTTTGAGGGTGGCGTCTTCATTAAAGATTATTTTATAATTTATCAAAGTCAAAATCAAGCCTTAAGTTGGACGCATTTATTAAAGGGTTGAATTTATTTAAAAATGTCAAGATTAAGCTATGAAGAAAAGGGACGCCATCTTTTGAAAAGGATTAGGGTTTTGACTTGAAGAGAAGTTTAGGGTTTCGAGAAGTCAACAGGAAATTATAAAAGGAAGACTTGGATCCTCAATTCATCATCTTTTGTCTACAGTATTGTTATGCTGCCGGTTTGGCTCTGGAACTGCTTCGGGGAATGAAGGCCTCCTAGCTCGGGCATTGCTTCTTGCTTGCAACATAGCAACTAGTGATGAGATAACTTAATTTGTGAGTTGCATTTAGTTTTGAGCATTGTATTCAGCTTGTGCATTGTTAGATCTGTTTTGCATATTAGTGGTTTTCCGTATATTGCATTGTTTGCTACAGCAGATTCATGTTTTTATTCATAAGTCAAAAAACAACAAAAACATTGTTCTGGGTATTAGCCCATTATCATTGCTAGGTCTAGGCGTCATCTTCCTCTAATTTGCAGATTTTTTAGAGAAGACGGTGATTTTTAAGAGCAGATCGCCCTTCCTTGAGGGTCGTACCACGGCCACCTACTGATTGCATTGAATTCCGTGCATAAATAATATATGGCTGTTTGCTCTGTTTTCAATGTCTTAGTCTAGGCGCCATCTTTCTTAGGGAATATTGCACTTTGTTTCAAGTCAATCAGATGAGTTATGTGAGAGTTATGAACATATGAGTGATTTCATAGACTGCTAGTTATTGATTTAAAAGTGCATATTTGTGAAAAAACCAGAATTATTATTTTGATCATTGAGAAATTTCTGTTTTCGCACTCCTAACCAAGCTAAGGAGAGTTCTTTATGATGTAATATTAATCTATCAAATTCCTAAGCTATTGGCAGGCGAATAATCATCATTTTGTAAACTAACAGTAGTACTGGCAGTCATTTTCAGTATTGTTCAATTCTGATTTGTAATGCTCTCTTTCATTGTGAAGTTGTTTTGAAATAGATACATCTCCGCCCTATGGTAGCTACTTTCCCACTCTGGGTTAGCAAGCACATTCTGGGTGTTGAGTACTTTCAGCTTTCAGTATTTCTTTCAAGCATTGTACTTTGTAACACTCCGCCATATGTCGCCCCTCACTCCATACTGGATTGGGTAGCACATACTTGGTGTCGAGTTCCCTTTCAGCACTTAGTGTAGAAGATCCTCTGACCATATGCTCGCCATCATCGGCGCCATTCTTGGTTAGAGTTCCTGCATAGCAATTTGATTTAGATCCTCTGACCAATGCTCACACCTTGCCCACATCGGGATCCTGGTGTACATTCTGGTTAGAGTTGCTTCAGCACGTTTTGGTTTAGCTGCTAACCTTAACGGGTGCATTTGTCATAATCTATAATTTGAAAAACGAAAAAATTGGCTCGGAATATTTCAGTGGTATCAGAGCCAAGATCTTGCCATCCTGTGAACAAACTGTCTATGAGTGACAGAGAAAAGAGGTACATTGCAAGGGAAGACAAGAAGGTTGGAAAACAGTTCCAGCCCTATCAGGCTCCAGAAGGTCAGACAGCTTCAGAAGTCTTGAGGGCTCATTGGGAGTCTTCTCAGGAAACAGACATGGCAGAAGGTGAGAGATCAGTTGGGGGTAACGAGAGGATTACCAGCAACAGAGATGATAGCGGAAAGGGAAGAGAGAGATCCACCAGTCCGGGACAGAGATTTGAAAGGAAGATGGATGCCCTAATGGATATGGTATCGCTCATGATGGGGAAAGTGGGCCAGAACACCATTCCACAGAACAACACTGGGCATAGAGGAGAGCACAGTGCTTCCAACCAGCATGATGGACATGCTGCTCATCATACTTCAAACAACACTTATGTCTCAGCCAGGCCATTCAAACCCACCTTTCTGGCACCTGTTAACACTCAGCCAGATCCTGAAGAGAATGCTTCATTCGTGGAGCAGTTGAGACTTGGCCGTGCAGAGTATGATTCTCTCTCTAGCGACATCAAGATGGATATGTCCTACAATGACTTTATGGATCATTAAAGGAAAAACAAAGGACAAGGGAGACATTATGATCAAAGAAGACCATCAACTCAAGGAGACTTGTACCAAGCTGTCAACAAGGTTACACTTCCACACTTTGACGGGAGTGATACCAGTTCAGCTCGAGCTTGGATACAGAAGTTGGATAACTATCTAGCTCTCAGACCCATGGCAGAAGAAGAGGCGATCAAGTTCGCTACGCTACACCTTGATGGGGTGGCGCACGAGTGGTGGTACCATGGCCTAGTTACTTTGGGTCATCGGTCAATCACAACTTATGATGAGTTCACTACTAGGCTCATCGAGAGGTTTGAGAAAAAGGACCCTGAAATACATTTCAGAGAACTTGCACAGTTGAGGCAGTATGGCACAATTGATGCCTACATAGCGGAGTTTCAGAGACTCTCAGTCATGGTGACTGGAATCACGGAGAGGAGATTGGTGATCCTTTTCAGTGAAGGTTTGACAGAACCACTCAAAGGTTGGATTAAAGCCTTTGATCCACCAACCCTACAGGAGGCCATGAAGAAGGCAAGAAACATGGAGTGGGCTGCTCCTAAGGCAAAGTTTCAATCCAATTCCCCCTTTCAGAAAAGGGATAAGGGGAAAAGACCTCAGCATAGACCTCCTTTGAGACCTCAACATGAGTTCAAACATCATAATCCCCATGTCACAAGATTGGATCTGGAGACCCTGAACGAACTCAGAAGAAAGGGGTTGTGTTTCCGGTGTAGGGGAAAATGGTCTCAAGATCATGTTTGCCCTAAGGGAGTTAAATTCAATCAGATTGAGTACTATTCTGCTGGTGAAAGTAGTTCTGATTTTTCAGACCAGCAATCTGATTTTGAAGAAAGTGAAGTAAAAAGAGCTCCAGAAGAGTCCGAAAATGAGAAGGAAAGTGGAGGAGTCTTGGCTCAACTTTCGAGCTTCCAAAGAAACGAATCCTTCAAGGTTCGAGGGATGATCAAAGGGCAGCGAATCGTTGCTTTGATCGACACTGGAGCAACACATAACTTCATTGATGAAGTTGTGGTAGCAAAGAAGGGGCTGCAAACAGAGGAGTTTGAAGGTTTCAAGGTCATGGTTGCCGATGGATTCCATATTTCATGCACCAAGAAAATCTCGAACATGACCATGCAATTGGGAAACTACGAAGTCAAGGATGACTTCTATGTAGTCCACATTGGAGATACTGATGCCGTTCTAGGCATTCAATGGCTGCGTTCACTTGGGGAGATCTCTTTGAATCTACAGACTATGGAGCTCAAGTTTCAATCCGATGGGAAGAAAATAGTTCTAAGAGGAATGTCCAATGGGGGCCCTCGGGTTGTGTCATTCAAAAGAATGGCAAGGCTGATCCGTCACGATCAAGCTGAGTGGGTTGCAGAGTGCATGATCCTTCCTGCTAGTCCGGTTGAGACTAAAAGAGACTATCCTCTTGATGTTCAGTCTCTACTCACAGAGAAGAGCAAAGTCTTTGCTGATTTGCCTCCTGGACCTCCACCTGAACGGGGTTCAGAACATATCATAGAGCTCAAGGAAGGAGCTAAACCGGTGATTACAACTCCATATCGATACCCCAAGAGGCAAAAGGATGAGATTGAGAAGAACATTCAAGAACTCTTGGAGATGGGTTTCATTCGCCCAAGCAAGAGCCCCTTTGCTTCTGCAGTGGTTCTTGTGAAGAAGGATGGTACCATGCGCATGTGTGTGGACTATCCTGCTTTGAATCAAAGCACAATCAAAAGCCGATACCCCATTCCGAGGATAGATGAGCTCATTGATGAGCTACATGGGGCCAAGTTCTTCTCGAAGATCGATTTGAGATCGGGTTACCATCAGATTCGAATGAGAGGATCTGATGTTGAGAAGACAGCTTTCAGATGTCACTATGGCCATTTCGAGTTTCTAGTCATGCCATTTGGATTGACTAATGCTCCGGCTACCTTCTAGTCTTGCATGAACCGAGTTTTTCAGAATCAGTTAAGGAGGTTTGTGTTGATGTTTTTTGATGACATTTTGATTTACAGCAAGACTTGGGAAGATCATCTCAAGCACTTGGAGGAAGTGCTTAGTATCCTGGAATCTGAGAGTTTGTTCGCAAAAGCATCCAAATGTGAATTTGGAATGGAGGAGTTACTGTACCTTGGCCACATAATCAGTGCTGAGGGAGTGAAGGTGGATCCTGAAAAGATCAAAGCAGTAGTGTTGACGTGGTTTTTGTGACCGCACCAATGCAGAATAAAGTCGCCAACGGCTACCCTATTCTCTCTTGATCAAAGTATTCCGCATGCTAAGATTGCAAGAAAGTTCATGCGTTCAACTCCAAGGTTCTTTCAGTGCGAATAGGCTCAATTTGGCTTGATGTGATTTGCTGGTATTTCAAGGGGACTTACGGAATTGTTCAGCAGCGGAGAAGGAATTAAAATGCTCGAAAGATTTGTCTATGAAGCGCGAGTTTCCTATTCTAGTCAGAAAGTACTGAATTGAAATGAGGTAAGGTTAAGAAGATTCTAATCTACTCTAAGGTGTGGGATATGGAGCTCAACTTCAGCAAACTTCTAACCGGACTTCGCTTTGCCTCACATCGGACAGCTTCCACGGAGTCGGTGCAATCTTCAAGGGAGATGACTAAAGATGTTCAAACCACCATTTGACACGAAGATACCATCACAACGACGCATACCATCATTCAAACTGTGATTGAAGTTAAGTGCATGATATTCCAGTTGACCACACAAGGCGCATTCACCATCAGCAAATACACTAGTGGTATGGATAGACGAAGTTGCTTAGATCAAACACCACATTCCACAATTACTATCTTCTACTTGCATGAAATGAAACTTATTCTACTTTAAGTCACTACTTGAATCAGAAGGACGAAGAAACCTTGCTAGCTACTCACAACAAAGACGAAGTTCACCATCAATGAAAAACTCTTTTATTGAGAGAGTGTTCACAACAATTTCTTACAAAGTTTCCAAGGGGAAAACTTTCCCTCTTCTTCAAACTACACTATCAATCTATACTAAGTTACTCCTAAGCTATCACCTAGTTGTCTCTCTACTCCGACTTCTACTCTAATTCTACTGTCTACTCTCTTACAAATGAGGGGGACTCCCCCTTTATATAGCTAGCCAAGTCCCAAAAGACGGCTAGGGTTACAATCAATAGAGTGGCCAGAATCGTGCCACCTCAGCCCTAAACAAAATTTGCCCTAAAAACCGCCACAAAGGAGAGTGGGGTAATAAATGCGGCATTAATGTCCACCACCCTTCTAGAAGATTCCAATTTTGAAACGCGTTCACACTGCCCTTGATCTTCTTCCTTGACGTTTGCTCTTTAACTTCTTTGTCACTTGAGCTAACACCTAGCCAATTTCTTGCAACTTTTTCTTCCTTCATGTGAAACTCAAAACTTTATCTTCCTCCGAAGGTTGTAATATCATCGTGCTTCACCACTTCAAGTCATCGCCATTTGGTCTCGACGTTTCTTCTGCAAAATAAGCAAGAAGAGGAGCATTAGAACACTTCATAATATAAATTCACTTTACTTACCTGATTTCACACTCGAACTCCCGAGGGTTCATTGTCTTCACTAGCCAACTTTGCGTTCTTCATGATTTTCCAACATCTTGACTTCAACTGTATCCCCTTTACTTTTCCAGCTGAGGTGCTCGCAATTTTGATCTCGTTCATCTCTGGCTCAGGAAAATTACCTTCATGAAGAACTTGAGAAAATTCACCTAGGAAGTTCCTTTCAACTTCATCGTCTGGAGAATTTCACCTTGAAAACACATTTTCTTCATTTTGCCTTAGAAATTTTTTCAAATTTCCCTTAGGAAAATTCATCAATCCGGTGCTCATCCAAAATCTTCATCCTGAAGGCCGCAGCGAAGCATGGAAGACTTTAAGATCAACTCCTCATCGATAATCTTCAATACCCAGAAGAAAATTTCCTCCAGAACGCGTCGAATCCATGGGTACCCAACGAACGGGTTCATTTAATTTTCTGGAATTTTGAACCTTGGAAAAAAAATAATTTTCAACAATTTATTTCATTTCTTCATCCTTCTGAGAATTTTGTTGCTCTGACTTGAAAATTTTTATGTTGACCCTGTGCAGCTGGCATCCGCTAACTTTTCACTGGCAACTTCATCCATGCTTCTGAAAAAATTTATCATCCTCCAAGCCCAGGCGTAAATAGAGGGTCACACTTCGAGTTTTACATACTTAGAATATTTTTTTATCTCTCCACAAATCAAAGGCGCAGTCAAGGGGTTGAGGTTCAAATTTTCATACTTAGCATATTTTCTAGCTCAACGCCTTGGAATCTTTTACTTTGCATGCATCACGCCTTGGAATCTCCACTTGCCTTCTAATACCTTGAGGGCGCATATGGCTAGGCAAGCTTCTAGTTTTCTTAACTTAGAAAATTTCAAGGACTTCCCTCCATGACTTAGGCGTATTTAGCCTCTTGAAGTCTCATTTTTCATCACTTGATCAAATTCACCAACTTGTTTTCATCCTTTCCCAGGGCGCATTTGGACCTCTCTACTTCAAATTTTTTCACACTTAGAAAATTTTCTAAGTCACCTCCTTGCTGGGCGCACTTCATACCTGGCACTTCCATTTTACAACACTTAGAAAATTTTCAAGTGTCTTTCTCCTTAAGGCGCATTTTAGACCTTGTGTTTCTAATTCGGGTTTCTTAGCATTTCTTTAACTCATCTCATCAAGCCAGGGCGCATTTGGAGGGTCCTTCTTCAAATTTTAAAACACTTAGAAAATTCTTAAGTGCCTTCTTCACCCTGGGCGCAAATGAGCATGGCTACTTTCATTTTCCATACTTGGAGAAATTCTAACTTATCCTTTTCAAGTCCAGGCGCATATCAGAGGTCATGCTTCAAATTTAAAATATCTAGAAACTTTCAAGATCTTCTCTTCAAGGCTAGGCGCATTTTGGACCCCCTACGTCCAATTTTCGACACTTAGAATATTTTGAAATCCCTTCCAAAGTTGGGCGCAAATCATAGCTTGAGCTTTTAATCTCCATGCCTTAGAAGATTTCTCCAGTTGATATTTCCATGAGGGCGCATTTGGAGGTGTAAGGTTTCAATTTGCAGCACTTAGAAATTATTTCATCAAGCTTTAACCTCAAGGGCGCATTTAGTATGTTGGACTTTCAGTTTGATACTTAGACAATTTTTCACTTTCAGCACAAGGGCGCATTTGCATGGGTGAACATTCAATTTCTACTCCTTGGCGGACTCTTGCTATGTCATTCTTCAAGTAGGGCGCAAATCGCTAGCTGGACTTCAAATTTCGAGCACTTAGAATATTTTTAGTCAGCTTGAAGCTCAAGGGCGCATTTTACCATAGGAGCTTCCAATTTTCGTACTTAGAATATATTTCATCAAGCTTTAACCTCAAGGGCGCATTTTACCCATGGAGCATCAAGTTGTCAACACTTAACACATTTCCAGCCTCCCTCTTCAACTAAGGCGCATCTGGGGTCTTCTACTTCCAATTTAGCAGACTTTGAGAAATTTTCAACCTCCTTCAGGCTTGCAAGGGCGCATTTTTCTAGTGGAGCTTCCAATTTTCATGACTAAGAAAATTTCAAGACTCTTGCCAGCTTGAGGGCGCAAATGGAGGGGTCTTCTTTCATTTTTCAAACACTTCAAGAATTTTGATCTGTCTTTGGCCTTTTAAAGCAAGTTTTGATGCTGGACCCAAAAATTTATCAAACTTGGTGGATTTCTTGCCCTTTGCCAAATTTAGGGTGTTTTGATCATGCCAACCCTAATTTGCTATTTTTAGAAAGTTTGTCAATTTTTTGCACTTCAAGCTAATTTCAAGCTCCAAAAGGCTGGATTTTGCTTTGTTCGGATCTCGAGATGTGGTTGAGCTGTCGGGCCCTGATATCTGCATGCACCTGCTATTTTTAGAAACCTGCTAAAAATAGTAAATGCTCAGAAAGTCTTCAAATTTCATGGGTTGAATGCCTAAAGCGTAATGATCATAACTGGATGCTGCTTCTGCCTGGCTGTCGTGTTTTGCCCTTGAATTTAGGAAACCCTAATTGACCTGCTAAAAATAGCAATTATCTGATTCTTCATTCTCCGTAACTCCGTTTATCTTGAAATTCGCGCCAAAGATTACTTATCACATGTTTGTCCTGTACCCGTTGAGATCTGATGCCAGCCTGCTATTTATAGCCGCTTCTGAAGTGACTTACTATTTATAGTAAGTGCTCGTTTCTGAGACTTCCCTATCTCCGTTTGAGTTGAAATTTGGACAGCGCGCTCCTTGCTGGTGAATTTGCCCGTCTATGTCGGCGCTGAGATCAACTTTCTATTTATGGCCTGCATCTGGAACATTTACTAAAAATAGCAGGTTCTCCGATTGCCTTCAAATTTTGCCCGCAGATTCTCGAAAGGATGCTGATCATGATGGATACTTCAGTTTTAGGGCACTTTGTCGTTTGACTCCTCGTTTTTAGCTCTCAAGCTTGAAACCCTAATTTTGTGCATGCTCCTCAGACGAGCTCCGTTTGACCCCGTTTCAGTTGCATGACGATCAGTTTACAGTTCTTAAGTGCTGAGTGGCTGCCCAAGTGATACCTGCTAAAAATAGAAAGCGGCCGGAAAAGTGACCGACCGGCTACCGGATGATTTTGCATGTCATACTGCCTGAAAAATCTTGAGAAACCCAGAAAAACCCAGAAAAATCTCCAACATGCAAACACTGGCCAAAAATAGTAAGTTTCTGAAAAGTGGTCGGTTACACTTGCATGTTATACCATCGCGAAGCTCTTGGAAAACCCAGAAAGAATATGCCGACATGCGCTGAAAACGTTCGTATGCAAACCCTAATATTGGCTTCCGAAGGCTGAGTGCTAAAAGTCATCGTCTCGTTTTGCATGTCATATCACTGCGAAGGTCTCGAAAAACCCACAAGGAATCTCCAGACATGCGTTGAAAAATTCTACATCTAAGCCCTGAAAATTGCCTCTGAAGGTGGAACTGCTAAAAATAGCAAGTTGTCCGTTTTAGTTCAAATTTAACCTGTGAGTAGCCTGATGTGCTCTGGACGCAGTGTGACTGTCAGAATCTCAAATATGCTGAAGGATTGCCTGTAATTGCACACTTACTAAAAATAGTAAGTAGTCAAAATCTGATGAAAATTCTGTAGAAACCTGCTGGAAGCATACTAACAACAGTGTTAGTCTCAATTTTCAATTTATTCACCTCATTTGACCCCAAATTGGCAAGGAAACTCAAAACCCTAATTTCTAGACTTAGCCAAAATTTCAAGTTTAAACTCAATGGCGGGCACAATCCCGGAAAGACAGACAGTAGAAAAGAGAGACAACGACAAAACGAACGGAAAGCAAAGCCAAAATTAGGGGGTCCCCATTTGCAATGGGGCGATGTGTGAAAAACGTCACAACAAGTAGTTGATTGGCCACCTCCTGAGAACTTGACTCAGTTGAAAGGTTTTCTGGGTCTTTGTGGATTTTATCGGAGATTTGTAAAGGGCTACTCACAGAATGCTGCTCCTCTTACTGATCTCACCAAAAAGGGAGCCTTTTGTTGGTCAAAAAAGGCTCAAACTGTGTTTGACAAGTTTAAGAGGATCATGAGCTCTTGTCCGATTCTGGCTATTCCGGATTTCTCCAAGCCTTTCAAGCTGCAATGTGATGCCTCTGGTGAAGGAATTGGGGCTGTCCTGATGCAAGACAAACATCCTATTGTATTTGAGAGCAGAAAACTGAGAGGTGTTTAAAGAACATACTCTATCTATGACAAGGAAATGCTTGCCATTATGCATGCATTAGCCAAGTTCAGGCAGTATTTGGTGGGGAACAAGTTCGTGGTCAAGACTGATCACAATAGCCTCAAACACTTCATGCATCAGAAGGACCTGAACGAGAGGCAACAGAAGTGGGTGAGTAAGTTTCAAGCTTACGACTTTGACATTGAATATGTCAAAGGGAAAAATAATATCGTGGTTGATGCTCTATCCAGGAGACCCCATCTTAGCTCATTGAGTGAGCTTACTGCAGATTGGAGGGACATGTTGCTTGCTGATTATGCCAAAAATCAGTTTGCAACCAGCATTATTGAGGGTACTTTTCAGGATGAAAGGTACAAGGTGATTGAGGGATTGATACACTATAAGGGGAGAATCTTTCTGGTGGCTGATTCTAAGCTTAAGAAGAAGATTCTTTTGACATTTCATGATATTCCGGTTGCTGGTCACCAAGGATTTTTCAAGACATATAGGCAGATCCGAGAAAGGTTTTCTTGGAAAGGATTGAAAGGAGAAGTACAACGCTACATTCAGGAGTGTCCTGTTTGTCAAGTGAATAAGAATGAGCATACATTACCAGCCGGGTTGCTGCAACCACTCCCTATTCCCAATCAAAAATGGGAAAGCATCTCGATGGATTTCATCACAGGGTTGCCCAAGGCCCAAGGGAAGGATTGTATTTATGTGGTAGTGGATAGGCTAACCAAATTTGCTCACTTCTTCGCCATTACCAGCTCTTTTTCAGCAGCCCAAGTTGCAGATCTGTTTTTTCATGAGGTGTTTAGGCTGCATGGGTTGCCAAAAAACATTGTAAGTGATAGGAACAGCAAGTTCCTAAGCACTTTTTGGCAAGAGGTCTTCAAAATGAGTGGTACTGTGCTCACTCCAAGCACTAGTTAACATCCCCAAACAGATGGACAAACGGAAATAGTGAACAAGTGGTTGGAAGGCTACCTGAGAAACTATGTGTCAGAGCAGCAAAGAGCATGGGTTAAGTGACTGCACATAGGCGAGTACTGTTATAATTCTTCATTTCATATGTCGATTAAGATGTCTCCTTTCTTGGCTCTCTATGGGTATGAAGCACCTAGCTTTGCCGATTTGGTGTTTGGTGATAGCAAAGCACCTCAAGCCAAGGACTTGTTGCAGCAAAGTCAAGACATCATGAAATCATTGAAGAATAATCTGCAGATTGCACAGAATCAGCAGAAGATCTATGCTGATCAGAGGCGTGTTGAGCGTTCTTTCGAGGTTGGGGATATGGTTTACCTCCGATAACAGCCTTACAAACAGTCTACTCTCAAGAAGAGTGGAGCTGAGAAGCTCAAACCTTGCTTCTATGGGCCATTCAAGGTCATTAGAAAAGTTGGAGCAGTAGCTTATGAATTGGAGCTACCTTCTGATAGCAAAGTACATAATGTCTTCCACGTGTCTCGCCTCAAGAAGGCACTTGGACATAATGTGGTTGCCTCATCACAGTTGCCACCTTTGGATGATACCTTTGGATGCCTCTTGGCAAGATCTTCTGCTCTGATACTACTGAAATATGCTAACAAATTTTTTGCCACAACTTTTACACAATAACCAACACTTGGCCAATTTGATTAGCGTTAGCGCCAAAACCAAATCTCTATCAAAGCAACTTTAACCAAGAATGCACCCTAAAACCACTTAAGGAAGAGGGACGGGCATATGGTTAGAGGATCCCTATAATCAATAACTCAATACTGAAACTGATACAACTGGAAATGGAAGATAAACTCCACGCCAAGAATGTGCACTCAAGATCCCTTTGAAGGCGAGGTGCTAAAATATGGCGGAGTACTTATTACAAAATGAAAGAAACTTAGGCGGATAACCAGCCATAGAATTTTTAAACTAACTAATTCATCCGTTGCGGCGGGCATCCACTCATGAGTGGGGATTCTTCACTTGACAGTGGGTACAAGAGAGATTAACATTCATTCTCCACACTGGCGGTAAACCATCCAGGGGTACTTAATCTGAAATTTTAACAAATAATTGTAGCAATAACAATGGTTGGATTAGTACTACTAAATCTCAACCTTACAATCAAGGAATCTGCAAATTACAAGTATTACAATGATAGAGAATAATGCTAAAATGTAAAGAATCAATGTTTTACAATGTTTATCCCTCAACTGATGAAGTAAAGGCCAAAAACAGAAAACTAATGCAATCTGATATAAAAATCTGAGTTCTGGAAATTCTGATCAGCAAACAGAAAACACCATGAAATGCTCATAACTTCATCAATATACCTTCAAATTGACTAAAACCTTTTGCAAAGGCTCTCTAGGAGTATGGTGCCCAAGAACAAGTCAGGAAACAACATCAAATCCGCCTCATTTATTTGGCACAAATCCCAATGTGCTCTGAGAAGGTACGGCCTGGCTAGAAGGGCGATTTTGCTATTAAAAATTAGGTTCTTTGAATTTAAATCTCATCTTCTATGAGAAGGGTCGCCCAATGTCAACAGTCACTTAGCACAAATGCCCAAAATGAAATAAAATTTACTCACAAAGTTGTATACAAAATTCACTTTCAACTGCAGATGAACCAGCAACTCAAAAATGATAATAAACTCCAAAATTCTTCAACAAATAGGCTCAATCTGCTAGTCTGGATGAGAAGTAGCAATAAAGCCAATAAGGTGTTGTCTTTCAAACATGAAATTGATTGGAATCTAGGAGGTAAGCATCCCTCGAAGAAATAATCAAAATGTCATTTCGACAGCATAACTTTAGCAGTTAACAATGGATACCAAATGCTGGAGCAAAGCTTCATATTTAAAGAGAATGAGATGACTCTTCAATTTCCCCTCATGGTACGCTAAAAGTCACATTTGAAACTTTTCAAATTTCCAAAAGTTATTAATTCCTCCACAAGATGGCATCCACTTCATGGCAATTAAAACTTCATTAAATATTTAATTTTTCCTTTATCAAGGCGTCCCCCTTCAAGTCCACCTTTTAAACACAACTTGAAGTTATCATCCTAGGCCAAGGGGGTCAACAAAGAAACATAACATTAATTGCTTTGTATTAAATAATTGTCATCACAATTGCATTTTGGAAGCTATACCAAAAATACCAACTACTCCAACAAGAAAGAACAACTGAGGTACTGCCAACAGGCCCACTGCCAAACATAGTATTTACTAAAAATAGTAAACACCAAGAAATGCCACAGAACCTCCAAGCAAAGGAAACCCTAATTTCACTTTTGATCAACCTACGGATTTCCAGAAATAGGCTATCAGTCAAAGAAGAGCGTATGGCCAAAATGGGGACATTACAGATGCCACTACGGACACTATAAGTTTTTAGTGATTGCATTCGGTCTCACTAACGCACCTGCTACGTTTACGTTTCAGTAATGCATGAATCATGTGTTCAATAAGCAGTTGCATAAGTATGTACTTGTATTCTTCAATGACATTCTAATATACAGCAGAACCTGGGAGGAGTCCATGAGGCATTTGGATGAGATTCTTGGTATTATGGAGGCCCAGTCTCTGTTTTCCAAAATATCCAAATGTGAATTTGGACTTACAGAGATATTATACTTGGGACATGTAATATGTGTGTATGGAGTGAAGGTTCATCAGGATAAGATACAGGCAATGCTAGATTGGCCGCCACCTAAGAATGTTTCAGAGTTGTGTGGTTTCCTAGGATTATGTGCATATTACAGGAGATTTGTTAAGGGGTATTCACAGTTAGCAGCTCCTTTGACAGATCTTACACGAAAGGGGGCTTTTATATGGACAGATGAGGCACAAAGGGTATTTGACAAGCTCAAGCAGGCAATGAGCACATGTCTCGTTTTAGCTCTTCCAGATTTCTCTCAGCCCTTTGCTCTAGAGTGTGATGCATCAGGAGGGGGCATAGGAGTGGTACTTATGCAGAACCGCCATCCCATAGCATATGAGAGCAGGAAATTGAGGGATAATGAGAGATTGTACTCCACCTATGATAAGGAGATGCTCGCCATTATGCATGCCTTGGCGAAGTTTCAACAATATTTGGTGGGTGGGAAGTTTGTGGTGAGAATTGATCACAATAGTCTGAAATACTTCTTGGAACAGAAAGAACTTAATGAGCGCCAACAGAAGTGGGTTAGCAAGATTCAAGCATATGATTTTGACATTGAGTTTGTCAAGGGAAAGAAAAATGTTGTTGCTGATGTACTTTCCAGGAGGCCTTCAGTTGCTTCCCTTTGTTCCATGAGTGAGATTTCAGTTGATTGGAAGTTTCAACTTTTGGTTGAGTATTCCAAAAATCAGTTCGCATGTGAGATTTTGGATGGATGGGTCCAGGATGACAGGTACACTATGATTGATGATGTGATACACTACAAGGACAAAATCTATTTCGTTCCTGGATCGAAGCTTAAGGAAAAAATTCTACGAGCCATGCATGATACACCACTAGCAGGACATCCAGGGTAGTTCAAGACATGCTATATTCGTAAGTGTGTGACTTGCCAACAGAACAAGTCAGAGCATACTTTCCCAGCTGGGCTTCTACAGCCACCATATTCCAGAGCAAAAGTGGGAAGGTATATCGATGGATTTTATTACTGGTCTTCTGAGAGTTCAGGGGAAGGACTATATATATGTGGTTGTTGATAGATTGACGAAGTATGCACACTTTTTTTCTATTGCAGCCAATTTCACTGCTTCACAGGTGGCAAAGTTATTCTTCCGTGAGGCATTTCGTCTCCATGGACTCCCCAGGACCATTGTTAGTGATCGGGATAGTAGATTCATGAGTATATTTTGGCAAGAGCTATTCCGACTTACGGGTACAGAGTTGACCTCCAGCACTAGTTACCACCCTCAAACTGATGGGCAAATGGAGATCGTCAACTAGTGGGTGGAGGGATATTTGCATAATTATGTTTCGGGTCAGCAGAGAGCATGGGTGCGTTGGTTATATTTGAGCGAGTATTGTTATAATACTATTCATCATATGTCTATTGGCATGACTCCCTTTCAAGCTTTATATAGCTATGATGCTTTATCATTTGTGGATTTGGCGCTAGGTGATAGCAGAGTGCCTAGAGCACGAGAGTGGCTTTAGGACAATCAGGATATCCTTAAGGCACTTAAGGATAACATTCAGCAAGCACAGAATCAACAAAATCTTTATGCTGATCGACACAGGATTCAGAGGACCTTTGAGGTTGGTGATATGGTTTTTCTGCGTCTACAGCCCTATAGGCAAAGTACACTCAAGAGAAGTGGGGCTGAAAAGCTCAAGTAGAGATTTTATGGACCATATAGAGTTCTCCGGAGGATTGGGGAGGTTACTTACGAGCTTGAGTTACCCTCGGAGACCAAGATACATAATGTTTTTCATGTGTCTTGTTTGAAGAAGGCTTTGGGGTAGCACGTTACTTCATCACCAGATTTGCCTCCCTTGGATGAGGAGGGTCGGTTGATACTAGTTCTTGCAAAGATTCTTGATATGTGGGAGAGGACGTTGAGGAACAGAGTTATCAGAGAATATTTGGTACGATGGAAGGACTTGTCATTGAAGGATGCCACGTGGGAAGGAGATATAATACTTCAGCATCCAACTTTGCAATTCCTTGGGGGCAAGCAATCCCAGGAAGGGAGGACTGTAATGTCCCTTCCTTAGGCATTCAGATCTGAGCAGAGGTTGACCTATTACTAAGGTTCCCGTAGGTCAACAGTATGGATGGGGACCCATTCCGGGGTTGTGGAACCTTATCGGGAGCTTTCCAAGCCTTCAGTTTGTGATTCAGAGGTTGAATTCAAGGTTACTTGGGAAATATTTCAGTTGTCTCTAATGGATTAGTGAAGGGGTGAATAGTAACCGAAAAATAGAAGGTGGAATAGTAAAATGTGCACCCCCTTGTGCCTTGAAACCTAGAGAACTTGGGGCTTTTAAAAACAACTTTAATGATCAAAATGAAGGCCTCTTTGAAAACCTACGCCTAGCTTAAGGAGATAAAGCAATTTCATTAAAAGACTTAAAAGGTCTTCATGATGTTAATCAAAAAGGAACCCTAAAAGGGGCGCCCACTCTGGGGAATAGTGAAAAGTGTATAGAATGAACTTGAGGCTGACATTTTCATCATCACAAGTTATAATTTTCAGAGCAGCTTGCAGGTTGGAGCTCAAGGAGGGTTTCTACATGCAGTTTGGCCTTCCAGGAACGAAAACTCTTGGGAGAAGGGAGTGTTGGATGTAGCCCCAGCATTCTAGACGGTAAAAACAGCTTATGAAGGTTTTCTTAACAGTTTGGTAGCTAGTTTGGAGGAAGAATATTGCAGATTAGTCCATTTCGAGGACAAAAATTTACATCATATTGCAGATCAGTCCTTTTAGAGGGCATTTCTAGCATCTTTCAGTAGTTGCACAGTCAGCCACACCTTTGTTTGGCATTTGGGCTTCAAACCCTAAGTGCTAAATGAAGTTTTTGAAGTTTTGGAGCTGAGAAGTTTCATACAGCAATGGCACAACTCCTCTCACACCTGGAAACGAATTGGGTAGTCATTTGTAGAGCTGGAAGACTTCAAATTTTCTGTATCAGGGTTATATCAGACCTGAAATTTCAGTTGCAACCTTGTAAAAAGTCATTTCCTGGTCTTTGGGTGAATGGGTATGTTGCAGTTGGCCCATATCTATGTAATTTCAGTCTTTTAATTAATAGAATCATTGCATGTTTGGTTATTTTTCCTTTATCAGCATTGTACATGTCATGCATTTCGCATAAAACTCAGAAAAATAACCAAAATCAAAAAATTCAAATCAGATTGAAGAAGGAATCTTTTAGTCATACAATCGATATCTATACAATCAAAGGGTCATACAACCAACATCAATACCAGAACTATAAAATACATGGTTTCAATACCTCACATGGTTTAAGATCATAGCTATGCCTAAAAGATCTATGATTTACTAAATATGATAACAAGATGTCACATCTCATATTCATCTCGCATTATGCCTGCATTCCATCTTTTATCCCTCTAAAACATGCAAACCAGCTATCCCTGGAATGTTTTAAACATTCAAACAGAAATAGGGGACAGTTTAAAGCATGTTGTAATATCTAAAATATTCTTGCAAACTAGAACGTACAAACTGCACTAAATCTGTAAATATTATTGATATCCATACTTCTTGCTAATATTTTTAGAGGGCATACAACTTTCCACATCAGTATATTAAAATATACAAAACAAAAGTACCATATATTGTATGATTCTTTCTCCGTAATTCAGATATAAACTACATACATGGTCATACACTCTAATGTATATGTCATACGAATGTATGATAAACACACAGGTACACTAGCATTAAAGGCTGACCAGTGAGGGGCAAATTGAGGTAAAAAGAGATCCCATCGCATAAACAATACAGTCCACTTTACTCAACTGCTCCAACACCGTATCATTGACAGCTGGGAAGACCTACAATGCAACAACAGAAATAGCTTTCAAAACTATAGAGAAAGTTCCTTCATATGCCTGAAGCATGACAATCATAAATTATTACCATACACAAATTATCCATTCTTGCAAAGCATCACAAAAAGAATTTTTTTAAGATTAGCGAACCCATATGATAGAAGTTACGTTATCTCTTTCAGTGGATCATAACGTTAAGACAAACAAAAAAGTTGCATCAATAAACATGCCAAAGATAAAGAATTTCTTAAAAATTCCTAATTTGACAGACGTATTTTTATCTGATTTAACCAGAATGTCATCTTATCTAATTGTGCATCATTGAGAGTGGAAAATTATAATCTTTCATAGTGAATTTATATAACCATTGCTGATCCATAAGGATCCAGAAAAGATAACATATAAGCAGAAGGATTCACTTCAAAAGTTTCATGCTTCAAAACACCTCAAAGGAACTAGCAGTACGAACTTGTGGTTCCGTCAGTGGGTGGTTTCAAAACACCTGTTTGCTTAAGGGTGACATTTTGAAACTGTTAAGTCTCATGAAAGTGGTAGTTGATCCAAATTCAACATATGAGAAGATGAACCATTTAATCTGACTTTGTCTCTTCATTTTCAGGAAAGATCTTTTGGTGCAGAGTTAGGTATAATACCAGCTGAAAGGTGAGGTCGAGTACTCGACAATAAGGACAACTAAAATTTGTATATCTCATCTCTGTACTTGCTTGTTCTGAGCAATAATAATCAGATATACAAGCATTTGCCACTTACAACTGGTTTTTCCCTACGTCACCGTGTCCTTCATATTTGACCCGGGTACATATGTGGGTCTGGTATTGGTCCTGGTACAGTGCAGGTTCATCCCCGGCTGCACCCAGGGTATTGCCTGGGCACCTGGGCAGTACCCTGGGCATACCCAACACTAGCCACACAATCTAGGAAGAGAAAAACAACAGCAGTTACAAAATTAGTTCATGAAAGGAGTATGACACCATCAATTACTACATATGATATTGTTTTCTAATGAATTCCAATATAAAGTCGATATTGTCTTGGTAGACCAAGAGTTTATAACCACAGTTTAAAAAAAGATTGAGCTATTGTGTCCAATTGAACATGTGTAGATGGTATTAACTGATCCTAATGAACGCATCATTCCATCATTTGCTCTTTCATTTGATCAGTACTATCGTAGGAGGGGGGGAAAGACAATGTTTGGGCCAGATTGTAAATCTGACATCATCCGTGAATCCGCACACAAGATCTTCAACATTGACCCTCTACACCTACATTGACCCTTTTTGATTGACTCTTCTTAAATGTGGTTATTTGATGTTGTTGACCAAAGAGCTCTACTATATTGACTAAGTTGACCAAAGATCTTTGCTACATAAAAACACTAACTACTATACCACTTAAGTTGACTATTTTGACTGCGTACTATGCTGCATTAGTGCAATATTCTACTTTTCACTGAGTCATGATCAATATTGATCAAGAAACTAGTAAGGTATGCAGGCTTCTTTGAGTTTTTAATTCTCTATTATGTTGTATTCTATTTATTAGCAATTATGAGTATCATTGTTCTTATAATGTATAATTTTGAACAATATTATTATATTTAATATATAATATATATATATTCTCGTGCCTGTACCCAAGGGAAAAAAAAATTGTCGTCCGCCATACCAAGTTCTAGTACCCGTACCCGAACTGGTACCTTAGGCTTTTCCCCTTCCTGAGGTTTTCTAGGATAAAAATTGTGTTGCATTGCAAAACTTCTTTACTTTCAACTCTATCTTTTCAGTTTCAAACAATTTTCAGACCTTTAATTATCTATCATTTGAGAGATTCAAGTAGCATAGAAATACAGGTGTGCGATTTGTGCATTTCTACTATAAAATAGAGCATTGGTATATGGGCATTATGAAGTATGGAAATGATGCCTTCAAAGGATAAACAATTACTACATTGCAATCTAGAAAACTTTACTAGATGTGGAATAGAGAGGTAAGAATGAAGAACCTAAATAATTTGAATGCACAAGTGTCCACCATGTAAAGCAATATGGAAAGAGATCAGTCCTCTATGATCTCAATGACACATGCCCTAGCCAAAAAGTTTGATACTGAAGATGATGGAGAAAAGAAAGAAAGAAAGAAAGAAAGAAATTATATTAATGTCCACAAATGACCAAAAGTAGGTCAATGGGACTCAAGAGTACAACAGGTTACTATAGAAAGTTCTAGGAAAAGAAGCCTAAAAAGGCCCCAAAAAGGGGAAGAACAAAACCAAAGAAATGCAAAACAAAGGACCACCCACACAAGTGTCCAAAAAACTAGTACATATAGCCAAGAAAGGGAAACAAAAACACCAACGAGCAAACATTGAGGAAAATTAGAGATCATCAAGTATCATTGTCCAAACCAAGAATTGTGATACCATTGGTGCCATTACTAATCACTATGAAGGGACCAATTCAATATCTAATAATGCTCGTCAAGGAGGGTCAAGTAGGTTACTCCCCCTAGAATCAGATCTGACATCCAAAGCTGAAGTAACCGAACTACGGATGCAATTACTCGCTATTTTTTAGCTTTAGAACGCCTGCCTTGGTGGGAAAAAGTACTCACCCAAAGGGAACAATTCAAACCAGTGACGAGCTAAATGCCAAGCTAATCCCAACCGGTATATAAATTTGAATGTTGAGGAAAATCATCATTACAGGTGCTCCTATAGACAAGCAGGTGATACTCTTTGTATGGGTTGATCTTGCCTCTCGTGTGGTCATCTGAACAGGGACCCTAATTACGAACCAATCTATGTAAAATTCAAAAACCATGCTATTTGTTGGTACAAGAGGTCAAACGTCTAAATCTGTCCCACATACTTGTGGTTCTTAGTAGAGATGAAGAGTTTGTCATGGGAGATTCATGAAACTCGAAATTTGGTTGACCCGTACAAGTGAGTGTCAAGGAGGGGAGCCAGTCTGGTCAAGCTTCTAATCATCCGCTCTGAATAAGTGCAGCTAGAGAAATCCAAGTGGGAATTCAACAAATATTGTCTTTTCTATCCCAGGGTTGTACAATTTGCAATTCAATCAAACACATTGTTTGAAATCCAAAATATTGAAAACAAACATTCAACAAGGTCATCAAATTCCAAACCCTTTAGAAAGACCAAATACCTTTGAAAAGTCCAAGTATTATTGCTTGTCCCTAGGGATTCTATCCTTAAGAGGCTTTTAAATATTTGTGCCTATATCTCAATTTTCTCTCTGTAAAGTCAACATTAGGGAACTATTGCCTTGATTCTCTTAATTTCCACATAATGGACCTTGTGGGATGAAAAGGAGTTAAGACATAGACATTCAATTTGAAACATAAGCAAGACATTGGATGTGGTAAAAGAAATTCATTAATCAAGATGAAATCAACTGAACCCCACACATGTGCTTGTTTATCTTTTGTCTTATGGTCTTTTGAGCAAACATTGATCTTTTGGTTTGAAGTACTCTTAGGGAAAAGCATGTTCTTCAAAACCTTGGTCTTGTAAACAAGTCCCTCTTAGGTTCATTTAAGATCAAAACAACCAATCATTTCATCCATCTCAAATATCAATCAAATCCCATCTCACAAACAACTTTTGAACCATTGGAAAAATCATTCATACTAGACTTTTGGTAAAATCCTTCAAATCAGCATCAAAATCACCTTGTTTGGCTAAGTGTGTGTGGGTGAATCCTTCCTCATACATCTAGTTAAATTATCATCCTTGTCTACAAATTTATTCCAAGATAACATCCAAAATCTTGGGGTTTATAAGTCCATTATCCAAATCAAATCAAATCAAATCCAAATCAAAATACCCAAAGCATTCTAAAGTATACTATTCCTCCAAGGGTCTTAAAAGTTCAACACCCATATCATTCACCCCTTTCATCCTTCATCTGATCATTGGTCTTAAATTCCTAAGAGGTCAACAAGGTCAAAACATAAGAAGAACATGGAATACAAACTTGCTCCATATATCATGAGTGATCTAAATCAACCAAACTATCAAAGCCTTACAATGCCGATTGATTATCAAAACTCACATTTATACAATCCATACATGGGATCATTATCTCCTACAAACCTCAATGGTACAACAAATGCAAGTATACCCAATCTAAATTTTGGAGCACCTTTACCTATTGTAGATTTAAATCAAAGTCCAAACCTTAAAATCTATCAACCAAATAATCAATGCATGAGTCTTCAACAAAACAACATTATCCCACCAAATCCATACATGACAAATGTGAATATACCAAGCACAAGTTCACCAAACATGAACATTTCAAATCCACACTTGGTAAACTTTGGAATAGATATGTTTGTGAATCATACAAATGTTGTTCAAAGTCCAAAAAATATGTTAACTCCATGTATTGATCCAATTCAAGGTAACGCCATGCAAAATCAAAGCAATGTGTTTCCAAACAAAAACAATGTTCAATTTCAACCTATAATGCCAAATCTATACATCATCCCAAATATGAACATTGTCCAAAATCAATTTGTCCATGATCCCATACAAACAGCACAATTATACATTCCAAATATGCTTGAACAAAAACCAAATCAACTATATCAAGGGTGTCAAGATCAAAATCAAGATCAAATTTTGCGAGATCATATTGCTATACTTAGAAAATTCATTGATTCATATCACCAAGAGACATCTTCACCCCAAAATCAATACACTCTTCCATTGGTTAAACCATGTCATCAAAGCATTGAGTTGTGTCACAACCACCTCAAGAACAATATCTCCAATGTCAAGAGGTTGGATATCAAGATCAACAACATCAACAACAAACCCAATCACCCCATCTCAAAGATCAGTCATCACATCTCCAAGATCAATCACAACTATCCATCAATGAGTACCTTGAAGATATTTCCACTTCATCCAACGATCAAATCAACATATATCAAGAGTCACTTTTCAATCATGATCAAAATCCACTAAAAATACCCAAAAATCATCCAATTCAAGAAATGTTAACATCATTTGATCCTATGGTTGAAAACATTGAAAATCTCTCCACCACAATTCTTGAAAACAATGATCAAGATCTATCCATCAATAAGAACCTTGAAGATGTTTCCACCTCATCCAACGATCAAATCAACATGCATCAAGAGTCACTTTTTAAACATGATCAGAACCCCTCAAACAATGATCTATTTCAAGGAGTGTTAGAATTATTTTCTCCTATTTGCATAAACCAAGATCCATCCACCAATGAGAATGTTGAAAATACCTCTACATCATCTAATAAGCTAGAGGACATATCTCAATAATTCATTCCAAATCATGATCAACATCTTTCACCAGAGTCTAGCAATGATCCTTTCCAAGACATATTGACATCCTGCAACCTCATGGTTGTAGATTGTTGGCGTTTAAATTCGCACCTCTGGAATGCGGATTTGAAAACGGACAGCTATGCACAGATAAACTGCTCTTCAAATTAGGAGGGGAAGCTCCCTCTTGCTGATGGTGTTTGAAAGAAAGTAAACTAAAACTAAGTTGCCTATCTTTTTGGATCAGCTTAGAGCACAAGGTTTTTAAAACACAAACGCCGCAGCTGAGATTTTCTGACGACGACTGAATCTAGATAGAATTATCCATGACTGACGACACTTCAACGCAAGTTGCAACAATAAAGATCAAGCAAGTAGAACACTCAATAACGGAAATCAGGATTTTAGACCAAGGCAAAAGAGGCTCATGATTTTATTACTCAAATCTCTAAAACAAGGCTCACTTCTAACATGCCTAAAACAAGAAATTGCAGCTAAAGAGGCTTGCAAACTTATTCTTAACACAATAGAAAACAGCAATCTCACTAACTCCTTGTTGGCTAAAAAGGCTCAACAATTTGCTTATCATGCCAAATGAACAATACTTTGAGCAACAAATAGAAGGCACAATAGGCTCCTCGGGCCAGTTTTGTTCACTAGCACGGGGTTTAACTAATCGAACTCAAACCTAATAACAATTTGTCGCGAATTTGGTATGACAATAACCGCAAGAACTAAAATGAGCAAAGGCTCTTATTTATAGAGAAGCAGAGGGGAGTAGGGAACCCTAAAATCTCCTTTGCGGCCATTAGAATCTAGGGCTTGCTCAACAAGCAAGCTTTATTACTAAATCTAGAAAGAAGAAACCCTAGGAAAGCGTAGTGCTTTCGAAACGCTAACTATTACATCTTATCTTCTTTCTATCCTCAAAGAATGGACAAGAATTATTCCAAGAATATGTTGCTGGAAAGAAAGCTTCTAGAAGAAAGCTGCTTTAAAGCTCGATCACATCCGCTAGGAAGTTAGAGATTGTGTCCCGGTTCGGTGCATCTATGCTATCAACAGCAAAGCACCGCTTTTCAAGAATATCTTCAACATCTGCAATAGATCTCAGGAAATCTTCGACCTCATTGGCCGCTTTATTGAACTTTGCTGACATCACTGAAATATGGCCTATCCTTCCGCCAACAAGACTGCAACTATGAACAACATTCTGGAACTGAACTTGCACTTCCTCAAGCCCGACGTTCTTGGGCAATATCTTATGTTTTTCTTTCATCCATCTCTGTGCAATCTTCTTGCTATATTTATCTTTATGCATATTCCACATCCTTTCACATTCATCCCTTGAAAGAGTTACGCTTTCAGGCCACGGGGGAATGGAAAAACACCTTTCGACCATATCAGGCTTTAGACTACAAATCAATCTACCGTCTGCTGACTGGATCTCCCTAGTAGCTGGGCTGTAATGCTTAATGCCACGGCTTAACTCATGCCTGAACTGATATAGGAATAGACGCTTTGCTGGGCGTAGGAGTCCGTAATGTCCTGTGGTTCTGATTGAAGTGTTGCCTCGCTTCTCTCCAAGGCATGTAGATCGAACACCGGCTTGACATGATGCAAGTCTATCTCAGCTGTTTTGATATAATTGTGAAAGAGAGCTGATTCGGACTTGAAAACATTAGGAGTGTACTCCATTTCAGAAAACTCGAAGAATGACTGTAAACTCGCCTTGGTTCAGACAAGTTTTGAACAATTTCTATTTTTAGAATGCTGATTTTGTAATCTAAATCCACAAATTTTTGAGAAATTCTTCGAGATATGGCTTGTCTTGCATTATCGATGCAAGACAACCTGCATCAGTCTCGCTTTTGAAAACTTTGAATTTTGCCTGAAAAAGCAGCAAACCCTAATTTCTTCAATTTTCCCGAAAAAAGCTGGCATCTGGGTTTTGTTCAGAATATGATTAGAAATGAACCCAGTTGATTGGATTTGCAAAACCCTGACGTTTGATCGAAAAAGCAGCCAACCCTAGGTTTTTGAACTTTCTTGAAAAAAGCTGCGATATGGGTTTTCTTCAGAAAACTGATTGGAAAGGACCCAGATGGTTGAAATTTGAATGCACTGAGGTTTTTACTGACATGCAAAATAAAAGCACTTGCTGCAACTTGATGAAGTTTTTGAAAAATTCTTCAGAAGGTTGAGGCAAAAAGACCCAGATGACTGAAAAATTAAAAGCCTTATCCTTCAGCTTATCTTCTAGAACAAGAAGAATGAAAAAGCAAGGGTTTATGCTTGTTGGTCTAAAAAATCTGATGTAAAACCAGCAACTATGGATTCTTGAATCACAAAAATTCTTCAAACTTGCTGCTCCAACTTTCTCCTCTGGATGTTACCTGCAAAAATAATGAAAAATACATTGAAAAGAAGTGTTAAATAAACTTAGGGTTTGATTTAGGTTTTGCTTTCTTTTCTTTTTTTTTGCTTTTATCTTCAAAACCCTAAATCTCAGCCCCTTGAACCTGGACGCCATCCTTCTCTTGCAAATTTTGAAATTTGAAAATTCTTGAAAATATTCTAAGGCATGAAACTTTGGGCATCTTTCTCCAAGAGGGGCGCTTATTTCCACCAGTGTTAGTCAAAATTTCAGCTTTTTCAACTTTCCTTCATTTTAACATGCTACTTCGCCTCTGATTTCTCGTTGACAGATCAACCCGACAAACGAGCTGAGTGGTTCACGCCGGAGCCTGACTGAAACTGAGAAGGATGTTCTGAAGGCACCTCATGCTAAAAACTTGATTTTGACCTCCGAATTCATGGGAGGCTTTTCCTTCTAGGGGCGCTCAACTTCTTCAGTGTTAGTCATTTTTCTGATTTCCAAGTTCTTCCTTCTCCCTTTGATTTTCTGATGAATCCTCGATTCCGGGAGCAACGCTGATCCAACCGACTGTCTGAATATTTCGTTGGATAGCCAGACTGATTTTGATGAGGCACTCTTTGGATGCTACTTCTGCAAATTCCATCATTTGAAGGCCTTAAAGTTTGGGCGCCCTTCTTCAACTGGGGCGCCCACTTCTACCAGACTTAGAAATTTTTTCAATTTATTCATGTCTTTCACTTCTATGGGCGATCTTGTTGAATTTTGAGCTTCGAGCGTCGGATTGATGAAAGTTTGGACTCGTTGCGAAGCTGAGAGGATTTTAGGAGGGGTCTTCTAGAAACACTTTTGTCAAAAAGTAGCTTTTAGGTCCTCAAAAGCTTGGGCGCCCCTGGCAAGCTGGGGCGCCCAGTTTCACCAGAGTAAGTTTATTTTTTGCATTTTTCACCTTTGCTTTCGGATTTCTCTTTTCAACTCTCATCGGACCCTCTATTCAGCCCTTTGAATCTGATGACTGCGAGCTCCGTTTGTCGTGTTGGATAGCTCACTGGAAAGTCCGCTGTATTTTGAAGACATCTCGCTATAACTCTTTAACGCAAGTTCATCCGCTTTGAACCCTTTAAAAGTTGCGCCTTTTCTTCTCCTGTGGGCTTACCCGTGACTTAGAAAAAATTTCAATTAAATCTTCTTCTCTTCTCGAAGTTTTAGATCTTCATTCTATACCTTCTACCTTGACTCAATTTGTTGGAGATCGGGATTTTAATGCTCGACGGAATATCCATCAGCGGTTGACTAAATATCGAAAGCAACTTCCATTGGAAAATCCTATCCCCACTACCTATCCTCAGGACCTTAAAAGGTGGTCGCTTTCTTAACAGGGCGCCAAACCTTGAAAGGTTAGAAAATTTTCAAGGACTTTTCAACTTTCTTTCGCTGCTCTTCAGGTATTGCCGTTCATCGCTCTTACCTTCCGGAAGTTTTAAGTGTTGAAATTGACGTCATAAAATGGATGACTTCCATTGATGACCCTGAGTTCCGTGATATGCTTCTAAAAGCGTAATAGACCCGAGCGAACCGATTATTTTGCATTTTGACTCCGCGACCCGTACCGATACCTGACACATTTTGAGCCAATCAAATCAAATGCACTGGCCGGACCAACTTTCTATTTTTAGAAAATTTTTGTTGGGGCATCCGCTTCGAAGAAACCTGTAGAAAACCCGTAAACGCTACTAATTTTAGAAAATTTCTAAAATAGCGCTTTTCCTAAAATTTAGGATGAAAACTGAGATCCTGGTTTTGTAGGTTAATCTGCTCTTAGCAGACCCAGATCGTCAGAAATTGAAAATTTTGCATTTTAACCCCTCATGCAAGACATGCACACCCAAATTTTGACCTTTTTGACTGATTTGACAAGACTTTTACTCATTTCTTCAAAATGTCTAAGTGTAACAAAAAATTTAATTTTGGGGTACAACATTGGCTCTGTTTGGGGACCATGGCGGATACTTTCGGCATAGGAGAACCATAGAATCTCTGGAGTTTTAAGCTTAGACCAGTGCCTTGTCCATTGGGTATCGGAGTCAGCATCATTTCCTAATCACCTTTTTTTGCAAGACATTCCTTAATCACCTATAACCGGACTTCCTAGGAATCACCTAATAGTTGGACTTCCCTATTTATCACCTAAAACAAGACTCGTAATCACCTAAAACACGACAGGACTGTTACGGGAAAGGGAAACACAATGTAACGAAAACATCACAGAAAGGGGAAACACATTACGAAAAACAATGAAAAATATTTACAAGGATTGGTTTTGAGAACTTACTCCACCCCCGAAGGAACGAAGTGCTTCAGGTACTGCCCGCTGTGTGGTAGAGGGACGAGACTTCCATCCAAGCGTGAGAGAATATAGGTGTTCTCTCCGGCGGGCTCGTGAATCTTGAAAGGTCCCAGCCACAAGGAATCAAATTTCCCATGCGTTCCCTTGGGCTCATGTCTCTTATCCCATAAGAGGACTTGATCTCCAACCTCGAAATCTCGTTGGCGAGCTTTCTTGTCAAAAATCTTCTTCACCCGCTCCTGGTGCTGAGTGATTCTGTCTACTACCTCTTCCCTTTCTTCTTGAAGCTTAGTCAGGTACATGATACGCTTCTGGATAGGATCTGTGAACTCTCCATCTTCTACTGCGGTCGCCAGCTAGAAGGCAGACAACTCCAATGTGATGGGTATCATTGCTTCTGTACCATATAAGAGTATAAAAGGTGAGGTACCAATGGCTCTCTTTGGAGTAATTCTGTCGGCCCAGAGAGCATCATAAAGTTTCTTGTGCCAAGTTCGCTGACCGAAATCAACCAACTTGCGAATGATTGTGACAATATTCTTGTTTGATGACTCAGCTTGTCCATTACCCTGAGGGTAAAAATCTGATGAATGAGATAGTGTAATGCTGTGATCAAAACAGAACTCCATTAGCTCCTCAGATGAGAAACATGTTGCATTATCTGTCACAACTTTGCGAGGCACCCCGAAGCGTGTGACAATGTTTTCCTTTAAGAACTCACACACGACCTCGGACATAGCTCGCTTGGTAGGAATGGCTTCAACCCATTTAGTGAAGTAATCGGTGGCTGTAAGGACATAAATATGCCCCTTGCTGGAACGTGGGTTGATAGGACCAATAAAATCTAAACCCCATTGTTGAAATGGAGCATCTATAACAACTGGCCTGAGAGGAGCGGCTGCTAACTTCGCTTTGCCAACAAACTGTTGACACAACTGGCATTTATGTACCCACTCATATGCATCGCGGAACATAGTCGGCCAAAAGAACTGAGCCCGCAAGATTTTAAAAGCTGTCACCTTTGATGAAAAGTGACCACCGCATGCTTGATTATGGAAAGCTTCCAACAAGCGCTGTTGTTGATCTTTGGTAACGCACAACAAGAATGTTCCGTCAAGGCCCCGCTTGTACAAAACATTGTTGATGATTACATAATTCTGCGCTTTCAGCTTAAGCGTTCTCCTTTGTTGCTTGTTCAGGTGATTTGGACAATCACCGTATGTTAGGTAATACCATATCTCAGTGAACCATTCTCCCGATGACTCAATCAACAAGACCATTGGAAGGTCTTCTTTAACTTCAAGTTCAATCTCAGGTATTCCTTTGGCTTGAAGTTTCTTATCACCATCTTCTGCCATCAACTGACAAAGACCTCTCCCGCGAACGAGTTTGGTTGGCTTGATCTCCAAATCATACTCTTGCACCTTCGCGACCCAGTTTCCTCTTTTGGAGCCCATCTCCTGTTGAGTTAACACGCTTTTTACCGCTAGATCTGTGACATACACAATGGTGTGAGAATTTAGGATATAGAATCTGAAATTCTTTACAGCTCGAACCACCGCATAGGCATTCTTTTCAATCTGAGAGTATCTTGATTCGCTGTCCTTGAAACTGCAGCTCATGAAAGCTATTGGAGATTCAGTTTCTTCATTTAACTTTTGCGTCAGAATGGCAGATAGAGTATACTCTGATGCATAGCAATAAAGGATAAATTCCTTCTCAAAATCAGGACGGACTAGCACTGGGGCTCGACTGATGGCTTCTTTTATCGGTGCAAACGCCTTCTTTCCTTCTTCCGTCCACTTGAAAACTGTTTTCTTCTTCATCATAGCAGATATATCTTTAGTTAACTCAGAAAAATCTGGTACAAATCTTCGTATGAAATTTACCTTACCAAAGAAAGAGTGTACCCCTGTTCTGCTTGTTGGAAGAGACAAACTTCTAATACCTTCGACCCGGCTTGGGTCAATTCGAGTTCCCTCCTTGGAGACGATGTGGCCAAGCAACTTGCCTTCCGTCACCGCGAAGATAGACTTTTTGGGATTCAATGATATTTTATGATATCTGCATCTCTCGAAGACTTTCCCTAGATGTGAAAAGTGATCTTGTCGCGTCTTTGAGAAAACAGTGAGGTCGTCTAGATAGACAACTATTACTTTATTCTTCAAATCACCAAATGCCAAATCCATGGCCCTCTGAAATGTAGCACCGGCGTTGATGAGGCCGAAGGGCATTCTTTCATAGGCAAATGTACCCCACAGGGTTGTGAATGTCGTCTTGAATTGATCTTCTTCAGCTACCGCTATTTGATTATAACCAGAAAAACCGTCTAATAAAGACAGCATCTCTGAACCGGTAACCGTCTGTAAAGTGTGCTCCATGATTGGCAAAGGATAATTATCCTTGAGTGATGATTGGTTTAGATTCTTGAAATCAACGCAAATTCTGATTTCTCCGTTCTTCTTGCGCACAGGAACTATATTCGACACCCAAGTGGAATGATGGATTGGAAAGATGATCTTTGCATTCACCATCTTCCGGATCTCCGCGTAGATGGTGTCTTGAATCCGCGGATTGTAGTGTCGTTGCTTTTGCCTGAAGGGCTTTGCTTCAGGTTGAAGAGGAATTGTGTGAGACAATTCTCTTGGTGTAAAAACTTTTAAATCTTCATATGACCAGGCGAAGACATCTCGGTATTGCTGAAACAAAGAAATGAACTTCTTGCTCTCCTCTGCCGTGCAGCATGTACCCAAATTAACAAGCCTAGGTTTGTCAATTGTACCAATATTGACTTGTTGATATTCGGCAGAAGTTCTGTCACTTGAGTTTCTTTGATCTTGAATGTATCTGTCGTGCCTGTCAAAAATATTCTCCAAGGAAACCAAACCCTTGGGAATTTTATTTCCTTTCAACTGGATTACGCTGGACTCGGGTTCTTATGAAATTTCTTTATCTTCAGCAAGCTTTGGCGTATCAGAGACTTCTGTTATTGCTTCTCTGTGAGTAGACGAACTGCCCTCAAAGAACAACTCTTTGAAATTATCTCCCATAACAAGAAACTCCTTAATGTGTTCATCATCGTTAAAGACTTGCCAATTATCACAGTTGTCAGGTACAGCTGGCCTGTATATTAATTCGATGGCAAACGCATTCTGACGAAAGTCAGAATGTGGCATGAAAAGTGAAGCTGATACCGCGAGGGCATCTGCTCTGCTATTTTCTAGACGTGGAATATACTTGATATCAAATGCTTCGAACCAATCTATTGCATTCCACACCCTATTTCTATAATGTCGAAGACGATCTGCTTTCACTCTGAATTGATTTCTGACTTGCTTTACGACAAGCTCCGCATCACCTTCGACCCTAAGGTATTTGATACCCATATCTTTTGCATTTCTGAGACCTAGTAAAAGCGCCTCATATTCCGCCGTATTATTTGTACATTCAAATTGCAAGCGGTATGCAAAAGGATACAATTGTCCTTCAGGAGAAATTATCACAACTCCCGCTCCTGAACCAGCAGTGGAACAACTCCCATCGAACTGCAAAGTCCACAGCTTAGGATTATCTGCTGATTTCTCTACGAAACACGCGATCTCTTGACTTTCTTCAGGAATTTCTGACAGCATGGCATAAGTACCAAGACCCATTTCTTGATATAGAACTTGAGCTTGAGGATCTTGAGACTTCACGACCGCAAATCGAGATTTGGGTTCTGGTTCCAGCTTGAAAGTTCCTTTCTTTAATGGAATATTTGCAGAAGACCAATCCATTTGAATCTCTCCACCGAGGTCCTTGCAAAAGCTTCTGCTTAATAGCATCCCATAGCTTGCTGGAATGTCAGCTACTAGGATGGTCATCATGATTTTCTTTTCAGGACAAGCCGCCAACCTCACTTGAGCATCTTTCAATTGACCGACTAATGGCACTGACTTGGACTCCAGTGAGTAAGATTTGTCCTTTGTCTTGGTGCACGAAAGTCCTAGAGCGTTCATCACTTTGTTGTACCCCAAAATTAAAATTTTTGTTACACTTAGACATTTTGAAGAAATGAGTAAAAGTCTTGTCAAAACAATGAAAAGAGTCAAAATTTGGGTGTGCGTGTCTTGCATGGAGGGTTAAAATACAAATTTTTCAAATTCTGACGATCTGGGTCTGCTAAGAGCAGCTTAACCTACAAAACCCAGATCTCAATTTTTCATCCCTAAATTTTAGGAAAACTGCTATTTTTAGAAATTTTCTCGAAATAGTAAAGTTTTCTGGGTTTTTCTGGGTTTCTTTCGAAACGGATACTGGCAAAATTTTCTAAAAATAGAAAACTTCTAAAAATAGAAAGTTGGTCCGACAGGTCCGAACTGATTTTGATTGGCTCAAAATATGTCCGTATCAGGCTGGTGCAGTCGAGAATCTTAAAATAATCAGTTTTGCCCTACTGGGTCTATTCAGCTTTTTCAGAAGCATATCTGGAGTTCTGAAGTCATCAATGGAGGTCATCCGACTGCCAGGCGTCAATTTCAGCATTCAAATTTCCGGCAGAAGGTGAAACGATGAACATGCACGAAGAACGAGGAAGAAGATTGAAAAATCTTGGAAATTTTCTAACACTGCTGAAAGTGGGCGCCCCTGTTGAAGAAAGGCGCCCACCTTTTTAGGGCATCAGATGAAGGAATTAGGGTTACGGTCTCCAATGAAAGTTGTTCACTGTTCAGTCAAATTCGCGATGGATATCCCCGTCAGAACATCCGACAATCCAGTCTCCGACAAATTCAAGTCAAAGTGGAAGGTATAAAATGAAGATCTGAAACTTGAAGATAAAAATTGAGAAATTTTCTAAGTCTGGAGAAACTGGGCGCCCTAAGTGAAGAAAGGCGCCCAACTTTTCAGGGGTGCAAACAGAGGAATTTGCAGTCGAAGCTATAACGGGATGTCTTCAGAATTCAACTGGCTTCGCAGTGAGCTATTTAGCACGACAAACGGAGCTCGCAGTCATCAGATTCAAAAGGCTGAACAGAAGGTCCGATGACAGTTGAAAAGAGAAATCTAAAAGCAAAGGTGAAAAAGGTGAAAAATAAACTAAGTGTTAGTAAACTGGGCGCCCCCAGTCAAGATAGGCGCCCAACCTTTTGAAGGGTGAAAGTTCACTTTTTGGCAAACGTGTCTCCAGAAGACCCCTCTTCATTCTCCGTCAGCTTCGCGATGAGCACAAACATTCAGCAATCCGACGCCCGAAGCTCAAAATTCGACAAGATCATCTGTGAAATAGAGGATAATGAAGAACTTGGAAATCAGAAAAATGGCTAACACTGGAGAAACTGGGCGCCCCTAGAAGGAAAAGCCTCCCGTGAATTCGGAGGTCGAGATCAAATTTTTAGCCGGAGGTGCCTCCAGAACATCTTTTTCAGAATCAGTCAGGCTTCGCCGTGAATCACTCAGCTCGTCTGTCGGGTTGATCTGTCAACGGGAAATCAGAGGCAAAGGGGCATGTTAAAATGGAGAAAAGTTGAAAAAGTGGAAATTTTGACCAAGTCTGGTGAAGTTGAGCGCCCCTTTTGAAGAAAGGCGCCCAAATCTTCATGCCTTAGAAGATTTTTGAAGATTTCTAAAATTTCAAAATTGTGAGAAGAAGAAGATGGCGTCCAAACTGAGAAGATAAGATTTAGGGTTTTGAAATAAAAGCAGAAAAGAAAGCAAAACCTAAATCAGACCCTAAGTCTATTTAATACCTCTTTTCAATGTATTGTTCATTATTTTTGCAGGTAGCATCCAGAGGAGAAAGTTGGAGCAGCAAGTTTGAGAAATTTTTGTGATTAAAGAATTCATAGTTGCTGGTTTTACATCAGATTTTTCAGACCAGCAAGCATAAACCCTTGCTTTTTCAAGCTTTTTGTTCCAGAAGATCAAGTTTTTCAAACAGGAAGCCAAGGCTTTCAATTTTTCAGTCATCTGGGTCTTTTTGCCTCCACCTTCTGAAGAATTTTTCAAGAAACTTCATCAAGTTGCAGCAAGTGCTTTTATCTTGCATGTCAGTGAAAACCTCAGAGCATTCATATTTCAACCATCTGGGTCCTTTCCAATCAGTCTTCTGAAGAAAACCCATATCGCAGCTTTTTTTGAAAACCTAGGGTTGGCTGCTTTTTCGATCAAACGTCAGGGTTTTGCAAATCCAATCAACTGGGTCCATTTCTAATGATATTCTGAACAAAACCCAGATGCCAGCTTTTTTCGGGAAAAATTGAAGAAATTAGGGTTTGCTGCTTTTTCATTCAAAATTCAAGATTTTCAAAAACGGACGATCTGGGTTGTCTTGTATCGTCATTCCGAACAAAACCCATATCTCAGAAAAAATTCTCAAAAATTAGATTAGTTCCAAGGCACATAAAATCCCAGCATTCTAAAAATAGAAATTGCACAAGACTTGTCTGAACCAAGGCGAGTTTACAGTCATTCTTCAAGTTTTCTGAAATGGAATACACTCCTAATGTCTTCAAGTCAGATACAGCCCTCTTTCATAATTACATCAAAACAGCTGAGACAGACTTGCATCATATCAAGCCGGTGTTCGATCTATATCCCTTGGAGAGAGCAGGCAATACTTCAATCAAGAACCTGGGTCATTCTGGACTCCTCGCAGCAGCGTCTATTCCTATAGCAGTTCAGAGCCTTGAGTTCGTAATCGCTTGCATTAAACATTACAACCCGGCTACTAGGGAGATCCAGTCAGCAGATGGCAGGTTGATTTGCAGTCTAAAGCCTGACATGGTTGAGAAGTGTTTTTCCATTCCCCATGGCACGAAAGTGTAACTCTTCGGGGATGAATGTGAAAAGATATGGAATAACATAAGGACAAATGTCTACGGCAAAGAAAGATTGCCGCAGAGATGGGTGAAAAGAAAAACATAGGGCATTGCCCCAGGAGAATGTGGTTCAAAAGGACGAGGTTGCTATCATCATCACTTTGCTCAACAGGGTCACTGGTTCAGCAGATGCCACCAAGTTCCAACCTTGGATGTTTTATGCCATACCTCACATTATGAAAAAGACTGAGTTTTATGATTGGCCTACTTTGATAAGTGACTGCCTACATCAGCAAATAATAGAATATTTTCAGTTTCATGTATTCCACATGGTGTCATATCTAGTCTATTTGGTGGCCTATCAAGGTCAATTCAGAGGATTGAACACCGAGGGGTCATTGAGCGTTCAACACATATATAACTATTATCCCCAGTTGGAATTCACAAAGTCGTTGCACCACTACAAAAGGGTGAACGAGGCATTCTTGATGTACACGGTGCGTGACTTAGACAATGAATTACACGTCCGCATCTCTTCAGTTGCCAGGGCAGCAATGGCAGAATGGGCAGATTGGTTTATACAGTTTCCTACCTTTACCTATCTCAGGGTTTATGGTTATTCAGGTGCCCCGCTCATGTTGCCAAGGTATCCGTCAGACGAGGTCATCTTCATGGAATTCTTGAGGCAAGCTCACGGTGTTCATACAGTCTTGAGGATGGTTCTTACGTCGGGCTTGAGGAAGTACAAAATCAGTTCCAGAATGTTGTTCATAGTTGCAGCCCAGTTGGTGGAAGGATAGGTCATGTTTCAATGATGTCAGCAAAGTTCAATAAAGCGGCCAATGAGATTGAAGATTTCCTAAGATCTATTGAAGATGCCGAAGATATTCTTGAAAGGCGGTGTTTTGCTGTTGATGGTATAGATGCACCGAACCGGGACACAATCTCAGACTTCCTAGCGGATGTGATCGAGCTTTAAAGCAGCTTTCTTCTAGAAGCTTTCTTTCCCGCTTTCTTTCTATTCTTGGAATAATCCTTATCCATTCTTTGAGGATAGAAAGAAGATAAGTTGTAATAGTTGGCAGTTCCCGCTTTTTCTGCTTTTTAGGGTTTCTTCTTTCTAGATTTAGTAATAAAGCTTGCTTGCTGAGCAAGCCCTAGATTGTGAAAGCAAGGAGATTTTAGGGTTCCCTACTCCTCTGCTTCTCTATAAATAAGAGCCTTTGCTCATTTATTTTCTTTAACCGTGCTTATGAGAACAAAACGCTGAGCCTATTGTGCCTTCTATTTGTTGCTCAAGTATTGTTCATTTGTATTGTGATAAGCAAATTGTTGAGCCTCTTTAGCCAACAAGGAGTTAGTGAGATTGCTGTTTTTCTATTGTGTTAAGAATAAGTTTGCAAGCCTCCTTAGCTGCAATTTCTTGTTCAAGGCATGTTAGAAGGGAGTTTTTTGTTTCAGAGATTTGAGTAATAAAATCATGAGCCTCTTTTGCCTTGGTCGAAAATCTCAGATTTCCGTGATCTATGTTACGCTTTTATGATCTTTATTTCAGCTTACAGTGAAGTGTGTAGGTGTTTGTTGGAAGAAAGATTATTGAAGTATTTTTGTCAGAGAATCTACCTTGTTAATTTCTAACTTCTCTTGCTCTGCTATTACTTGAGAGGTTAGGAACGTCTTTAGTCTTGGTTAGTCGTAGTTGAAATTCTTATCAGAAAATCTCAGCTGCGGCGTTTGTGTTTAAAAAAACCTTGTGCTCTAAGCTGATCCAAAAAGATAGGCAACTTAGTTTTAGTTTACTTTCTTTCAAACACCATGTCCCGACCAAAACTTCCCCTCCTAATTTGAAAAGCGGTTTATCACGTACGTAACAATGGTTTTCAAATACGCATTCCAGAGGTGCGAATTTAAACGCCAACAGTTTTCTGGCGCCCACCGTGGGGCACGAGGCTTTAAACAACAAAGAAAGCTTAAGCTTTATGTCACGGGTATGACCATCTGGCGTCCTACTGCTCCAGTTCAACAACCTGATCTTACACCTCCAGTTATCCAGCCAAGTTTCCAGATAATTGAAGGAGAGCAAGTGGACATTATCAGCAGCCTGAGGAGTTTCATCTTTGAGAAGAAGGAGACCCCTGCTCAGTGGAGAAACGCTGCTGCTATTTTAGACAAAGAGGAAGAGAAAGCCGATATTGCAGCCGAGAGACCTGTCTTGCCACCACCCGCGTGGGACTAGACAATCCTGGCGTACATAGTCTATACAAGGAGGAGAACAAGAACAAATCCGCTCTTCCAAGGAGAAGATACTTTCCTTCCACATACACATCCTGCAGAAGTTGGAGAGTCATCCGACACAGTACCTGAATCCAACACAGTTCCTGAGTTCAACGACGTTCCAGTGTTCGAAGAAGAAGAATTCGAAGCAATGGGTGATAATCACAACAACGATGCCAACAACAATCGTAATCGAAGAAGAGGCCCCCCGCTGCCTTGGGGTGATAATATTGGACCTTTGGCCCTAGGAGCAAATCACGAATTGCCTAAGGGGTCAAGAAAGCACTTTCCACGTTTCCAAGGTGATGGAAGTCAACATCCTGATGATCATCTTTCAGCCTTTTCAACGGCTTGCGCTGTTTTGCATGTAGGTCATGAAGATGTTGCTGTACGTCTCTTTGTTGAGACACTCGCGGGAGCTGCTGCCGAATGGTTCAATCACTTGGAGCCTGGTTGCATAAACAACTGGAATACTATGACTGAAAAGTTTCTTGCGAGGTTCAAACCAGCTGAAGATAGCCACCAGTTGTTCGCTCGACTTTCCAATTCAAAGAAGGAAGACAATGAACCAATGAGAGAGTTCGTAGCAAGGTTTAACCGCCTGGTTACTCGTCTTTCATATACACTCAATCCATCGCCTGAGATCCTGTTAAGCAGTTTCATCAACGCACTTCCATCAGAGATAGCTTTTATCATAAGATCGGGGCATGAGACGGAGCTGGGAGAAGCACAACAAGGTGCAATAGAAATTGAAGACAACATGATCACTTCAGGAAAGATCAGAGGAGATGCTATTAGACCTTTGGTTCAAAGTTCTGCTGATCCGTTACTTCAAAGGGTTGCAAATGAAGTAACTATTCTCAAGAGGCAATTGCCACTTCAGCCGACGCCTCTTGCTCAAGTTGCACCACCACCTGCCTTGCCCGCACCACAACAGCCTTATCAACCTCAACAGCCGTATCAGCCGAGGAGGAATAACTTTCAACCTTACAACAATTACAAGCCACGAGGGCCACCTCCACCAAGGCAAGCAGCCGACAATACACAAAATGCTGTGTTTTGCTCTTTTCATGATTCCACTGAACATGCCGGCGCATCTTGCCCTGAAAATGTCAGAATGAACGAGATAATGGGATATGCCGAAGCTGCACCTGCACCAAGTTTCGTTCCAACTCCAAGTTCGAATGTTGTCTTACCTCAATCGGACAACTTCGATGGCGACTCCGCAACGGGCTACTTTGAAAGTGAACCCAATTTTGAAGAACAAGAAGAAGATATTTGTCAGTACTCTCTTGCAGTTAATCCTGAGAATCATACGACTCCTGTGTTTACCAGAGCTCAACATCTAAGGGCACACAAAGAAGAGGAAGAAGAGAGGTTGAAGATATCAAAAGACAAAGAAAGAGAAGTAGCTTCTACTTCAAATATTAAGTCTTCTCAAGAGAACATGAAAGCAGTTGCTGAAGGTTCGTCCTCAGCAAATTTTGATATTGTAGATTCATTAATGAAGAACAAAGTGCAGATTTCTCAGTTAGAGTATCTCCAAGATCATCCAGAGCAAGTGGACCGACTTCTCAAGTTCGTGAAGAAAGGACCTACTAAGCAGCCCACATTGCTCGAATCATCCATTCCGGCGGAAGACAAGCCTAAACCCTTCTATATTTCTCTATATATAGGAGGTTACAAATTGAGCAATTGTATCATCGATTCCGGAGCTTCCGACAACGTCATGCCTCTACAAGTGATGAATGCTCTAGGACTTTCGTGCACCAAGACAAAGGACAAATGCTACTCACTGGAGTCCAAGTCGGTGCCGTTGGTCGGTCAATTAAAAGATGCTCAAGTGAGGTTGGCGGCTTGTCCTGAAAAGAAAATCATGATGACCATCCTAGTAGCTGACATTCCAGCAAGCTACGGGATGCTATTAAGCAGAAGCTTTTGCAAGGACCTCGGTGGAGAGATTCAGATGGATTGGTCTTCTGCAAATATTCCATTAAAGAAAGGAACTTTCAAGCTGGAACCAGAACCCAAATCTCGATTTGCAGTCGTGAAGTCTCAAGATCCTCAAGCTCAAATTCTATATCAAGAAACGGGTCTTGGTACTTACACCATGCTGTCAGAGATTCCTGAAGAAGGTCAAGAGGTCGCATGCGTCGTAGAGAAATCAGCAGATGATCCTAAGTTGTGGGCTTTGCAGTTCGATGGGAGTTGTTCCACTGCTGGTTCAGGAGCGGGAGTTGTGATAATTTCTCCCGAAGGACAATTATATCCTTTTGCATACCGCTTGCAATTTGAATGTACAAATAATACGGTGGAATATGAGGCGCTTTTACTAGGTCTCAGGAATGCAAAAGATATGGGTATCAAATACCTTAAGGTCGAAGGTGATGCGGAGCTTGTTGTAAAGCAAGTCAGAGACCAATTCAGAGTGAAAGCAGATCGTCTTCGACATTATAGAAATAGGGTGTGGAATGCAATAGATTGGTTCGAAGCATTTGATATCAAGTACATTCCACGTCTGGAAAATAGCAAAGCAGATGCCCTCGCGGTATCAGCTTCACTTTTCATGCCACATTCTGACTTTCGTCAGAATGCGTTTGCCATTGAATTAATATACAGGCCAGCTGTACCTGACAACTGTGACAATTGGCAAGTCTTTAATGATGATGAACACATTAAGGAGTTTCTTGTTATGGGAGATAATTTCAAGGAATTGTTCTTTGAAGGCAGTTCATCTACTCACAGAGAAGCAATAACAGAAGTTTCTGATACGCCAAAGATTGCTGAAGATAAAGAAATTCCAGAAGAACCAGAATCCAGCATAATCCAGTTGAAAGGAAATAAAATTCCCAAGGGTTTAGTTTCCTTGGAGAATATTTTTGACAGGCATGATAGATACATTCAAGAGCAGAGAAATTCAAGTGACAGAACTTCTGCCGAATATCAACAAGTCAATATTGGTACAATTGACAAGCCCAAGCTTGTTAATTTAGGTACATGCTGCACGGCAGAGGAGAGCGAGAAGTTCATTTCTTTGTTCCAGCAATACCGAGATGTCTTCGCCTGGTCATATGAAGATTTGAAAGTTTTTACACCAAGAGAATTGTCTCACACAATTCCTCTTCAACCTGAAGCGAAGCCCTTCAGGCAAAAGCAAAGACACTATAATCCGCGGATTCAAGACACCATCTACGCGGAGATCCAGAAGATGGTGAATGCAAAGATCATCTTTCCCATTCATCATTCCACTTGGGTGTCGAATATAGTTCCTGTGCGCAAGAAGAACGGAGAAATCAGAATTTGCGTTGATTTCAGGAACCTGAATCAATCATCGCTTAAGGATAATTATCCTTTGCCAATCATGGAGCACACTTTACAGACGGTTACCGGTTCAGAGATGCTGTCTTTATTGGACGGTTTTTCTGGTTATAATCAAATAGCGGTGGCTGAGGAAGATCAATTTAAGACGGCATTCACAACCCCGTGGGGTACGTTTGCATATGAAAGAATGCCCTTCGGCCTCATCAACGCGGGTGCTACATTTCAAAGAGCCATGGACTTGGCATTTGGTGATTTGAAGAATAAAGTAATAGTTGTCTATCTTGACGACCTCACTGTTTTCTCGAAGACACGACAAGATCACTTTTCACATCTAGGGAAGGTCTTCGAGAGATGCAGATATCATAAAATATCATTGAATCCTAAGAAGTCTATCTTCGCGGTGACGGAGGGCAAGTTGCTTGGCCACATCGTCTCCAAAGAAGGAACTCGAATTGACCCAAGTCGGGTCGAAGCTATCCGAAGTTTGTCTCTTCCAACAAGCAGAACAGGGGTACACTCTTTCTTTGGTAAGGTAAATTTCATACGAAGATTTGTACCAGATTTTTCTGAGTTGACTAAAGATATATCTGCTATGATGAAGAAGAAGACAGTTTTCAAGTGGACGGAAGAAGGAAAGAAGGCGTTCGCAGCAATAAAAGAAGCCATCAGTCGAGCTCCAGTGCTAGTTCGTCCTGATTTTGAAAAGGAATTTATCCTTTATTGTTATGCATCAGAGCATACTCTGTCTGCCATTCTGACACAAAAGTTAAATGAAGAAACTGAATCTCCAATAGCTTTCATGAGCTGTAGTTTCAAGGACAGCGAATCAAGATACTCTCAGATTGAAAAGAATGCCTATGCGGTGGTTCGAGCTATAAAGAATTTCAGATTTTATATCCTAAATTCTCACACCGTTGTGTATGTCACAGATCCAGCAGTGAAGAGCGTGTTAACTCAACAGGAGATGGGCTCCAAAAGAGGAAACTGGATCGCAAAGGTTCAAGAGTATGACTTGGAGATCAAGCCGACCAAACTCGTTCGCGGGAGAGGTCTTTGTCAGTTGATGGCGGAAGATGGTGATAAGAAACTTCAAGCTAAAGGTATACCCGAGATTGAACCTGAAGTTAAAGAAGACCTTCCAATGGTCTTGCTGATCGAGTCTTCGGGTGAATGGTTTACTGAGATATGGTATTACCTAACATACGGTGATTGTCCAAATCACCTGAACAAGCAACAAAGGAGAACGCTTAAGCTAAAAGCGCAGAATTATATAATCATCAGCAATGTTTTGTACAAGCGGGGCCTTGACGGAACATTCTTGTTGTGTGTTACCAAAGATCAACAACGGCGCTTGCTGGAAGCTTTCCACAATCAAGCATGCGGTGGTCACTTTTCATCAAAGGTAACAGCTTTTAAAATCTTGCGGGCTCAGTTCTTTTGGCCGACTATGTTCCGCGATGCATACGAGTGGGTACATAAATGTCAGTTGTGTCAACAATTTGTTGGCAAAGCAAAGTTAGCAGCCGCTCCTCTCAGGCCAGTTGTTATAGATGCTCCATTTCAGCAATGGGGTCTAGATTTTATTGGTCCTATCAACCCACGTTCCAGCAAGGGGCATATTTATGTCCTTACAGCCACTGATTATTTCACTAAATGGGTTGAAGCCATTCCCACCAAGCGAGCTACGTCCGAGGTTGTGTGTGAATTCTTAAAAGAAAACATTGTCACACGCTTCGGAGTGCCTCGTAAAATTGTGACAGATAATGCAACATGTTTCTCGTCAGAGGAGCTAATAGAGTTCTGTTTTGATCACAGCATTACACTATCTCATTCATCAGATTATTACCCCCAGGGTAATGGACAAGCTGAATCATCAAACAAGAACATTGTCACAATCATTCGCAAGTTGGTTGATTCCAGTCAGCGAACTTGGCATAAGAAACTTTATGATGCTCTCTGGGCCGACAGAATTACTCCGAAGAGAGCCATTGGTACCTCACCCTTTATACTCCTGTATGGTACAGAAGCAATGATACCCATCACATTGGAGTTGTCCGCCTTGCAGCTGGCGACCTCAGTAGAAGATGGAGAATTCACAGATCCTATTCAGAAGCGTATCTTGTACCTGACCAAGCTTCAAGAAGAAAGGGAAGAGGTAGTAGATAGAATCACTCAACACCAAGAGCGGGTGAAGAAAATTTTTGACAAGAAAGCTCGCCAACGAGATTTCGAGGTTGGAGATCAAGTCCTCTTATGGGATAAGAGACATGAGCCAAAGGGAATGCATGGGAAATTTGATTCCTTGTGGCTGGGACCTTTCAAGATTCACGAGCTCGCCGGAGAGAATACTTATATTCTCTCGCGCTTGGATGGAAGTCTCCTCCCTCTACCACACAGCGGGCAGTACCTGAAGCACTTCGTCCCTTCGGGGGTGGAGTAAGTTCTCAAAACTCAATCTTTGTACATATTTTTCATTGCTTTTCGTGACGTGTTTCCCCTTTCCGTGATGTTTTCGTTATGTTGTTTTTCCCCTTTTCGTAATAGTCCTGTCGTGTTTTAGGTGATTAGGAGTCTTGTTTTAGGTGATTAGTAGGGAAGTCCAACTATTAGGTGATTTTTAGGAAGTCCGGTAATAGGTGATTAAGGAATGTCCTGCAAATTAGGTGATTAGGAAATGATGCTGACTCCGATACCCAATGGACAAGGCACTGGTCTAAGCTTAAAACTTCAGAGATTCTATGGTTCTCCTATGCCGAAAGTATCCGCCATGGTCCCCAAACAGAGCCAATGTTGTACCCCAAAATTAAAATTTTTGTTACACTTAGACATTTTGAAGAAATGAGTAAAAGTCTTGTCAAATCAATGAAAAAGGTCAAAATTTGGGTGTACGTGTCTTACATGGAGGGTTAAAACACAAATTTTTCAAATTCTGACGATCTGGGTCTGCTAAGAGCAGCTTAACCTACAAAACCCAGATCTCAGTTTTTCATCCCTAAATTTTAGGAAAACTGCTATTTTTAGAAATTTTCTCGAAATAGTAAAGTTTTCTGGGTTTTTCTGGGTTTCTTTCGAAACGGATACTAGCAAAATTTTCTAAAAATAGAAAGTTGGTCCGACAGGGTCCGAACTGATTTTGATTGGCTCAAAATATGTCCGTATCAGGCTGGTGCAGTCAGAATCTTAAAATAATCAGTTTTGCCCTACTGGGTCTATTCAGCTTTTTCAGAAGCATATCTGGAGTTCTGAGGTCATCAATGGAGGTCATCCGACTGCCAGGCGTCAATTTCAGCATTCAAATTTCCGGCAGAAGGTGAAACGATGAACATGCACGAAGAACGAGGAAGAAGATTGAAAAGTCTCGAAAATCTTCTAACACTGCTGAAAGTGGGCGCCCCTGTTGAAGAAAGGCGCCCACCTTTTTAGGGCACCAGATGAAAGAATTAGGGTTACGGTCTTCAATGAAAGTTGTTCAGTGTTCAGTCAGCTTCGCGATGAATATCCCCGGCAGAGCATCCGACGATCCAGTCTCCGGCAGATTCAAGTCAAAGTGGAGGTATTAAATGAAGATCTGAAACTTGAAGAAGATGAAATTGAAAATTTTTCTAAGTCTGGAGAAACTGGGCGCCCTAAGTGAAGAAAGGCGCCCAACTTTTCAAGGGTGCAAACAGATGAATTTGCAGTCAAAGCTATAACGGGAGGTCTTCAGAATTCAACTGGCTTTCCAGCGAGACACTCGGCACGTCAATCGGAGTTCGCAGTCGTCAGATTCGAAGAGCTGAACAGAAGGTCCGATGACAGTTGAATAGAGAAATCTAAAAGCAAAAGTGAAAAAGGTGAAAAATAAACTAAGTGTTGGTAAACTGGGCGCCCCCAGTCAAGATAGGCGCCCAACCTTTTGAAGGGTGAAAATCCACTTTTTGGCAGAAGTGTCTCCAGAAGACCCCTCTTCATTCTCCGTCAGCTTCGCGATGAGCACAAACATTCAGCAATCCGACGCCCGAAGCTCAAAATTCGACAAGATCATCTGTCAAAGAGAAGTTAATGAAGAGCTTGGAAATCAGAAAAAATGGCTAACACTGAAGAAGTTGGGCGCCCCTAGAAGGAAAAGCCTCCCGTGAATTCGGAGGTCGAGATCAAATTTTTAGCCGGAGGTGCCTCCAGAACATCTTTTTCAGAATCAGTCAGGCTTCGCCGTGAATCACCCAGCTCGTCTGTCGGGTTGATCTGTCAACGGGGAATCAGAGGCGAAGTGGCATGTTAAAATGGAGGAAAGTTGAAAAAGTTGAAATTTTGACTAAGTCTGGTGAAGTTGAGCGCCCCTCTTGGAGAAAGGCGCCCAAATCCTCATGCCTTAGAAGTTTTTTTTGAGATTTTCAAAATTTTCAAATTTGTGAGAGGAGAAGGGTGGCGTCCAAGTTCAAAGAACAAAGATTTAGGGTTTTGAAATAAAAGCAGAAAAGAAAGCAAAACCTAAATCAGACCCTAAGTCTATTTGACACCTCTTTTCAATGTATTTTTCATTATTTTTGCAGGTAGCATCCAGAGGAGAAAGTTGGAGCAGCAAGTTTGAGAAATTTTTGTGATTAAAGAATTCATAGTTGCTGGTTTTACATCAGATTTTTCAGACCAGCAAGCATAAACCCTTGCTTTTTTTCAAGCTTTTTGTTCCAGAAGATCAAGTTTTTCAAGCAGAAGGCCAAGGCTTTCAATTTTTCAGTCATCTGGGTCTTTTTGCCTTCATCCTCTGAAGAATTTTTCAAGAAACTTCATCAAGTTGCAGCAAGTGCTTTTATCTTGCATGTCAGTGAAAACCTCAGAGCATTCATATTTCAACCATCTGGGTCCTTTCCAATCAGTCTTCTGAAGAAAACCCATATCGCAGCTTTTTTTCGAAAACCTAGGGTTGGCTGCTTTTTCGATCAAGCGTCAGGGTTTTGCAAATCCAATCAACTGGGTCCATTTCTAATGATATTCTGAACAAAACCCAGATGCCAGCTTTTTTCAGGAAAAAAATTGAAGAAATTAGGGTTTGCTGCTTTTTCAGTCAAAATTTAAGATTTTCGAAAACGGACGATCTGGGTTATCTTGCATTGATATTCTGAACAAAACCCATATCTCAGAAAAATTCTCAAAAAATTCGTCCGTTGAAGCATAAAAATCAGCATTCTAAAAATAGAAATTGCACAAGACTTGTCTGAACCAAGGCGAGTTTACAGTTGTTCTTCAAGTTTTCTGAAATGGAGTACACTCCTAATGTTTTCAAGTCCGAATCAGCTCTCTTTCATAATTACATCAAAACAGCTGAGACAGACTTGCATCATGTTAAGCCGGTGTTCGATCTATATCCCTTGGAGAGAGCAGGCAACATTTCAATCAAGAACCTGGGTCATTCTGGACTCCTCGCAGCAGCGTCTATTCCTATATCAGTTCAGAGCCTTGAGTTCGTAATCGCTTGCATTAAGCATTACAACCCGGCTACTAGGGAGATCCAGTCAGCGGATGGCAGGTTGATTTGCAGTCTAAAGCCTGACATGGTCGAAAGGTGTTTTTCCATTCCCCCATGGCCTGAAAGTGTAACTCTTTCGAGGGATGAATGTGAAAAGATGTGGAACATGCATAAGGACAAATACAGCAAGAAGATTGCACAGAGATGGATGAAAGAAAAACATAAGACATTGCCCAAGAATGTCGGGCGAGGAGAGTTCAAGGACGAGGTTGCCATCATCATCACTTTGCTCAACAGGGTCACTGGTTCAGCAGATGCCACCAAGTTCCAACCTTGGATGTTTTATGCCATACCTCACATTATGAAAAAGACTGAGTTTTATGATTGGCCTACTTTGATAAGTGACTGCCTACATCAGCAAATAACAGAATATTTTCAGTTTCATGTATTCCACATGGTGTCATATCTAGTCTATTTGGTGGCCTATCAAGGTCAATTCAGAGGATTGAACACCGAGGGGTCATTGAGCGTTCAACACATATATAACTATTATCCCCAGTTGGAATTCACAAAGTCGTTGCACCACTACAAAAGGGTGAACGAGGCATTCTTGATGTACACGGTGCGTGACTTGGACAATGAATTGCACGTCCGCATCTCTTCAGTTGCCAGGGCAGCAATGGCAGAATGGGCAGATTGGTTTATACAGTTTCCTACCTTTACCTATCTCAGGGTTTATGGTTATTCAGGTGCCCCGCTCATGTTGCCAAGGTATCCGTCAGACGAGGTCATCTTCATGGAATTCTTGAGGCAAGCTCACGGTGTTCATACAGTCTTGAGGATGGTTCTTACGTCGGGCTTGAGGAAGTACAAAATCAGTTCCAGAATGTTGTTCATAGTTGCAGCCCAGTTGGTGGAAGGATAGGTCATGTTTCAATGATGTCAGCAAAGTTCAATAAAGCGGCCAATGAGATTGAAGATTTCCAGAGATCTATTGCAGATGCCGAAGATATTCTTGAAAAGCGGTGTTTTGCTGTTGATGGCATAGATGCACCGAATCGGGACACAATCTCAGACTTCCTAGCGGATGTGATCGAGCTTTAAAGCAGCTTTCTTCTAGAAGCTTTCTTTTCCGCTTTCTTTCTATTCTTGGAATAATCCTTATCCATTCTTTGAGGATAGAAAGAAGATAAGTTGTAATAGTTGGCAGTTCCCGCTTTTTCTGCTTTTTAGGGTTTCTTCTTTCTAGATTTAGTAATAAAGCTTGCTTGCTGAGCAAGCCCTAGATTGTGAAAGCAAGGAGATTTTAGGGTTCCCTACTCCTCTGCTTCTCTATAAATAAGAGCCTTTGCTCATTTATTTTTCTGAAACCGTGCTAGTGAGAACAAAACGCTGAGCCTATTGTGGCTTCTATTTGTTGCTCAAGTATTGTTCATTTGTATTGTGATAAGCAAATTGTTGAGCCTCTTTAGCCAACAAGGAGTTAGTAAGATTGCTGTTTTCTATTGTGTTAAGAATAAGTTTGCAAGCCTCCTTAGCTGCAATTTCTTGTTCAAGGCATGTTAGAAGGGAGTTTTTGTTTCAGAGATTTGAGTAATGAAATCATGAGCCTCTTTTGCCTTGGTCTAAAATCTCAGATTTCCGTTATCTATGTTATGCTTTTATGATCTTTATTTCAGCTTACAGTGAAGTGTGTAGTTGTTTGTTGGGAGAGAGATTGTTAAAGTATTTTTGTCAGAAAATCTGCCTTGTTAATTTCTAGCTTCTCTTGCTCTGCTATTACTTGAGAGGTTAGGAACGTCTTTAGTTTAAGTTAGTTGTAGTTGAACTTCTTATCAGAAAATCTCAGCTACGGCGTTTGTGTTTAAAAAACCTTGTGCTCTAGCTGATCAAAAAGATAGGCAACTTAGTTTTAGTTTACTTTCTTGAATACCACCAGCAAGAGGGAGCTTCCCCTCCTAATTTGAAGAGCAGTTTATCTGTGCATAGCTGTCCGTTTTCAAATCCGCATTCCAGAGGTGCGAATTTAAACGCCAACATATTGCTCATACTTTCTTCGAATGGATGATTTGCATTCGATGTGTAAAGTTAGCCTGAGCTTATAATTGTGGATTCTTAACTTCGGTCTCATTCGAGGCTTGAAAATTACAATCACACCCTTAGAAGATTGCAGCCACTTTGCGTAGTTGTCCTAGGGAGGTGAAACAAAGTGCGGTTATTCCCTTTCACCTAATCTTTACTGTCTCTCAAATTCTTAGGCGTAGAATAAATCCCCTAAACCCTTATCCTTTTGCCTTTTTTGAGATCCACATTGAAGTCCTAATTGAAGAAGCCTTTAATGATAAATCCGCCTAAGTCCCAAACTTGTGAAAATTCCTTTAACGTAAGTCCCCTTGTGTATTACCAGCAAATCACAACGCCCATTGAGCTTATCCACACGTCAAGACCTGACAAAAGAAACCTTGGAATCGCCATATGATCTTCTCGCAATCTTAGCATACGCGGTGGTTTTTCAAGAGAGGATAGAGTGTCTTTGGACATTTTATTCTGTGTGTTCGATGGATGATAAAACGTACACCAACAAACTGTTAAGATGGTGGGCCTTGAAAATGTTGTCCAATTCACAACAGACAATGCTAAAAAATGTAAGGCAATTGGTTCCATAGTAAAGGGTACATATGGGCATATTTTTTGGACACCATGTGCTGCCCACTCGGTGAACTTGATATTGCAAAAGTTTGGCATAGAGATTGAGTTGGTCAAATAAATCTATATGGAGGTTGAGGAGATTCAAATTTTTGTGACAAATCATCATATGTCACAAGCCATCTTTAGGACCTTCTCCCACTTGGAATTTTTGAAGGTAATTTAAATTTTATTTTTTAGTATATTTTTTAATTTTTGATATTGTGATGTCATCTACCTTTTAGTATTTTAATTTGTTTTATTTTTTTACACCATATTAGGTTCCTGAAACTCATTTTGCATCACACAATCGTCTTAAGATGACTTGTGAAGATGCGAGATGCATTAAACACTATAGTCATCGACACTCTTTGGAGTGTATGGAAGCAATCAAATATTGAGACATCCCAAAAAACCGAAGCATTGATCCTAGATGATGAGTGGTGGACTTGTGTGGAATATGTTTTGAGTTTTACTAAACTCATCATCGGCATGATTAGGTATGTTGATATAAATGGCCCATGTTTGGGTGAAATTTATTATGCCATGGATTTCGTGGTTGAGAAATTAATGACCATAATAGAAGCCAAGGAGCAAAACAACATAAAAGCATTTTTCAAAAGGGTGGAAAAGATCCTTGTTGACCATTGGAACAAGATGACCAAGCCCTTACATGTCCTAGCATTTGCTTTGTCTCTAAAATATTATAGCTCAAAGTTACTTTCATTGCCAAGGAGGGTTGCACCATATGGGGATGAAGAGGTTGTTGCTGGCTACAAGATTGCATGCAAAAGAATATTCCCAAGTGTAGATAAATAGAGTGTCGTCTTGAGCGATTTTGGCTCCATATCTTCAAAGCATCATGATGTTTGTGTTCTTTGAGAAAAGTACATAAAAGATGCACATGAATTTTGATACATACATATCCAAGGCTCTATTTGCTTGGAGTCTCTTGCAAATAAAATTCTCTCTCAAGTATGCATCTTTTTTTTAACTTCTGCATTTTTCATTTGCTATTATATATTATAACTTTATAATTTATATTTTATGTTTTGTAATTGTAAATGTCAAATGAAAATTCAACAAGTTGTGAGTTCTTCTTTAGTTGAGTGAAATTGGAGAACATACTCCTTTATGCAATCGGTTAAGCACAACCGATTGGGTGCATAAAAAGACGAGGATTGTATTTGTGCACTTCAACTTGCATCTCGTCACATAAGAGACCTGATTACAATGAGGGGGTGACAAGGAATTGGGATCTAACTCTTGAGTGTACCAAGTTAGATGCTACAGTTGCATAGCTTCTGAAATCTCCATAGATGAAGTAGCATCTACAGATGACATGACTAGTGGGAGTGGCACTATGATTGATTGTGGTTCAAATGAAATTGAACTAAATGCCGATTTTGATGATCTCAATGAAGAGCAGTATGAAAATTATTGAATATTGATTGTAATTTTCATTTTATATTGACATTTGACAAATCATTGAATTATCATATTGTGAATGTATGAGTATTTTCTTTCTTGCAAATTATGAGGTATTTAAATATTTTGTTTATCAACAATTATGAGTATTATTGTTTTTATAATTTTTATTTTATATATATATATATATATATATATATGTATGTATGCGTGTATGTATTTATATGTATATATAAATATCTATATACATATACATATACATTTTTGATATAGAGCATGTTGGTTTAGAGCTTGACATTGATAAACCATTTGAAGGTATGGATTCTATTGGTGCTCCTTTGGTTGATCACGATGCTGACCCACCATTCATGCTTGAAGATTGCAAAACATGTACAAATGAGATAGCTGATTTTGATGATGTTAAATTCTCTACAGATGAGGGAAAATCAATAAAATTGTTACATGGCAGCCAAGGTCACTTTGATGATTGGGAACAAAGGCCTTGTGTATTTGTAATGTCCCCAATGTGAGCGAGCATCAGAGTTTGGTGGTTTAGCCTATCATTGGGTCCTCGCAAGCTAATAACGGTGATTAGAGGGCCCTGTTGTGGAGATATCTGGTATCTCAGCTGGCAATTTGCAATATTGGCAACTCCAGATCCTTTGTATCGTCTGAGGCTTGGTTTTTCAACAGTTTTTGGCTTCATTTGTGTATACTTACTATTTATAGTAGGTCAGTGTGTTGGTAGAGGCCAACCTTACTATTTATAGTAAGGCACCCTGGGTAGCAGTGAATGCAGTGGGCTACCTCTTGGTGAAGTCATAATTGATTTACGATGATTAATGATGGAGTTCTAATATTATAATTATTATTAAAGTTATACTTTAATAATAATTAATTATTAAGTGCAAAACATTAATGATTTAAGTGGACTTTATTTAAATGGGGGATTTAAATGCTTTTAGAAGTATACTTTATAATAAGTGTTAAAAGTGTTATTTTAAAGGGAAGATATAAGTGAATAATAAAGTATAGTTTACTTTATAAAGTGTGCACAAAAAAGGAGGGAAAATAAAATGAAATTAAAGTAAATTAAATGAGATGAAGTCAAATGCAAATTGAATATTATAAAAGGGCATTTTTGGAATTCATTTCATTATTCTTGAACATTTTATCAACTTGGCTTGTGCTTTGCATATTGGAGGTGGAAACTAGGGGTTTCAGCTGTAACGATCTTGGAGAGCGTAGCTTCTTCTTGAATCAAGCTTTCCGAGGGTGTGAAAGATCATCTGAGGTTTGCTAGTAAGGTGGCTTTGCATCAATGTAGAAGATTTTACAAGGGTTTATTTGCAGATCAGAAGTTTGAAGATAAATATTTATTGAATATCTTCATTGCTGGATGTGGCTTCTCTCTTTGGCATGTGGGAGTCAAATGGTGTATATATGCAGTGATCATCTTTAGAGATTTGAAGTGTTCTAGAAAATTCTCCTTGTATTATCAAAAAGAGAGGTTAAAATATAAAGCAGCGACAAGGCACTGTAGTTATTAATGGAGCCAACTTCTTCTAACTACCTACAACTGTAGACAGACTAAACTCATTATAATATTGACCATTAACAAAATAGAGATATATTAAATATTATCTTAACATCCTCCCTTAATGGTCAATCTATTAACAACACCAAGTTGCCCCCTGAATTTTACAAACTTATCCGGGCTCAGAGACTTGGTGAGAATATTTGCAGTCTGATCCATGTTCGGAACATACTGCAGTTGAACTGATCCGTCTTCTACCAGCTGGCGAATGTAGTGACAATGAAGCTCGACATGCTTGGTATGTTCATGGAAGACTGGATTTTTGGCCAGTTTGAGCACCCCTTGATTATCAGTGTACAAGGGAGAAGGTCCTACTTGTGACATGTGCATGTCAGAAAACATCCTACGAAGCCAAACTGCCTCACATGCTGCTTTAATGGTTCCTCGATACTCTGCTTTAGTCGAGGAAAGAGCCACTGCCTGTTGCTTCTTGCTGGTCCATGTTACAGCACCGGTACCCAAACTGAATACATACCCAAAAGTAGATTTTTTGTCATCCACTGAACCTGCCTAATCTGAGTCTGTGTAACCAATCAGCTTTGGATCCTTGCATCTGCCATAGAGAATGCCATAATCTGAAGTGCCCTTAACATATCTTAGCACCGGCTTCGCTGCAAGCCAATGATCAGCTTTTGGAGCTGTCATGAAGCGAGAAATGTAGCTCACTGCAAAACTAATGTCAGGTCTAGTGGCAGTGAGATAGATGAGACTGCCCGCTAGTTGCCTAAAGGTCGTTTCATCGACCGAAGGTGAATCAGAGTTGGTTGACAACTTCAGCCCCTTCTCCATAGGTGTGGAGGCGGGTTTGCAATCCTGCATCCGAAATTTGTCAAGCAGATTGCGAGCATACTTAGACTAAGAGATAAAAATATTATCAGTTGTCTGCAAAACCTTAATACCCAAACAATAATGGAGAAACCCCAAATCTGTCATGTCAAAAGTTTGACACAAATCCTGTTTGATTGCTGCAATCAAATGTGCTAAACTGCCAGTAATGATCAAATCGTCAACATAGACAACAAGAAAGAGAATATCATCACCAGAGTGTTTGACATACAGATTAGTGTCAGAAGGGCTGTGCTGAAAGCCATGATGAACCAAGTACTGATCAATCTTGAAGTACCATGCACGGGGAGCCTGTTTTAGTCCATAGAGCGCTTTCACGAGCCTACATACCTGATGTTCTTTGCCGACAACCTTGAAACTAGGAGGTTGCGTCATGTAGACTTCTTCTTGCAACTCACCGTTGAGGAAGGCACTCTTGACGTCCATCTGATGAACTGTCCATCCAAATTGGGCTGCAATAGCGAGAAGAAGACGAATTGTGCTCATCTTGGCAGTAGGAGCAAAAGTCTCCTTGTAGTCAATGCCCTCCCATTGTGTGAATCCCCGAGCAACTAATCTGGCCTTGTATTTATCCAGAGTATCATCGGCATGATACTTGACCTTATAAACCCATTTGCAACTGATAGGTTTCTTCCCAGGAGGAAGGTCAGAAAGAACCCAAGTGGGATTCTTCAAAAGACTATGATATTCGGTCTGCATAGCCTTTACCCACTCTGGAATTCCTTTAGCCTCTGAATATGTATGAGGCTTGTAGATGCTGTGGATGTTGGCCATAAGAGCGAAATTGACTGTGTTGGGCTGCTTGCTCTTTCTACAAACTAATCTGCCCTCAATGAGTTCATCATCATTAAGATCACCGATAGTCTTGGCCCACCACTTAGGCCGACGAGTAGAAGTACCAACATCTGTAATAGGAGAAACAGCGTCGCCTGGGATGTCAGGAACAAAATCATCTGGATGTGAGTCTTGAGGAAAATCAGGTGTTGTTGGATCATGATCAAGAGACTCCTCATCTTCAGAGAGAGAATGCTCTGGAGCCCTCCCATCAGGGGAACCAAGAGGAAGACAGACACCCTCATTAGGAACCTGCATAGGCTGATCCGCAGGACTGGTAGTAGGGACAAATGGACCAGTAGTCTCATCAATGACAACATCACGGCTAAATGTGAAACGATCTGTCTCCACATCAATTAACCTGTATGCCTTGTGATTGTCGCTGTAACCAGTAAACATAAGTGTCTGGCTCTTGGAGTCCAACTTGGCACGTTTGGCATCTGGAATCCATACATGAGCGGTAGAACCGAAGACTTTCAAATGGCCCACCTTAGGCTTACGTCCTGACCAGGCTTCTTCAGGAGTCATCTTCTTAACGGCTTGTGTAGGTGACCGATACAGGGGTAGACTGCATTGTAGACTGCTTCAGCCCAATATTTCTTAGGTACATTTCTGTACTCGAGCATAGAGCGAGCCATTTCAGTAATGGTGCGATTTCTACGTTCAACAACACCATTCTGCTGAGGGGTGTATGGTGTAGTGAGTTGGCGCTTAATGCCATGTGCAGCACAAAAAGTAGAGAAGTCAGCTGAACAAAACTCCCCCCCATTATTTGACCTTAGAGTGACAATCTAAGAATCCGATTCTTTCTCAACTAAGGCTTTAAACTGCTGAAATGTGCTGAACACATCTGATTTATGTTTCAGAAAATACACCCATATTTTCCGACTGAAATCATCAACAAACAATAAAAAGTACCTGGACCCAGTAACAGAAGGAGTATTCATTGGCCCACATACATCAGCGTGGACCAGTTGAAGTACCTTGGAGGCTCGCCAAGAATCACCATCCGAGAACGGTGTCCGATGCTGCTTGCCAGCTTGACAGGCTCCACAAACTCCATGATTTTGAATTTGGATCGCAGGTAGACCAGCAACCAAACCCTCTCGAGACAGTTGAGAGAGGTAGTGGACATTCAGTTGCCCATAACGCTGATGCCAAAGTTTGTTGATGGTTGTACTCCTAGCAGCCAAAGCGTGCTCTTGAGAATCACTGGAATCAACAAGTCTATACAAACCATGATCCTCAAGTCCCATAGCTATCGTAGTACGAGTCTCCCTATCAATGATGCTGCAGGTGGACGAACTGAAAACAACATCCAACTGGGGAGAATGCCTCATGATCTGACTTACTGAGAGAAGGTTATGTTCCATGCCGGGAACATAGTAGACATCGAGAAAGAGTAAATTTCTTCCTCCTGAGTGAATCTGGACAGTGCCCTTACCAGCAACTGTGTACTCTTCGCCTCCTCCAAAAATGACTGAATCAGAGAATGGTTCGAATTTTGTGAACCAATCCCGACGATGACTAAAATGCCGCGATGCCCCTGAATCGATATACCAGGCAGAAGAATGTACTGGATCTGCAATTCTCTTGGCCATAAACGCATAGAATGCAGATTCTTTCTGCTTAGTGTGCTCTGCGACATTTGCCTTCTGTTGAGATCCTCCCTGCTTCTTTTGTTCAGAAGTCAACCGAGTGCGACAATCAGCCTTGATGTGACCATATTTATGGCAATAATTGCATTGAACGTTCTTTTTCTTCTTGCTGTCTTGAGAAGAACCAGAGCCTTCCCTTTGTTCTTAGCAAAAGATTTGGCAGAGAACGCTTGCTTTGTGGAGGACGAACTGGCACTGCTGCCAAATTGTTGTTGCCATCGATCCTGTTGCAAGACCTTGTTGCAAAGATCTTCAAATTTGAGATCAACATTAGTGGAGGTGATATTCAGCGTCTCGATGAAATGCTCATACGAACGTGGGAGACTCTTCAGAGTAATAACCACCATATTTTCTTCCTCCATTTTTCGACCAATCGCCTCCAACTGATCACGAATGTCCTTAATCTTTGTCAGATGTCCCTGTAAGGACATTTTCTCATCCATCATGATGGAAAAAAACACGTTCTTGAGAAAGAACGCTCTGCTCTTGTCGGAGGTTTCATGAAGGGCCTTCAAATGATCCTAGATTTCAGTAGCAGTTTTGCCAGACGGTACCTGAGGTAGCTGCTCATCTGTGACAGAGAGTTTGATGAGCATGATTGCTTCTCGGTTGCATTCATCCCATTTGTCCTGATCCTTTCCGGCGACAGCGGGACGAGTTGAGTTCCCCAAGACGACCTGATCGAGACAACGATATTCAAAGATCGTTAGCATGCGCTGCTTCCAGGTGTTGTAATTCTTCCCGTTGAACTTCTGGCTGCTTTCGAGCATTATGTTTGTCAGAGATGCCATCACGTACCTCGTTGTCAAACTGGTGACGACAAAATAATGCACAGAAAACAGAAATACAAAAACCCTAGCACAGATTTTGAGGTTTTACTGAAAACCCATAAAAGATAAATAAAAACCCAGAAGTATTGAAGAATACCTAGAAAATTTTGACAGCATAAATTTGAGGCATGAAAAACGAGGTACCCAGAAAAAACAAACGACAACCCAGTTGAGATCTCGAAAAACCCAGAAGAAATCTGGAATCAATTTTTTTTTTTTTCCGACTTCAGATGGAGATATCGGCAAAACCCTAGTCGGTTTTGAGAAAATGCAGAAAATGACCACGTTTTTGAAAAAATCTGAAAAATAAGGTGCTGAAAATTGCATCCAAGAGTGAGAAGGTCCGTGACTAGACTAGGGCAGACAAAGCGACCTCAATAAAGGCAAAAAACGTGTCCAAATCAAAGTAGAAACACAGGAAGAAAACTAGAAAAAACGCATCTTGGAGAGAACACGATTTTCGGCACCCAAAAAAGCAGAAAATCGTGGCTAAAATAAACTAGAAACCGCGCACAGAGAAGGGCAAAAGAAGACACGCGACCAGAAGAAAGCCAAAGACGCACGTCCAAAAGAAGCGCGTCTTTCTTCAAGAAACGACACCCAGAAAAATATGATCTGTAAACAAAAAAAACGCGATTTAATAGTTCGCTCCCACGAATTTTCAGAACGCTCACACACAGAAAACCCTTGCGTCCAGATCTGCAAAGAACTAAACATGCGGCCAAAGAGAGCACGAAATTTTTCCAGAAAAAATACGTTTTTCAAAAACCTAAAAAATTTCTTTTGAAATTTTTAGGAAAACAATTTTTTTTTAATGCATGCTTTGATACCATGTTCTAGAAAATTCTCCTTGTATTAGCAAAAAGAGAGGTTACAATATAAAGCAGTGACAAGGCACTATAGATATTAATGGAGCCAACTACTTCTAACTACCTACAACTGTAGATAGACTAAACTCATTATAATATTGACCATTAACAAAATAGAGATATATTAAATATTATCTTAACATGAAGGGTTTTGAAGAGACTAATATCAGGAATTAGAAGTATTTGTATTGTTGAACATATTACTGCTGTTAGAACCCAGCTGGGCCGTACTTTTCAGTCTAATCAGGCCGTACAATTCCCTACAGCTAGGCCATACATTCTCTAAGCTTGGCGTTTGGAGTATAGGCTAAAACACCTACTGTTTGGAGCACCATTTGGTATCTTTGGGGGCGGATAAAGGTCTGAAATAAGCTTGTTGCATTTATTTGGTGGAGAACATATTGTTGGCTGCAAATCGACCATTCAAGGGTTTTGCCAGTTGTTGATCATCAGTTCCAGAATTGCAAAATAATTGACTATGGCTTTTCCGGGTATGATTACATTGTATTTGCAATGAAATAATAAATCTGTTATGAACATATATTTGTATTTGCAAAGAAGTTATAAATCTGAATTTCATTGGCTGTTGAAGTTGTTCCTCTATTCCCTACCTTTGCAAATTTGCATATGTTGGTTTGCTTTTATATTTATTACTTGGCATTTATGTCATTGAAAATCAAAACAAAACCAAACCCATACAAAACTTTGAAAGAGCAAACAAATAAATCAAAGCAGAAATCCAGTTAGTGAGTGTCTACCTAGGGTGGGACATTACAATATTGGAAGATTTGGAAGATCACTTTATGGTAAAGGAAGAAAAGATAGTGAAAGTATTATCAAGGATGGGTAATACTCATAAACACATTGAAGACCTCATGTGGACAGCCCAAATTGAGGAGAGATAGAAAGGAATGGTAATTGGTATTACTCATACACACTCGCACTCTATCAAAGAAGTGTTGGAATTCATGAAAGATGATTATTTGCAATTACTTAAGGATAGAGCTAATTTACCGAATCGCTCAGAAATGAGGCCGATTTCGGGTACGAAATGTATCGGTATTGGAGTCTGTGTGGAATTGGCGTGGGTTTGGAATTTTAGCCCTAAAATTTAATGACGTCCGAACCTCTAAAATACCTTGCCAAGAGTTGAAAACCCTAAACGTAAGGAATAAGAACATTGTTTCTTTTGGATGAGAACAAACATTGGCTTGGGTAGAAGAGGGAGAAGGGGCAAGTCAAAAATTATAGCCTATGAAGTGCTTGGCCATGCTATGCCTCATAACATTGCGTTCGTTCCGTCTGCTCCTCACCATTTCGTGCAAAATCGGCAAATATATGTGGTTATCGAAAACTATGACGGGAAATAGGTAGGCGAGGGTAGAATAAAAGTAATAGTTTCATTTTAATTTAGTATATATTTATTATATATTTAATAGACAATTTAAAATAATTTTATAATTGATATTATAATGTAGTTTTAAAAGTTAAATTCTTATATAATTATTAATATATTGTTTATAATTATAAATTTAAAATAATATCAAATTTAAAAATTATAAACTAAAAACTTATATATACAACATTATTAAATATAAATATATTTATTTTTTTAATTTATGATGTATACATTTAATTTTTTAATATATAAATATATATAATATACAATTTAAAATAATTTTATAATTGATATTATAATATAATTTTAAAAGTTAAATTGTTATATAATTATTAATATATTGTTTATAATTATAAATTTAAAATAATATAAAATTTAAAAACTATAAATTAAAAACTTATATATATGACATTATTAAATATAAATATATTTATTTTTAATTTATGATGTGTACATTTAATTTTTGATATATAATTAATATATCTATATATATATATATATATATATATATATGATTTTTACATGTTTTTTGTACGGACATACCCAAACATACCCAACCCACCCAATTTTTTTTTGCCGTACAGGCGTAGCAAACCCACGTACCCAATTCCGATTTCGTTTCCAATTCGGCAACTTAGGGATAGAGACATGGCTGTCAAATTGGTGGAAGACAAAGATAGGGAGATTGTTGATCTTTGTATATATATATATATATATATATATATATATGATTTTTACATGTTTTTTGTACGGACATACCCAAACATACCCAAACCCCCCAATTTTCTTTTGCCGTACCGGCATAGCAAACCCACGTACACGATTCCGATTTCGTTTCCGATTCGGCAACGTAGGGATAGAGACATGGCTGTCAAATTGGTGGAAGACAAAGATAGGGAGATTGTTGATCTTTGCCTACAATTGAGTGAGGTTCATTATTCAAGGCACAAAAGCGAAAATCAGTTGTGTTGCAGCCACCTCTCAAGAGCAGAAAGATAATGCAAGAGGTATGGAACTTGAACAAATTGATGATAGGGACAAAGAATTACTTTGTAGCATGGGACAACTATAGATGATAGGGAAACAGGTGAAATTAAAATCTTTGAACTTGCAGTGGATGAAGGGCAATCCTCACAGGTAGATGAATTGGAAAGCACTACAAAGATGTTTTATGAAGGATCTGATTTACAATGTTTGGACAGCAGTTTTTTATCTCCATTTCAGTATGAGATGACAAGTGTTGAATGCAAGAAAGCTGATTTTGATAGCATCCAAAATGGAAATCTTTTTCAAACATTGCCACCTCTTATCACATGGGAAAGATTGAGCAATGAAGAAGTGTTTAAGGATTTCAAAGTTAACATAGAGGAAGAGGAAGTAAGGCAATTTGAAAGAATGAATGAAGAGTGGGTACAAAGAGTCAAGAAGGCTAAGTTGGTGGGTGCCCTTGCAAGACAACACCTTCAACAAGTCAAAGAACGAGTCAAACAATCAAACATCGCAAGACAACAACGTGAAGCCTATCTTAGGTTCCTGTTTCTGCAAAAGGAAGATGCTATAGAGGTTGAGCATAAAGAGCAATCAGATTTGTATGAATTAGAAAATTCATATTATTCACATATTGGTAGTTATTGGGTTGATGAGACATGTCATTTGCAAGGTTTAATGAAGACATCAAGCTTGATGCAACCAGATAAATGTATGTCTACACGTTTTGAATCAATGAGAAGTATTATGGATATAGGGTTAGATGAGGCCACTTTTGAATCAGATTTGAGTGAAGTTCAAACTATTTTTGAAGAACTGTATATGAGTCAACTTATGTCTTAACACAACCACATTGTAAAGATGACTACTTATGGGAGTTGGCTATCCTAATGTTAGGACTTGAGACAAATGTCTTAGAGGCATTTGGTCATGATTGGTATACACATGAGAGCGTGGAGCGTTAGTATCCATCACCATATTCTCTTGGAGACAATGTTGGTATTCTCATTGGGGTGATTTTAAGTGGGTTTGATGCAGTTTTGATTTATTCCAGTAGCATAGGATGGAATGATATGTTTGTCTACACTCATATGGTGGATACTTGTTACATCTTTGTGATAGCATACTAGTTCAGGCAGAGAGTTCATGATGATCCTATGGTGAGATACATCTACCTTCCCACTTGCAGCATGGGACCAAGATTGATGTGGGATCCAGGAATTTGTTTAACGGATGGAGTGCTTCACAGGTTGTTGCGCCATGATAGGATTATTATAGTGTGGGATCTAGGAATTTGTTTGATGGATAGAGTGCTTCACATGTTGCTGCGTTATGATAGGGCGACTGATGACATATATATCAGAGTATCCCAACAAATTGGCAAAGCAGTGTTCCTAAGATTGGTTTGGGATCCAGGTATTGTCATGGTTGTTTTGATTGCTTGGGACAAGCAATCTCCGGGAAGGGAGGACTGTGATATCCCTATCTAAAGCCTAGACGATATCAGACATAATTAATTAAATATTTACTAAAGTCTTTCTTAATTCTTTAAGGCTTATTAATTATTTAATTAATTAAATAATAAAGCCTTAAGCCTTAATACTAATTCAATTTGAAAAACTGAAAGTTGGCAAATAAAGATGTTTGGGGGAATGGAATTATCATCATGGAGAATGAATATTGTTTTGTTTTGATATCTGAAAAAACTAAGAACAAAAACTCTTCGGATTTCGTAGCCATGGAAGGACGAAACCCCTGGACATGGCATTTGAATTTATATTGGAGAATCAAGAATTAGAGTATTGGTGTTTGTCCCTGATTTGTATCTCAATCTATCGGCACTGGATCTTGTATTTCGGGATTATACTGTCGGCATCACTTGTTGATTTATGTTGACTAGAGATTGATGCATCTACATTTGATCATATTCCTGGTGTCGTATATACTTAGGCTAGAGCGATTGGCTCTTAGAATGAATATCATTAACTATATAATGGTAATGATATTTGATATTGTATTGGTGGAGAGCGTCACTTTCATTATGTGCCTGTGTAATCGTGCTACCTGTTGTGACCTTTTTCACACATCGCCCCATTGCAAATGGGGACCCCCTAATTTTGGCTTTGCTTTTGGGTCATTTTGTCGTTGTCTCTCTTTTCTATTGTCTGTCTTTTCGGGATGTGCCGTTAGATATAAGATTTCGGCTAAGTCTGAAAATTAGGGTTTGTAATTTCCTGGTCAATCTAGGGTCAAACGAGGTGAATAAATTAAAAACAGAGATTAACATTGATGTCAGTATGCTTCCTACAGGCTCTCCGCTAAATTTCATTAGATTCTGACAACTTACTATTTTTAGTAAGTGTGTAATTCCAGGCGTTCCTTCAGCATTTTCAAGGTTTCGACAGTCACACTGCATCCAGAACACATCAAGCTGCTCGCGTGCAAAATTTGAGCTGAAACGGACAACTTACTATTTTTAGCAGTCCAGCTTTCGAAGCAAATTTTAGGGGTTATATGCAAAGTTTTTCTTTGCATGTCTGCATATTCCTTATGGGTTTTTCGAGACCTTCGCGATGGTGTAACATGCAAAGTGAGATAACGACTTTCAGAGTCCAGCCTTCGGAGGCTATTTTTAGGGTTTGCATGTTAGGGTTTTCTTTGCATGTCTGCATATTCTTTATGGGTTTTTCGAGACCTTCGCGATGGTGTAACATGCAAAGTGAGATAACGACTTTGAGTCCAGCCTTCGGAGGCTATTTTTAGGGTTTGCATGTTAGGGTTTTCTTTGCATGTCTGCATATTCTTTATGGGTTTTTCGAGAGCTTCGCAATGATATGACATGCAAACGGAGATAATCACTTATTCAGGAACTTACTATTTTTAGCAGATGCATTCCGACAGCCGCCTCCCAGCACTCCAGAATCACAAACTGATCGCAATGCAACAGAAACAAGGACGAACAGAGGTCGTTTGATATGCATGCTAGGTCAAATTAGGGTTGCCAGCTTCGGGACCCAAAAAGAGGCATAAAAGGTCAGAATTTTCGAAAACCGGTGTATACCACCGCGATCGAAATCTTTCAAGCTATCCACTGGTAAAATTTGAGAGCAAACGAAGCACTTACTATTTATAGTAAGTCATTTCAGAAATTGGCTAAAAATAGTAAACCAACAGTAGGCGCCGGTGTCAACAGGCAGGTCACGTGGTGAGGAGCAGATCATTCGAATTTCAAGTCAATCGGAGTTGTGGAGGTATCAGAAACAAGCAGTTACTATAAATAGTAAACCACCTTCAGAAACATACTAAAAATAGCAGGTCAACTCAGGATGGCAGTATGAACAGGTTGACAAGGTCATAAGTCTCCTGTGTTTAAAATTTCAAATCGTTCTGAACTTCTGAAGTGTAGAAATCAGAGGACTTACTATAAATAGTAGGGCATGGAGAAGCTGGCGAAGTCAAGGATCAAGATGATTGAAAAATTCTCTAAGTATTGGAATATCCAGCCCACCTCAAATGCGCCCAAGGGAGGAAGTGTTGATGATAAAAAAATAAAATAAAATTCTAAGGCATGAGGTTTATCCTCCTACACATGCTAAATGCGCCCAGCTACAGGGGGGGCATCAAAAAAAAAATGTTGTGTTGAGTTCATCCACCTCCACCCTTAAAATGCGCCCAAGGAAAAATAGGGAGATAAAAAAAAAGTTTCTAAGTGTTGAGGTAAATCCTCCTCAACATGCTAAATGCGCCCTCATCATCAAGCATGCAAGAAGAATCTAAAATCTGAAGTTATCCTCCTCTCACCCCAAAATGCGCCCATACTAAGAGGCTTGGAAGAGAAAGTCAAAGAGTCAACAAGTTCATCCTCCACCCCCTTTGAAATGCGCCCAAGTTTACAGGGAATCCAAGGTGGTCAAAGGCGTCGAAGACTTTTAATCCCCTTGCAAGTGCTATATGCGCCCAAATGAAGGCATGTGAGGACAAAACCAAAGGCATGCAAAGTTGGAAAAGGACAAAACGTCTCCATGCAAAAGTATACATGAAAAGGCATATAAAGACAAAAGTATCCATGCAGAGAGGAGGAAGAAGACAAGGCGTTGAAAGTAAATCCTCCTACATGCCTAAAATGCGCCCATCCTCCTCTATGTGTCATATGCACCCATGCTTCAAGAAAGAAGTAAGAAGTCAAAAGTCAAAGATGGCGTTGGAGACTTTGTCCTCCTACATGCCTAAAATGCGCCCATCCTCTTCAAGGGATAAAATGCGCCCATCTTGAAGTTGGTAAAGGGGGAGATGAAAATTGCTAAGGCGTTGAAGGCAAGGTGATGGAAATTTGAATGGGAAAAATATGCTAGGCGTTGAAATTAAAATTGTTCTCCATGGTATGTAAAATGTGCCCAAGACATTCAAAAGAAAAAAATTCCTAAGTGAGTTGATAAAATTCCTCACCACAGACAAGATGATTGAAGATAAAATTGAAAATTTTCCTAAGGCAAAAAAAAAAAAAATTCAAAATGCTAAGTGATTTAAAATTTTCTAAGGCACAAAATGTTCTTCCTTAGGAAAAACTCCTAAGTTTGGTGAAGTGATGAAATTTCCTGGACTTGAATGAATTTGCCGGAGATGAAGTCAGATGATGTCAGCTTCACAGGATTGATAGAAATTTTCAAGTTAGAGCAGCAGCAAATGTTCACAAATGTGAGGAACTAGAATAAATTTGTCGGAAATTATTTTTCTAAGGTTTAAAAATTTAAATATTAAATGAACCCGTTTGTTGTATACCCATGAATTCGACAAGTTCTGAAGAAAATTTTCTTCTGGGTATCGGACATCTGCGATGAGGAACGGATTTTGAAGTCTTTTGCACTTCGCCAGGGCCTTCAGGATGAAGAATTTAATCGGCACTTGAATTGTGAAATTTTCTAAGGAAAATTTAAAATTCTTCTAAGGCAAAGTGAATAAAATGTGTTTTCGAAGGAAAAATGCTTCCGATGATGAATTTGAAGTTGACTGCCTAGGTGAATTTTCTCAAATTCTTCGTGATGATAATCTTCTTGAGCCAGAGTTGAATAAAATCAATGTTGTCAACGATCTAGCTGATGAAATGAATTATGATACGCCCTTGAGGAAGATGAAATTTGTCTAAGGCATGAAGAATGTGAAGCTAAAGTGAAACTCAAATATCAGGATGTAGGCGTCGGGATGGCATGCAGATGTTGAAAGTTATGAAGAAAGAGGGGTTTCCTAGAAGAGAAATTTTTCCGGAGATCGCGCAAACCTCAAAGATCAGAGCATGAAAATCGGGTAAGTAAAGCGAATTTATATTATGAAGTGTTCTGATGCTCTTCTCCTTGCTTGTTTTGCAAGAGGAACGTCGAGACTAAACGGTGGTGACTTGAGGAGATGAAGCAAATACTTGGAGAAAATGGCTAAGTGTTGAGACTTAGTATGTGCCCAGCTCAAGTGACAAAGAGGAAATGTTTTCAAAACTCAAGATGGAGAAAAGAATGGAAGCCCGAGCGAAGTTGAAGAACAACATCAAGGAGGAAAATCATTGTCGAGCAGAAGAATGAGGTTGCAGTCTTGGAATTTCAAAATAAGAACATGCATGCCATGCCAAAAGTTGAAGCTGTTTGATCAAGTCTGCAGTCAAGAACAAGAACAGTGTGAACGCGTCTACAAACAGGAATCTTCTAGAAGGTGGTGGACATTAATTGCTCATTTATTACCCCACTCTTCTTTGTGGCAGTTTTTAGGGTGAATCTTGTTTAGGGTTGAGGTGGCATGATCTGGGCCATCCAGCCGATTGTAATCTGAGCCGTCCGTTGGACTTGGCCAGCTATATAAAGGGGCATCCCCCCTCATTTGTACCTTCATGAGACAGTAGAGTTAGAAAAAAATACATAGAGTAGAGGGATAACTTAGAAGTAGCTTAGTATAGATAAATAGTGTAGTTGAAGAAGGAGGAAAGTTTTCCTTTGAAAACTTTTGCAAGAAATTGTTGTGTAAAACTTTCATAATAAAAGATCTTTTCATTGATGGTGAAATTCGTCTTTGTTATGGATAGCTAGCGAGGTTTCTTCATCCCTTCTACTTCAAATAGCGTAGAGTAGCGTAATTTCATTTTTATGCAAGTAGATGTTAGCTTGGAATGTGGTGTTTGATCTAAGCAAGCTTCACTTATCCATACCACTAGCGGGCTCACTGATGGTGTGTTCGCCTTGTGTGGTCAACTGGAAACGTTGTGGGCCTAACTTCAATCACAGTTTGAATGATGGTATGCGTCGTTGTGATGGTATCTTCATGTCAAGTGGTGGTTTGAACATCTTTAGTCATCTCCCCTGAAGATTGCACCGACTCCGTGGAAGCTGTCCGAGGCGAGGCAAAGCGAAGTTTGGTTGAAGTTTGCTGAAGTTGAGCTCCATATCCCACACTTAGAATAGATTTAGACTCTCTAAACCTTGCAACCACTTTAAATTCAGTACTTTCTGGTTAGAATAGGAAACTCGTGCTTCATTGATAAATCTGTTGAATTGTGAAAACCCCCTTCCTCTGCTGTTGAACAATTCCGTAAGTCCCCTTGAAATACTAGCAAATCACATCGAGCCAACTGAGACTATTCGCATTAAAGGAACCTTGGAGTTGAACGCACGAACTCGCTCGCAATCTTAGCGTGCTGGATACTTTGATCAAGAGAGAATAGGGTAGCCGTTGGCGACTTTATTCTACGTTGGTGCGGTCACGAAAAACACATCAACACTACCCAATATCAGGTTTAATCGCCTCCACCACTTATTCAAGATATTTGTTGCTGTTCCGTGTAATGTCGATCAATAAAGGTTCCTGGAAGAGTGGAGGTAATCATCGGGCTATTCTTATGTATCACAGATCACATACCTTTATCGCTTTGAAGAAGTAACGGGCAAGTCGTGGGTGCCATTATTGCTATTCATATTCCGTTATTCAAAGCGTCTTGATGCATAACTTGCTAGAGTCGTCACCTGGATACGGGCAAGCAGAGATATATCCATTCCCTGATCGAAGCTATAGTCATTGCGCCTAGAGTTGAGCGATATCATCATATACGTGAGGACATATATATTCCACTGCCGGATTATATATACTATCGAGATTGACTAAGCAAACAACCATCATTGGTGCAGGTACATTTATGTAATCGAAAAGTTGCTATTGCCAGCGTACAAAAGAAGTTCCCAATTTCAATACTTGTTAAGGTATACCTCTGGGAATACCCTCCCGAGTCTAAGCTAAGCTCGAAGTGTAAGAGATATAACCCACTTTCGTTGAGTTGGCCTTAAACCATCCACGGTTTGTTGATGAGCCGATTTCACTTTCATGACAACCTTGGCCTTGTGAGTGAGATTTGGTTCTAGGAAGTGGAGCAATGGTTTTGGGACCAAATAGGTTGTTGCAAAGTGTTATTTTTAATAAAGATACCAAGTTCCCTAGTGACTTTTGTCAAACACTTTGAAGGATGGGTGCAAGGCTCAACTATAATTATGCATACCATCTACAAACTCATGGTCAAACTCAAGTTGTCAAGTAGAGTATTCAAAGATGCTTAGGTGTCTGGTGGGAGACAAGTTTGCTCAATGGAATCCATTATGGCAAAAATGGAGTTTGCGTAGAAAACAATTTAGTGAACAAATCAATTGGGAAGACACCATTTTAGGTGGTGTATTGAACAACTTCTTTCGGTGTCACAAACCTATTGAGGGTGGAAGGAGCAAAGCACCATAGTGCAAACTTTGTAGAACATATGTAAGAGGTGCAAGTGGAATTCAAGGTGTAGTTGCAAGTGAGCAATGCCAAGTAAAAGACACAAATAGACATGTGTTAGAAGGAGAAAAAATACTCAAAAAGGGAGTTAGTCATGGCACACTTGAAGAAATAGTGGTTCCTTAGAGGAATGTATAACAACTTGAAACCCAAGAAGATTGGCTTGTGCAATTTTGCACAAATTCTCTAAAAATATGAATTGAATTGAGTTGCCAAAAGGATTGAATATCTTTGCGATATTCAATGCATTTTATCTTTACTTTTTTTCTTGGGTAAGTTTATTAACTTGAAGAAGAAATTGACTACATGGCAATATTGATTGTAAAAGACAAGTATTTGAAAAGCAATGGGATGAAATAACATAGATTCTTGATGAGAACATTGGCAAGAAGACTCGATAGAGCGAGCATAAAAATTATCTCATTTGTTGAATGGTAAGGGGCTAGAAGAAGATTTGTGGATCATTGATGTGAAGTAAGCCATCTTGTCTGGTTGAATCAGTCTTTTGTGAAGTTCCTTTTGCGAGTGGTGTTCACAAACTTTTCACCAAGGTTATTTGATGTAGGAATATTCTAGGGGTGGAGCAATCTTGCATCACCTAAAGAGAGTGTCCTTTCGTTTTACTTAGTTTTGGGTTTTGAAGTGTTTGTGAGTCTTTTGGTTTGTAGTTTTGTTTGTGTGTGTTTGGAAGCCTAAGAAATATATTGTGTTAACAAAAGGCCATTAGTTGAGATGTTGGTGTTGCATAGGCAAAAGTCTAAGACTCTTCCCTTTGTAATTACAGAGCAAACCCTTGTGGAATTGTATAGGATAGAGTGTCACTTGTAATGTCCAATTTTTATTGACCGAAATTTGTACTCCGAGAAGCTTTCGTATTATTGATCGATCATATTTGATCAATAATATATTCTCATTGGCTATTGTTCAAAGACTAATGGACGCATACATTAGTCTAGCGATTCTCATTGGGTATGAACGATGACAACAGTCGATTAATATTTATTAAATTGGCATCGATTTATATCATTTCCGACAATTCAAAATTCATCTTGATTGATCGGGACTTTAATTAATATTGCATGGAGTTTTCGATACATCCTTATATTGGGCATATCGACTATGATAATCGGGAGGTCTATGGCTTATATGGGATTTTGGTTATACCTCCTACGCTAAGGATTAAGTGACTTCCTCGAACAATAACCATGCATATTATATTTCCGACAGCCTGAGCAATTATAGTATATTGAGAGTATCCATCTCATACAAAACGCAGGATGACTAATGGAGCGATGAGATTATTAATGTCATGACAACGGAGTTTTCCATCATTATCTGGCTGCTAATCGAGCATGAGGTAATATCGGCATATTATTCTATAGTGTACAAACATTATCGGGCTCCTATTGAAGAATTTTCGCCACCTATACTCATTCCTTCCGCACCTGGACCATTGCTCATTTTAAACATTAATGTCTTATATCATATTATTGCTGATCGATAGTTATTTTAAGCTGGGTCAATATCATCTTATTGTTGATCGATGTCATCAGAATTAACGTGGAGGAGTCTTGGATGGGATTGATTCCATTGCCACTGTGACCCTTATGGAATCGATGGTTTGAGTATCGGGAGTGACAGAGCAGTTTGAACATCTGAGTTGTTTGCATGGAGTTCGAAGACTACAAACTATCGAATCAAAATCAAGCTACCAGATATCTATCATCCCTTGCTATATCCACAAGAATCGTGTCCCATCGGGGAATTTGTTAGTGGTGATAATTATCATTTAGAAGCAAGTGAACAAACTAAGGAAGGGAGTAGTTAATATCCCTACAAGCAATAATTAATGTTTGTTACTTAACCAAAGGGGCATGTCCTTTTGGATGAACCATCTCTATTCAAAGCGACACACCCTTTCTAGTCAAGCATAAAGATATAAATGATATTAAGAAATGAAGAGGAGGGTATGGAATAGAATTGTAGACATATATATATTTTGAAACAACAAATCTTGGTGCTCTGAGGAACACATGATCCTCTAGTAAGGGATGCATGAATATGAAATTTTAATTTGAAACAGCGAGCCAAGATAGGCATCAGCCTATTATATCAACCCAATCGCTTGCATAAATAGATAATATTCAAAAACAACACAACATAAGAACGTCCAAAGGCATAATATCAAATTATCACTGTTGCCTTGAGATGCATCTCCTGCCCCCTGAGACATGTCTCGGGGGCTGGTATGTGTCTCCGGTACAGGAGATGTCCCCAAAAACGCCTCTAGCTACTCGGAAACTTGACGCGCCATCTCTCGAGTCTCCCGACATCTCCTAGCGGGAAATTTGGCATCTCCTATGAAACTTAAAAGCATAAAAAATTTATAATGTGAAAACATAAAGTTTTGTCACTCTTTGACACAATGACATTTGTGTATTTAAACTTTAAAGTTAAATGTTCATTGTTAAACTTTACTACTGCTCTTGTTTTGAAAGTTCAATGCCATGATATATTCTGTAATTTATTAATTTATTATTTATATTAAAAAAAGATGGCGTCTCCAAGTACCCCCGTCTCCTATTTTCAAAAAAAGTTGTACTAGTACCGGTACCAGTCTCCCGTACCAATACTAGTACTAGTCTCCTGGCGACCTTGCAAATTATTGAACCAGAAACAGCCATTATATCTTCTTATCAAATTGACATTGTTGATCTAGTCTTTTGGATCAGACTATCTAATTCAAGATTCATATCTCAAACATGTTATTATATTTGTGTTATTCAGCTGCTCCGCAATTAGATTGAGAGTGCATCATTTTGCTATCATTTAAATCTATTGATTATTAACATATTTTGATATTTTGCTATCATCACCACATCAGCATATAAGTGGAAAAGTTCTTTTGTAGAGGATATTGAAGTTTGGGCAAAAGAAGAAAGTTGAAGTCTTAACGGTTTAACTAGAGTGCTGCTGAAGTTAGAGCAGATGTGTGAGGACTGAGTAGTTCCTAGGCATGGCTGGGCTTATATTAAAGTAGATAAATTGTAATGCATGGAATCTTTGCAAGTAGGCTGAATATTCATTGGTTGGGTAGCATAGGTTGGTTGGGTTCCATAGAATTTTGATGTGGCCCTTATGATCTATAGATCTTCTGCATATAATATAAATTGTGTGTTTTCTAGATTCTTCATCATTCTTTCCTGTTCTTGTGCTTTTGTTGTGTAACTTTGGGCAGGTGTTAGCCATTTGTTCATTTCACCCACTCGTGGTTTGCATTAGGGAAGGATCCCCCTAGCTTTGTCAATTATGAAAACACCAGAAAAATACTTCCAAGGGGGAATATTGAAACAAACTCTTCCACAAGAAAGAAGCCAGAAAATAAAAAAAAGATCAAAACCCTAGCGGCGCTGATCAGTCCAAATCCTCCCTTTAAATGATATTTATTTTATGCTTTTAAGGAATAGGTTTTTCCACACCTTTATATAATATAGTATTGACATTTTTTCCTATAAATTGTGTTTGGATGTGTTATTTTATAGGTCGAAATTTTAGCATATGCTCATTTTTCTGAGTAAACTTCCACGTAATTTATAAGTATTTTTAACAATGTTTTTGATTCCTTATTTTTTTATTGTGCGATGTTTGCAGATTGATTATAAGGAGAAGACTTTGAATAAATGTAAAAATGAACTCGCTGTTATGGATTTGGAGCTCGAGGTATTTGATTCTCTTCATAATTTTATGCATACTCTATTTGCATTCAATAAAAACTGTAATATTTTTTTGTGACCATCATTTCTATAGAAGTTAACACTTTTTGATTTGTTCTTGATTTTGTAATTTGTAGCTACTATGCATCATCAAATCAGTGAATAACAAGTAATTTCAATACTTGTGAGGTATTTTATTTAAGATTTTTTTAAAAACACTTATAAAACATCATAATCCAGTAAACTGTAGTTGTCTTATCAACTTATTTCCCTTTCATCTCTTAGATATGGAAAGCTTTTGCCTGTATTTTGGGAGTCATCTAACCTAGGTAGTTGAGAGCATAGTTGAAAAACTCTTTGAGTAATTGGCGAGTTTTAAAAAACGCTCAGGTTATTTTTGACGGTGAGTTCTCGTCGCATTTACTCTCCAAAATTGCTTGCCGAATAAAGGAGAAAAACTCACCAAGTTTTTGGCGAGTTTTTGCCAAAAACTCGACGAATCCGAAAAAAAAACTTGCTTGTCCAAAAAAAGGGTCTCCCACACGGCCGCTGAAAGGGCATTTTCATTTCATTTGATTTTCTAGGTACTCTCCAAGTCCAAGTTTCCAAGTTTTCCTACAAGTATTCATCTATAATATCATCTAGTTCTACCTCCCCCTAGTTTCCACTAGACATGGGAAGATGAAGATGCAAATTTGTAAAATATATTAATGTAGTATTTACTTTCAGTTTTACAAAAACAATTTGCTATTTTCATTTTGTTTCAGACTATCAGTATCAATGCATTCCACATGAGGATGCCATTTTGTACCCAATTTGCTTTTAAATCAATCAAATACAACTAGACTCAACTTGTTTCTTTTATGTACTCATTTATTGACTCATTGGATGCATCTTATCATTGAATTTTGCAAAAAAAATGCGTTTTTAACAAGGTTGCCAGGAGACTGGTATTGGTATTGGTACGGGAGACTGGTACCGGTTTTGGTAAGGCTTTTTTTGAAAATAGGAGACGGGGTTACATGGAGAGGCCATTTTTTTTAATATAAATAAAATAAAAAAATAAAAAATTAATAATTTATAGAAAATATGATAGACTTTGAACTTTTAAAACAAGAGCAGTAATAAAGTTTAATAATGAACATTAACTTTAAACACACAAATATCATCGTGTCAAAGAGTTCATATTTCATATTTCATAATCATAGTTCACATTTTAATTTGAGTCTTTGATATTGCATATTTTGATATTTAATATTCAATTACATTGAAATTCAGAAATATTGATAGTTTGATAGGCTGATACGCAAACAAAAAATAAAAATCAGAAATATATCATCTACACCACATCATGATCATCCATGTCAAGGTCCTCAGCTATGATGCTCTCCAAATACTCATCACTCTCTAACTCAAGTTCCTCTGCTAGTAGTAGAACTGGGGGTAAATCACTAAGACCTTCTGCTTCAACCACTTCATCCACTATGGCTGCAACTTCTCCATCAGGTGAAATTTGGTCCCATTTTGCTGAAGGACCATCCTTGTATGTAGGATCTACACGAGAGAGAAGATGAAGTGAGCTATGAATGTACACCAAGTTCTTTGCTTTCTTTGACCCTAATTGGTTCCTCTTGAGTGAATGAATGAAATAACATTCCGTGCCCTAATTTCTGATGCTGGTTTGTTTGTTTTGTGTTTTGATGTTTTATGAGGGTTTTTTCTGATTTTTTTTGCTTTTCTTTGAAATGTTTGCAAGAAATAAAATACATGCATAAAGAAATACAATAACTAAGATAGAGAACTACTCAATAGATGATTTATTTGCTCAATATTCACAAGAACAAGTTCCTACAATCATACCCGAGTTTATTTGGAGACATGCAACTGCTGTACAACAATTTCAGACCAAAAAGCAACCCTTGATAGCCCTACAGATGTTTGTTTCTTCCCAACTAGCTTGCCTTTCTGACTGGAAATGGTACGGCTAGCTTCTTCAGACCTGGGCGCTCCCTTTAACTATTTTTATTGATTTTTTTGTGGCTCCAATGTCAAAATCGTCCCCTCCTTGCAAGGCCAACCCCTGCTGTGATTGGTGGCTGATTAATACGAATCTGTCCCTCCTAAATCAGCTACCAATGGATGCACTCAATCTGATTAAAAATCTGCCCTTATTTTGACAATAAATTTCTGGAAATTACTTCTCTAAAAGCTCAATGTCGACCTTTGGATAAAGCCAACCCAAGGAGCAACTTCAGATGAATATTCGACACCCTCAGATTGCCGTTGCAATGAAGTCTTCACGTTCTCCAATGCCGATACTCTGGAACAAACTGCAAAAACCCTAGTTTCTTCTCCAAAGCCAAAAAAAGACAAGTCTTCTCAACAAAACAACAATCATCATAATGAAGCCTTGTACGATTTCCAAGAGATAAATAGGCTTCTCACATTAGGGTTCGATTTAACCCAAAAACTCCTCTTCTTCAATTTTGAGATGAGTAATAATATTACTTTTAATTTTCATTTAAGTCTCAATAGTTGGTGCATAAATATTACCATTTAGTTTAATTGCTCAACTGGCCCCAACTGATGAGAACTTGACCCTTCACTTAATTCACTTAAGTTATAATATAAAATTATATTATAACTTAATATTATAAGCTCAAAACCATTAATATTTATTTTAATCAAATAAATATTGATATCTCTATTATTACTCAACATTTTTGTGCGCCATCAGAACTGGTAGCTGGCATGAGGAAACTACATATGACCATACCCCCTTACTAAAAATAGTAGGGTCCCATCTCTAGCATCTTTGACTTACTATAAATAGCAAGTCCTTCATATGGAGTCCTGTAGACCTCAAATGAACACCAATCCTGCATAGCTCTGACTACTGAAGAAGTTGCATCCCTCAATGGACCCTCTATCCAATCTCATTAGCCTACGAGGATCGCAATAATAGGCTAATCTACTGAATACAGATGTCTCACTTTGGAGGGGACATCACAATGAATAAAACCATAAGTACTCCAATTTCTCTCACAAGATGAAGAGCTAGCTACTTGTGAGGTTAATCTTATTGCAAATGATTGCAATTCAGGGGTTTCACCTCCATTGTTTCACCACCACTCTATAGGGTCTTTCTTTTCTCACATATCGTATAAAGCTTCCACGGAAGAAAAATCACCATGCCCACGTGAAAACTTATTCCATTGACTCCTCATAATTGAAGCTTCCTCACCTCGGCCATAAATCTTTTTAATTGCAGCCCAAAATCCCTTCATTACCTCTCTATCCTCATATGGAGGCCTCTTATTGGTCACTTGTATATTATGCCATTTAGGATTTAACGTATAGGCAACACAATGAAGGGGTGTGTTAAGTTTGTTCCATCTTCCATGTAATTTTTCTTCTATCAAAGGATATAGTGAAAGATCTTTCGCATCCGTTATTTTCTTAATTCTTTCACACATGGAATCTATTTCTTCATAAATTTCTCCCAAACATGGTTTTCCTGAATCTGCAAATTTGATCACCTCACATATGGGCTTAATAAAGTCCACAACAAATTTAACATCAGCTCAAAAACGGTCATCAAGGACCATACCTCTCACCTCAACTGCATCATCTAATGTAGATTGCCTCCAAGATGCCCATGCATCACTAACTACCGTGGAACACAAAGCTCCTTTCACTTAACAAAGATGGTCAAGAAGAATGAAATAAGATGCAAACTGTGTATCAGCTGGTTTGAGAAGTTCCACCTTGGCAAATTTTCAATAAATGGCTTGTGTGTGGTGATGGTTACATATGAACTTTTGAATTTTCTGCCCTTTTTTATGAGAGCTGAAACCCATTGAAACTTGCCAATATCTTTGAGTGCATTATTCAACAAATGCACACAACATGGTGTCCAAAATATATGTTTGTATTTCTTTTGCACCAACATGCCTGTTGCTTTACAAATAGGGCAACATCTATAACAATTTGGACTACATGTGATGCCCCCACCTCCTCAATGCCATCACATAGCTGGTTAAAAAGAAACTCCGCATTTTTTTCTTGCCTTGAACAATCTATTGCCTTCAAAAAATAAGGCCCTTTGCTGCATGTTACCATGATATTAAGTAGTGGACGATTTCTAGTATCTGTCCACCCATCCATCACAATACTACATCCTTTTGTAGCCCACACTCTTTTCATTGGTGTAGTTTGTTGCTCTAATCGAACTCTTTCTTTATAAATTAGAGTAGTGTGAAGCTTTTCATACATAGGTGGTTTATACCCAACTGGTGCATTGGTGATAGCTTGGACCATCTCTCCATAAAAAGGTGAGCGAGCAACTTTAAACAGTATTCCATTTGCATAAAAGAAGCGTGAAATCACTGCATCAACTGCTTTTCGACCTTGCACATCAAATAATCTGCCAATGGGATTTGAGCTATGGTGCTACCAATGTGTGGTCTCTTGTGAGAACTTGCTACTAGTACATCTCTAGAAGACACATCCCCTTCTACCTCTTTATTCTGATTTTGATTTGCAATAGTTGCCCTTGTCGTTGAAGCGTGAAAGCTCATATTAGAAACTTTCCCATCAGCCCTTTCTTGATCCCTTACAGCCTCATATCGTTCCACCTCATTTGTACAAGGATCAACACCTTTTCTAGGTATGTGAAGGAAATGAGCCCTCACCCTCGTGGAAGTACCTTGCCATGATATTTCACATAACTTACATGTGATTGTGGCTATTCCACCTGAATCCTTCAGCCTTGAAACACAATCACAATACTTCCACAATGGGTACAAGCCTTGTTTTCCCACATTTGACATTCTGCTCAAAAAACTAAAAAAGAATCATAACTATATAACTGTGTAAATGATAAGTGAACTGATAACTGATTTGTAAACTGAAGGAGAAGACATGAACTGGAACTCATAATGGATTAAAATCTGAAAGATATATTTATTATTTAATATTTTGTATAGTGATTTCTCATAAAATAGACTAAGGGAATCTTTATTATAGCCTGCAGACACATATACAACCTTCTTTTGTTTGAGTTCTCTTTATTGCTTGGATTTGGAGTGTTTGGCGTAGACCTTGCTACTTTCATTCCTTCTAGTTCTTTCATATTTGGCACATTTTACAAAATATTGTAATTTATTTCCACAGATATTTGATCAGTTTGAGTAGCACACCTCCTATAGAGAAGAAATTAGATCCCAGTTTTATAGTATAATTAATTTTATTTCAATTTTTAAATTTTTAATACATAATTATTAATGATAACACACTTAACAAATGCATCAATCAATACAACAGATTCTGTAGTATCGATTGATGCATTTGTTAAGTGTGTACAGATTCTCAGAACTAGGCTTTGAGTTTTGTATTTTAGACTTTTAGTAAATACTAAAACCAAATACTAAATAGAGATATGGCGATTCATTGATTCAGTAAAAGTAAATACTAAATAAATGATGATGAAATAAATAATCAAAATCAAAATTGTTAAAACTCAAAATACCTGGCAACTTCCGTCCTCTAAAAATCGTGGCTGGAAACTTCAAACACGTCTTTGACCTGCACTATTGTCCACCTTCAAAATAGCGACTGCAACCTTCACTCTCGCCCGTCCTCTAAAAATCGCAACTTTTCCTTGTGTTTTAGCGTTTCATTTGATTAATGCATTTCATGGGTTTTAATTTTTTCCACTTTTTGCATGGGAGACATCAGGATTCCTGTCGGGAGATGTGGGGAGATGTCATAGATGGCGGAAGAACCTTGTCATTGGGAGGCATCCCATGAAACGTTTCAAGTATTCGAGACGGGTACCAATACTGGAGACACATCTCAGGGGGCAATGTTGATGTGTTTTTCGTGACCGCACCAACACAAAATAAAGTCGCCAACGGCTACCCTATTCTCTCTTGATCAAAGTATCCAGCATGCTAAGATTGCGAGAGAGTTCGTGCGTTCAACTCCAAGGTTCCTTCAGTGCGAATAGTCTCAGTTGGCTCAATGTGATTTGCTGGTATTTCAAGGGGACTTACGAAATTGTTCGGCAGCGGAGAAAGGAATTCAAATGCTCGAAAGGTTTGTCTATAAAGTTCTTGTTTCAGAAGGTACTGAATGTAAATAGTGCTAGGTTAAGAAGGCTCTAATCTACTCTAAGGCGTGGGACATGGCGATCAATTCTCACAAGCTTCAACTAGGCTTTGCTTTGCCTCGCTTCAGACAACCTCCACAGAACCGGTGCAATCTTCAGAGGAGTAGCTCAAGGTGTCAGATCACAACTTAGCATGAAAATACCATCACAACGATGCATATAAACATACAAATCATGATCGAAGTTAAGTACACGATATTCCAGTTGACCACACAAGGCGCATTCACCATTAGCGAACACACTAGTGGTATGGATAGACGAAGTTTGCTCAAATTGAAGACCACATTCCACAATTATTAACTACTTGCATGAAATGAAATTTATTCTACTTTAAGATCCTACTCGAATCAGAAGGACCAAGAAATCTTGCTAGCTACTCACAACAAAAGACGAGATCATCATCAACGAAAACTCTTTTTATTGAGAGAGTGTTCACAACAATTTCTTACAAAGTTTTCAAAGGAAAAACTTTCCTTCTTCTTCAACTACACTATCAATCTATACTAAGCTACTTCTAGGTTGTCCCTCTACTCTATGTCTACTGTCTAACTAGTACAAATAAGGGGGGGATGCCCCCTTTATATAGTTGGCCAAGTCCAATGGACGGCTCAGATTACAATCGACTGGATGGCCCAGATTGTGCCACCTCAGCCCTAAACAAGATTCACCCTAAAAACTGCCACCAAGAGGAGTGGGGTAATAAATGAGCCATTAATGTCTATCATCTTCCAGAAGATTCATGTTCATAAACGCGTTCACACTGCTTCAACTTCTTGGACTAGTATGGCAGACACGTTCTTGATCTAACTTCAAGGTGGCAACCTCCTTCTCTTGCTCGACGATGATTTTTCTCCTTGATGTTGTTCTTCAACTCTTCAACACCTGAGCCTTGAAAACATTTCTTCTTTGTCACTTGAGCTGGGCACATACTAAGTTTCAACACTTAGCCATTTTCTCCAAGTATTCGCTTCATCTCCCCAAGTCATCACCGTTTGGTGTTGACGTTCCTCCTGCAAAACAAGCAAGGAGAAGAGCATCAGAACACTTCATAATATAAACTCAACTTACTTACCTGATTTTCATGCTTTAACTTCCAAGGGTTCGTCTTTTTTCTCTAGCCAACTTTGCTTTCTTCATGATTTTTCAACATCTGTAGGCTGGGGCATACAACACCTGTGCATCATATTTCAATGCCTTAGACAAATTTCATCTTCCTCAAGGGTGCATTTTTAAAAAAAATCATCTTTTAAAAGTGTTAGCTTCAACTGCATCTTCTTCACTTTTCGGTTGAGGCGTTCACTCTTGACATTTCATCCAACTCTGGCTCGAGCAAAATGTTTTCATCAGGAATTTGATAAAAAATCATCTAGGTATCCAACTTCAAATTCATCCGCCAAGGCATTTTTATGTCCACAACACATTTTATTCCTTGCCTTAGAAATTTTTTCAAATTTTCCTTAGGAAATTCATCAATCCTGTGCCCATCAAAAATCTTCACCTCAGAATCCTTGGTGAGCTGTGGAAGACTTTAAAATCCATTCCTCATCGCAGACGTCCAATACCTAGAAGAAAATTCCCTTCAGAAAGTGTCGAATTCATGTGTCTCCAAACGAAGGGGTACATTTAATTTTTTTTGAATTTTACCTTAGAAAAATATTTTGCCAACAATTTTATTCTTATTCTTCTCATCAGGGCGTATTTTCTTGCTTTGTCATGAAAATCTTCATCAACCTCACGAAGCTGACACCTTTTGACTCATTCTCGCCCACTTTATTCATGCCTGAACAAATTTCATCATCCTCTCAAGTCTGGGCTATTTTCTCTAGAGGTGAAATTTTGATACTTAGAAATTTTTTTTAACATGTCATCACCAGCTTGGGCGCATTTGCCATGTCTTACTTCAAGTTTCTACACTTAGAAAAATTTCAAACCTCTTCTTCAACCCTTAGGCACATATGATCCCTCAAGCTTTTAGCTTCCATTTCTCCAACACTTAGAAAATTTTCTAAGTCATCCCCTTGCTGGCGCATTTACTTGGTCAAGCTTCCACTTTGTATGCCATAGATATTTCCAACTCACCTTCTCCATAACTTGGGTGCATATTGGAGGGTCATCTTCCATTTTGAAACACTTAGAATATTTTTCAGGCCACCTTCCCAATCTTGGGCGCATTTAGGAGGTTGTACTTTCATTTTTGATCACTTAGAAACTTTGCTGGCGCATTTGACCCTTTATGCTTCAAGTTTCAATTACTTAGAATTTTTTTTTAAAGTCATCTCACCACTTGGGCGCACTTTGGGAGTCAAGCTTTTAGTTTTCCATACTTAGAAAATTTCTTACCCTTACCATGGTGACTTGGGCGCATTTCCACCCCTGTACATTCAATCCACTTACCTTAGACAAAATTCAAGTCTCCTTTAGCTTCTTAAGGCACATTTGGCAGGTGGAGCCTCCAGCTTTAGGGACTTAGTCAATTTTCAAGCCTCTTTCTTTCACTTTGGGCGCATTTCTACCCTTGAGATTCCAATTCTCCATACTTAGAAATTTTCCCATCAACCTTAAGTTGCTAGGGCGCATATAGGGGTCTCTTCTTTCAATTTTCAAGACTTAGTCAACTTTTTACCCCTTCTCTTCTCTTAGGGGCATATGGAGGGTCTTCCTTCAAATTTGAATGCCTTAGATTTTTTTTTTTTCAAGGCCTCCTCACTTCTTGGGCGCATATGGGAGTGGTAGCTTTAAGTTTGCCACATTTGAATACTTTCCAAGGCCTCCTCCTAGTCAAAGGAGCATATGAGGCATAGAGCTTCAAGTTTGAATGACTTAGAAACTTTTCAATCACTTCTTCAACTTCAAGGGCGCATTTTGATGCTGGAGCTTTCAATTTCACATACTTAGAGAAATTTTCAATTCCTTCAAGCTTGCAAGGGCACCTTTTCATGCTGGAGCAGGATTTTTGTCAGACTTAGAACTTTTCTCAGCTGCTCGTTCATGCCTTACTATATTTAGTAAGTTATTGGTTTTCATGCTTCTGAAGCTTAGATTGATTTGAAATTTTAACCACTGGATCCTCATGACCTTGTTAGTCTGTTCATACTGCTATCTCGGGCTGACCTGCTAAAAATAGTATGTTTATGAAGGTGGTTTACTATTTATAGCAACATCTTGATTCTGAGACCTCCACAACTCCGTTTGACTTGAAATTTGAATGTTGTGCTCCTCATCGGATGACTTGCCCGTTCATAGTGGCGCTTGCTGCTGATTTACTATTTTTAGCCTGTTTCTGGAACGCCTTACTATAAATAGTAAGTGTTCCATTTGCCTTCAAATTTTACTAGTGGATAGCTTGAAAGATGCTGATCGTAGTGGGATACACCGGTTTTTGAAAATTCTTACATTTTACCCCTCATTTTGGGTCCCGAAGTTGGAAACCCTAATTTGACTTGCATGTATATCAAACGACCTCCGTTTGACCTCGTTTCTGTTGCACTTCGCCCTGTTTGTGATTCTGATGCGTTGGGTAGCTGCCGGAATGGACCTACTAAAAATAGTAAGTCTTTGAAAAATGATCATTCCTGCTTGCACGTCACACCACTACGTAGCTCTTGAAAAACCCATAAAGAAACACTTGACATGCGTTGAAAACCCTGACATGCAAACCCTAAAAATAGCCTCAAAAGACGGCTTCTAAAAAGGTTCTGATCTTGGTTTGCATGTTATATCGTTGCGAAGGTCTCGAAAAACCCAGAAGGAATATGCAGACATGCAAAGAAAATCTCAACATGCAAATCCTAAAAATAGCCCCTGAAGGCTGAATACTAAAGTCACCGCCTCATTTTGCATGTTATATCATCGCATAGGTTTCAGAAAACCCAGAAAGAATCTCCAGACATGCATTGAAGAACTTTGCATATAAACCCTAAAATCTGCTCCTGAAGCTGAATTTGCTAAAAATAGACAGTTGTCCGTTTTGGCTCAAAATTTGCAGATGAGTAGCTTGACATGTTCCGGATGCAGTGTAATGATCAAAACTTCGAAAGTGCTGAGAAAATGCCCTGAATTGCACACTTACTAAAAATAGCAAGTTGCCAAAATTTGATGAAATTTTGTTGAGAACCTGCTGGAAGCATGCTGACAACAACGTTAGTCTCAAATTCCAACTTATTCACTTCATTTGACCTCAAATTGACCAGAAAAGTGCAAACCCTAATTCTTAGACTTGGCCAAAATTTCAATCCAGGAGGGCGCATCCCCAGAAAGATAGACAACAAAAAAGAGAGACAATGACAAAACAAACCAAAAGCAAAGCCAAAAGACCGAAACGAAGCAAAGATTAGGGGGTCCCCATTTGCAATGGGGCGATGTGTGAGAAAGGTCACAACAGGCAGGAGATGCGTCTCCCGGCAACCTTGGTTAAATGGGTTGCTCTTTTAGGAAGTAATACAAAAAGAAATAAAAAGAATATTTCACCTTCAAATATAACCCAAAATCACAACTCATATGGAATAACATTGAATAGTTCGGTAAATATTAACAAAACATGGGTAAATATAGATATCTTAAGATCACTACAAAATAATTAATGATATCTTTTATGCAACAATATTTTTATTTGTATTTTTTAAGTTTAGGTTGTTAACTAGGGTATTACTGTTTTTTTCTTCTGTTGTCTCCCTTTTGTGAGGTTTCATTATCAATTTTATGGAAGGAATATGACTTTTGTAAATAGAACTGGTGGCAAACCTAAGGACTCTTGTTGGAAATATGGGGCACCAGGTCTAATGTGAGGAGAGGTTATTTGTATCCACTACAATAAGGGTATGATCGGAGGCATAAATTGACTCAAATATCACCTTGCATGGTCCCTTGCCAAGATGTTACATCGTGTATAGCAGCTATTTCGAAGGTTGAGAAGGAGGCAAAAACGCTCCTTGCAGCATATGACTAGAGGAAAGCAGATAAAAATATGACAAAGGCAATGGTAGCCCCAAACCCAATTTTTAGTTCAATAGGGCCAAAGGGAGATATCCGGGGTTCTTCTTCCATTGGGCCATAGATATGAGGATTAGGTAGTGTGGCAGCCATTGTTCTACTTTTTTACCTCGTAACACTCCTGGTGCACAAACTTTATTGAAAGGTACTACATGGAATAGAGAATTGCAACAAGAGTTGAAGTTGGCATGTGCAAGATTTTGGTAACAACAATATTTCATTAAATGTTGCTTCAAGTCCTTATTGGGAGCAATGAGTCAATGCTTTGATTGTGGCAAGAAAGGGATTCAAGGCCCTAAGTTGTCATGAGTTGAGTGGCCCATTGTTGCAAGATGAGGTCCAAAACACACGCCTACTAGTAGAACAAAAACAAATTTGGGAAAAGATAGGCTGCACCTTTTTATGTAACGGGTGGACAGATGGTAGGAATAGGACACACCAATTTTTGAGTGTTTTTAGTTAGTCTTTTTAATATTAGTTAATGTAATGCTTGTAATAAAATAAAAAATGCGGACACCTTGTGCAACATGTTGGATGAGGTGGTGATGGAGGTAGGAGTGGAAAATCTCCTTCAAATAGTGATTGACGATGGAGTTGCATATGTGACAGTTAATAGACTTCTAGAGACGAGGCACCCAACATTCTTTTAGAACCCTTTTGCCACTCACTATCTTGACCTACTCTTTGAGGACATAGGAAAATTAAACCAGGTGAAAAATATGAGTTGAAGATGCAAGGAATATCACAAAGTACATCTACAACCACACATGGGTCCTAAACCTTATGAGAGAGCACACTAATGGCAAGGAGCTCTTGCAATCAAGAGTCACATGTTTTGCCACTAATTTCCTTACTGTGTAGAATATAGTAGCTTCATTGCCTAGCCTTAAGTGCATGTTTGTGAATGAAAGGTTGTTGGAGAGTCCTTATTGCATGAAGGTTGAAGCAAAGAGGATCATGAAGACCATTTTTGATGATAGATTTGCCAAAGTCATGGAGGATCTTTTCCACAAATGGGTGTAGCCATTGTGGATGTCATGTCGAGAGATTACATGACATTGGATATTTGGAAGTATTCCTCCCTAGCTGAGAGGGAGTGTTGAAGATTACAGCCGCACGCCTCTACTTCCAGTCGCGATTTTATAAAGCAATAAATGAAATATAGCCTAACGGCTATTTAATTTATTGGAGACACTTTTTAGTGAAGAGGCGCTTCACTTAAAAGATAAACAATATTTATTATTGTAGCCGACCTCTCCTTGATATTCGCCACTCTTCATGATGGCTGACCTCTTGAAGAAGAGACACATCTCTTGGAAGAAGCCACATTCACTTTGTATATATAGGCGATCACTCTTTTCATTCTATCATTCATTTATTTATTGTTCAAGTTCGCACTTAGTAAGAGATCGAGCATTACCTTCAGCAGATCGAAGTCTTCAAGAGAGTCGAAGTTATTATCTACAAGGAGATCGATATTATCTTGTATTGCATCAAGTGAGGTGTTGATATTCGGCTTTGTGATTGGCCTTATTGTAAAGAAAATTGCTGGTTATTATTCAATATATAAGTGATACATTGTTGCTGGGTTTTTCTCCCTCAAGTTGGAGGGTTTTCCCAGGGTATATGCTGTGTCAAATTGTTTAAAATTGCTCTATATCTACTTATTTAATTTCTGATCTTAAAACTAATATGGTATTAGAGCGGGTTTAAGCAAGATCGTGATAAGATTTCTATAAGCAGCGTTATCTTCCATTCTCATTCTCATCTTTGTGTGTCTATCTTGTCTACGAAAATGGTGAATGGACTTAAGGTTGAAGATAGACTCGATGGTGCCTGTAACTTCACCTCTTGGAAGTTTAGAGTACTTATTGCATTGGAAGAAAATGATATTATCGAGTTCATGGAGAACGAGGTACCTGAACCTTCCGATGAGACTGAGAAGACTCAATGGAGGAAGAATGGCACAAAGGCCAAGAAGATGTTTATTGATTCTGTGAAGGATCACCTTGTGCCTATTATCTCCAAGTTGAAGATAGCGAGAGAGATGTTCAAGACTTTGGAGGGACTATATGAGATCAATAACACTAGTCGAGCTCTTGCATTGAGGCAACAACTTCATCACATCAAGATGGCGAACGGAGATTCAGTCATCTCCTTCTTCATGAAGATCACCGAGTTGAGAGATCAGCTTTGTGCCATTGGTAATATGGTTGATGACAAGATTTAGTCATGTTGGCACTCAATGGTCTTCCTCAATCTTGGGAGCCATTCATCCAAGGTATTAGTGGAAGATCGAAGCTACCAAAGTTTGATCGACTTAGGGAAGATTGTATTCAAGAGGAATCAAGATTGGCAGCAAGAGGTATTGGACGAAGTTCTAACAATGAAGACAATCATGTTCTTGCTGCTCAAACATCGAAGAGGAAAGGAAGAGAAGGAAAGAAAGGCAATTTCAAGAGGAACAGAGATAGAAGATCGGATGGTGCTCTTGAATCTAAGAAGAAGAAGGATCTCTCCCATATACAGTGCTTCAAATGTGACAAGTTTGGTCACTATGTGAGAGATTGTGCACAAGACCTAAGCAACATGCTTCTATTGTGGATGTAAATGATGTCTCTCCTCAGAAGGATTCAAGAGATAATTCAAGCGGATTTCTATTTATCTCAGCCCTATCAAGCAATGTTCCAACTGATAGCAGCACATGGTTGATTGATAGTGGCGCCTCTCGTCACATTACTAGGTTTAGTGAGCATCTTTTAGATTTGGTGGAGAGAGATAACCAACATTCAAGTCATAATTGGAGATGATGCATGCTATTTAGTGAAAGGTGCTGGAGCCTCCTCTCTTCACCTAGATTCCGACATCTTTCTTCATTTGAGCGATGTGTTGTTCGTACCAGGTATCAAGAGGAACCTTGTATCAATTTCAGCTTTGGAGGACAAGGGATATCAAGTTGCATTTTCCGAGGGAAAAGTTCTTGCTTGGCTGAAGAACTCTAGCATCAAGACAACCCGAGTGATTGGTGTTCGGCAATAGAGTCTTTATAGACTTTCCATTCGTCCAATGCAAGCATTGTTACATGATTCTACTAGTTCAAGTGAGCTTTGGCATAGAGAAGACTTGCTCACCTCCATTTTAGAGGTCTTCCATCCATGTAGAAGATGGTCACTGGCCTTCCAAAACTCAGTCAGGAGCATGAAGGTACTTGCCGAGGATGCGCATTGGGTAAGAATACTAAAGGTCCTTTTCATAGTAGTGAAAGTAGATCTAAATGTATTCTAGATCTTGTTCATTCTGATTTGTTTGGTCTAATGTCTGTTGCTTCTTTGAGTGGTTTTTGGTATTATATAATTTTCATTGATGACTACTCTAGAAAGACTTGGATTTATTTCTTAAAGACTAAAGAATCTGAAGAGGTGCTTGAGAAATTCAAAGAATTTAAGGCTCAAGTAGAGAACTTGTCCGGGAAGAGGATCAAAGTTTTGAGATCTGACAACGGAGGAGAATACATCTTTGGAGGCTTCTGTAACTTTTGTATCGAGGTTGGGATTAAGAGGGAGTTTTGTGTCCCTTACAATCCTCAGCAGAACGGTGTTGCGGAAAGGAAGAATAGATCCATTGTTGAAGCAGCTAAAGCCATGATCCATGATCAAGACTTACAAACCTTCCTTTGGGTAGAAGCATCTAGAACTGCAGTGTATGTTCAGAATCGGAGCCCTCATTGTATTCTGGAGAACATGACTCCTGAAGAAGCCTTCATAGGTGTGAAGCCTGAGGTTAGTCACTTGAGAATCTTTGGTTGTCCTGTGTATGTTCATGTGCCTAAAGATAAAAGGACTAAGTTGGAACCATCTAGCAAGAAAGGAATATTTGTGGGTTACAGTGAATCTTCAAAAGCCTACAGGATTTACATTCCATGTCAGAAACAAATAGAGATCAGCAGGGATGTCACTTTTGAGGAAGATGTTGCATTCAAGAGATCTAAAGGTTCATACATGGAGATAGATAATGAAGACCAAGAGACTCCTCAGGACATGGAAGTTGATCATGCTCCTAAGATTTAGAGGGAGTCTACTGAACCAAAAGAAGATGGTGATCCAGTTGAGCCTTTGGAACCAACTGATGGGCCAAGAAACATTGTCATAGGTCGAAAGAGACCTCTATGGGCTAGGCAAACAATGCAGGAGGCAGAAAAGTTTGCAACTCCTAGAGGAACATTCAAAGAAAGCAAAAGACCACAGAAGTTTCCAAGCTATGTTGCATTAATGAGTTATATTATTGAATCTGAGCCTTCCAGTGTTGAGGAAGCATCATGTCAGCAAGTATGGAGAGATGCTATGGCTGAAGAATATCAATCTATCATCAAGAATGATGTTTGGGATATTTTACCAAGACCAAAAGGGAAATTTGTTGTATCTTCCAAATGGCTTTTCAAGATCAAGCATGCGGCTGATGGAAGCATTGAGAAGTACAAGGCTAGATTTGTGGCTAGAGGATTCTCTTAGAAAGAGGGAATAGATTATGAAGAAACCTTTGCTCCGGTTGCTCATTATACATCCATCAGGACTATCATTGCTATTGCAGTAGCTAAAGGATGGAAGTTACATTAGATGGACGTGAAGACAACATTCCTTAATGGTGGAATTGAAGAAGAAGTATACATTGAGCAACCTGATGGCTTTGAGATTCATGGGAAGGAGTCGCATGTTTGTAAATTGAAGAAGGCTTTGTATGGCCTTAAGCAGGCTCCTCATGCTTGGTATGAGAGGATTGATCGATACCTGATGAGCTTGGGCTTCTCCAAGAATGATGCTTTTTCAAACTTGTACTTCAAGTTAGTTGATGGTGAGGCATTAATCTTGGTTTTTTATGTTGATGATCTATTTCTTACTGGAGCAAAATATCTCATTATCAAATGCAAGGAGTTAGCTTCTGAATTTGAGATGAAGGATCTAGGATATATGCATTACTTCCTAGGATTGGAAGTGTGGCAGAGGCCTAATGAGATCATTATGAGTCAAGGAAAGTATACTATAAACATCCTAAAGAGATTTGGTATGATGGATTGTAAATCCATGTCTACACCGATGGAGACCAATTTGAAGAAATTGAGTGATTCTGCAACTAGTTTAGATTTGGTGGATCTCACTATGTACAGGTAGTCGATTGGATCATTGATGCATCTAGTCAATACTAGACCAGATATTTGCTATGCAGTAAGTGCACTTAGTTAGTTCATGTGTGAACCAAGGCAAATTCATCTAGTTGCAGCTAAGCATATCCTGAGATACTTGCGTGGCACAGTTGGATATGGCTTGAGATATTCTTCCAGTGTGAACCTAAAGTTGCAAAGATATTTTGATTATGATTGGGCAGGGAGTGTGGCTGATCGGAAAAGCACCTCTAGTTGTTGCTTTAGTTTGGGATCTGTTGTGACCTTTTCACACATCACCCCATTCAAGATGGGGACCCCCTAATTTTCTCTCCGTTCCGGTCTTTTTGGCTTTGGTTTTCTCTCTCTCTCTCTCTCTCTGTCTGTCTCCTTTTGCTGTCAGCTTTCCGGAGATGTGCCCGTTTGTGAGCTTAAACGTGAAATTTTGGCCAAATCTGAGAATTAGGGTTTGTACTTTTCTGGTCAATTTGTCGTGAGGCGGAGCAAATAAGTTGGAATCTGAACTTCACGTTGCAGTCAGTATGCTTCCAACAGGTTTCCAGCTAAATTTCAGTGAATTCCGACAACTTACTATTTTTAGTAAGTACCTAATTTGGGGCGTTTTCAAAGCACTACTAAAGTTCTCTCAGTCACACTGCATCCAGAACATGTCAAGTTGCTCATCTGCAAGTTTTGAGCCAGAACGAACAACTGTCTATTTTTAGCAAGTTCAGCTTCCGGAGCAGATTTTAGGGTTTATATGCAAAGTTCTTCAATGCATGTCTGGAGATTCTTTCTGGGTTTTCTGAAACCTTCGCGACGATATAACATGCAAAATGAGATGATGATTTTCAGAATTTAGCCTTCATAGGCTATTTTTAGGGTTTGCATGTTGAGATTTTCTCTGCATGTTTGGGCATTCCTTGTGGGTTTTTCAAGACCTTCGCAACGATATTACATGCAAACCAGGATTAGGACTTTTTTAGGAGCCATCTTCGGAGGCTATTTTTAGGGTTTGCATGTCAGGGTTTTCAGCGCATGTCAGGTGATTCTTTATGGGTTTTTCAAGAGCTACATAGTGATGTGACATGCAAAGCGAGATGATCAATTTTCAGAGACTTACTATTTTTAGCAGGTCCATTCCGGTAGCTACCCAGCGTATCAAGATCACAAACAGGGCAAAGTGCAACAAAAATCAGGTCAAACGGAGGTCATTTGATATACATGCAAGTCAAATTAGGGTTTCCAGCTTCGGGACCCAAAATGAGGGGTAAAATGCCAAAATTTTTGAAAACCGGTGTATCCCACTTCGATTAGTATCTTTCAGGCTATCCACCGGTAAAATTTGAAGGCAATCAGAGGACTTACTATTTATAGTAAGGCATTCCAGAAACTGGCTAAAAATAGTAAATCAGTAGCAGGTGCCAGTGTGAACTGATAGGTCATCTGATGAGGGTCACGCCATTCAAATTTCAAGAAAAACGGAGCTGTGGAAGTATCAAAATCAGGCAGTTGCTATAAATAGTAAACCACCTTCAGAAACAGGCTAAAAATAGCAGGTCAGCCCGAGATGGCAGTGTGAACAGACTAACAAGGTCATGAAGATCCAGTGGTTAAAATTTCAAATCAATCCGGGCTTCAGAGATGTGAAAATCAAAGGACTTACTATTTATAGTAAGTATTGAGCTGGCAAAAGGAATGAGGAAAAAACGCCTAAGTCTGGAAGATATCCTCCTTCACATGCAAAATGCGCCTATCTTCAAGCCAGGTTGATGAAATTTTCTAAGTTTGCACTCAAATCCTGCTCACTACCTCAAATGCGCCCAAGAAGAAATAAGTTGATGAAAACTTTTCAAAGGCATTGAGTTTATCCACCTTGACCTCCTAAATGCGCCCTCATCCTCAAATGACTGGCAGAAGATGGAAAATTGTCTAAGGCATGAATCTCATCTTGCTAGACCTCTCCAATGCACCCACTTCAAGGAGGTTGATAAAAAATTCTAAGTATTGAAGTTCATCCTCCTGCACATGCCAAATGCGCCCAAACAAGCTAGGTAAAGACAAAATTTTAAATCCTCCTTGGGGTCCAAAATGCACCCAAGCTTGAAGATGTCAAAGGAGTTAAAAGGCGTTGAAAGTTTATCCTTCTCCACCCTCTAAATGCGCCCATCCTTCTGCCTATGTGAAATGCGCCCATATATGCTAGGAAGAGGACAAAGTGTTGACTTTCTTCACCAACCTTTGAATGCGCCAATGCAAGGTAAACACAAATAAAAGTCTAAGGCGTTGTGCATGAACGGAAATTCTTCACCACCCTTTATATGTGCCAAGTCCAAGATAAAATAAAAGATGTTAAGTGATCAGGAAATATTCTAAGGTGTAGAAGTTAATGTCCTCCTCAATGTGCTAAATGCGCCAAGGTGAAGGCGAGATGAATAATAAGAAAATGACTAAGGAAGGCGTTGAAATAAAAATATCCTCCATGATGTGCTATATGCGCCCAAAGTACATGCTAGGGATAAAATTTAAAATGAGGAAATATTCTAAGGCATGGAAGTTAATTCCTCACGACAGGCAAAATGCGCCATGACTGAAGATGAATGGAAATTTTCTAAGGAAAATACCTCCTTGATGCCTAAATACGCCTATATTAGTGATATTATTTGAAATTTTTTCTAAGGCACAAAATTTCATTTCTAGGAAAAATACGCCCAAGTTCGAGAAGGTGTGAAATTTTCAGAGGCATGAATAAAATTTGGCGATGGATAAGTCAGAAGGTGCCAACTTCACAAAGATGATAAATTTTTTCAAGTCAAAGCAGGAAAATACGCCCAGAGATGAAGAATTGGAATAAATTTGGTGAAAAATATTTTTTCTAAGGTTTAAAATTCAAAAAAATTAAATGTACCCCTTCAATTGTAGACCTCAACACGTTCTGAAGGGAATTTTCTTTTGGGTATCGAGCGTCTTCGACAAGGAATGGATTTTAAAGTCTTCCACTGCTCGCCAAGGCTTTTGAGATGAAAATTTTGATCAACACTTGAATAAAATGTGTTTTCGAAGCTAAAATGCCTCAGATGATGAATTTGAGGTTGATTCACTAGATGATTTTGATCGAATTCTTCGTGAGATGAATTTTCCAGGCAAGAGATGAATAAAATTATGTGTCAGAGCTCCGGCTGGTGAAGTGAATTTCTTAAAGAATGCAATTGAAGTTAGAAAAATGATTTAAAATGTGAAGTACGCCTTGGCCAGTCAAGATAGATCTTTTGAAATTCTAGAAGGTCAAGATTCCAGACACCAAATGACAAGCGTTGCAATTGCCAGAGGAGGGAAATTCAAATTCCTGCTGTGAAGTAGTGGAGATTTATGAACTGGCTAAACTTGGAATTCGGCTTAGCTATATGAGCTGAACTTTGTTTCATTTTTCTCCATTAGTTGAAGAAGTACGACTTGAGCTCTGAAGTAAAGATTGCAGTGCAAGTGCAAGCTGGGACTTGGTGAAGAAATTCGATTTGAGGTAGAAGAGGATAATTGAAAAGTGCGAAATTTGAAGAAGTCTAAGTGGCTGAAGTGAAGTTGGCCAATTTTCTCAAGTAGTGAAGTTGCTGAAGCTTGCTCGAAAATTTGCTAAGTGTGGGAAGTTCGAAGTTGCTAGAGGAGAAGTTGAGGTTTGCAGATGAAATATAATGTTCCAGCTTCTCAATTTTAAAAGTCGACTGGCAGCCCCTACATGTTATTTTATTTCTCTAAGTTAAATTGCTGATGGTTGCTTGTTGTTTTGCAGGATGGCTGAAATAAGAGCAACTGGCAGAGACAATAATGCTGCATCCAGGCAGGCTGTTATCAAGAAGCTGAGCAAACCTTTCCTGCCGGAGTCGAAATTCACTTTGAAGTTGGGCAAGCTGGTTGACACAAATTTGGGTTCTTTCAACATGGAGGCCTTTAAAAGTCAAATGATGGGAGTTGGCAGTCATCGTCCTTCAGTCATTTCGCACAATATTGTTCGAAGTGGGCTGTATGCAGTTGTTGGTTTTCCGCCAGCTATTCAGTGTCCAAAGCTGATGATGGAATGTGCTAACTGCTACGACTTGGATCACAGGTCTATAGTTTCACCTGATGGTAGATTGTTCGCCAACCTCACTCTTGCAGCTATCAGCGAAGCATTTGGGATCCCATCGCATGAGAAGATGATTTATAAGACAAGGGAACATGTTGAGCGAATGTATGCTTCAACGTTCAAGAGATGTGAGGAGATGATCAACTCTCGCTGGATGAACAAGCCCAAGCCCTCTCGCACGAAGTTGCCAAAGCAGATAATATCAGATGATTTGAAGTAGGAGTACTGTGACCTGATTATGATGCTTAGCAGAGTTGGAGGCTGTCCTCAAGCGTATATCTTTGAGCCTTGGATGTTCTACTATATCAACCTCGTGCTGGAAGGGAAAGAGCATATCAATTGGGCGGTGATGATTAGTGACAATTTGCACGAGCAGCTCCGGAGCTTGAGGAGGACAAAAACATTTTACATGGGCTCATACATTGTTTACATGCTGGCTCATATGACGAAGTACAGGGGAATTTCATACAAGGAGCCAATTGGTTGTGGCTCTCATTAGTTCAGAATCCATGAGGCTTGTCCACAGTTGCACCTGACAAGCACGGCCAATCACAAGCAAGTCAATGATGCCTTCACCATGCATATAACGAGATCACTTCAGTAGAGGACTCATGACAGGATCTCGAGGGAAGCTCAGGAATTGATAGAAAGGTATGGGTGCTGGTTTATTCAGTTTCCAAAATTTTCTTACATCAAGCTGCAAGGTTTTTCTTCATACCCATATAGATTGCCTAAGTACCCAACGAATAGAATTTTGATGTTAGAGATATCTAAGCAACTTGTTGCCTATGATAAGGTTCAGAAGAGAAAGAAGAAGGGAGGGATTGACTTCCCAATCATCATGGGGAATTCAGATGAAGTGTGTCCTTCACTTCAGGCAGCCAGGGAAGCTGAAAATGAGCTTCAATTCTTCCATCTTTCCTATCACACTAGCAAGCAGTATTACGATCCTCACAGGAATATTAGATGGATACTGTCAGAGGAGTTTATTCATAAGGCAAATATTGAGGATTACTGGGCTAATACATCAGATGAGGCTGAGGTTAGGAAAAGGATGTTTTCGAGGCTACCAATAAGCATGATTAGGGAGTGTGAAATTATTCCAATACCAGACCAGGGGGACGAGGACATGAACGTTCTCCATCCAGATTATGAGGTAGTGAGAGACACGCTACTTCCACTCCTAGATTGGTCGGAGCCAGAGATTGCTGATTTGGACACACTTTGTATACCGGTCCTAACTTTCACCAGAGCATGGGTTGAGAGGCATGTAAGTCGGCTTAAGCGTAGGCCAATTTCCTTGACTTACAACTTGATGGGGGATCATAGGACGCCAACTACCAGCAGGAAGAAACAAATTACCCGAGGTCCAAAATCTCGAAGGAAGGAGCCAGTTCAACCGTAGCCTCCAAGAGTTGTGGTAGAGTCACCTAGGCCATTGGAGACATGTTCTCCAAGCATATAGGAGGTTTCACTCTTTGCTGATCAGAGAAATGTGTTGAATCGGGAGCAGGAATTACATGAGGAAAATCAACCACCACGGAGAGAATTAGTTGGCCAGAGTGTCAATGCGCCTATTAGAGATGATCAGCAGGAGGAAGATGAGGAAACTGCTACTGATACACACTTCTAGCATGAGCTTGAGGCAGCTCTAGAGGATGATGCAGTTTCAGGAGATACTCAGCCATTAGAGGCCAATGAGCCTCGCTAGAATGAAATTGAAGTAGAACAAGTCCGTGAGGAAGAAGCAAGAGACGAGCAGCCGTTTGTTATTCAGCAGGTAGTACCTGATTGGCTTAGAGATAGAATGAGAAAGAGCCCCAATGAAGAGGCTAATCCAGCAGTAGAGATGGAGGAATTTTTGAGTAGGATCAGCGCGCCTCCAACCAAGAAGAGAGCTAGGAAATTTTCGAAAATCTCAACAGATGAGGATGGCTCTCGCACCCTTCACATGGTTGTGCCAAGGGTTAATTGTGATCGAGATGAGGCTGTACCAGAGAATTATATGATCACAACCATGGAGTTAGGTCGCCCCACAGGAGCACAGATTATTGAGGAGTGTGATAACTCCTATCAGGCGCTTAAGGACAAATTGCTCAGGACTGAAGGAAAGTATAAGAAATTGAAGAAGGAGCACAAGACTTTGATAGGCTACGTGCAACATTTGTCTCGTCCTTGTGGGCAAGAGATTCCAGCACTTGAGCTTCCAGCCAAGTTATCTAGAGAATCAGTTAGTGGCTTGGAGGACTTGAGAAAGATGGCACAGGAGGCAGATAAATGGGTTGCAGGTGTTCATGCCGAGACAGAAAAATTCATGGAAGATCTTTCTCATGCTTATCAACAAGCTTTCGGCATTATGGCACGAATGGAGGCAGTTGATCAGGCCTGGGGTGATGCTCATGTCTATCAGAGTAAGGTTATTCAGCGTCTGGAGGCCTTGATGCATACTCCTTTGTAGATGTTGATTGATGGAGGAGTTATTCAGGAGGGTGATAGGTACGATTTTACCAGTTGGTACTCTTCAGTAGTCACCGAATGTGGATTCTTTGATGCAGCCCAGGCAGATTTAGCCAGAGTCAGGAAGGCTATGATGAACATTGTTGATGGAGTCCTGAACACCTTGGAGGCTATCTTTGCTAGGAGGCTGAATTCTGATGAGGTGATTGTTGATGGATTGAGGAGTAGGCTGCCACCTTTCTTTTCGGAGGTGAAGACTTTTGTGCAGGATGACTTTGAAAACATTTCGACTTTCTCCAGCCTGATTCAGAATACCCAGGATGCCTTGACCGCTTGGAGAAAGTCTTGCACACGGCACGGGCAATCAGTTACGGTGTTAGAGTTTCAGCTTGATGACATTCTGCCAATTTCAGTTCAGGACATTGAGGTTGTGCTCGCCAGGTTCATTGATTTTGTAGCCAAAGAGAAGGAGAATGGAAACGCACTTCTGGATGATGACCTTCTGGAAGACTGATTGTGGGCATTAATTGCCTTTACTATTTTGGGAGTGAGTGGGAATCTTGTGATTCATTTATTGTACCACTCCCCATTTTGGCAGTTTTTAGGGTTAGGGCTGATGTGGCTTAATCTAAGCCATTCATTTGATTGTAATCTGAGCCGTCCATTGGACTGGGCTATCTATAAAAGGGGCATCCCCCCTCGTTTGTACTCATTAGATAATTAGAAGTAGAAATTAGATTAGACATCAGACTAGAGACTAGAGCAGAGAGATTGATAGTTGTGTAGCTTAGCTTAGTTTGATAGCTTAGCATAGTTTGAAGGAGAAGGAAAGTTCTCCCTTTGAGAATTTTGTAAGGAATTGTTACGAAGACTATCATAATAAAAGAGTTTCATTGATGGTGAATTTGTCTTTTGTTATGAGTAGTTAGTGAGGTTTCTTCGCCCTTCAACTTCAAGTAATTTAAAGTAGCATAATTTTGATTTCATGCAAGTAGATGTTAGCTATGGATTTGTGGTGTTAATCAAGGCAACTTCGTTTTAGTCCATATCACTAGCAGCTTGCTGACGGCAAGTTTGCCTTGTGTGGTCAACTGGAAAATTTTACAAGCTTAACTTCGGTTGTGATTTATGTTTTGGCATGCATTGTCTTGATGGTGTCTTGATGCCGAATTGCGACTTGAAAACCTCTTGCTACTCCCTTGAAGATTGCACCAACTTTGTGTAAGCTGTCCCACGCGAGGCGGAGCAGAGTTTGGTTGAAGTTTGTTGAGATTAATCCCACGTCCCGTCTTAGAGTAGAACCTTCTTATCCCCATACTCATTTACATTCAGTACATTTCTGGTTAGTTTTAGGAAAATTCATACCTTAACGCTAAATCATTCGCACAAAATCCCCTTCCAATCATTAACCTACTGTTAACTGCAAACATCCTGAACAATTGTGTAAGTCCCCTCGTAAAAACATCAAATTACAATGAACCTATTGAGGGTATTCCATAGCATTTCGGAACCTTGGAGTTGAACATACGAACTTTCTGGCAATCTTAGCGTATGGAATTCTTTGATCAAGAGAGAATGGAATAGCCTTCGGATTACTTTGTTCTGCTGATTGGTGTGGTCACAAAAATCACATCAACAGGATCTGCGATGATTTCTTGGTGTAGCAGGAAGCAGTCTTCAATGGCACTAAGCACTGCAGAGGCAGAGTATATTGCAGCTTGTGTAGCAACTTGAGAAGTAGTGTGGCTTCGAAAGCTCCTTGCAGGATTGTTTGGGCAATCATTGAAGCAACTATTATTCATTGTGATAATCAAAGCTGTGTGAAGCTTTCTATCAATCTCATGTTTCATGATAGAACAAAACATGTTGAGATCAAATACCACTATATCAGAGATATGGTATTGAGGAAAGCTATCTAGTTGAGATACATTTGCATTGATGAGCAGACGACTGATATTCTCACCAAGCCTCTCTCCAGAGTAAAGTTTGTGCACTTTCGAGACAAGCTTGGAGTTGTGGAGAATCAAGCCCTAGCTGAGAGGGAGACTTAGCATCAATGATCTTCTATGATTTGCTTTAATGCATCTTTCTTTGTGAGAGAAATTTGAGGTTTAAGCCCTTGTTAATGCATCTTTTTCTATAAGAGAAATTTGAGGTGTAAGCCCTTGTTAAGGCATCTTTTTCTATGAGAGAAATTTGAGGTGAAAGCCCTTGTTTCCACCCCCTGGGAGTAGCCATGGTGGATGTCATGTTGAGTGACTCCATGACAACATCACGTTGAGAGACTCCATGATGATTTTCTTGTACTTGTGTTTATTCACCCTCTGGGAGTAGCCATGGTGGACATCATGTTGAGATGATGACATCACGTTGAGTGACTCCGTGATGGGCACTTGTGCACATGTTCTTTTCCATACATGGGAGTAGCCATGATGGACGATATCACATTGAGTGACTCCGTGATGGGATCTTTTCCACAAATGGGTGTAGCCATTGTGGATGTCATGTTGAAAGATTACATCACATTGGATATTTGGAAGTATTCCTCCCTAGCTGAGAGGGAGTGTTGAAGATTACAGCCGTGGGCCTCTACTTCCAGCCGCGATTTCATAAAGCAATAAATGAAATATAGCCTAACGGCTATTTAATTTATTGGAGACACTTTTTAGTGAAGAGGCACTTCACTCAAAAGATAAACAATATTTATTATTGTAGCCGACCTCTCCTTGATATTCGCCACTCTTCATGATGGCCAACCTCTTGAAGAAGAGACGCATCTCTTGGAAGAAGCCACATTCACTTTGTATATATAGGCGATCACTCTCTTCATTCTATCATTCATTTATTTATTGTTCAAGTTCGCACTTAGTAAGAGATCGAGCATTACCTTCAGCAGATCAAAGTCTTCAAGAGAGTTGAAGTTATCATCTACAAGGAGATGGATATTATCTTGTATTGCATCAAGTGAGGTGTTGATATTCGGCCTTGTGATTGGCCTTATTGTAAAGAAAATTGCTGGTTATTATTCAATATATAAGTGATATATTGTTGCTGGGTTTTTCTCCCTCAAGTTGGAGGGTTTTCCTAGGGTATATGCTGTGTCAAATTGTTTAAAATTGCTCTATATCTGCTTATTTAATTCTGATCTTAAAACTAACACTAACATATTCATGCTACTGCATACTATTTAAACTCCAAGTTTTTCTTGTCCCCTTTATTCAAAGTAGATATAAAGGTTATGCTTGGCCTCCACACATGTATTTAGAGATTGGTTGTTGATGGCAACCTCCAAGATCTCTAATTTGATGAGATAAGAGATGTAAGATGGTAGAGGGGGCATTATTTTCTTTAACATTTTGCATTTGTTGGAGAGCCACTTTGTAACTAGGTAAAAAAATAAAATAAAATTTTAATTTACTTTTACTTTAACTTTTAAGTTTACTAAAATCCTTGCAAAGTTATAAATGTTATCCTCGCAATTTTTTGGTGGGAAGATTATGGTGCCACAATGCCTAATCTTCAAAAGCTTGCCATTCGCATTTTATCCCAACCTTTGTAGTGCTTTCAATTGTGAGTGCAATTGTAGTGTTTTTGAGGCCATTCACATAAAAAAGTGTAATAGATTGATTCAAAAGCATTTGAATGACCTTGTATATGTGTAGTTCAACCTTTGGTTGCATGAAAAGATGATATAAGTCCAAGAGACAAATCATGCACTTGATCTTGGTGACATTGATCCATATTCAGATTGGGTTGTTGAGCCTAAGGATGTTGATGTGGATCCATTATTAACCGATGATGACTTAGCTAAATTTGGAGACAGAGGTAGCCAAATGGGAAGAGAATGTGGTATAGCATATGAGGAGGTAGAAGAGGAGGTTGGTGAACCATCACGGGCGGGTTCCTCGTATACATCGCTTGATCTTATCAAAATGGATGAGGCACATGTTGAGGATATTGCAGCTATATTATCCAATTCTGCAACACCCATAGAGCGGCGACATACTTTTTTGAGCTTTAGTTGTAGAAGAAATTTACGATTTATAATTTTTATCGATATTGAAACTTGGAGTTAATATGTATTCAGAGATTGAACTTGCTTTTTGGTCAATTATATATATGAAACTCTAATTTTGATTTATATATGATGGAAATCATTAATATGTTATACAAATTCAATATGTTTATTTTTGAAGAATACTTTTAAAAATTTATGTATTTTCAAATGTCCAATAATTTTGTCAAGTTATTGCCAAGCTTTTCCCTGAGTTTTTGTCGAGTCTCAAGTTTTTAAATTTTTTGGGTTTGCCTAATAATTTTTGAGTTTGAGTTTTTCAACTATGCTTGGGAGCACCAAAAAGTGTAGCAAGGGTGCCTCATAAAGTTTCTTCCTCTTTCTTTTATTAAGGTTTTTGGTTCTTTCTCTATAATCATCGATTCAAGTTCCTTTGATTCTAATTCTTCATCTAATATCACCTCTATGTAATGTGTGTAAAGTGTCAGGCTAATTTTTCCTTCCATTTTTAATAAATGTTTGACGGAATTGCTGATTGGTAGGGGCTGTGATATTTCAACTATACTCTTTCCCCTTTTATGTGTGAACTTTAACAAACGTTTGACAAAATTCCCATTATATAAAATATAAAAATTGAGATGTTGCTTAACCAAAAAAAAAAGGCAAATAAATCACCATTGACAGCTCTTCATCAATGCTCAACAAATTATCATTAAACATTCATTGTTGTGGCCAATTTACATAAATGAAATAATAATTTTCATTTCTGCAGCTGTAGATACTAGATTGCAATTGAAATTTTATTTAATAATCTTCCTCCACAAGACTGCATGGCCTCCATTCATGGTTGTAGCTGCTGATGACATCTCTAAAATATGGCAGCGAACTCCCTTGACAATGTTTGTTGGCCCAACAAGGGCTGCGATGACATATGGGATTCCAAATCCCTTCCAACCTCAACATCTCCCTATGGAATATGACGTGACCCCCTTCTTGAAACTTCCACGCCATCTTAACTTCAACATAGATTACGCAATGGTATGACATAGTGGGAAACAAGTATAGGTGACCAGGAAAGGACAGTTGGGTGTTGGGTCGACCAAAGAGAGTAGATAAAATTTCATTTCTGCTCATAAACACTTCAAAGTTCCCTATACCAACATTCCAAACAATACAGCTTGCTTTGAGGGATCAATAATATGCTTCAAAATGTGGCGGCTAGTTATGGCTGCACATACAAATTATTTCCATTGTATTTTGATAAAATATTTGCAAACAAATGACCGATAAGACAAGCCTCAATTTACAACATGGAAATTAGAAATGTAAACTTAGAAGTAATATTTCATTCCCCAATGCAAATCTGCACAAGTCCTATATCATTCAACACACTAGCAACCTCTATATGAAATTGCTCCAATGGATGTTGAGAGTTTTTGTCCCAAACCCAATATTTTCAGCACATAGGTGACTTTTGGATGAAATCATGAGATGTCCCACCCCAGGTGGACACTTGCAAATGAAAATTTCTGCCTGAGGGTTATGCTTGTGTTTCAAGTTGATTGTTTTGTTTTGATTTTTGATGAGATTATGCCAGAAGGAATCAAAGAAAAGCATATACAATGCAAACCAGATAAACACTAAGGCAATTGCTTTAAGAATCTCAAACCAAATTTATTGACTTCATTGCAAATACAAGGTATTCATATCAGATTTACATACATTGCTAAATGATCAATATTTTTATCATACCCAGATCCAAAAGCAAATAGTTACAGGTCTGAAACTATATATCAGCAGGCCTGGAAAGTCTAACAGCAATTCTGGAAATGTAGCAGCAGACTGTTGAAACCCTTATCCAAACGCCAAGCCCATAATTTACTGTTCTCCACCATTAAAGTTGCAGAAAATGATAAGATTGATTTAGCCGCTCCAAACAATGACCAAGGGATGCCAAGAGCCTAGGCGCTTTGGCTAGAAGTTCACATGCCCAGCCTAAAGGAAATGAACGACCTGTAGATTAGAGACTTGTACGACCTCTAGAAACCCACGCAGCAATGAATGATGTCGATGGCAGCAATAACAATGGTCTCCAATGATTGCTCCTTGACAATCTGTGATCTGCTCAATAAAACCCTTGTTCAAACATTTCAATGAGCACAAGAAAACTTCCACATGGTTGTGTAAATGATTAGTAGTAGCAACAAAACCATTCACAGTAGATATCTTTGAACTTAGATGATTAATCTCCAAACCCTTGAACAATCTCCAAACCCTTGAACAATCTTTGAAGATAACCACTTTCAGATTTGCATAAACTCCATTGATGCTCAGATGTGACCTCTGTATGAAGCCACCAACACAATCGAAGAGAGGCTATGTTCTCCAAGATTGGAATTACAGCGAAACCCTAGGTTTCGTCTTCAAAGCCAAAGCTTCTTCAGAATTGACAAGTGTTGAATGATTTCCCCCAAAATCCATTCATTTGCATTTCAAAACCTTTTTATACTCTCCTTCATTGGGTCGATTTCTCTAAGAGGCCCTTTTTTAATCATTTAATAATATATTATAATGTTTGCTTGCCTGTTGATTTGACTTTATAATATTTAATTACTTGGACGCCAATATCAAATTATTTTATAATTTGTCTTTTGTCATTAAATGGCCCTCACTTATAATAAAGTCAAAATAAAACATTATAATATGCACTTTATAATTAATTATTAATAAAGTATTACTTTATTAATAATTAAAGTGTCATGGCTCCAAAAATACTCATTATTTCTGGATTCTATCAAAACCAAGTGGTCAACCATAGAAACCACTACCAATCCAGATGCCTTTCCCAAAATAAAAAGGTTGACCACTGACACACAATTGACTTACTATAAATATTAAGTGCCTCAAAACGGAACCAGAAACCTCTGTATAGCCTAGCCTCAGAATATACCAACAAATAGGAGAGGTAAACACTGTCAACTGCCACCTGAAGAGCTCATTAACGTCCAACTAGACCCTCTAATCATTGAACACTAGCCTACGAGGGTCATATGATAGGCTAATCCTCTGAACTCTGATGCTCTTGAAAAATTGGGACATTACAAATCACTCTCAAATGGCTAGAAGGGTTTTTGTCCCCGAAACCATTCTTACTTTAGAGTTTTCATCCTAGGTGTACAAGATGAATAGAGTTCAATCTTTCAAGAAAAGATAATTTGCTAATGAACAATCAATGGCCAACCTCTTGCCCAAGCCCTCCTTAAATAGCTTTTGCATTGCTTTTTTGAAAAAACATTTTTTCCTTACTAATATAACATAAAGTGTCCTTATGACCACTTTTTAGCACTTTGAGCTTAGCAACACTTTATTTGCACATGTAAAACACCTTTTTAAATAATTAAATATAAGTTCTCATTTTTTTTGACAAGTGCATAGGATATCAATCTATATGAAGGTTGGTGCTCTCCCAAGATGATGGACTTTTCCAAGAAGTGTGGAGTGCTCCTAGAATGTCGAATCTGCACAAAAAAAGTACCAATGTACTCATCTTGGCTCTAGGAACTCTTCTATCATTGTCAAAACATTTTTTTGATAAAGCTAGTGCTCTCCAAGAAAGTTGGAGTTTCCAAGGATGTTAGAATGGACCAAATAAAGGGATATTACAATGTACTTCATGTTGACCGATGTTGAGAAGATTAAATTTCTTTCAGATTATAACAAGAATGTTGAACTTGATAAGTATGAAGTTGATACCAAATCAATATTTAAAAATACTGATCATGAATTCACAAGTCTGAGTCTTCTTTAATGGTATTCGATCTACAAGAGCAGAACATTTATTGATTTCAATGTCTCCCATTGTGGATCGGACCTACATTAAATATAAAGGAAGAGACACATCCCATGAGCGGACATGTCTTCACAAGTGGAGGCATGTCCGTTCATGAGATGTCTCATGAATTGTGCCTTTTCATCTTTACTAAACACCCGATCTCTAATCGAGGTTTGTTACTTAATAAACATAAATGCTTACCAAGTTCGATCTGAATTTATCTTGCACAAATAAATAATATCCAATCTGGAAATGATCACCAATAATGATGCTCGACCGGGATCCTATATGAAACGTGAAATGCTAATAATCTGCAGTTAATAACCTCTAAATGCAGATCGATAATATACTTGGAATGTAGTAGATTTCGATATAAATGATGATGTATACAATTAATATATATGTGTGTATACATATGTCAGTATATACTGACATATATATATACACACACATATGATCATCATTTCTATATCTGACCGAAGCTACCATATTTCAACACTCCCTCTTAGCTAGGGAAGATAACTATATCCAAGTATATAGTGATATCACCTTACTCGTGATATCAGAAGATATGGTATGCTTCTAAGAGAGTCAAGTCACTTGACATTCTTCATAACACATCTTCATTATGGTATGTGCACTGACATCAAGTCTCATGATGTCTACCATAATAAATCATGGCATATCCACGGATACATTTATCCACCATGATTATCCCATAAGGATCATAATGATCTTCAACTGATATCAAGTCTCATGATATCTATCAAAATGTCCAAGAGATACTATCATGACATATCCACGGATATCAAGTCTCATGATATCCATCATGATAGTGAAACTAATCATTGTAGAGTCGTCACTTTACAATGTCAAATACAAGTGTTCATTATCAGAAAGATCGTCACCTTTCAATAATGTACACAGGGGGTGAGGGCCCATAAAGTCATGGAGTCACACACATGACAAAAGAGTTTACACATTAAACATCTTTTAAATACATTAGTAGAAAATAAACAATTTGTGTCTCAATCTCAACAATTACTTACAATTCAACCATACCAAGTTTCTTCTTGAAGTGTTCAACTTTAACTCTGAAGAGAGGCTTGGTGAGAATGTCTGCTGTTTGATCGTTTGTACTAATATACTCCAACTGGATCACATGTCTCTCACATAGTGGTAAGGAAACTCTATATGCTTTGATTTATCATGGAATACTGGATTCACATAAAGCTTAATACAACTCTAATTGTCACAGTGGATAATAGTAGGATTCAGGGGCTCACCAAATAATCCCACAAGCAATTTCCGGAGCCATACTGCTTCTCTTGCTCCCATAGAGGCTGCAATATATTCGGCTTTTGTTGTACTCAGTGCCACAGAAGATTGCTTCCTGCTACACCAAGATATCATCGCAGACCTCAACCTGAAACAACATCCAGAGGTACTCTTTCGATTATCTTCTTTAGGTTCAGTAGGCTCCCTCTGAATCTTCAAGCACTTGCATCAACCTCCTGACCTCATCGTCCAAGATTGCCTGCAACACATGCTTTAGAGAAATGTTTTCCAGTGCACACCTTTGGTACTATAGAGAGTTCAGGGTAGACCTCCTCAACCTCATAGCAAATCACTCTATTATGAATAGGTTTGCGGAGCTACCAATATCAAATCCAGATGACAGTCTTTGAGCAATTTTGATCTCAGCAGCTGAAGAGGACTTTCAAGGGTTTAACACTTGGCCTTGCAACACTGCAACCTACACTTCTTCTCAGTGAGTCACAAAACTCCCTCTTGATCCCTGCTTCAGAGCTTGCAAAGAAGACTTCTGGAAGTGAACTCCCTCTAGCCACCAACTCAGTCCCATGGCTGCAAGTTGTAACTTCTCGCTTGTCATTTCTTTGGTTGGCATGACTTCCTCACAAGATGCCTCGAGCTTTTCATCACTAAGCAATCTCTCATCACCTTGTCCTGAAAGCATTTTAGAGAGAGATTACTACTAGTTTATAATTATTCAAAGAAATATTAAAGCTAGAATCATACAAGGTTTTCTATCTCAGGTTATAATATGAATACATAAGAATTTATGAACAATATGAATAAGTAAATCAACCTAAAGGGAAAAGGATCAGAATGAAGGGATAAAGAAACTTATCTTTATTGAATTCTGATATAACTTTTCCTTCCATCTTTTACTCCTCTCAAGAGTGCAAATCTCAGTACAACACAAGACAATCTGCACAACACACATTATGCAGCCAGCATATTCAATATAGGACCAGCCTTCTCAAGGCAACATTGCAGTCCAAGCACATAGAGAATGGTATCGATGTGACCATCCAATCATTACGAATTTGCATTTCACTTTTCATCTTAGAGTCACACCCAGAGATCTTCACAACGAAATGTAAAGAATGATTGACATCTTCAAGGGATCTTATGCCTATGATCACTTTTACCAATCACACACGACTCAAGTAAACAATGTTAGACTTGCAGACCATATTTGAGAAGAATAAACAAAGGGAGTACTTATCTTGATGAAATCAAAATTTCCTTTTAAGTGCTACACTTTAAACAGGAATACAGTGAACAACTCGACATGATGCTCGACGAATCACCAGCCAGAGTGCATTCCTCTGCTCTAGTCAGTAGCCAAGGAGATGTGTTCTCCACAGACGTTTCAAGCAGAGATGCACCTCTAATCCTGAAGATATGTACGGGATATCTCAATATATCTGCACACGAAATGGATCCAAAAACGATTTGCTCCGCCCTTAGCAGTGGCGTCACCTCTGAGTAATTTCAATAAGGGTTGATATCATGAGACGCTTCAAGTCTCATATACAGCTCCGATTATAAACCTTCTTGAACTTTCGCGACATCTTGAAAGGGGACCCACCACAAATATTGAAACATATGAACCACGACAGCTATAGTCACGATTTCATAATACGGAATAGTCAGCTGCTTCAATAAACAAAGTCATTGGAGTATTGAAGTTACTCTCGACTTCCTTTTGTTTTTTGAAGATTTGTCCACCATACACCACGTGCGGACCATGGCAGTATTGAGTGCCACGAACTTCACATAACACACGGTGGCAACAAGCGCGACAAGGGAAGCAGAGTATATAGACTCGACATCACACAGCGACAAGAGTTTCGAGAGATAACAATCTTGTGAGATGGCAGATTCTTCAAGAGACCCATTAAAATAGTCAGAGCCTCCAAGTCGGGCTAGACAAGGATGTAGCGGCTAAACCCGAATGACCAGAGATAATACTTCAACCTCTGAGGATACATGACGGAAAAAACCAACATCTGTGTTCACGATTGCTCTGAGTCTTATATCCTGCGACCAATCAGAATAATGAGAATAACGGCAGTGTCTTCACAAGGGCTCCCGTGATAGCTTCTTCCGCCGGTTACAAGACAAAGGACTTCACACATGTAACATCTCCAGGAGCGAGTATCAAAGAATATCTGCAAATGTAAGATATATATCGGGAATTTGAATACAACGGACTTGACTCCTCCCGAATGACTAATGATAAAAGGAATTTAACCACAACGGCCAAATAAGAGATGCCCGATATCGGGTCTTGGATAAGCCACGATAAATTAAATATCAGTGAGAAGTTTCCAATTAAAATTACGATGACTCTACATAAGCAGCCACGATAATGTGAATAGGCAAGGCTTTTAAACACTGCCGCATCTTCTTTATAGGAATGGCTCCATAAGCATTATTGCCAAAGATGTAGTGGTTGACTGGACCACGGTAGCAAATAAGATGACAAGATCTGATGTAGTTTATTTACCGACTTCATACACTCACATATACCCGCGATGTGCTTCCAATGTATTATCGAGTTCTTCAAAGTCGGCCAAGCCCTTCACACTGTTGTGACCTTTTTCACACATCGCCCCATTGCAAATGGGGACCCCCTAATTTTTGCTTCGTTCGTGTCTTTTGGCTTGATTTTAGTTAGTTTTCCTTTTCTCTCTCTCTCTCTCTCTCTCTCTCTCTCTCTCTCTCTCTCTCTCTCTCTCTCTCTCTCTCTTTGTTGTCTGCCTTTCCAGGGATGTGCCCGTCTTTGAGCTGAACGTGAAATTTTGGCCAAGTCTGAAAATTAGGGTTTGTACTTTCATGGTCAATCTGAGGTCAAATGAAGCAAATAAATTGAAATTTGAGACTAACATTGATGTCAGCATGCTCCCAGCTAAATTTCATCAAATTCTGACTACTTACTATTTTTAGTAAGTGTGCAATTTGGGGCGTTCCTTCTGCATTTTCGAGGTTTTGACAGTCACACTGCATCCAGGACACTTCAAGCTGCTCACTAGTAAATTTTGAGCTAGAACGAACAACTTGCTATTTTTAGCAGTTCAGCTTCCAAAGCAGATTTTAGGGTTTATACACAGAGTTTTCCAATGCATGTCTGTAGATTCTTTCTGGGTTTTCAGAGACCTTCGCGATGATATAACATGCAAAGTGAGATAATGACTTTCAGTGTTCAGCCTTCAAACGCTATTTTTAGGGTTTGCATGTTAGGGTTTTCTTTGCATGTTGGATGATTCCTTGTGGGTTTTTCGAGAGCTTTGCGAAGATGTGACATGCAAAGCAGGATAATCACTTCTTTAGCAACTTGCTATTTTTAGCAGATGCACTCTGACAGCCACTTCCCAGCGCATCAGAATCACAAACATAATAGAATGCAACAGAAACGGAGTCAAACGGAGGTCATCTGATATGCATGCAAGTTAAATTAGGGTTTCCAGCTTCGGGACCCAAAAAGAGGGGTAAAAAGTCAGAATTTCCGAAAACCGGTGTATCCCACTGCGATCAACATCTTTCAAGCTATCCACCGGTAAAATTTGAAGGCAATCGGAGCACTTACTATTTATAGTAAGGCATTCTAGAAACAGGCTAAAAATAGTAAATCAGCAGCAAGCGCCAGTGCCAACGGGCGGGTCACCCGATGAGGAGCACCTCATTCGAATTTCAAGTCAAACGGAGTTATGGAGGTCTCAGAAGTGGGCAGTTACTATAAAGAGTAAATCATCTTCAGAAATGGGCTAAAAATAGTAGGTCAGCTCAGGGTGGCAGTGTGAACGGGCTAAGTAGGTCATGAAGGTCCTGTGCTTAAAATTTCAAATCGTTCCGAGCTTCAAAAGTATGGAAATCAGAAGACTTACTATAAATAGTAGGACATGGGGAAGTTGGCATGAGATGAAAATTTTGCTAAGTCTGGATTTAGATCCTGCTCCACCTTCAAAATGCGCCCTCCTCACAGGCATGAGATGAAATTTTTTCTAAGTTAGAGTTTCATCCTGCAGGACCTTTGAAATGCGCCCATCTTCAGCTGGAAGTCAAGAAAATTCTAAGGCATTCATCCTCTTGCCTATCCAAAATGCGCCATGCTTGATCTAGATGATTGGAAAATTTTCTAAGTATTGGAATATCCCTCACCACCCCTCATATGTGCCCTCCTCTCAAGCCAAGCATAAAAAAATTCCTAAGTGTTAAGCTTCATCCTCCTCATATGCTAAAATGCGCCCATGCTAAGAAGCTAAGAAGAGAAAGTCAAAAAGTCAACATGTTTATCCTTCCTCACATGCTAAATGCGCCCACTTTAGGGAGGAGTTGCTAAAAGTTTCTAAGTGTTGAGAAGTTCGTCCTCCACCCCCTTTGAAATGCGCCCACTACAAGCATGGGATAAAAATATTCTAAGTAAGAGTTTCATCCTTCCCCACATGCAAAATGCGCCCAAGGAAGAACTGGTGAAAGTTGAATTTTTTTTTTTTTCTAAGTCTGGCGTATATCCACCTCCATGGTCTAAATGCGCCCATGCAAGCCTAGAAAAAGACAAATCCTAAATCCTCTTCCACATGCAAAATGCGCCTATGTTTAGAAGGAAGTCAAAGAGGTCAAAAAGTGTTGAGGTTAATCCTTCACCATGCTCCAAATGCGCCCATCCTCTTGAACATGTTAATGCGCCCAAGTAAAGGAAAAGACAAAATGTTGACTTCCACCTCCACCCTTTGAATGCGCCCAAATGAGTAGAGAAAAGGACAAAGTTTTTAAGTTTCCTTGACCCCACCACATATGCGCCTAAGGAAAAAGATAACGCCTACAAGGCATGTGAGATTTTTTCTAAGTGTTGGAAATTCCTGTTGACTCCCTTGAATGCGCCTAGCCTTGAGGAGAGGGTGATTAAAAAGTTACTAAGGCAAACAAATTGGAAGTAGCACCTCTTGAATGCGCCCTTGCTTGGAGAGATGCCTAGAAAATATTCTAAGTGTGGACAATTGAAGGCCCACTATGCTAAACGCGCCCTACCTTGAAGAGAAGTGCTTGAAGAATTTTCTAAGTAACAAAATGGAAGCACTACCCATGAATTGTGCCCAAGATGAGAAGGAAGCCAAGAAGTATTTTCTAAGTGTTTGCAAATGGCAGGACAAAAGCTCAAATACGCCCAAGCTAGTGATGAAATGATAGAATATTTTTCTAAGTATAAATATTTAAATTTCACCTCTAGAGGAGTACGCCCAGACTTGAGAGGATGATGAAATTTGTTCAGGCATGAATAAAATCGGCAGGGATGAGTCAGAATACTCCAGCTTCATGAGATTGATAAATATTTTCAAAGCAGTGCAAGAAAATATGCTAGGAGATGAAGAATAAAGAATAAAATTGTTGGCAAAATATTTTTCTAAGGTTGAAAATTCAAAAAAATTAAATGTACCCCTTCGTTTGGAGACACATGAATCCGACGCTTTCTGAAGGGAATTTTCTTCTGGGTATTGGACGTCTGCGATGAGGAATGGATTTTAAGGTCTTCCACAGCTTGCCAAGGATTCCGAGGTGAAGATTTTAAATGGGCATCAGGTTGATGAATTTCCTAAGGAAAATTTGAAAAAAAATTTCTAAGGCAAGGAATAAAATGTGTTAAAAATGCCTTGGCGGATGAATTTGAAGTTGGATGCCTAGATAATTTTTGATCAAATTCCTGATGAAAGCATTTTTCTCGAGCCTGAGTTGGATGAAATATCAGAGTGAAGTATGCCCAGGCGGAATACAAGATGGGTTGGAAATTTGGCTAAGGCATGAAGAATTTGAGGATGAAGTTTGTTAGAGGAAAAACGATGAGCCCATCAAATCCAGAGATTACTTAGAACTTGGAAGTCAAAACGCCAGGATCTGGTAAGTAGAATGGATCTATATTATAAAGTGTTTTGATGTCCTTTTGTTTGTTTTGCAGGCTGAATGTCGGGACCATGGCACGATGACTTGGAGTAATGAAGCAAATAGTCCAAGATGATAAATCACCAAGGAAGAAAAGTTGCAAGAAATGGCTAAGTGTTGGAGTCTCTCCTTGAAGACCTAGTATACACCCAATGCAATCAGGCGGGCGGCAAGGAAGAAATGAGCAAGTTCAGGATGGAGAGAAAAATAGAAACCCAAGCAAGTATTTCAAAGTTGAAGAACAATATCAAGGAGGCAAATCATCGTCGAGCATGAGAAAGAAAGTGGTAGGCTTGATGTTCAAGAATTTGAAGTAGTGGCGACCAGACTCATCTGGCTTGCAGTCAAGAAGAAGATCAAGAACAGTGCGAACGCGTTCCAAAGCTGGAGAAGGATGATGGACATTAATGGCTCATTTATTACCTCACTCCTCTTGGTAGGGTGAATCTTGTTTAGGGCTGAGGTGGCACAATCTGGGCCATCCAGCCGATTGTAATCTGAGCCGTCTGACTTGGCCAGCTATATAAAGGGGCATCCCCCCTCATTTGTAGTAGTAGAGTTAGACAGTAGATATTAGAATAGAGAGACAGCTAGGTGATAGCTTAGAAGTAGCTTAGTATAGATTAATAGTGTAGTTGAGAAGAAGGAAAGTTTTCCTTTAAAAACTTTTGCAAGAAATTGTTGTGTAAAACTTTCATAATAAAAGATCTTTTCATTGATGGTGAAATTCGTCTTTGCTATGGATAGCTAGCGAGGTTTCTTCATCCCTTCTACTTCAAGTAGCGTAATTTCATGCAAGTAGATAGTAATTGTGGAATGTGGTCTTCAATTTGAGCAAACTTTGTCTATCCATACCACTAGTGTGTTCGTTGATGGTGAATGCGCCTTGTGTGGTCAACTGGAATATCGTGTACTTAACTTCGATCATGATTTGTATGTTTATATGCGTCGTTGTGATGGTATTTTCATGCTAAGTTGTGATCTGAACACCTTGAGCTACTCCTCTGAAGATTGCACCGGTTCTGTGGAGGCTGTCCGAAGTGAGGCAAAGCAGAGCCTGGTTGAAGCTTGTGAGAATTGATCGCCATGTCCCACGCCTTAGAGTAGATTAGAGCCTTCTTAACCCACCACTATTTACATTCAGTACCTTCTAAAACAAGAACTCCATAGACAAATCTTTCGAGCATTTGAATTCCTTTCTCCGCCGTTGAACAATTCCGTAAGTCCCCTTGAAATACCAACAAATCACATCAAGCCAACTGAGACTATTCGCATTGAAGGAACCTTGGAGTTGAACGCACGAACTCTCTCGCAATCTTAGCGTGCTGGATACTTTGATCAAGAGAGAATAGGGTAGCCGTTGGCGACTTTATTCTGTGTTGGTACGGTCACGAAAAACACATCAACACACACCAGTGTGGGCTGAATATCACTTGTGTTGATGAATATAAACGATGGCAAAGATACTTGAAATGTATTGAAGAATATAAAACCTATATAGTTATCCAATATGTTCGATTTGCAAGAGATTCCTCCTTTATTCGCAGTCACGATGCATATATACAGACTTTTTCTGCTAATTTCCATAGCCACGATCTATAGAGATTATTATATTTTTCCCAACGATGATGGTTCTTGATAGCAATGTTAGTGATTATGATCAACACGGATGATAATCCCAAGCCCTGTCCAAACGAATCAAACAATGAATATGGAATGCCCTGAATTCTATGATTGTCACTGCAAATGGGCAATTTGGATTTTCGTCCGAGAATGACTCTGGAAGTCTGAGAGTTTCCGTTCTCAGATTCTTCGATTCAAAAGCCAGACATGATTCAATCTGATATCTTAAATTTAATCGGATCTTCCTTAACTTGGCTCTGATACCATGCTGAGAAGATTAAATTTCTTTCAGATTATAACCAAAATGTTGAACTTGATAAGTATGAAGTTGATACCAAATCAATATTTAAAAATACTGATCATGAATTCTCAAGTCTGAGTCTTCTTTAATGGTATTTGATCTACAAGAGCAGAACATTTATTGATTTCAATGTCTCCCATTGTGGATCGGACCTACATTAAATATATAAGGAAGAGACACATTCCATGAGCGGACATGTCTCCACAAGTGGAGGCATGTCCGTTCATGAGATGTCTCATGAATTGTGCCTTTTCATCTTTACTAAACACCCGATCTCTAATCGGGGTTTGTTACTTAATAAACATAAATGCTTACCAAGTTCGATCTGAATTTATCTTGCACAAATAAATAATATCCAATCTGGAAATGATCACCGATAATGATGCTCGATCGGGATCCTATATGAAACATGAAATGCTAATAATCTGCAGTTAATAACCTCTAAATGCAGATCGATAATATACTTGGAATGTAGTAGATTTCGATATAAATGATGATGTATACAATTAATATATATGTGTGTATACATATATCAGTATATACTGACATATATATATATATACACACACATATGATCATCATTTCTATATCTGACCGAAGCTACCATATTTCAACAACCGAGACATCTATGACTTGGTTCCCATGGCTCCTTGCAAGAGAAACACAATTTCTTTCTTTTGAGATTATTCCTAGTTTCTTCTTCTTTACTTGATCTTTGTGGCATGTCTTTTTGATGAGATCCCCCTTCTGAAACAATTTCTTTTGCTATCTCGAAGATGGTGTTTTTGAAAAGAATTTATTCTTGGTTATTGAGGTTTCCAATGTTAGATCTCTCTTAATGGATTTTTGGAAAGATGGTGGTTTGAATGGTTTCACCCAATCTTTGAGAGGTTTGGTTAAACCCTCCATAAAAAGAATAGTAAGCCTCCTTTTAGAGACATTAGGAACTATTTTTGCTAACCTTTGGAACTTTGCCACATAATTATCCATAGTGTTATACTACCTCAATGGAGCCAACTCCCTGAAATGGATCTTAGGGTTTTTCTTGTCATACTTGTCAATTAACCTTTGGTTGAAATCATCATATGTGTTGATTAGATTGTGCTCTTGGGTAACCAATCCATGGTACCACCACTTGCGTGTTATATCTTCTAGATGAAGGGTAGAAAATTTTAATACTTTTTCCTTATACAAAGGGTTTAGTGAAAAATATGTATTTATTAACTATTGAATCCAAGCACGAGTTGTACATTTATTTGAACCATCAAAAGTAGGAATGGTTAGTTTACACAATCTATGCTATAGATCTTTGTGAGGCTGATTCACATTTTTGCTTATCTCATTCTTTTGGCCACTCTTCATCTTCAGATTGTAGATATTGGTGAGAGACATACTTATACAAAATTTAGGTCCAAGAGCTCTATATTTGTCAAAATAGGCTGCAAAGTTATCTCCATTCTGATTTTGTCCTTCCTTTGATTGTTCTTTTTCTCTTTGTAATAACTTAGGTTGGTAAGGCCTAGATGAGAACCAATCATGATTCTGTTATTTGTAGTATCACTCCCTTCACTTGTAGGGGTTTGAACTAGCCTTGGAATATTTAGATTTTGCATTGTCTGTAATAATTGTGCCATGAGATTTCTCATTTGTTGTTGGCCCTGAATCATACTAACAATGACATTAGACTGGATCTCTGCCATCTCTTCATCTATTTGGACCTTTTTACTTATTTCCCCCATTTCTACTCATTCTATTTTGTCACCCTGATCTTGCAAATTTCTTTGTTCTCTTTGATAAATTTTAATTTCTCTTTCACTAAGCTGCATTAAAAGTTAGCTTTAACCTTGCAAGTTGGCAAGATCAAAGCTTTGACACCACTGTAATATTCTTTTCTAATATTATTTGTAAATCCTACAATTTTTTTTGTTTCCTTTCTATACAATAATAGGGCATAAACAAATATTGAACAACAACAATACAATATCAATAATAATTACTAAAACGTTTGCAGAACAATTAATAATATATTGCAGTAGGTTGAATATTTATTAGTGCTGATGCAAATTATAGTAGAAAAATCCTTACACATGTATTGTTCAAAATAACCTAGATGAACAGCAAATGATCAATTTCAATATTTTAATTATTTGTAGCAGCATCAAATATAGAGTAGGAACTAATATGTTTGAAACCCTAATGAAGGACCACAACAGCAAACTAATTTCAGACTATATAACCTTTGAATTGATGCCTAGAAATGGTACAGCTGCTGTTTGGAATGGTATGACGACAGTAGAAACAAACTACAGTCTTTTGTTATTGTTGGGTGCAATTGGGAAAGGACATGATAAGAATATTAACTGGTATAACAACCTCTAGCAATATCGCTGCCCACAGATTTGTATGGCATAGGTTCACTAACAACAATAACAATTTAACTGTTGTTCAACATTAGATGCAAAATTGCAATAGTTGCGGTCTTCCACAATGCTCCTTCCAAATTGCAAATTGAATTAATTACCAACTTATTAGCAAGAATGTGATTACTAGATGAAATCACCTTAAAGGGCAAGAGGGTTTCGGCCTCTAATTCTCACTAGAAATCAAGAGGGTTTTTGTCATCAGATGAGAAGATGAACACTAGTGCCCAAGCTTTGAGAAAAGGGTTTGATTTCGATAACCACAGATGATTTTCCTTTGAGAAATTCTCTTCCTCTTATAAGTTCCTTTTTGGCCCCTTTAATTTGAATTTCTTTTTCCCTCTGAAAATTCCCTCCAATAGTGTTGAAAAACACTTCTTTTATTTTCTAATAAAATATTACACAAGGCCTTATAATGTCCCATTTAGATAAGTATTGTAAAGTAACCTGATGGTATATTGCTCTCTCAAGACATATTTTAAATTATTTTGTTCATGAAAGGTTATCATCAAAGGCAAGACCTTTGATGATCACCTTAGATTCAATTTCATGTTTGCTCGCTTGTTTTGGTATGGAAACATTATCAGTGCATTGCAATGTTCAACTGTTTGTTGCATACATAACTAAGTTGTGTATACTGTTATACTGTTATGTCTGATTTTGTGCTTGCCATATAAGTTGTAAAAGAATGGTTAACTCTATGCATGTTTACCAATTGTTTTGAACAGTTGTTCTCCAACTACTTAACTCTCCATAATTATTTATGTTTTGCTTGTTTCATTGCTCATCACGTCAATAACTCACATGACATTAGGAATTTGCATTATAATGGACTTCCTTTACAATTAATTTTTATAACAGTTGTTTCGGTTTTCTTTGTTTTTTTATCATGTGGTGATATCAAATGTGATGTTGACTACTCAGACTATTTTTTGAGTGAAGGGCACTCACTCGAAGGAAATATTGTTTTGCTAGCGCTAACATTGTATAGGATGATAAAATTGCAAGGATAGTTAGTATTGATTACTTACTCATTTTCCTAAAAGGTTACTGCTAACAATTTCATTATGCTAGGCATATTCATTGATACATGTGATTAATGTCTAAAGCATTATGAGAATGTTTTCTTAATAAAAGCCTTGTTTCTTAGGCATTGGTGGCCCTTGCCAAAGACGTCGCAAAAAATGGTGCCAAAGTTGATTCACGGAAGATTAATGGACGATATATACATTCACACCTTGTAGTAAGACTAGAAGGTAGCCTTACTATTCTATTCATAAACATGAAACATCAAAAATATCAGTTTTCCTATAGAGACTTGAGATATATTGGGAATATTTTGAAATTTTACTAACTGATAACTTTAAAGTTTCTAAGTATATTTAGGTTGTGTTCATTGTTACTTTATCTTTTGTTTGAATTTGGTTGTAGAGCTGCGGGAGAAATTACTTGAGCAGATAAAGGATGTTGATGTTGTGCAGTTTCGTGAAGTTCCTCTTGTTTGGTATGGAATGGCTGAGGTGAGTGATAATTATGTTTAATCTTATTTCATCTTTTGTTAAAATTTGGTTGTAGAATTTTGTGAGAATCATTCGAGCAAGTAAAGGATGTTGATGCAATGTGTTTCATGAAGGTTCTCTTGTTTGGTATGGAATGGCTGAGGCTAGTGATGGTAATTTAATGTTATTTTTTCATTTCTTAACGAATTTGGTTCTATAATTTATGAGAAACTATTTGAGCAAATAAAAATCAGGTTGCCATTCAATGTTTGAAGTTCGTCATCTTTGGTGTGGGATTGTAGAGGTGATAGATGATATTGAAAATTTGAACTTGTAAATAGTACATCAATGAATGCTTCTTCTTTGGATAAGAGCAAATGTTCCACCCACCCTCTTCGTTCACTTCCACCCACTCTTTCATTTGTGCTAGGTACATAATGTGTGCATAGGTATGCTTGTATACATGTGTGAACACATGTATTGCACCCATGTGTGTCAATCTTGGAGTCAAATGAAAGTCATTTTTTCCTAGTGAGTCATTGTCGAATCATTTGCTATCATGGTCATGACTGTCATACTTTTAGGTTCTAATCCTTGTCTTTGTATAGTTGATCAAAGGAGCTTTGCAATGCATTAGATGATGCGAAGATTGGAGTTTGGACATGAAACAAGAGTGAAAATGGTCTAAGGCATGAAATGGGACATTTGGTTCTAAGGAGTGCACCATAGGTAAGGAGGGGCGATAATGAGTTAATGTTAAAAATGGCCAAATTACCCAATGGAGTGTGCCATTATGCAATTTGTCCAAAGTTCTTTGAAACAATGAAGTGTCCAAGGAGAGTAGAGAAGCATGTGCCATAATAAATTTTGACCAAAATTTGTATAACATAAAAGTGCCCATTTGCTCTTATGGAGCATGCCATAAGGAGTTTTATCCCAAAAACATTGAAAAACATAAAAGAGGCCACTTCATGCTCAACAACATGCCATAAGACAATTTAGTCAGGTTTTTGAATTTTCAATATGCCCATTTAGATTTGAGTGTTCTCTTTCAGCGGATTGTGAAGCACCAAAGAGTTTGCAATCCATGGTTAATTATTTGTAATGTCCCCATTTTGCGCAATATGGTCTCGTGAGCTTTCGCCCATTTTTCAGGTTTTCCCGTAAGACTCTAGGTGTGTTGGGGAGAACTCCAAAATTCTTGGAGGACCCAGGTTTAATTTTTATTGGCATTTGATGGTAGCATTGAGCTCAATAGGTGATTTAGATTGTTGTGGTGCTTTTTGAAGCGTTTTCAAACTTTTGGTTTGTTCTCCAAAATTCTTGGAGAGCATGTCTATTTTTAGAAAGTTCTTGAGTTGACACTAGTCTTCATTCCATTGCCTCAGTATCATCTTGGCGTGCTTAAATTTGGTTTTTTAAGTCATTGTAGTGCTTTCCACAACTAGGTTGAATTATTGAGTTATTATTTATTAATTTAATTATTTCACTAATGTTGTTTAATGTTGAGAACTAATCAAAGAACAACTTAGCGTAATAGCTTGTTGGAAAGGTAATTAAATGTTTTGAAAGTTGAACACCTAGACAAGGGGTTTTTTTGCACATTATAAATTATTTAATTAAAAAAAAACACTGTTTGGAAAACGCATTGAAAAAACAAAAACAAAAAAAGTGTTTTTTTGGTAAAAAGAAAAAAAGTGCTTTTTCAAAAAGTAAAAAAGCGCTTTTTCGAAAGAACAAAAAAAGCTATAAAAGGAGGTGTTGGGAGCTATCAATGTTGAAGATTTCTTATGATGTTATGTTGGTGGATTGAACCTACGTGTTCTTCCTAAATTGTTTGAGGACGAAAACCCTCATTTGATTCCTAAGTTTTGGATTTGAGAGATAATCCCTAGCTAGTGGGGTGGTTCTATTCAAGAATCACATTTGTACTTCAACAAAGTTCCAGTTTTTAGGGTTTTAGAATGAAGATTTTCAAAGTATTTTGAGGTGCAGATTTTGGGGTAATTATTTGCTAATATTCTCAGTGATTTTGGTGTGTGTTTGAAGCTTTTTTCAGATTGGCTTTGTTGGCCATTCAGTTTGAGGGTTTGGTGTTTGCCCTAGCTAGCCATACAACTCATTTTTCTTGCAAGGAAGATTGTGTTGGAAATTCTAAATCATCAAAGGCTGTATATTTGTGTTCCTCATTGCTGGGAAATCCTTTAAGATGATTTTTTGAGGTTGTTGCAGATTTCATGAATTTCTAGAGAGGACCCTACCACTGCCAATTGGACTTGGAGGTGTGGCATGTGACTTCTAGGCTGAAGTGCCTAGGTTTTTGAAATTATTTGACCATCTTGTGTGGCGCTTAGCTCATGGGCATTAGTTCCAGCCATTATTAAGCTTAAAGGTACATCAATGAAGCTATGAGGAGATATAGTATGTTTCATGCTGGTGATCCTGTTACCACTGCTTTGCTGCTGCTGGGTATGACTGAAAATCATTTATCAGACCTGCAAGTGCCATTCCTCACGATTTGGTGATTGATAGGAGAGCTGGGAATGTATGAAGTGGATTAGAACTCTGTGGAGATGTTTTGTGTAATGCTGGAAGGTGTTATCAGACCCGTAGCTGCTAATTTCCTTGCATTCTGGGCTGTTTTGTAGTGCTGGGTGTGACTGGAAGGTGTTATCAAACCTGTAACCTGCTTTTCTCAAGCAATTTCAGGGTGTTTAATGGAGCTGGATGTGTAAGGAGGTGTTTGACATACCTGAGAGGAGTTCTATGTGGGTTTGGAGTGTGTGTGATAAGGTTTTTCCCATCGTTGTTGAGCTGCAACAGAGATTACAGACCTGCAACAAGTCTGATTTGCATCTCCAGACTTTTTTAACCATACTTAAGTGATAGTTGGTATGAGTTTTCCACAGTCCATCAAGTTAGTAGTGCAAGCTTCTGGTTTAAACTGTGTATGTTTTTTAAGCAAAAAACATACACAGTTTAAAGTAGAAGTTGTACTACCAATACTTCAGTGAGTTGAGTGGTGGATTGAAGATGTTTTGAGGAGACGGGGTTGATAGGCACTACTATTGGGCATGTGTGGGTGATTTGGTGGAGCTTTTTGAGTCATAATCTTGCTGCCAGACTGTAACAGCACGCCTCCAGTTCACCTGCAGACCTGCAATCAGACCTTTCTATCATCTAACTGAGGTATTTCAGGGTTACTTCTATGTGGATATTCGGTTAATACATTTGAGTAATCTTGGGAATGATTTTCTTCAGTACTTATCTGAACCAGCACTCTGTATTTGTATTGTAACCTTGTATCAACACTTGTATAATGCTGTTTATCAATATCAGTGCTTATGAGAGCAGAGTATCATCATTGGGCATGTTTATGTTAACATCATATTGCTTAAATTAAAAAAAAAATGGTCAGTATAAGGTGGTTATTACATTGTTGGAAGCATTGTGTGGTTTATTGCAGGTTTCGAATAAGTGTAAATGCCATTGTTCACATTGTGGATCAGCATCATCTTGACATTGCTTATCTCCACCTCCAAGCACCTTCAGCAGATTTCAATTTTGTTGCAGGTTCTTGATCGTTTATAGGGCAATAAATGGCAGTAAGACAATGTCACTTGTCTCTAAGGACAAACCTCTTAAGCAGGTTTTTCAACTCTAAGTGCTTGTTTTTGAGGGTTGTATATTTGTTTTGGGTTTTCATTCCTAAACAATGTTCACAGTTTCCGGCAAAGCCATTGGAAGAATGATACACAGCAGTCCAACCAGAACTGCAATAATGTGAAGAAAAGAAGGCAAAAGTTTGAAACATGAAAAATGTCAAAGTAATGGTTAGAAGCATATCAGAACAGCATATGGTAAAAGTCTGAAACAAAGCTGAGAATGTCCAAAAGATTGCTAAGTGCACACCAGAAGGATAATTTCCCACCATAAGGATAATTGCCCAAAAGTTTTGGAGTTCCAAAATTGTTAATTTGTACCCTTGGCTTGTGCCATAATGCAATTTACATAAGTTTTTGTTAAAACACACAAAAAGGGACACTTTAGGCTCAGGCGCGCACCAGAAGGGATATTGGGTAGAAATTTGTTAACACATTAAAGAAAGGTCTCTCTAAGTAGAAGCATGTGTTCATGAGCGAATTCCCTAGTTTTGCTTGAAACATAAAAGTGACAATCAGTGTCCTCATGCGTGTCAACAGGAAGAATAAAGCTTTAAAATCAGAAAATGATCTCAATAGCAGGAAGTGCACACCTCATGTGAATGATGCCAAAAATAAAAATGAAAATAACATCCAACATCCAAGAATATGCCATGGTATCTTATGTCACTCACATTGTCATTTAAGGTGATCATTATCAGAGAAAGGGTTTAGTCAATTATAAAAAGGTTTAGTTTTCAAAGAGACCATAGAAAGGAGTTGTTTTTAACAGTTTGTCCCACTTTCCAGTGCCTTCTAGAGATCACTTCATGTATAAAAGCAGGTTTGCATCATTTGACAGCCATTTCAGCCATTTTCAGCAGATTTCCAAACATCTACTGCAGATTTATATGCATATTTTTTTATCATGGAGAGGGTGTTAAGCATTGGTTTGTCCAAACAGCTAGGGTTTTGAGAGTATGATTTTCATCAAAGAGGACCATGTGAGGGTTTTGGCACCTTGTGTTATTCATGTTTTGGGGTTTTCAAAACAATCAAATTGTTGATTTTTTCAAGGCAATCAGGGTTTAAAACCAATTCTACATTCTTTGTGATGACACCTAAGGTTTTGTTAGGTGCTTGTGCCAAAGATTTTCAGGGGCCATCTTTGGAGGAGTTCAAGGGTTTCAAAACATGAAATTTTGCAATTTTCTAGAAAGAATGAGAATCTATCAATGTACTTTCAGCAAGATGTCAAATTCAAGTTACCAAGATTGTTTGGTGAGTTGCTAGTGGTTGCTATGGTTTCAAGTTTCTTCTGAAGACCTATCAATACCATTCTTGTTGCATTAGAGTCATTGAGAGGAGCCGCTGATTTTTCAGACTGGCTGTTTTTAACCATGCTATGATTGGAGGATAGCTATTCTTAGAACCTTCTAGAAGGTTTATCTTGGGATGTGATATTTTTAGCCAAGAATTATTTGAAGATTTCCTTGTTTTAGATGATCTATTTAAAACAGTTTTGTATTTAGATCTTGCTTTGGTTGCAAGCAAATGTAATAACCACCACAATTTTTTCCACAAATTTCACTTGTTAGCGTTAGCTAAAATGCAAAGATAAGCAACTGAATAAGCAACCCTCCACTTTCTGATCACCTAGATCCCAGTGTGGGCAAGGTGAGAGCATACGATGAAAAGGGGATCTTGCAATTACTGAAATAACAAGCTAACTAGAAATGAACACCTTCCACTTTCTGATCATCCAGATCCTAATATAGGCAAGGTGAGAGCATACAGTGGTTGGCTTACAATATTGGAAATCCTCTACGCCCACTTCTTCGATGGGGTGAGTAATCATAAACAAGTGCTTGAAAATAAACATCTTGCTTGTTCAGCGGGAAATACAAGAAAGGAAAATGCACTTGGTGGCAAGCTGCCCAACCTTCGTTGTTTAGCGGGCATAACAAGAAAGTAAATAAGAACTTGACCACTTATTCAGTGGAAGTAACAAGTAACATAAAGTAAAGCTCAACCACTTATTCAGTGGAAGTAACAAGTAACATAAAGTAAAGCTCAACCACTTATTCAGTATCCAAAATAATCAAAAATCAAATCGCTGATTGGTACTACCAATTCAGCATTACAATGAGTGTTAAGTACAAGATACTATGAGATAATCATGTCAACATGATAGCCCACTGAATCAGTAAACAATCCCTGCAACATAGGAACAATGAGACATCATAAAACATGAGAAGATAAAGGAGTATCAAGTCTGATATGACTGGTGCAGCAGTCTGATATACATGAACAGCAAGGACGAAACCCCAACCAGCCCTCATAAAATGAGCATAACTCCTCCAATACTCAGAAGAGTCTCTCCAAACCTCTTGCAAGTGTCAAAGCAAGGCTAGGCATTCAATCTAAACTACTAAGCAGCCCCAAACAAGATTGATCAGCAAAGTCACGTGCCACAACAACCTCCAGCCAAGATGTACGGCCTCCTAGGTAGGTCGACCAACTACCATAAATTCCACACTCCTTCAAAAATCATCAAACTTCAGGCAAAGGGCCACCCAAGCATGAGGAAAGCATAGAACGAACACCCACAAAAAGATAATAACTCCTCTGATCAGCATGAGCAAAAAGGTGGATCAGCTAAGTATGAACCAGCAATGTCAAAGTCTGATATAACACTCCAAAAATGCCTCCAAACTGCAAGTCATCACACACACACACACCAAAATACAACTAGAAGACATCAAAGCCAACAAACTAAAAGAAATGAGATAGCCATCACCAATATATGCTCAACTGCAACCCCTGAGATGGAGTTACAACCTTGTTCAACGAGGAGATATCTCTCAATCTCGAAACTGAAGTTGACTTGGAGGGATTTCGTCCTCAAAGCCCAAAGAGTTCAATCTGCATTTCATCAGCACTTCGTTACATCAAAATAGCATATCCAAATGAGAGCAATGAGGGTGTATAAATAGGCTCCAAGACCCAGAAGCTTGAATTGCTTTTCCCTCCAAAAAGGGACGCCACACATGGAGGATATAATATTTTATGGAGTTACAAAATACTCACTATCACTAAGTATCATGTGTGAGATTATAATTTTAGGAATTAAAACTAGGCCTACCATCATTTCAAATTACTTTGAGAAGTCATAGGGAAGACCTCTTATTGCTCAAGTTGTCTATGTTTGACAACTTCATCCCTAAAGTTTGGAATGCTAGATCAGCCCATATCTTATGGGAAAAATTGCAAAATAAATATCATATCTTTGAAAATGGCCATCTTGTATTTACAAAAATTGTTGTTTTCTACTAAATTGCATGAGGGTGGATATTTATTAGAATAGCTTGTGAAAGTCAAAGACTTAGAGATTAGCTTGATACTATCAACAAACTAATGGATGAGGAAGCTATGGTTGCTTTGGTCATTAACTATCTATTGCCCTCCTTTGAGATTTTTGTGGAGTATTTGAACCTTTTAGCTAAAAGTCAAACATTGACATTTGATAGTGTCAGTACATACTTGTTCTAGAAAGAGCGAAGACAATAACAAAAAATTGAATCTACATCAGGGAATTTAGAGAGTGCTTTTGCTGCCTAGTCTAAGTGCAAGTCTCAAAAAAAAAATTGGCAACACTTCTCAGCCCAAGAAAAAGGTGAAATGTTTTTATTGTAGAAAATTTGGGATATGTAAGAAAAGGTTATACAATCTATCTTGCAAAAAGCATGGTGAAGCTAATGTTGCCATTGTTGAGGAAGAGCATGGTTCAAATGGTGAGTTTGCACTCTTGGCACATCGTTTAGATATCATGGATAGTAATTGCTGGTTTATTGATTTTGGGGAACCTACATACTTTACATGTTAAAAGGACTAGTATGTTAAATATATTGCTAATTCTACTCATATGGATATAGTTTCACTTGGTGATGGTAAATCACATGTGGTTGAAGGGATAGAAGATGCTAAGGTTGTACTAAATCATTTTCTTAAAATTTTTAGTATACAATTTTCAATATGTTTTTGTATGAACAAAAATCTATTATCCATTAACCAGCTAATTGAAAACCCAACATTCAAATCATGTTTAGTGGGAAAAGTGCATTGTGTTTGATGTGAATTAGGCCAAAGGTGTTGCTGTAAGAGACCTGCTGTCTCTAACCTCTGATAACTGATGCTGAGTGATGAGGGTTTGTAATTTTTTGTGTTTTCAATATAATAATGCATAAATGACAAATGCATGAAATGCTGGAAATAAAGACTAATCTAGAAAATGTAATACAATTACAAATGCTGCAAGCATATATCTTTATTCAATTCTTCAAAGATTTTTACAGCCAAATGCATGCCCAAAAACAATCTTCTAATCTTGAAAAGATGATAAAACCCTTATTATGAATCCCTCCTATAAATCCGGTGAAGCACAATGTTGACTCCTGAATGAAGCCAATCCATGAGGCAATCTTCAGCTGGTCTTTCACAACCTCAGAATGCACAAACTTTGAAGCAACTATGCTCTCCAAAGCTGAAATATGCAGAAACCCTAGGTTTCCATCCTCAAGAGCCAAGCTCTCCAAAAGCACAAATCCAATATGTAAAAATGATCCAATGATAATTTTCATTTGCCTTTGGTGACTTGAATACTTTCACCAAGATGGGTCGATTTCCTCATGAAGCTTTACAATCATTTAAAATGATATTAAATGTGTCTCCTTTAACTTTATTAAATGCACTAATAAATGGGCCTCAAATATTAAAATCATTAATTGCGTTTTAAGTCACTTAAATGAAGGGTCATGGCCCCATTGAATATAAAGTGACTTTAATAACTTTATAATAACCCTTTATATTATTTTATTATCATTAAAATAACTTTAATGATAATAACTCCATGAATACCCCTTAATTGGCCAAACCAACTAAACTAGGAAATCGACATTGCATCCTCAACCCTCACAAGTGCCTTACTATAAATAGTAGTACTGGACTCCACAGACAAAGTGACTTACTATAAATAGTAAGTGTGTATAACTAAGCCCAGAAACATCAAACGAAGGCCCAACCTGAACCAAGCTCTGCTCTGACGAAGAAGGCAACCCAACATCATGCCAAACAGGACCCTCTGAACAACTCCATTAGCCTATGAGGGTCAAATAATAGGCTAATCCCACGAACATTGATGCTCGCGAAAATGGGGACATTACAATTGCCTTGGTCATTGTGCAAGGTGGTGTGCACAAACTTGTTGATCCTAGTACAACTAACTTGTGTGCATTATTTGTCAAAGAGAATGCTAGTGTTCTTTGACATCTAAGATATGTCATTTGAATCTTCAATAGTTGGCCAAGCTCAGTGAAGCCCATATGGTTCAAGGGTTGCCCCCTAAACATGATAAACATGATTAGTGTGATTATTTTTGGCTAGAAAGTAGAAGTTGTTTCCTATAAAAAGTGCATAGCATGCTAAGGGGCTATGGATCTTGTTCGTGCAAATCTATGTGAGCCTTCCTAAAAATTACCCATTGTCTTTGGTTTGAGGTATTTTCTATTATTTATGGATGATTTCTCCAAGAAAGTGTGGGTTTACTTCTTGAAGAAGTCAGATTACTTTGGTACATTCTTGAAGTTCAAGGCATTGGTGGAGATGTTTAGAGTGCATTAGATCAAGACTACATAGTCTAATAATATGGGGGGAGGAGGAGATGAGTGGGACAGGCGAACTCACCTCCACTCAATTCTAAGAATTCTATGAAATAGAAGGTTCTTAACACCAATTAACCACACCATACACTTTGCACTAGAATTGAGTGGTTGAAATATTTAACATCACTATCATGAGGATGACATGGTGCATGATGCACAATAGAAACGTGTCCTACTGATACTAGAGAGAAGTTGTGAACATAATGGTTTCTCTTGAATAGAAGTCCTTGTAAAGCCTTGTAGAATATCACAGTGAAGGAAGCTTGGACTGATAATAGACCCAAGGTAACATCTTTTTGTGTTCTTTGTTCAGCTGCATACACTTTAGTTCTTGAGAAAAAAAGACATAAGCTAGATTCTAAATGTATCCAATATTTCTTTGCTGGTTATAGTGAACAATGTAAAGCAAATAGGCTTATCAATATTTTTACTAACAAAGTCTTTGTTAGTCAAGATGTTGTAAAAGAGAAGGTACTTAACACCAATTAACTGCAGTATACACTTTGCACTAGAATCGAGTGATTGAAATGTGTAACATCACTTTCATGGAGATGACATGGTGCATGATGCACAATAGAAATGTGTCTTGCTGATACTAGGGAGAAGTTGTGAACTTAGTGGTTTCTCTCTTGAATAGAAGTCCTTGTAAAGCCTTGCAGAATATCACATTGAAGGAAGCTTAGACCGGTAGTAGACCCGAGGTAATGTCTTTTTGTATTCTTGGTTTAGCTGCATACACTTTAGTTCTTGAGCAAAAGAGACATAAGCTAGATTCCAAAAGTATCCAATATATCTTTGCTGATTATAATGAACAATGTAAAGCATGTAGAAGAAAGAAAACCAATATAATGATAAACAAATTTCTGTTCTTATAATTATTTTAATACTTATGGTTAATAAGGCATTTCAAACTAACAATTTGGTACCATATGATCAATTTCAAATCAAAGGGATCTCAAACATAAAGTTATCGAATATTGGCACTAAAGCAAATTTGCCAACTTTGACAAAGGTTAATAAACACATTGAGATCCAAAGAAACATGTTGCCCCTACCAACCCCTTCCAATTGTGAACATTTTTACCTCCAACAAAAAACTTCTAACTGTTCTAACCGTGATTTTTGACAGTATATGTAGATTTCTAATCCAAGTTGTAAAAGACATGTTCGAAGCTCATGCCAACAAAACTCAAGTAAATGCAATTCAAGTTTTGGTTCACAAAGGTACTTGATATGTGTATAAAGAGTGATCTCAAATGGATGAATTTTTATTTTGTCATTACTCTTGATATTTGTCCAATTCATATTGATATTTTTTATCATATTCTAATGCTGCTTTGAGGTCCAAGCATTTCCTACATTTGAGGGCATGTTATAGACCTAATACAATCTATCTAAGTTATAAATAGTTATTGTCAAGAGATGTGACCTATCACCTTGTAAGACACGTCATATCAAACATGCCCCTTGATTTGCATATGAATAACCTATCACCCATTCATTCATTCTCTCCTATCAAATGATATATTTTATTTTTCAATATATAAGTTTATTCTCTATTCTCCCCCAAGTTTTCGGGACAGGGACGGCAGGGGACGACGGGACATGTTTTAGGTACGAGGGTACTTTTTGGCCATTTTTTAGGAGACGACATGGATGGCTATTAAAAAAATAAAAAATTTCAAATATTCATATGATAACATTGATAAAGCATTCATCATAGACATTATAGAACCTTTGTGAGCATGGGTAATAGAATAGGAATTATGAAGTTCTTTATTTATACATATGAGCATGAGTTAATAAAGACATGCTTGACTTGTGTATATATTTAAGTGAGGGATTTATTATTAAAATTTTCCTAAAGCCTTCAAGACTGCATGTTTTGTTGTCAAACTCATTAACAAAGATGAATGATTAAGTAAAAAGATTATTGGTTATGTTCTAGTTTGACCTTAGATGGGATTGCTCTGAGTTGTCTGTGCAAATACATTTTTGCATTATGAAAATAGTTTTTCCTGCCAACTTGACTTAACTTGTATTCAGCAATATAATGACTACAGCATGCCAACTTTGTTTGTGGCAGTCCTTGTATACTAAATAAGTTGTCCAGTGTATTAAAAAAGATAATCTTTGATTGTGACGATTTAGAGATTTGCAACAAGGGATATGTATTTTGTAGATTTTGTTATCATGATTCATCATTGGTTAATTATTTGGTTAGATTTATAGTTTGAAGAGGGTTTGGGGGAAATGCTCCCAACAGGGTTGAAGGGTAGCGCCCCTCACCCCTCATGGGGTCCAAGGCTAGCGCCCCTCATGGGGCCTAAGGCTAGCACCCCTAGCGCGTTCACGTTCGTTGTCACAATAGATGACAAGGTTGAGGGGTGGAGCCCTCACCTCCAAACCCAAAGTAACACTTTCAAAACCACACAAGCCTTCATGGCACACACCATTTTCATATTTATTTGCAAATCCTAGATGGGCATGTCTTAAACCAAACAAAAATTGAAAGGTTGTAAGTTTTTTTCTTTTTTGAAGTACCTAAAATGTCCTTGGGTATGTTAGGGGATGACTAGGTGTCCCCGAGATAGATGGGGGACGTTTACATGTCCCTGGTTGTCCCCTAATGTACCCTAGGAATTTTTTGACGCCTTGGGGATGTTTCCTAAATTTTGACAGGAAAGGGGATGGGGAGGGGACGTTTCCTAGGTGTCCCCACATCCCCGAAACATCCACAACAAGGGAAAAGGGTAAAAAGGCAAGGGAGGCATCCCCAAGGAGCACTGTCTATTCTATATTTATTGTGTACTAGTAGGCATACTATAGCAATTTACAACTAGGTTGTTTAATTTTTTGTTTTCTTCCTTCCCCTATGTTGTCCTCCTATGACATCATAGCTACTATATATTGAACTATCATCAACAATCCTTAGATATCATTTTCTCATCATGATGATGGATCATAGAGTGATCCAAAACATTGATGCAAAATCTTCTTCATGGATTTTTCCAAAAGATTCACTTATTTCATGAACTCTGAAAACCTTATATTCTTAATGGGTTATTTAGTGTTCCTTGCCCTTAAGAGTTTTTTTGAAACAACATAGTTATTTCTTATCATGCATCAAGTGCCTCTCTGAATCCTATAATTATTAACTGTTTCTTGTTATATTGTGTATCTGTCTTGTGTGGGAATACAACTTTTCTGGTGATGTATCATAGATCATTCTAGAGCTTCTACAAAGTATCTTGTCCTATGACTCCAAGATTTGGTGACTATTTTACTAATTTTGATGTGTCTGAGCGAGCAAGTGCTCAATATGGTCTTGGCCTCCATCCTGATCTTAATCTATATTCTGTGGATAACACTGCTATTAGAGTGTGGTTGTGGTTCGTTATGGCCTTTCCTTGTATGTCCTTGAACAAATGTGATTTCAATTTTTCTTTTACACATCTTTTATAAAGGAGTTTTCAATAGAATTGAACAAATTGAGATATTGCCCTTTGGCATGAAGCTGTAATCTGTCTGGAAAATGTTTTTTTATGTTGCATGTTTGTTCTGAAACTTTGCAGTATACTCTCTATGTATACAAAACGTAAACAAAAAATTGCTTTCATTTTTTAATGCCTTGATATTCTTTTTCCCAACAACCATAAGTAATAATCTTAGTGTAAGAGTCATTTTTTTTTTCTTCAAATTAATTAAAATAAAGTTTCATTTCTTTCTTCTCTGGTATACCTTTGATTTCTCCATGTTTGACCAGTAAAGTTGATGATTTTAATCACAAGAGACTTTGAGCATTCTGCAAATGCTAGCCCTAGATATAAGTTTTAATTTTGAATTGCTTATAATCGTTCATCTCTATATGGACTGTTTACAATGAGAATGGGTTGGCAAATGCAAGGAACAAAAAATATGTTTTTTAATCTTTTCAAAGCATGTAGCGAACCAAGAAATAGTTTACCTTGCTCGCTATACTGTTTGACTGAGATTATGTGCTAAAAGCAAGGTTACTGGCATTAAGTAGGCTATCTTCTATTGCTCAAATGCCAGGATGTGAAAGTTATGGGTTCTTTTGATGGCTGGACATATGGGGAACAGATGTCTCCTGAGAGTAGTGCAAGCTTCACAAAATTTTCAACGACGTTAAAGCTTCGTCCTGGCCGGTATGTCAATGTTGACCTCTGACATTTATCCCTTTTGACAACTTACATGCTAGTGATTTTTTGTGTATTATCACGATAGAAACCTGGAGTTTTTTTATGTTCCTATGGTTTCTAACAAGTATCTTTCTATGCAAAGGTATGAAATCAAGTTATTAGTGGATGGAGAATGGCAGGTCTCTCCAGAACTTCAGAGTGTTGGGGAAGGTGCAATGGCAAATAATCTATTAGTTGTGGAATGATTGGATAATGGAACGAGCAAACTTGCTTCGTTTTGTTTCATTTCAGATGGTTTAGCAATTTTGAGATAAAAGCAGCTAAAGCTTGAACTCTTTCAACTCTTCTATTGGCATATGTGAGGAATATTGCAGTGCAATTTATAGACTGTAAATTTAGGTGGATAACTTTCACTGCTTCCAACACGTAGTTTTATGAATGCAACATTTATAGAGAAAAAACATAATCTTAGTTCATTTCTCTAAGTTCTGGTTCCCATCCGAGTAGGGAATATTTCACCACGTTATCCACCATGTATGTATATTATGTCTACAAATGCAATATAAGTGACACTCATCATATGGCAACTTGAGCTGTGATTTGTTCTCTGTTTTTTCATTCGAGATGTTCAATGTTTTTCTTTCTGAAGCAATTTCCACCATGCAGTCCTTAATTAATTCCACTTTTCGTGAAACTGTCATATGCTGTTAAGTGCGAAGAATGCACATAAATGAGTAGCTACAAATATGAAATGACAATTACTCGTAACTTAGGAGCAGCTTGATAAATATAACTTCCACAAACCAATCAATAGTTCGACATTCTTATGCAAGGTTGACAAGGCATTAATCTTTTCGTTTTTTTCCAGATTCATTCTCCTATGGTTCCTGTAAGATTGCGAAGTCTTGGAGAATTGATGTGCAATTTTGGTTTCACCTTTCAAAACTGCTGTTTGTAAGGGTCATAATATATTTAGCCGATAGGCTATATATGGTGTGAGGTTTCGGCCTGAAACCTGTCTCACGCCGTCATACTACTAGAGGTTTGGATGAAACAACTTACAGTTTCAGGCAACTAACATTCTCACTGCCAAACAACCAACATGTTATAAATGCATTAAATGATATGGAATTTGGTGGACGGATAGTCAAATCAATTTACTGAGGTAAAATATCTAACCTCCAGCGGTGTTTGGATGTCCCTTTGAATCAAGCACATCCTATGAACTATCTCTTTGCTCATCAATTTGATTGTACTCCATTCACTGTTGCTGGTAAATGCATTTATACAAATTACTGTATACCAACGCCTAGTAGGCCTACAAAAAGAATGAATCGAATGCATATAAACAAAATAGCTTTCAACAAGATTACGAAGCAGAGTGGAAGCAAATTGAGGAGACTGCACACATGCCATACCAGCAAAAGGCATTATAACAATCCACGGTACTTTCCGCCATTATTTCTCAGCAATATTTATACTAAATTTTTCATTGCTATACACATGTAGTTTCTGTAATCGCTTTTAGACCACCGCGATTCTGTTTTAAATGCTCTCAAATCGTTTTTAAAACTGTTTTAAAAAATTTAACCTTTTAAGCCACTAAAGTGGCGATGGTGGTTGTGTTAATTGAAGCCATTTCTTTATGAAAGATGGCATTTTAGGGAAAGATATGGTTACATTGAATGCTATGCTGGAATGGTGTCTAGTATGTAATCCAAGCTCTCTGCTGCTCCCTGCCATACAGGTAGACATTAGATATGTATTAATGTGAGAAAATCAAGGAATAGGTCACTCTACCCTTTAAATAATTTAGCTTTGCTAAGTGATTTCTCTCTTCCCCACCTCGTCTCCATCAGCTCGAGGTTTATCCTTAGGCACTCTCTTATTCTTTTCATGTATCTTATTTGATGTTTTGTATCTGCTTCCTCTCCCTTTTGATTTCCTTCTCCCTCTGTGCAGCAAGTTCCCGTTTACTCTCTCTTTTATCCTTCAATTTCTCATCTCTTATCCCTTCTCTATTCCTCTACCAATCTAGCCACCACTTTATGTTGTTTTCTCTCTTCTTCTTGCATTTCTTTCTCTAACCTAGCCTGTCTTCTCTCTTCAGCCTTTCTCTAGGCTTTTTCTCATTGAGTTTGCACACCAGTCTGCCTGCAGCTGCTTATTCACTCTATTCATAATGAACACAACAAAACTACAATATTTTTGTAGGCGTCTACACAAAATACGTGGAACATGCTGCTCAACATAACGTGGGATTCATGGACCTAAAACGTGTCTTCTCCCTGTGTGGGTACCTGTGGAATAAGAATATCCCAACAAATAGGGAAGGTTTCTTGACTATATAGTTATTTATTATTAAATTAGCCACCTTTGTCAGCAAATAATAGACTACATCATTTCCTTTTCTTCATTTTCCTCGCCTTTTCTACTTTTTCTCAATAACTTTCTTTGAAATTAAAAACACTACTTATATATCTACTTTGTTTGGCCCATTTTGTCATGGACAGAAATTTCTGATACCACTCATTTTCTGCGATAGTGAAGAGAAAAGCATTTGCACACGAAAATCTAAATTTGGTATTATGTTAATATATTTTCTTTTCTTCCCTTTCATACCTAGAGACACAAAACTTGGGAATTATTGTTTCAACATATTATGCTATTTAAAATTTAAATGATGGTTGTTAATAATTCATAGAGAAAGAAAATTAGAACACCTAATTTATCTTAATTATTTTTGGAGAAGAGAAAAATTAAATTGTAGTAGTGGATATGTTGAATTAGATCAACTAATGGAAGAAGCATAAGAGTCGTGATGTCTAAAGGAACTATAATTTTGAAGTGGGTTTATTATTTCAACTTCTTTTATGACAATATATGTGTCTTTTTGTGTGTTTTTTAAATGGTTAATTTGAAATTTCAAGTTCATATTTATTTTGTAGGAAAAGAATTGAAGGATTTGATACATGTTCTTTCAACGCAATCATTTTATGAAGTATAAAATGGTATTGAGAAGTTTTCACAAGATAATTATTTCTTTGAATTAAGCAATTTGAAAAGTATTCTACACTCTAATAACTATTTTGTAAGTATTGGTCAAAATATAAATGTACAATTATAAAAACTCTTGTAACAAAAGAAATTAATTTTGTTGCAGTTTAGAAAGAAATGTTTCTTGACTAAGTTCATCTTCATTGAAGCCTTCATTCATATTCACATCTTACTTAGCACCTAGATTATTATTTTTGTCATCTCTTCAACAAATGCAATAAAAAACTTTAAAATGACAATTCCTTAAAATTGGTATATGTACCACAATAACCTACTTAGGTATATCAACATTAACTTGTTGATGTTATCCCATTTCCATGTATTTCTCTCTGTGTTAGTCTGTGTTAGTCTATGACTCACATCTATCCTCAATCCAACGTTTGCTTAAAACACGTTTTTATCTCATCATCATAAATAATGGCTCTTGATTTCCATAGTCTTTAGATCTCTTTGACATTTGAACTTTTCCATATTTGACTACTTGTCTCATCATTTTGGTTGTTTGTGTGTTTTGATGAAAAAGTCATTTTTTTACATTTTGTAGTCTATACCAACAGAAACTTTGTAATGAATGTCATTAATGAATCTATTTCATGAATTAAGAATAAACGATATTTATTCAATCTTTAATGTAGGAAGCATTTACTTTTTTCAGTGCTAAATTTAAACTACAATCATACATTATTAAATGTGATCATATTTTTTATTTATTTCATGTTTATGTAAATCTTACATTCTTTCAAAATGTATAATTTCTTTGGTTGATCTGATATTATAATAAGCATTTGTAGACTAAAAGGTCACTCAATTTTAAATCTCCAAATATGTATTAAAAATATTTTGCATATTTTGCAAACAAGATTGTATATATTTTAAACCACACTTTCTTTCCATGTTTACTTATATATATTTTTCTATCGGCGTAACCCTTGCACCCCTTTGGGTGCAAGTGCTAGTTAGTTAACAAGGCTAAAGATGAGATTGGCAGATGGCAGTCTATATGGGTGCATTTATTGCTGCTAAATGACTTGATACTTTTATTTTTTAATCACTGATCATGAATAGAAGAGAATTGTAGATACCCGAAATTGTCTTAGGCTGTAAGTGATGTTTTAGCACCAAATATCATCATTTTCTAATGATTAAATAATGTTTCAATTATTTAATTATTATCATTAATGTATATTCTACTATTAATTATATTCTACTATCATTAATGTTATTTAATTAATTCACTTTATCATTAATCTTCTTAAAAACATCAAAATATCTAAATTGTCAACTGAAAAATTGAGATTAATCATAAAGGAGGTAAAGAATTAGCATAGTAATCACAAAACAACAACAAAACCTAAACACAATATGAATCATCTAATGGAGTACAAATCAACACAAAGAATTGAATTATTAAAGCATTATACTTACCTTCATCGTGCCAATGTGATTTATCTCCAATGATTTATGTCATCAAAATGGGTTCAATCCATTTAGTAAAGTATTCAGTTGCAGTGATTATGAATTTGTGGTCATTCGTAGATGTAGGGTGGATCTTTTCGACAAGGTCGAGTCCCCATTGAGAGAAGGGCCAATGTGATGTAATCAGATGAAATCTCTATGTTGTTGCATGTACTAGATTGCCATGGATTTGACATTGTCTACATTTCTTCACAAAGTGGTAGGAGTCACGTTCCATTGTTGGCCAATAGTATCATGTTCGCATAAGCTTCTTTTCTAGGGTAGGACCATTAGAGTGAGCTTTGCATATACCTTCATGTACTTCTTGTAAAGTTGTTTTTTATTCTTCCGTGTTGAGACATCTAAGAAGGGTACTATCTAAACTACAGTGATATAGGGTATTGGCAATGATAACATATTTAGCAACTCGTCAAGTAAAGGTTTTTCTTTGGTTATTCAACAAGTTGGGAGGGAGGATTTGATCGTTAAGGTGATCGTATATGTTTTTATACTAGAGGGGGAGTCGGGACCAAATAATCTCGCACACGAGTTTGGATCCTTGCCTTAAATTAATTCACTTTATCATTAATCTTCTTAATTAATTAAATAAATCATTTTTATTTGTCTTTAACTACTATTAATCGTCCTAATCTTATTTATTTAATTGTCTTCATTTTAATTATTCTTTTTGATTAATTATATTTTTAACTCTTATTTATCTTCCTAATTAATTAAATAAATCCAATTTATTTAATTACGTCTTTAATTATCTTTATTCTTCTAAATTAATTAAATCTAATCATCCATTATTGCTTCCAAAATTAAATAATTATTACTTAATTATCGACTTTTCCACTTTCTAAATTAAATAATTACTTTAATTATTTAATTATCTTTCAATTCATCAGCAATATCTTCTAAAAATAAATAAAATCATTTTAAATTTTTTTTTTATTTAATTCAATTTTGCACATGTAAATAATAATTATTTTTATTTAATTATTAAATACTCATGAAGTTCTCACTTCCTGAATTAAATAATTTTTTAGTTTATTTATTTAATTCAATATTGCACATGTAAATAATAATTAAATTTATTTAATTATTAAATACTTATGCAAGTTCTCACTCCCCTAATTAAATAATTATTTTTCATTATTTAATTTATTTTTCAAATATTATCTTCCAAAATAAATAAAATAATTTATTTTATTTATTTAATAAATGTAGTCTTGCACATTCCTCTAATAATTAATTATTATCTCATGCATTTTCACCTTGTTCTTAATGACCACTCTCTTTTAGTTGGCTAGATAATCAATTCCACTTCACTATCAATCAAATCAATTCACTCCCACTCAATGTGAGTTAACAGAGCAATCAAATCTCTTAACTTTTCAATCAATTTCACATGCAAACAATTAACTAAAACCTTGCAACTAGTTGCAGTTAGTTAACTCCATCAATTCCTCTCAAGGATTATTGACCCTTGATCTTGATCTTCCACCTCTTAATCTGGATCATTTATTTAAATTAGACAATTCTATAAAAGTGGCCCCCATTCCTCTTTGAAGGCTAACCATGAATCTTCGATATTTGGCACCCTTTATCAATTATCAGTATCTTGAGTTTGAAGCAATATAGTGCATACAATTTTTTAGAGCAAGGCAAGGATCCAATGGAGAAGAGCAATGGTCATTCAAGGGTGACATAGGAATGTATTATTGTATCAATCTATTGTTTTCTATGTTGCAATTGTTCTTGATTGTTTGATTGATTTGAGTAGTTAGTGGTTGTTGTATTTAAATCATGCTATTATTATAAATCTCATTTCCTAGTCGTACAAGAACAACCAAAATTCTTACTTTCATTAGTTGTTTGGGTCATCTTCCAATAGTTACCTATGATCTAAAAATGAGTCATTTCTAAAAATCCATACGAAAAAGGATCAAGATCACAAAATTGGTTCAATTTTGGGAGGTACTCAAGTTCAGTGAAAGACAATTTAATTATAGAAACCCATAGCTTTAGGATTTTAGCTCTTAGGATTGATATCATGTTGATTGGTTTATTCTCATTAGAATATGCTCCCACCATAGATGCAGTAGGGTGCCTTTGGACAAGTTTAGTTTTTTATCAAGTGAGCCCAAAATCAACTATGTAGCTCATGCAATATGGAAGAACTTGGAATATAATTGATTGGTCCATATTTTTGTTTATTTCAATCTGTCTACTCTCTTTTCCATGAATTGGCCAACTGAATTTAGAGGAGTTGGTTGTATGTGATAATGAGGTGAGAGGTACTCACAACCAACAGGAAAACTTGAAGGCAATAAAAGTTGTTGCTCTCTATTGTACCCAAATGCGAATTTTCATATTGTGTTAAGTTTTAAACCAAATGTTGTCATTTCTCAATCGTGAGTCATACTTAAGTCCTTGTCATGGTCATGTCATTTTTGTCATCTCTAGTTAGTGTTTTTGTAGGGCCAACAAAAGGAGCTTTCCAACACATTTGGGCAAGCATGGATTGGAGAAAATGTGAAAATTCAATGAGGCATTACAAAATGGTGCCTAGTTAAAGTGTGCACGCTTGTGTGAAGATACACATAAAAGTTAAAAAGTGAAAAATGTCACTTAATGTTGGAGAATGTACCCTTGTGAAGGCTTTGCAAGTTTTCAAAATGTAAAAAATTGTTTCCTAGTTATGAGGCACGTGCTTCTCTAATGTGATACATAAATTGTCAAAAAGTCAAAAAAATGTCACTCCATGTATTGATGTGTCCCCATTTAAGGGTGTGCAATTCTGAGTGAAAATCAAAAATTGCAATCCAACAAAGAGGGGTGCACTTCACCAAAGAGATACAAAATTTGAAAAATTAAAAAGTGTAGTTCAATAGAGAAGTTCATGCCCCATCCATAGCAAGACCAATTTTGAGTTTAAAATAAAAGTGCATCAAGAGAAGAAGCATGTGCTTGGACATAGCGAGGGTAAAGTTTGAGAGGTTATAAAATGTACAGTCCTTTACATGAATGCATACCCCTTCAAAGTGGTGAGCAAGTTTTTAAAACATGGAAGGAAAATCACTTGAGCATAGAAAAGCACACCTAGTTCCTTCATTCTTTCATTTTGCAAAAACAAACTCATTATTAATAGAGGTGTGTTTCCTTAAAAAGGGTGTAGAGGGCCAATTTTTCCTTTGCACAAGCAACATATGCTATAAGAGGAAGAAACAAGGATCATGCAATCTTCAAGCATTCAATATGTAATGTCCCTTTTTCAAATGGAATTAATTAATTAATTTTATTATTTAATATTGTCTAGCAAGAAAAAAAGTGCATTTATAAAGGTGATATTAAATAATAAAAGTAAATGGTGTAATAAAGTGAATGAAAAATATTTAAAAAGGTATTTATAAAAGTCACTTTAAAATAAATAATATTCAATTATTTGGGCGGGAAAAGTTTGTGGGGTATTTAAAGTGGAAATTAGAGCCCATTTGCATTATGCTTGGTTATTTTCTCTTATTGGTTATTTGGAGGATTTTTTCAAAGCTCTTGGCTCTAGGACAGTAACTCTAGGGCCACTGGTTTCGGTGGTGAAACTAGTCCACCCTAATTGGTCTACTGGAGGGATCATTCAAACCCTTCATAATGTATGTCATTTCCAAATTTGTGAGTCTCCCTCGAAGACAAATTTGCAAGCATATCGATATATCACATTGTAGAAATTCAAAGCCCTTCCTCTACTTGTTGGCCGATTATAACAGTTGCAAAAGGGAATGAATCGATTGAGGTTCGCAAGTGAATGATTGTTGTTTGGGAGCCTTCCAAGTATGCATCTATGCATTCCTATGGTGGTCTGGAAGGAGTTCATAGAAGTCCCAATCCAAACGTGGGAGTTATCTGATCCTTATGCTCACCCCTAAATTTGTTGTTCTCAGATTGGTCATGGAACCTATAGGAAGGTCGTTTGTTGATGGTGGTGTTAAGCGCAGGTATTTTGAGAAGGCGTATACCTTTGTGAGGCCATGGTTGTTACCTGGGAGGCACATCTTCAGTTTGTTGATCCGTGAGCAATAAGGCAGGTCGTGAGGACTATAGGAGGTTGTGGGGTTTCTTGGAGTGCCATCGCAACTCCTTTACTACAATCGTTGCCTCCATTCATTTATTTCAGATCTGCAAATAAGGGTGGCATGGGTTTTGAGTGTAGGTCACATTGATAAAGGTGGTCAGAATTGCCTAGGGAGTCGTGGGTCATTGTACAGAGATGTGTGGACAGTGTTGGACGTGAGTACCTGCTGGGCGTGACTTCCAACAGTGGGACTATTGCTGTCATTCACCACCATCCTCCTCACTTAGTTTGGTCCTTATTTACTGGGCGTGGCATTTCACCACGAGCTGCCATACACTTATGGAGTTTAGCAAAAATGGTATCTAATTATTGAGCATTGTAATTTATATTTCTGAGTATGTATTGTTGTTATTATCATTGTTCAGAAATATAAGTGTTGAGAATTTTGTGCCTATTTTGGGAGTGTTGAATGATCACATGAACTGAAATAATGGATTGTTTGGATTCGTCCATCTATTAAGTTTAATATATGTGATTTGTAAAACTTATAACCCCTGAAAATCACTCAGTTCAGTATGCCTGTCATTTATGCCTATCATTTGTTTAACAAAATGTCCTCATGTGTCAAACTGAAGGATAAATCATAAAAAAATTGTGCAATACAAGTTGGATTTTACACAATCTCCATTGGAAGTGTCTTTAACTACAGATTTTTCAGTCATTAAAGGGCTTATAGTGTCTTTTTATGGTAGTTTTCAATTGTCCAAACGTAAAAATAGTAGCAAATTCAAAGTACCCTATAGTTTCAACTTATAATAACATTCAAGGTTACAAATTTGATTGAAAATAGAAAGGTTTTAGCAACTTATACTCAGTTTTAAGCATTTCCAATCATCTTCAATAGTTTTGGTGTAGATCTCAATAGATTTTCATGAACACAAAAAGGTTTTCATCAACTTTTGCTAGGATTAATTGCTAGGATTAATTGAAGCAAGTTATTTTTTTTTTCATTGTAATAGTTTTAGCTAGTTTTTGAATAATTTATAATATAATTATAGTCATCAAATAATGATACACAAATAATTTGTAAAGTATTTAGAGTTTTAATATCAAGGGTTGTGTTATTTTCTTACTCTAGGGTTTCATTTGGAGAAAACAAGTATTATAATTGACCTCTTGTGTTTTAGTCTAAGTTGCCGGTTTTGGTATAAGGTTGGGTATCGACACGGGGTTTCGGTATGCTAATAAAACATTTTTTTCTTGGGTATGATACCGTTGGGTATGATTGTATAATATCATTTATATATATATATAGAATTAAAAATACATTTGATATATCATATAATAATAATGACACTCGAATATTTGATAGTATGATATTTCATCATTGATCAACAATGATGCGAAGATAATATTAATTGTCATTTTATTTCAAAATTTTAATATTATGTCATATATCATATATGTCTTGGACTTTAGAGTCAAGATTCAAATGAAAATCATTAGAATTACAAATTTTGAAAATAATACAATAAAATATATATATTTTGATTTTTAATTTTCATTGAAAATATTTAGATCACAGTCATCGCTTTGTTGAACCTCATTTGAACTATAAGCAAATGGAGTGTCACTCCCATCAGGTACATCATATGTAAAAGCCTCATTACCATCTACATTGATTCTTGCAAGCTTTATACTAGATGTATCCAAGTTGGTACACTTGGGGGTTATATCTCAGTTCTTTATTGCCTTGTCCTTGTAGTCACCTTCTTTATGTGATAGGAGACACAAGTCGGAATGGATATAGACCAAGTTGTGTTTTTTTTAAGTCGACTAGTTATACTTAATTGAGTGGATAAAGGAGTATGCACTCTAATTTTATTCAATCAAAAAACTTGCAACATGTTAAAATTGGAGAGAAAATCAATACAATTTGAAAATAAAAAAAGCAAAACAATGGTAAGTACTAAAAGTGTTGAAAAATAAAAAGTTTAGTGATAAAATTTTGGTTATAAGAGACTACATGAATAAACAATCTTGCTTGTGGAGGTACCACCATGTATGAGAATCTTCCTTGTATTGGTCTTGAAGAGCACAAATACTATGTTCTTGTCATAAAATGAATTTGCAAAACTTTTTCCTAAAATTATCCACCACTTTTAGATTTGAGAAGATTCTTTATAATGCCAACTTGTACTTATTAACAATTTCACTCTTTATGTAATGCAATTCTTCTTGGCAAAGGAAGTATCCCTGTGCTATAATATTTGGGAGAATACATATATAAGGAGATGCAAGGGTCTCCTCAACTTATTCTAGTGCTGATGAATGATTTTTTTTCACACTTCAAAAAAATGTTTGTTTGGGTAAATTCTTTTTTTATTCAATTATAACCTTTATTTTTCTAGCATGGAGTTGATGTCATCATAGGTTTCCCTCAAACATGGCCAATTTGTATCAACATAACTGATCATACTCATGATAGACTCAATGAAACACAAGACAATCCACATGAACTCACAAATCATCCAAGATTAATGACTTGAGCTTTTGGGCCCTTTCTGAATTTGAGTGCTTCCAAATACTCCATTGGTGGCTAATGACCATGGTGCCCAATGCCTCTTGCATTTTCACAAGTCTCAAAACAATTGTAATGTCCCCTTCTCACACGCAAGCAATTGTTTAGCCATTAACTTATTTTCTAAAAAATTCCTATAAGTTAATTGACATTGGGAAAGGGAAATAATTTAAATAAGCTGTGAAAAAGTTAATTTTCAACATTTTAATTGACAACTTACATTTAATTATTTAAAAAAAGTATTTTAAATGTGTAGATAAAGTGTTGCTAGACTCAAGGTGATGAAAAGTGGTCATAAGGATACTTTATATTATTTTATTTAAACATAACATTAAAAAAAAAACAAATAAACAAATAAACAATAAAAATGTAGAAAAATGTATTGTCGAAAAAATAACAAAAAAGTCAAAAAATGTTTCTTTGGATAATTCTCTTTCTATGCTATTATAACCTTTATTTTTTCTATCATGAAGTTGATGTCATCATAGATTTCTCTTTAACATGGTCAATTTGTATCAACAAAATTAATTATACTAATGATAGGCTTAATGAAACTGAAGACAATCCACACGAGCCCACCAATCATCATCCAAGATTAATGACTTGACTTTTTTGTGCCTTCTTTGAATTTGAGTGCTTCCAAATACTCCATTGGTGGCTAATGACCATGGTGTCCAACGCCTTTGGCATTTTCACAAGTATCAAAACAATTGTAATGTTCCCTTCTTGCACGTAAGTAATTGTTTAGCTATTAACTTATTTTCTAAAATTTTCCTATAAGCTAATTGACATTGGAAAAGGGAAATAATTTAAATAATTAAGTTGTTAAAAAGTTATTTTTTAATATTTTAATTGACAACTTACATTTAATTATTTAAAAAAAGTGTTTTGAATGTAGATAGAGTGTTGCTAGACTTAAGGTGATGAAAAGTGGTCTTTATGTTATTTTATTTTAAAAAACAAAAAACCCCTTTTTAAAAAAACAATAACAAATTTAAAAAATGTATTTTCAAAAAATAGCAAAAAAGTCAAAAAATGTTTCTTTAGGTAATTCTCTTTCTATGCAATTATAACCTTTATTTTTTCTATTATGGAGTAGATGTCATAATAAATCTCCCTCAAATATGGCCAATCCATATCAACAAAACTGATCATATTGATGATAGGCTTAATGAAACACAAGACAATCCATACAAGTCCACCAATCATCATCCAAGATTAATGATTTGACCTTTTGGGCCCTCTTTCAATTTGAGTGCTTCCAAATACTCCATTAGTGGCTAATGACCATGGTGCCCAATGTCTTTTGCATTTTCACAAGTCTCAAAACAACTATAATGTCCCCTTCTTGCACAAGAGCAATTGTTTAGCCATTAACTTAAAAAAAAATTAAAAAAATCCTCTAAGCTAATTGACATTGGAAAAGGGAAATAATTTAAATACGCTGTGAAAAAGTCACTTTTCAATATTTTAAATTGACAACTTACATTGTAGATAAAGTGTCACTAAACTCAACGTGATGAAAAGTGGTCATAAGGATACTTTATGTTATTTTATTTAAAAAACTAACGGAAAAGAAAAACATTTTAAAAAACAATAAAAAAGTAAGAAAATATATTTTTTTAAATAACAAAAAAATCAAAAAAAGTTTTTTTTTTCTTTTTTTCTCTTTCTGAAATAGCTCTAGAAGTCTATAAAAGGAGGTTGGGTCTTGAGAAGAAGGATTATTGAGTTATTTTTCATATTCATTTGTTGTGAGCAAGAACATGTGTTTTTCATTTTTTGAGAACGAAAACCTTCTTGGAATAGGACGAAAACCCTTTTAGTTGGATATGGTGATTTCACCTTGAAATCACATTTATGTTGCAAGTTGAGTTCTCTTTGTATGTTTGGTAAAATGGAAATATTGGAGATGTTTTGAGAAAATTTTGATTGCTAAATGTTATTGATGCAATTTTGTTGAAGATTTTAATATGTTCCAGGAGGATGTTTGAGGTTTTGTGGGTTGTACCTGCTATATCAACAACTTTTACCCTTGTTTCAAACCCGCAATTAGTCTAATATCAATTACTTTCTTGTGTTTGGGATGCACTTTCAATTGTTGTTTAATGGTTAAGCTTGTTTGATTTGACATTAGGTTGTTTTACATTTGAAAGTGATTACAAACATTTTTAGTATGCATCAATTCTAATTTTGACAATGTGACAACAATATAGAGTTATATTAGCACTATATCAGTCTCTTTCTCCAACTTTCAATGTATATTTCAACTAGGTTGATGAACACACATTTGGGTATGATATTCCATGCTCATTTTTGTGTCTTTTAGATTAATTTATATCATTGCAATAGTCTAATTTTGTAATCAGAATACTATATCAGACTTGTTCCAACAATTTATCAATCATTTATGTCATTTTATAGTGTATCCATGCTTATCTTGTAAACCCAAAATGGTAGTATCACTAGAGGTATATATGTGTATGCATTTTATCTTGTAAAATTGGATACTTTACTACTAGTTCGCATGCATATCCCGTTGATAGGTCTTGGTCAGTTCATCATAAGCCCAATGTATTTCATTAGCTCATTGTGGCATTTAACAAGCTAGTGTAATCAATCATTTTGATTTGAACTAGCTTGACATTCAACCAATGGCTTGCATTACATTGTTCATTGAAGAAGTGTTGATTGAGGTCGGCTATGCCACCTACATGCTATGGTCGACTTACTTCCATTTCATTTTATTTGCATGCATTGTAGTTAGTAATGTGGTCAAAGCATTGCATGCTCACCTTTCCCACTCCATGATTTGGGTCAAAAGAAAGTGTGAAGGAATTGCATATGGTTCATCACTGGGTTGCCTAAGGTACAAGGTAAAGATTGCATGTATGTTGTTGACAAATTGACAAATTTATACACTTCTTTGTTGATTCTTCAAATTATAGAGCTTCTTAGGTTGTTGATTTATTCTCCAAAGAAGTGTTTAGTTTGCATGACATGCCAAAAAATATTGAGAGGTAAGGATAGCAAGTTCTTAAGCTTGTTTTGACCAGAGCTGTAATTCATTCATATTGGTTAGGACTGAATTCACTCCTAGCACTAGTTATCACCCACAAATTGATGGGAAAACTAAAATTGTAAACAAGTGGGTGGAAAGTTATTTAAGGAATTATGTTTCAAGATAGCAAAAGGCTTGGATAAAGTGAATTCATATTAGAGAATATTTTTATAATACTTCTTATCATATGTCAATAAAAATGTCACTTTTCATGACATTGTATGGATATAAAACTTCTAGCTTCATTGATCTCTTATTTTGCAACAACAGAGTACCAGGAGCCAAACGTTTATTGCAGTAGAGTCAAGATATGTTGAAAACTCTACAAGATAACCTCCAACATGCACAAATCAATAGAAGTTGTATGTTGATCAACATAGAGTTGAGCACACTTTTGAGGCTAATGATATTGTTTATTTGAGATTGCATCTCTATAGATAGTCTACTCTTTAAAAGAGTCAAGCTGAGAATCTTAAACCACAATTTTATGGTCTATTTAGGATCATGTATAGGAGCGAATTTGCACCCCTTGTGTAAATTCCCCTTTTGCATCCCTCCACCTTAGAAAATCAAACCCAAATGCGAAATTCCACATCACCCATCTAAAATGAATCCACTCAACGCCTATCTTTTGTGTCAGTGAGGGAATTTTCGTCAGGGACGCAAGTGTGGCACACGGATGCCTATGCGATGCGTTGTCGTCCCTGATAGATTCCTGCCCCTAGAGTTTGTAGGGACGTTATGTCCTCCATTGGGCATGAAGCGTAATGCCTTTGTGTCGACTAGCCGACCTGAAAATGTCTCTTTCCCTCTCATTTTGATCTTGAAATGTCAATCTTGCTCAATCAATCCATCTCTTTAGCAATTCTTAAACTTTGGAGCATTCAACTTCATTCTCTTAGCATTTTCATAGCATTTTTCATTGAGCAATCCCACCCATCTTACTTCACTTTTTCCACCATTGGAGTTGTGACTTAGTGTCCTAAGGGATTGCTTCTTTGTTGTTGCAACAACGTAGACCTTACTGAGTTTGCATCCTCCTCTACGTGCTTGAGAGTACCTTGATTGGGAAGGTGATATTGCTTGTTGATTAATGTAGCATAGTGTCTTGGTTATTGTTCGGTATTCCTTTCTATCATTTCCTTTATTGCATTTTTCATATTGTGGCTTTCTTGGCTATCTGTGGAGGTGGAAACACCAAAGCGGGGGTTTGACTAAGGCAAACCCCCATATAGCCCAACATTTTCCCCTCTCTTGGTTGTGTGCAAGTGTATGTGTACGTGGAGCTTGCTGGCAAGCTGGACCTTCAATGAGTTGTACTTTCTCACCTTAGTTTTCATCCACCTTCTTTACCATCTTTATAGTCATTTATTATACTCTATTATTTTGTTTAGTTCATTAAACCTCATTTACTAGGCTGTCAATAGGATTTTTGGCTTTCTACACTGTATTTCACACTTTCTGGCCATACAAAAACCAACGCACCATAGAGACGCTAGTGTGCCACGTTGTTGTCGTTGACCCGCGTTGTCGTCCTCAGATAGAGAGTTGTCTTAAGTGCAGTTCAGATTCCAAAAATAGACTCGTCTAGTCCTGTTTAAGTTTTTGGATCAATAGAGTGATAGAAGCACTTGAGAGTGCTCTTCACTCTCTATCATTGACCTAAACACCCACTTAGATTGAGGTAAGATAGGGTAGCCCTCTCCTCTCGACTCTTCGTGACCTAGAGCCTTGGTGTGGTTGGTCCCCCTACCTTACATTTTTGGTGAACTTGACATGAACAATGTCTATCCATTTGTTTGTGTTGATACTTTCTCCTTCGCACTCGGTGACTATTGTAAACCTGAGTGTTATGAAGGTTTGTGAGCATCACAACCCAATCCACAACTTCTGGGTACGTTGTTAGGAGTGTGTGACACCTACCAATGGAAAAGGCGAAGGTCACTTCCAGTTTTTTTTACTGGTCTTCCTACAGGTTTTATTGACGAGATGGGTTTCATAGATGAAACCACACGTGCTCCTACCCCTCCAATATCCCCTATAGCCTTGTCCGTGGATAAGGATGATGCTATGCATATCCCTGTGGAAAACCTTTTGGCATTGGATAACAAATTGTCAAACCTTGTGAATCATTTGGAGAGAGCACAAAACTTCGCAAGAGCCGCTAAACTTGCTAGCGAGGTGAGATATCTATTAGGAAAGGATCGGACAGGCATAGAGTTCTTGCATGGCCTCACAGATCTAACCGAAGCCTATATCCCCTCGTATAATACTAGATCAGAGACTACCTGAGGAGAGGTGTTCGATGCCTATGAGAGACAAATAAGTGTCCCAATGCCTACCACATATGTATGCATGGCCAAAACAGTCCCTTCTATTAGCGTTTCCTTTGCTTCTCAAAAGCCTAACACTGTCAAGGTGAGTAGAATACCCCTCTGTTTCAGTCTCACCCCTCCTACTACCCCTAGCGTTGGAGGCTCCAATGGAATGAGTGGTGGTAGCTTTGGTAGCGAGGTGGCACTAGCGGAGGTGGCTTGGGTGGAGGCCATGGTGGTGGTTTTGGTAGTGAAGGTGGCTTTGGCGGAGGTCCTACCAATGGTGGTGGCTCCAGCGGTGGTCAGGACGGTGGTTCTAGAGGAGGCTCTAGAGGTGGTTTTGGAGGTTCCACTAGGCCTTTGTCATCCTCTGACCCTGTTTTGAATGCTCTTCTTCAAAACATGGGTCGGATGCAAAACCAATTAGTGAGCCTTTCCCAAGCCTCCAACCAACTGATTTTCCAACCTTTCTTCTAACATAGCCCATTGTCAATGGCAATCTTGAGTACTCCCTTCTCGTAAGGAATGGAGATTCCTAAGTTTGAAAAGTATGATGGAGAAGGGGATTCATAGAAACATGTGTTAGCCTTCAACGCCATGTGTACAAATTTCTTTCATCGCGATGCTTTAATGGAAAAAATCTTTCCTCAATCTCTCAAGGATACAACACTTGAGTGGTACTGTTCCTTACCTAATAATTCTATATTCTCGTTTGATCAGCTCGTCAATCAATTTCTTCGTCGGTTCCAGGCTAACATCAATCAAAAGATGACCTTCTCAGATCTCGTCTAATGTAAGTAGGGAGATAGCGAGAAGATAATTGATTTCATAGCACGATACCAAGCGCTCTTTTCATAGATCGCGTACCTGTTGCCCGACTCCAATTTGTAAAAGGTGTTCATAGGCAACCTACAACAAGCTTGGAAGGAGAAGTTTTCCCTAATGAAATACCCTTCCTTTGTGAATTTTTTGTGTCGCGTTGCGAGAGTATCAACAAGCGGTAGTTCAGCTCGAGAGATCTTCCATGCACTCTCATTTAGAAGGAAAGTCTATTGTGTCTATCTCAGGAAAAGGTAAAGATGTTGCGAATGTAGTCACTACAACTAATGATCACGGTCTCAAATGCAACAAGAAATTTACGAAGTTAGTAGAATCTTATTCTTCCATTTTTATAAAGTTGTTGAAGGATAAGATCATAACTTTGGAAAACCCTCAACCTCTAAAGGAACCTTATCCTGATTGGTATGATGTGAATGTTTTTTTTCCAATACCATCGTGTCAACGAGCATGATACCAAGCGTTGCATGTGCTTGTGTCATGAGATACAAGATCACATCGACAACGGTACCATTTGTCTTGAAGGGAAGTAACAAAACACAAATAAGTCAGTAGCGAAGGCCAATAGTGAGTTGCAGATCTATAGGGACCCATTTCCGTCCCATTCTATGAACTTGATTATTGACCCCTCTAACGCCTCTCCCCAACCCTCAGTGTATGTTAACATGGTTTCGATTACTCCTCCCCTGCAACCTGCGACTAGTTCGCAAGACGTGACTTTCACCTCACAAGACCTGCCTTTGAATACTAAGCCCTCTCCTCTATACATTCCTGCTAGCCTCTATGGAAACATTGTGACAGGAGTCCTAGTTGACCTCACGAGTCGGGTAAATGTTATTATGGAGGAGATGTTATGGTTAAAATCATTGCAGAAGGAGGAATATGAAGAAAAAAAGTCTACCATACGTACGCATGATGGTCTCTCTCTTAAGCCATATGGCTCTATAACTCTTTCTGTCCTAGTTGGAACTAGGGTTGTGGATACAACTTTCAATGTCATTCCAGAATCTGATCTGTTCAGGGTGAAGTTGGGCATCCCATGGCTAGCTTCTATGAACAAAATCGCTTTTGTTATTCACAAATGTTTGAAGTTCTCCCATGAAGGTGTCGTGCATGTTGTGCATTACACTGGTTTTTTTTATATAGGTGAACGCTTTTGAACTAGAGCTATGAACCAATGAGGCCACAAACTGGGGGACCTCATCCTTGAATCCTAACACGAAAGCCCAGTGAGGATTGAGCTCGAAGGAGTGAAAGACCCACGTGGGTCCAATACAGAAACACCGGGCATGAAAGACCCACGTGGGTCTGACATAGAGTCTGCGAGCAACACATGCAAAGGAACTGAATCCGCAAGCAACACACTCCACCGTGGGTTTGGCACAAGTCTGCGAGCACTTTCGTCTAGCTAGCGTTTGGCACAATCAACCTCCTCCTTAGGGACCACCAACTCCTCCTAAGCACCTCCCTCCAACCTCCACCTCCTTACACATACCAACCGCCTGTGTACACAACCACAACCATGTCCATCAAGGTGGGCTCAAACCAGTATACACCAGCTTGGGCCAGGCGGGGAATCGAACCTTGGTTGTACCAATAGTAGTGCAACCACTACACCACAAGGTGATCCCCAAAGTATGTGCATGACACTAGATATAAGCCATTTGTATCTCGTGGGGGTTATTCCTTGGATCATTTTTGGCCCGCCCCGATTGGTCCGCTCCCTCCTAGAATGGACCTGCTTTACCAAAACTATGCAAAGTACAAAATCGGGGGCAAAGGGCAGCCAAATGTGACCCCTCTAGTAGTACAACTACAAGTTGCCTCCTTTTGGAAGGGAAAGGAGAGGTCTGGCCATCCACAGGACACCACTTCTGCCTCCCTTACTGAAGAGGAGTTGTGGATGACTACTCCTAGATTTCGCATAAGGAGTCTGATGGTACCTACTTGGCGTAAAGAAAAGATCTGAATATCTGACCTTCCCACCTTGCCTCTTAGGCCTTGGCCCTACCTTTATGGTAAGAGGAAGGGTCCGCGTGGGGAATCCTCTATGTCTCGGCCTCCACGGCCTCCTACTGCTCCTGCCCCCAAGGTAGTGAATGGGAAGAGGCCCATTGTCGAGATGTTAGAGCCAACTCCCCATGCTGTTGCTCTAACCTTTTCTCAGTATCTCCCTGCTAATCCCATCCAAGAGTCTCTCCCTTTGCCATAAACGACCATGATGGACACTCTAATGGCTAAGCAGGAGCCTTTTGTTCCATCTCAACTCCCAGCCTCTAGCTCCCAAAGTCACAGGAACCACCTTGCGTGTGAGCGCAAGCATCAGCGAAAGGCTCTGGCTACTGAGCAGGTCACTTTGCAAAGGAAGGAAGGGGAATCGACCACCCCTATTTCAGGACCTGTTGTTGTGTCCTCCTCTCCTATCCCCTCTGCTTTAGTTTAGTCAACCTCAGTGCTACTTTCGGCTCGAGCTGCGAAAGTAAACACCCCTAACCCTAAAAAGGTGCAAGTGTTTATTTTTCCTTTGGTCGAGCTACCCCTTCTGATGTCCTTCCTGGTTATCCCGTCGTTCTCAAAGCCCGTGGACATGTCGAACACTTGGTTTCTGTTGTAGTCTTTTCCTCCTCCTTTGCACCTTCCACCTTGTATATGGGGGTTTCACACCCTCCGACTAAGTGGAAGATGGAAGAAGGCCCTGCTAGTAATGGGGGTTGAAAGAGGAGTCCAGCTTCTTCAGAAGGTGGTTCTGCATTAGCATGTGTCGTCCTTGTGACGGAGGAAGCTCCAGCATCCTCGAAGTTCATCACTACTCCTGAGTTAATCGGTGAGCCTAGCAGTGAATCTCAAGCGCCACCTCCCTTGTTCAATGAGGTAACACATGTCACTCCAGTGAAGTGCATGTTTAATTCCTTGGACAAGGTCTTGGCCCTTTCAGCGATCTTTGCGAAGTCATTGACCTTTTCCCCACAAGAACTAAGTGGAGGAGGCCCTAAAGAGTCTTCTTCCTTGGCTCTTGTTGCAGGGGGGTCAAAGTTCCCCCCTTAGCATTCCACCTTTGCAGGCTCGTCCATCCTCCCTGTATAATGATCTAGATTGGGAGTTTGATGACCTCTTGGTTGATGAGTGTTAGGGGGGTGCCTCTTCTTTACCTTTAGATTAAATGTGTGTGTGTTTTGTTGTGTTCCCCCATACTTGCGTTATTTTTTCTTGGATGACCCTTGTCACCCTTGTAGGTGCTTAGATACAGGAGAGATTATGTGTCATAAAACTTCCTCTATTTGTGGCATCATTCTTTCTCTGTTATGTGTATTGATTTTTGACAATTGGGGACGATGCAAAGTGTTGGGGGCATTTAGGCTTCCCTTCAATGTTGACCCAATTTTTTATTTTTACTTTGTTTTCTCATACATTCTTCATATGGTCGGATATAGTAGGGGGTTGATGACAATTCATCTATATACTATTATTATACTTATATATATATATATATATATTTATGAGCAACTCTGACCCCAAAATATCAAATCGCCCCTATGCCCCTTGTTCGTGATGTTGTGGTACCTATGTGTTGTCCTTTGTGTGTGCGACAACATCACCATGGTAACATCTCACTATGTTCCACAGACCACATCACTTTTTCATTCTTGCTTTTCTCTCCTTAGGATGCCACATACATTGTATCTGGCACACACCATCCTAAGGGGCGGCTACCACATCACTTCAATTTTCAAAAAATGCATTTGGTGGTGAACGAAATTTGTCTCAAAAATCTTTTCCAAACATTTGTCAAAAATCACATTCTCAACAAGGACCCCTAGCGGAACGTGTTTCCTTCATCATGTGTTCACAAAGAAAGAACTTAAAGAACTTTTCTCCCAGGAGGAAGCAACTTTTCCTACGGGAGGAGCCTCGACCTTCCCCTCACAAGGGGGCATTTTCTTCCTTTCGAATTCCTTGATGAAGTGAATATCTTTCGAAAGGATTTCTTGATGTTGAATTAATTTGTGAAAAACGCTCTCACTTTCAAACATCGCATCCCTTGAGTGGACCCCTTTTCTTTTGAAGGGTTCCCAAGGGACCCCTTTGAAAGCTCTTCCTTCAATTTTTTGACTATCTACATGACTGTTTGCTTGTTTGCCTGTGTGGCTACTTTTTGTTTTCTAACATGTTTTATCTGTGGATTAACATGTTGCTTTGCAAGTGCGCTTGTGAAGTTGCTTTGCAGGTGCGCTTGTGAAGTTGCTTTCCAGTCTGACTTTGAGGAGTCCCCTTACACCGGGCTTCCTTCAGGAGAGAGAACCTAGGGGGTGCCTTCTTTACAAGTCCAAGGGCTTATGAAGTGCTTGCATCCTGTGGGATTTATCCATCGTTGGTTTGCAGGCCTTCAGTGTACTTTGTGCAACTTTGTAGTTCTGAGGAGCTACAAATTCCTTTGTTCGAACCTCCTCAGGGGAGAATACCCGTGGAGTCCTTTTCCTACCCTACACTTTCGAGCTCGCCAGATTGCGGTTTGCTTCCTCCATGGTTCAGGTGTACATCTCTAAACTTTTTGATCTACTTTACCGAACATTCGTTGACACTCGTGCTCGCTAAAGTGGGGGGAAAATGTATAGGAGCGAATTTGCACCCCTTGTGTAAATTCCCCTTTTGCATCCCTTCACCTTAGAAAATCAAACCCGAATGCAAAATTCCACATCACCCATTTGAAATGAATCCACTTGGCGCCTGTCTCTTGTGTCGATGAGGGAACTTTCGTCAGGGACGCGAGCGCGGCATGCAGACGTCTGTGTGGTGTGTTGCCATCCCTAACAAATTCCTACCCCTGGAGTTCGTAGGGAGGTTACGTTCTCCATTAGGCATGAAGCATAATGCCTCTGTGTCGACCAGTCGACCCAAAAATGGCTCTTTCCCTCTCATTTTGATCTTGAAATGTCGATCTTGGTCAATCAATCCATCTCTTTAGCAATTCTTGAACTTTGGAGCATTCAACTTCATTCTCTTAGCATTTTCACATTTTTCATTGAGTAATCCAATCCATCTTGTTGCATTTTTTCCACCATTGGAGTTGTGACTTGGTGTCCTGAAGGACTGCTTCTTCATTGTTGCGACAGCGTAGACCTTACCAAGTTTGCATCCTCCTCTAAATGCTTGAGAGTACTTTGATTGGGAAGGTGATATTGCTTGTTGATTAACGTAGCATAGTGTCTTGGTTATTGTTCGGTATTCCTTTTCGTTATTTCTTTTATCACATTTTCCATATCGTGGCTTTCTTGGTTGTCTATGGAGGTGGAAACACCAAAGTGGGGATTTGACTGAGGCAAACCCCTATACAACCCAACATTTTTCCCTCTCTTGGTTGTGTGTAGGTGTACGTGTACGTGGAGCTTGCTGGAGAGCTGGACCTTTAGTGAGTTATACTTTGTCACCTTAATTTTCATCCACCTTCTTTACCATCTTTATAGTCATTTATCGTACTCTATTATTCTATTTATTTCATTAAACCTCATTTACTAGGTTGTCAATAGGTTTTTTGGCTTTCTACACTATATTTCATACTTTTTGGCCATACGAACGCCAGCGCACCACAGAGACGCCAACACGCTACACTGTCATCCTTGACCCACACTGTCATCCTCAGATAGAGAGTTGTCTGAGGTGCAGTTTGGATTCCAAAAACCAGCTCGTCTAGTCCCGTTTAAGTTTTCGGATCAGTAGAGTGACATAAGCACTTGAGAGTGCTCTTCATTCTACTTGTAAGGCTCCAGGTCATGGAGAGCAAAGAACGAAGGGCTGCCCTATCTTACCTCAAGCTAAGCAGGTGTTTAGGTCAAGGATGTCCCCCTACCTTACAGATCATAAGGAGAGTTAGAGAAGTGGCTTACAAGTTGGAGCTACTAGAAGGAAGCAAGGTGCATAATATATTTCATGTTTATCACCTTAAGAAGGAACTTGGTCACAATGTGGTTGCTTCTATTGATTTTCCTCCCTTGGATGATGAATGGAATCTCATCTTGATTGCTAAAATTGAGGAATAAAAGCATCAAAAAGTATTTGGTGAAATGGAAAAATCTTCTGGTTGAGGATGCTACATGGAAAGGAGAACAAATTTTGGAGCATCCTTATTTGTAATTGCTTGGGGACAAATCATTTTGGGGAGATATGACTATAATGTCCTCTTCTCACATGCGGGCAATTGTTTAGCCATTAGCTTATTTTAAAAAAAATTCTCATAAGCTAATTAGCATTAGAAAGAGGAGAATAATTTAAATAAATTTTGTAAAAAAGTTAATTTTCAATATCTTAATTGACAACTTATATTTAATTATTTAAAAAATATATTTTAAGTGTGTAGATAAAGTGTCGTTAAGCTCAAGATATATATATATATTTTTTTGAAGAAGTAATGAAAAAGAAAAAACATGTTTATTTTCTTAAAATAGCACTAAAAAGTTATAAAAGGAGGTTGAGTTTTGAGGAGGGTTATTCAGTTATTTTTCATATTTATTTGCTATGAGCAAGAACTTGAGTTCTTCATATTTCTTAAAGATGAAAACCCTCCTATGATGATTTCACCCTAAGATTACATTTGTGGTGCAAGTTTGGTTATCTTCATATGTTTGGTAAAATGGAAATGTTTGATGTATTTTGAGGAATTTTTTATTGCTAAATGTTTTGATTATATGGGAAAAGCAGATTTTTAAGGGACCTGAAACCCTTTACAACAAAAGGCACAAAATGCTACTAGAAAAGATTTTCAAAAAGCCACCAATAGCAACCCAACAACCAAAAAACACAACAAAATGGGTGCTAAACAAAAATATAACAAATAACTACCAACAACACCCAATAGCCACAAAACCACAAAACAACTGAAAAGAAACCCCGAGCAAGAAACAAAAAGCAACAAAGAAGAAGACCAAGCACTAGTCCAAGCTACTCAAGGTCTTGGCCACCTCAATCTGCTAGTTCCTATGTCTTTCGACCATATCCAACAACTCCTTCTTCTCAGCATCAAAGGATCTCTTCTAATCATTTGACCCTTTAACAGCAGGTCCTTTGCCATCATCCTTAGCAGCTTTTTTACCTTTTCCCTTATCTGTGTGCTCTTTCCCCATAAGCTCAAAGAAATAAACCTAATCCTCCCTGAGCTCACTAATCTTTTTGAAAAGGACTTCCAAGGAGTCCATTTTTCTCTTCACAGAGATATGACAAGCCTGCATTATTTTTTTGATATCAACATTTGTACCCAAAACCTTGGATTCTAGAGCAAGAAACTTTTCCTCACACAAAGATTTGAAGTCATGATAGGAACCTTCAAGGTCCACTATTCTGTTAATAAGAATGTTAGGAACCAAACCCTTGGGAACATTCTTCAGATTCTCCTTCGGACCTCTAATTTTAATAGTAATCTTATTGAACTCCTAAAAAGTCCACTTAGAAAACTTAAAGGTACCAGTGGCCCCAGCCCTAGCCATATCCAGCAAATCATACATGGAGGTAGTGTCATCATCAAGGTAAAAAAATCCTCAGAAAGAGGATTTATCTTCAAGGGCTCCTGTTTAGCTTTTTTCTTCTCCGTATCCTCCTCGTTTAGACCCCTAATCTCCTTGTCCTGCTCCATCTTGGGCATGTCCTACATTGGAGAATCCTCAATGGTCACCATTTTATCACTAGTATCCTTGGCATCACTAGACACATTGGGGTCCTTAGCCGAAACATCTGAGGCCTTGTTCTTCAGGTTAGCAATATGCTTCGACAACCTCCATGGCTTGTTCATCAAACCCATAGCAATATCCTGTGTCCCCACCTCTGGGCCACCACCAACATCCTTACCAACAACCACCTCCATAGTTCTGGGAGAGGAATCATCCGACCCCACTTCCATGTTCTCACTCTCAGAAAGAGAAAGCCACTTAGTAGCCTTGTTACTCTTAGAACCACCCACCTTCCTCTTCTTTGAAGAAGTAGCCACAACCGCCAGAGATAAGTCCTCCTCCTCTTCATTCCATTCCACCTCCTCATCCGAAGTGGGCTCGAAACCTGGTGACACATCACTTAAAGTATTCTCCTTTCCCTTGATGGCAGGAGCAGGGGTAAGAGACTTAACATGCTCCATAATCAATAAAATAAGCCCTTCATGGAAGATAGGATCTTATTCTTCAAATGGGCATATACAGAGACTTCTAAAGACGAAAGAAGAAAGAAAGGGAGTGAAATGAACAAACCATGTCTGAAATGGTTGAGGAGAGTAAAATGGTGACCGAGAATAGCCATAAACCTCCCCTCCAAAGTCACATAACGCATAAGCACCTCAGCAACACTTGCCCAAATTTTCTTGAGGGATTTTCTCTCATAGCCCCAGGTCTCCAGTTTAACTAATTTCTTTTGCTCATCATCTTTAAAAAACTGGGCCATTGCCTCCTCATTACTCTTTTTATCCTTGAAGAACTTATGACCAACCATCGGCATCCCAGTAACAATAGCAATTAAATCCTCATTTACCTCCACTTCCAGACCATCAACCTTGAGTTTGCGATTGTGCTAGAAAGAAACAAATTGCGCTAAGGCATTGGGGTCATGCCCATGTAGCCTCTCCAAGAATGGAGTAAAATTACCATCGTGTAGAATATTCCAAAGCTTCTTGTTTCTTTGAATGTCCCCATAGGAATGCGGCTCAATTCTACTCCTGTCACCGCCCATGGCTAGCAACACCAGAAACACCAAACCCTTGCGAATAGCACTCAGCTAAAGACCAAAGAGCAAAAAAACACTCACAAAGTGTGCGAAACGAAGGAAGGTACTAGACCATGAATGTCGCATCAGCTCAATCCACGCCATCATTCCTCAATAAACTCCTAGCTTTCTTGGGAAGGATCAATCCCTCCTCCCATGAACGAAAATCTTTTAACCTGACAGCCTCGTTGGCAAAAAAAATCTTCCAACAAGTTTCCTTCTCAATAAACGTGAGATACGAGTCTCCTCACAAGATCGTAACATGATTATTGTATCCTTAATGAGCTGATCGACATTCCAACTCAGAGGATGGGTGTCACACAGACAATTTATTATGTTCAAAGAATCGCCTTCAACCCATAATTTGGAGTAGCCCTTACTAATTGCAAATCTAACACTTATGAACGCAGCCTCCACCTCCACATAGTGATTGTTCTAAGTTCCCAACGGGAGTGCCACCGCGCCAAGGAGTCTTCCAACATCATTTCTTAACACCCCTCCACATCCTCTTTATTGTTAAATGTTATTGATGCAATTTTGTTGAATATTTAACATGTTCTAGGAGGATGTTTGAGGTTTTGTGGGTTGTACCTATTACACCAATAACATTAATCCATGTTTCAAACCTGCAATTAGTTTGATGTCAATTAGTTTCATGTGTTTGGGATGAATTTTTAGTTGTTGTTAAGTGGTTAGGCTTGCTTTCTCTCATCTTGGGTTGTTGTTTCAACATAATGATTGAATACACTAGTATTTAAAAAGATATATACAAATTTGGATGCACAAATGGAAATGGCCTATATAATTCCATTTTTTGCAATCAACATGAAAATAGTCCATGCATTATGGTTATAGGTTTTTGTTCATTGACTAATTTCGTTATAGATGGTTATTCTTTGATTGTATTGCACAATATGTTTAGATGTAATATTGGATTCAACAATAACCCATCATGGGAAAAGTAACTAAATTGTGTCTTTAACAACTGCAATCTATAAGGATGTAATATAGGGTTCAACTATAATCCATGATGGGAAAAATAGCCAAATCATTATGAACTTCACCTACACCTAAATCCCCCAAGTACCAAAAATTATTATCAATACTCAAGCTACAATACTTGAACTATATATAAGCGATAGAGACTAAATTTAAAATAATTCAGTTAGTTTGGGGCAAGGAGGTCACCCATATTTCACCTAAACTTAAGGTCCTAAGTGCATTGTATTTTGGCCTTAGAATAGTTATTTGTTTGTACATTACTAATCTACATATTGGCATGACAATTATTAGCTTCTTCATGAGCTATATCATGTTTAATTCAAAGTTTTTACCAAAAACAAATGCAACACTAAATTTATGTTCAAGTAGTTGAAGACATATTAAATTAATGTTCAAGTAGTTAAAGACATATTTTAACTTAAGTGGGGTTTCATTTTTAAAGTGTTTTCAATATTTTTAAAATATTTTTAATATGAACAAATGGAAAATCCATTCCAAAGCATTGAAAATATTCACTATTTTTCTTCATATTTCAACTTTAATGGACTTGTATCATAAACATCAATAGTTTTACTAAAAAATTAAAATTGGAGCAAGGAATGTTCAAAATGGGATGTAGAGGATTTTTTATCAAATATTTGTAGTGAAGCACACATCTACAAGGTCAAAGCATGGGGGTAGGAGTAATTTGGTAAGAGAAATGAAAGCCTCCTACAGAGTTCAAAAATGGGGCTTCCACAATCAAAACCCTAAATTCAACAATTAGGAAAATTCACCAACTATGTATTTTTATAATGAATAAACACCTCAAGATTCAAGGATGTGAACTTACCATTAAGGGTTCATAAATAGCCTAGAGATGTCAACTTTCAACTAAAATGGACTTGAATTAATGAAGGTTTCATGCATTTAACAATGGCATTCAAGATTTCATGCATTTAACAATGGCGTTCAACCTTTAACATGCTTATTCACAAAGGTGAGCAACCAAATGGTTATTACATTCTTACAAAACCCTACAAAAAATTGACAAAAAAAAATAAAAAATTATATTGGACAAATGCAAATATACTACAAAATTTTATTCTACAATTTAACCATTGCATTCAAAATTTAAAATAATTAACAATGGTTTTCAAGCTTTAGCACACCTATTCACAAAAGAAAGCAACCAAATGGTTATTATATTTCTACAAAATCCTACATTAAACCAAACAAATCACTTAATTTTTATGTTGAACAAATACAAATATACCCTCTACTTATGCAACTTGCAATTTTCCTAGCAAATACTTTTTTATTCTCAAAGAAAATGGTTAAATTTTAAATTTTGTCTTGATAAAAAAAACAATGCCAAGAGCAAGATGTTGGGAGCCAAGATGGATAGAAATGTGATATTTTTGTAGGTATTTTTTTGCAAACTAACTTATGATAATGAATGGGCACCATCATATGGTTGTGTGTTGATGGATAGATGGTATATTATTTTAATGATGGTATATGATGAAATGATATGTTAAAAAATATAGTTTGAATAGAGAATAGATTCTACCACCACAAGAATTTTTTAATTAAGAGTAAAATAGGTTTTGAAAGGACTGTGAAACCCTTTACAAAAAAAAAACCAACTAACAAAAAATCCAACCAACACCAAGACTATAGCCAAGCTACCTCCATACAACAACAACCACACAAAAAATAGCCCTCTCAAGGGAATAGAAAGGACAACACCAAAAAAAAAAAGGAGTGGTGCTCTATACAACACCAAGAGCCTTCCTAAAAAATTTCTCACCCAATGCATGTTTAATAGAAATTGGAACATTTTTAAGATCTCTCTTCCTCCTTTGGATAATAGTATAGGACACACTATCCTCCAAATCCTTAGATTTGGGGAAAGGAGAGGATAATCCTCTCTTAAAGCCATTACTTAATCCACCACATGTGGAGAACAACATCCAACCACAAAAGACACAAGTTGCACAAAAACCCAAAGGTGTGCAAGGAACAATGGTTCCACCAAAACCCCCCATAGAGATGCAAGAATAGAAGAAAGATCATCAACCATAGCTAGTCCAAGAGAAGGTGCATCCATGGGAAGAGAAGAAGGCATTGAAACAACATCAAACCTAGAAGGAACAAAATCAAAAGTCAACCCAAAAAGAACTAGGGAATCTACGAGAGGCATATAATCCTCAAAATCAAGAAAATATCTAACAATCAAGTGTTCAAAATGAGCATTCTTCCACCAAGTATCAAAACCTACCATCCTATGCTGAGAATGGGGGTAATCATAATCAAGGTGACCAATAGAAAAGCATCTTTTACACCAAAAAGGAATACCCTCATAACCAAGTAGCTAATTCCAAGGCCTAACCTCCACTATAAGGACAATATCCCCAAAATAGCCTTGGAAATGTCAATGTCAACCAAAATACGGGTATAGGAGGTATGTCTAAAATTTGAATAAGCAACATCAATCCAAAGAAAATGACCAATCATATTGCCAGTATCTTCAAGACAAGGGACCACCCAAAATGGAGATGGAGATTAGGTAACCTTACCCAAACAAGCATGATATTAAGAGAGTGAGAATGAGGGTTGAAAGAGGGTAACCAAGGCTTCAGGAAGAGGGAATGCTAACCCAACATTAAAATTCTACCATTCAACACTACTTCCTTATTTTCAATAGATTGAAAGGTGGCAATGAAAATCCCCTTGTGCACAAATAGAGTTTGATTATATTTTCCATAAGAGATCTCTAGGATTCCAACTCCTATTGGTGTAGATACATCCTATCCATAAATGGGGACAAGGGAGGAAAACGAACAAGAAAGAAGCTTCTTTCAATACAGAGGGTTAGTGATCCCACCATAATCAAATGGGACCCCAACTCAACCATAGCTGCAAAATAAATCTATCCACCATTAAATGTCACTTGCAAACCATCACCATCAAGGGATAGTGCATCAAAAATAGGAACAATAATAGGTGATCCAAGAGAACCTATCATAATAGAGAGGCATGGTCCAAGAGCCATGTCATGTCTAGCTAAATTAAAAACAATAGTATTAGAAATATGGGCAGAGATTCGAGCAGAGTTTATAGAAGTCATATGTAAAATTTTCAACACATAATAATATGCTTCTCTTCTTCATACCATACTTTAGTTTACAAATAAGATTGTAGTTTTCCTATAATATAGGAAACCACTTAACTATAAAATCTATTTAAGTGGGGTGAGTACAACTCACGTAACCTACTAACAATATATTTAATATGATTTGTTCATTCAACCAACTCATTTACATATAGTAATATTACCACATCATAATTTATCAATAACCATCTAAACACTAATTCCCAACATTCCCCCCCTTAGTGTGAACATGGTAAGAACTCACACCCTTCATCTGCAGTAAGCCCAACTCTTGTGGGTCATGATCTTGATTCAAAACGAAAGGCACCTCCCATCAACCTTTCATGGTTTTCACGCAGGCTTACCACAACCTTGGACATGAGTAGAAACCCACCAATTGTCCACCTCGTGTGGTTTTTTGGATCCTCCCACAAACCCTTTCAAGATCCATGAACTACATAACAATGGTGCTTTTGTTCTCCACTATGCTTGTACATCAAGGAAGATAGAGAAAGCAACATATCTGAAAAACCCATACTAGAAAAGGTTTCACATTACATTCCATAAAAACACAATGTTCTTAATTGTAGTCACTATTATTGATTGTTGCCACTCGATCTCAAACATAGACAACCACCACTGCCACTGAAAGTTGCCTTTGACTTTAGCCGTTTTGGCGTGAAATGGGGATGAAACATTGGTTATTATTGCCCCCCACCCCCCACAATGTGAAATCTCCATTTATTCACACAACTAGGAACACTAAAAAGCAAATCATATCAATTTGCATACTACTGTCTGGATCTTGTTGCACGCGATCACCATTGCCAATGAACGTATTCACTTATCGATCATCTTCTAACGAAGTACGACAATCAGAGGACCTCTACAGTCATCTGCTCTTCAATACAATCATTTTTCAGCATTCACACACCAAATTGAAAAGCTGAAAAAAAAAACACACTACATAATAGAAAATAAAATGCTACCATAGCTAATAAGTGACCCCGTTGTTGGTGACTAACGAGAGGTCATTGAGTATCCTCTTGCCTCTGGTACCTTCATCCTCCAGTGAGTTTGCTACTTAGCAAATTTGAATTTCAAGCTCAATTTTATAATGCCCCCCCCACATGATGGATGTCGCGTACAAACAATAATGCATCCATTTACAAATGAGGAAATGTTTATTAATTTTTGACATTTTCATATTTTGACACAACAATAGACCCTATTTTAAACAAAACAATACAACTTGACTATGATATAAAATATCTCCTTATGAATTGACAATAATTGAACAATTAAAACTAAACTTTAATTTCTAATATGATTAGAAGTTATCGCCCAACTTGAACTTCACTAAATTTTCTTTGGATCGCTCTCTAAAATAAATAAATAAAAAGATCAGATCGGGATGGCTTGGAAACAACAGAATAGATATGATTCATGGGCTTGGCATGGTTGAAGCAAAATATGATTGCACCACAAGCCATAAGAGGAGAACAGTAATTAGAAGACACAAAAAAGTCCCCCTTGCAACGACAGTGCCACACTGAAATCATGCTTTCAGTTTCCTGACTAAATACTCTCTTCGTACCACAAATTTCTTCCAAACTACAAACTCTTTGTCTCATTTGGCAATGAATACGACAGAAATGACTTCAAACATGCAACGACTGGCTGGGATTTTTAAACAATCTCTCCTGATTGCCTTCCCTTCACTCGACCTTCAAAACTGCGGACCATTAGCAACGATCTCTTCTATCTTTCCAATAAATAGATCGCGTGTCTTCCACACAGAATTGGACAAATCACGAGGGCAGGGATAGGGTTGGAGCAGATCCAAACCGCCGCCTTCAGCTTCTCAAGACCAAATAAATCTGTGGGTCGTTCTAGATAAGAAGGCACTTACACAGGCTGCCAAACACTCGGATCTGTCAACGAATGGATCCAGAGATTATATGCCAATGCTAAAACCGCGGACCTCCAATTTCGACCTTCGAACCTCAGTTTTCTCAAAAGTGCGTCAAAACATTCTTCCCATTAAAAACATGCCTTGCATCTGCTTTCCCTATGATATAAATGTTTCTGCACAGCTTCTTACCAAAAACAAAACGTATATATCGATCCCTACTGAAGGCTATGAGAGGGCGTCCTTTTCTTTTTTTTCACAAATGACTTAACGTTAATTTTCAGCGGTCTGCTACCTCTACGACATGATTAGCCAGCCTGAGCCACCTCGCGTTCTTGATGATGAGCTATTTGGCTCGCCCACTCGTCCCTCTCATTGGCACTACACTTGGTGGATCATAAACACAAGGCTCCTACGTGGAGGCACCAAGCCGAATCAAGCTATGGGTAGAGTGCTTGGTATTTTCACTCAATGATTTCGTCTCCCAGGGCAGGCTAATGATCACACAGTGAATTGGCCCCTCACCATGCGGCTGCAGTAGTTACTTCAAATCTGACCACAATAGAATGCACAAGAAAGATTTAGCTCTAATACCATATTAGAAATATGGGAAGAGATTCGATGAGAGTTTATAGAAGTCATACATAAAAATTTCAACACATAATAATATGCTTCTCTTTTTCATACCATACTTTAGTCTACATTTAAGATTGTAGTTTTCCTATAATCTAGGAAACCACTTAACTATAAAACCTATTTAAGTGAGGTGAGTACAACTCAGGTAACCCACTAACAATACTATTTAATATGAGTTGTTCATTCAACCAGCTTATTTGCATATAGTAATATTACCACATCATAATTTATCAATAATTATGTGAACACTAATTCCCAACAAATAGAAAGCCAAAGCAAGGCATGAAGGCAAGAAAGGCTAGCACCAATCAAATTCGTACAAACACCTGAAGAAGCATGTACAGGTAGGAAAATCCTATTTGAATCCACCACTAGGAATCCAAGAGTGGGTAGGAGAGACAATGTCATTTGATTAGCATTATTACCACCATAAAAATTGTTCTCATAGACTAAATAATTATATATATAATTCGTAGTAAACTAATGTTTTGATATTGATAAGTAGGATTGAAAGGGCATGATCCCTTTGCACAACAACAAAGCCAAAAGGTAGACAAAACATGTACCATAAGTAATGATACAAACCAGGGCACTCCACAAGACAAAAAGGAATGAGATAAAACTACAACCAAGTTGCCAAAAACAACTACAAACAAGAGATAAAGCTAGGACCCCAAAGGTCCCACTTAGACAATTCCAGACCTTGCTCTATTTGGCCTCTCAGTCATTAATCTAGTATAACTTTGTGATGAATATTTAGGAATACCTTTCTTCCTCCTAACAACAATCCTAGAGATATTATCCCCCAAGTCCTCTAAACAAGTGGAATTTGGGGGGATTCATCCACAAAGAGCTCGTCAAGATGTGAAGCAAGAGTTGAGGGTCGACAAGGCGAAGAAAAATGGTGATCCTCCACCACATGAGTAATATGAAGCTAATTTGAAGCTAACAAAGCAAGCTAAGAGGTTGGAGTAGGCAATTCTCCAATAGGGTCCAAAGGAGCACAAAGAGGAGGGAACATTAGGGCCATGCGATAAGCTAAATATTTATCCTCTTGAGAAGACTTGTCATCCTAAGGGAAACCATCCACTAGGGAATTTAGGGCATAATGTAAGAGTCACACAAGGACTCAAGCTCCCAAGATCACCTACAAAACCATAGATAACCTTCATCAAGAGAGTGGAGAAAGAGAATAATTACTTGATTACGGATGCAATAATGGTACAATAATTGAAAATAGATCAAGGATACTACATAATGTACATATAAAGCTTGATTTATATAGGCAAGGTTGAGAGATAAGACAAGACAATATTGTGACAAGTGTCTTAATCTTATGTCATGAGAACTAAAGATTAGATCACATGTGTACTAGATACTTCTAAAAAGGTTCATAAAGCCCTAAGTAAACTTGACATGCAAACATGTGTGAATAAGACCTAGGAGGTGAATCAGTTGGGTAATATACATGTTCACACCAACACCACCCTTAAGTGCAACTTAGGGAGGAACAAGCAAATAAAAAATGCAAAGATTTTTGAATGATGTAAGGATGGGTCCTAGCTACTAGGCCATGTTAAGTACCTATAAACAAAAGATCTCTCACAAAAAAGTAATGAAGAAAAACACATAGGAAAAAATCCCCCTCCAAAAGAAAGAATGCAAGAAAATAAAAAATGAACAAGTGATGGAAGTGATGGAACGACTCAAGATGACCCCCTAAGGACTACATCCATCTCAAATATACAATCTATATCCCGCCATAGGAGAGGAAGAGTGAGAGTATAGATCCACCCCATAATGAAGTAGCCCATGCACCAATGGTGAATGCTTGAAGACAAAAGATAGTCCAATGCTTGCAAACAACATTCCTCCCCCTTGGGAAGAAACAAGTCTAGTGGTGTATGTATAAGAAACACCAACTCCAAGAAGATAGATGAAGGTAGAAGTCTCATGATGGGTGTCTATGAAAACTACTCATCAAATGTCTCCATGCTAGAGCATGCCACAACAAAATCAGGTGCTACCCCAATCAAAGAAGATGACAAACCAAGACTATGTAGAAAATCATGAACAACAATCTCCAAACACAATGATGATTTGATAACAATTGTGTTGTAACTTTCATCAAAGAGGAAATGGATATCCTCAAATGTGTCCTCCAAATTTGCAATATGAGACTCACAAAACAAATCTAAAACACATGTCAATAACTCATCCCACAAATTTGAATCTGAACAGACTATAATCATCATGTTGAATTGAAGTACTAGAAGTCATGGCAACACCAAAGTCTAAAGAAGTAAGAGATGGAGGAGATGGAAGCTCGACACAAGTCCCAAGAATACCAAGGTTCAAGTGACCAAACTTCTGAGAAATATGATTCACACTACATGCATGAGTGTAAATACCATTCAAAGGAACTACATCATCATTAGGAGAAAAATATGAAAATGTGTACAAGTAATGAATGATCAACCATCTCATCAGAAATGATATCTCTACTCATCAAGTCTAATAATGACATAATCAGGCGTGAACACGACTGTCTTCCCTACTCCACTATTTGCAATCTATTAGATAGAAAGGCGATATATTGACAAGGATGGAACACAAAGTACATCATTGAATGTGTCTTCTCTAATGTCAATAGATCCTTTTCCACAAACATGCATGAAAGTGTTGTTGCCCACCAAAATATGTGGTAAAATGTAAGGATCAAATGAAGAGAATATAACCTATGATGAAGTCATATAATAAGAGGCTCCAAAATCAAGAAGTCGTCTCCTTGACTAAGGACTTGTAGATGCAAGAAGTGCTTTACCTTTCATCTTATCTATCATGTTAGTTTAATCATGTTGTCCTTGATTGTGTAGATGATGATGGTATAGAAAAAGAGGATGAACTAGAAGAAATTGTTGAAGGCAATGAAAATTTGTTCTCCTAAAGAAGATGCTTCAACTCTTCTAACTATTTTTTGTAACAATTATGTTTTTCATGCCCTTGTTTCTTACAATATGCACATTTGGGTCTCTCCTTCTTAGGTTTATCCTCTTTGGAAGAAGTGGGAGCTCATTAGCTTTTGTATTATTATTTTTGTTTCTTCTTGTCTTTGCCTTTAGGTGTTCATGCTAACAATACCTAACTCATTGAAACTACATCTAACTAGCTTAGCTTGATCTCTAGTCAAAAGGTCACAAAATGTCTCAAAAGAAGGAATTTTTAAATGCTTGCCTAAGGCATTCATTATAGAAGAAAAGGTAGAATAAAAGAAAACAAATGCTCCTTTTAATTTACATAAAATCAAGAATACACATTCCTTATTAGATTTATCTTTCCCACAACTAGTGCCAATTAGGATCTCAATCATTTGGGTTTAACCAAATATTCCTCAATGGAAGGAATTGTATCAGGAGAAAGAGATGACAATTATGCCTCTATTTACAAAGCATAAAATTCACTAACCATACCAAATGAATAGGTGTATTTATCCCATACCTACTTTGGTGTAGTGCACTCTTCAATGTGGAGCAAGTTGTTAGAAACATGTAATGCAATCAAGCTCATAGCCTCATCACATTTGTTCTTGTGACAAAATTTCTCATAAACCCTTGGAACGAAGCAACCACTACATTTTGACTTTCCATGAATGATAATTATAAGGAGTATGAAGTTGAAATGAATATGAATCTATCATGAGAACAACAAGCACCAAGAGAAAAATGGACAACATACAACAATCTGAAATGAAACCTCCCAAATCTAAATCAATACTAAAAATGGAGCCCCCCCAAAAAAAAACTTCTATAGTTATCATATGTCGAAGTAATCAAGTAGAGTGTGAAAATCCACAAACTAAATAAAATATACTCATGTCAAATCTATAAAAATTGCATGGATATATTTGAGGATCTCCTCAATACCTTTCCAATGTCGCAAGAATCATGAAAATCGAATAAATAGGCAAAAAGATATGAGCTCAGAGGTCTAAAAGGAGATTTGGGCTTCAGTCAACTGCAAGAAATTGTACCTAAAAAAAGATATAGAAAAATAACATGTACCACTATGAAGTTCTTGGAACCAACTTTCCAACAACTATAAGAAGTAAAAAATTTAATAATTGGGCCAAAAATTATGGCACCCAAAAAAAATTTCCCTATAAGGCATGAAATGGGGCATAAGGGCCCTGTACAAGTGACAATGTTGATCTAGGTGACCATTGGGTGGCAAAAAATGGTAGAGGTTGGGTGACTATTCTAGTTGAGCCACTCAGGCAACTATATGTAATGAAGGTGGTGTTTGGGCTATTTGATCAACATTTTATCAATGGTAGCTCCAACTCGCTCAATGCTAAGCCTTCACAAGTTGGGGAAAAACAAGGGTGCAACCAAGTGTTAAAACTCAATCCCTAACCTAGCACAAAAAATTAAACAATTTTTTAATTATAAACTTATCAAAATTCGTACCTCTGACATGACCAATGATGCAAATCCTATACCAGACTCATGACAACCCTACATAGGGAATATTCCTACAAATATGCCAATATTCTTACCAACTATGAACTACAACTTGTACAATTTTGATGATTCCATATAGTATGGATTTATACAACTATATAGATTTTTTTTGGCAAAAATCATAAACCCCACAAAATGGTCAAAAAAAATTTAATGTCAAAAATTCAAGTTATATATAATAATAGGGGTATTTTGGTCTTCTTGACTCAATGGTGAGGTCCTTTTTGCCCCAAAATGCACCCATCAAAAGCTCCTTCATGAATCACCCTTGGATTTGAGAACATGTTTGCAAATCTAAAGCTCTAATACCATATAAGTCACAGAAGGACTCAAGCTCCCAAGATCACCTACAAAACCAAAGATAACCTTACATGAGAGTAGAGAAAGAGGATAATTGCTTGATTATGGATGTAATAATAGTACAATGATAAAAAAAAAATGGATGAATAATACTACATAAGGTACATATGATCAGGGAAAACTTTAAGAAGCCCCCCCCTCAGAGAAGCTGTAAAATCCTGGCGAATCTTTCATACTTCCCAAAAAAAATATTAATTTTAGATGCGATTTTTTTTGTTTTTCGTGAAAAAAAAATAATCCCCATTGGTGAATCTTTTGTAATCACTAGAAGTCTGTGGAAAATCCTGGCGAAATGCAAATTTTTTAAAACCACTAAAATATTTTCATTGGCGATTAAAATCTATTTTCAAACCAATAAAATATTTCCATTGGCGAATTAAACCTATTTTCAAACCAGAAAAAATAATTTTGTTGGCGATTATTTTATTTTTCAAACTAAAAAATAAAATTCATTGGCGAATTAAACCTATTTTCAAATGATTAAGAAAAAAACATTGGCGAATTAAACATAATATCAAACTAATAAAAAAATTCATTGGCCGATTAAATTTAGTGGTGAATCCACTACTGTTCGATGAATTTTCAATGGACGGTTGTACTTGCATTCCGGAAGTATATCTCTCAAGCACTAGATTTGCAAATGGAAACCTCCGGAATGACACTAGAACCGTTAGATGTGGACACGTGGCGAGATCAAGGGTCATCATCGTGGTAATTAATCTGACGGGTTGGATTTTGGCGATGAGCGATAGAAGAACTTAAGTGGCAGAAATATGCATGTGCATTAAGTTTGTTTTAAAAGAGGGGACCACCTAGAAAGAACGTAGGACCAAGGCTTAAAAACTTAAGAACATTTTACACAAAGGATGTGGCACACCAATCTAAGCATTGACCGTTCGATGAATTTTTGATGGACGACTTTAGTTGCATTCCGGAAGTATATCTCTCAAGCACTAGATTTGCAAATTGAAACCTTTGGAATAACACTAGAACCGTTAGATGCGGACGTGTGGCGAGAGCAAGGGTCATCATCGTGGTAATGAACCCGACGGGTTGGATTTTGGCGATGAGCGATAGAAGAACTTAAGCAGAAGAAATATGCACGTGCATAAAGTTTGTTTTAAAAGAGGGACCGCCTAGGAAGAACGTAGGACCAAGGCTTAAAAATTTAAGAATGTTTTTTTTATCAGTGATACTTTTTTATTTTATTAATTATAAAGCAAAAGATACAGATTCTATAAAGTTCGCAACATCCAAAAACTACCAAAAAAGTTGATCGGTGATACTTGTTTATTTTATTAATTATAAAGAAAAAGATACAAATTCTACAAACTTACCAACATCCAAAAACTACCGAAAAGTTGAATAACCAACTCAAAAACCAGAGTATCAGAACTTCCCTAAACAGCTATGCCTTTGTACTACCCAAACAAGTAACGACCTATACCCAAGCCGCAAAAAGATTACAATTTCACAACTAATCCAGGCTTAACCCCGAAATTCTGACACAGAGGCTAAAAACAAAATAGAAAACTACACTTTACGTTAACCAATTATTACTCATTCTTCTTTGAAGAGTCGCCCATCTCCAGTGGCAATATCTCCTTTAACGGTTTTGGCTTCTTCCGCGGACGCAGGGAAACTTCTTTTAGATTTTCTATTGTTTCCTCTAATGCCATTAGCTTAGCACAAATTTTAAGTGCTTTCCACCCACGCTTGGCTCCTTCCCGCCACTGGTCTTTAGTGCGACCCTTTGGCCATCTGATAAAGAGGTGATTTAAATCCACAAGCTCCGGGCCCCCACCATCCATTCCTTCTATTTTTACCAACCCTACTCCTGGTATCGCCTGTTGTAGAATGCTTTCCATGTCCACTAAAACATCTTTATGCACCAGAGTTTTCATTACTCTCCTCACCTCATTCACCGGTTCTATTAAGTCTAAACCCCAAGCCATGACCAACGAATAGATATCCATATTCGTTTTGAATCTATGTGTCAATTTTTTGAATCCATCCCCCAACATTATTTGAACTACTTGCACCACCTGCTCTGCACAGACGCTTTACCCACAAAGTTGTCCAGCTTCCTCTGCAATGTCATGGTGAAACTGGCCTCCATTGCTTTTCTGTTTCACTGGCTTCCAACCTATCACCCACTGCCAAAAGGATACAATCCTATTATCCTTACACTCGAACTCGAAGAAGCATCGAGGGTGATAGGTGAATGTCATTATAACACCTCATTTCACCAGCTTTCTCCATAAATGCACCGTGCTTGTCACCTTTCCTATCTTAATTCACCAAAGTCGAGGTTTTGGTACTTTTCCTAACCTTACTACCTTAGTAACTTAGTTGCAAGTCTTTCTTGGTCGTCTTTGTAGTCGGTGGGTCAGAAGTTTCAAAAAAATTGAAACTTCAGACTTTGGTTCTAAGGTTCCAAATTTTAGTGACCACTCGACATTATGGACCAAGACCGTTCGACGAATTTTTGATGGACGGTTGTAGTTGCATTCTGGAAGTATATTTCTCAAGCACTAAATTTGTGAATGGAAACCTCTAGAATAACACTAGAACCGTTAGATGTGGACACGTGGCTAGATCAAGGGTCATCATCGTGGTAATGAATCCGACGGGTTGGATTTTGGCGATGAGCGATAGAAGAACTTAAGTGGCAAAAATATGCACATGCATTAAGTTTTTTTTAAAAGAGGGACCGCCTAGGAAGAACGTAGGACCAATGCCTAAAAACTTAAGAACGTTTTACACAAATGATGTTGCAAATCAATCTAACCACAACCATTCGATGAATTTTTGATGGACGGTTGTAGGTGCATTTCGCAAGTAAATCTCTGAAGCAATAGACTTGTGAATTGAAACCTCCAGAATAACACTAGAACCGTTAGATGCGGAAACGTGGCGAGATCAAGGCTCATTTCTCTCTTTTCAATGACTCGGCATATTACATTTCATTTAATTGAAATTCTCAATCTTTTTGAAGAACATGTGGTAGTCATACTGGTCACGGCGATTAATGCCATATGAACATTTGAAGCGATTGATTGGACAACTCATGAGTCATAGCTTTAATGAAACAAGATTTGTAATGATTTCAAATTTTCATAATTCATATGGTTCGAGTGACACTGGAGTCTGGCGATTTTGACAGCTTGTCACTTGTCAGCTTGAGGTACAGTTTGTGTGTAGCCAGACGTCAATCAAATTAAACATTTTAATTGTACATGTAAGGCTTAAGTTACTGTTACACAAATTGATTAAGTTGGTTTTTTGGTTTGCGTGAATCGCCATTATGAATCATGATTATACGGTATACGTAACCTCACAGTGCACACGTGACACATGTGAGGTGTACATAGGAACCAGGCTGGTAGTGGCACTATTGGTGGCACCGTTGGCCCAGAAATAACTAAATAAGGATAGTGACTAGTGAGCACAACTAAAATAATTCGTTGAAGGCTAAAGGCCTTACTATTGAGTGCAATGTTCGAATTGTCGTAAGGGTTTTTATTTTGTAGGGTTAATAAGGATTCAAGAAGAAGATCGTGTGGCATTATTGGGGATACTCTAAATTCTCCTACCTGCAGTTATGTAGTCACATAGTCAACGACCAATTTCGTTCAGGCTTCAAGTTCAGAATGGGTGGAATTGGAAAGGAGTTGATTTGGTTCACCTTACTTCTTAGACAGGTTTTGAACCAAGAGAGGTGCTCTGATGGGCATAACCGCTACTCCCAGTGCATAGAAGTTGCAAGTAAAAGATGGGAGCAATTTTACAACCCCTCATCTTCTGTATGACTTTGATTTTCAAAGGGGAGAAGTACATCTTGTATCTTCACAGCTCCCATTTCCCCGGTTTGATTGGCCCCCTTTTCTCTATGCATTCATTTTCAAAGCTACTGGCTGATTCGGGAAGTCCCGTGCATTTATTTTCAAAGCCCGTGGTTGACCTAGAAAGTCCCATTATTTTCAGACAAAAATGTATTACATTTACGTTTTCACCAGCGGTCCAGCAGAAGCTTGGTGCTTACACTTACATTTGTATTTGTACTATGTAATAATGTGACATTGTCATTCAGCTGCAATAAAATAAATGGTTGTGCTATTAAAAAGAAATTGTGCTATTAAAAAGCACATAAAAGAAATTGATGAATCTATTCATATCAATTTTTTTTTCCTTTAAGAAATTATCTATTTATGAAATAATTGCATGCAGATTTAAAACTTAAAAGTAAAACATAAAGCAATACAAATACTAAAGTTAAGTACTTGAATCGATTAATTTGATTTTTTGGTTTGCATGAATCGTGATTATCACTATAGTAACCCAACCTCACACGTGACACGTGTGAGGTGTACACAGGGACCAAGCTGGTAGTGGCACTATTGGTGGAACTGTTGGCCCATAAATAAGGATAGTGAGCACAGCTGAAATAATTTGTTGAAGGCTAAAGGCTATACTATTGACTCTCGAGTGCAATGTTTGAATTGTCATAAGGGTTTTCATTTTGTAGGGTTAATAAGGATTCAGGAAGAAGATGATCTAGTATCATTGGGGATACTCTAAATTCTCCTTCCTGCAGTTATGTAGTTACAGAGTAAAAGAACAATTTCCTTCAAGTTCAGAATGGGTGGAATTGGAAAGAATTTGATTTGGTTGACCAAACTTCTCAGACAGGTTTTGAGCCAAGATGGGGAGCTCTGATGGAGATAAGTGCTCTCCAAGTGCATGGAAGCAGCAAGTAGAAGATGGGAGTAATTTTACAACCCCTCATCCTCTGCATGACTCTAATTTTCAAAGGGGATAAGTACTTTTTGTATCTTTAACAGCTCCAATTTCCCTCGTTTGACTAGCCCCCCTTTCCCCATGCATTTATTTTCAGATGACAGAGAGTCAGAGACCATGGCAAAAGCTTGGCGCTTACGCTTACATTTGTATTTGTACTATGTAATAATGTGAAATTGACAACTGTCATTCAATTGTAACAAAAATAAATGGTTGTACTATTAATTAGATTATGTGACATTGTAATTCCTTTTATTAAGTCCTTTGCAACGTTAAGTGTTACTGTGCTATTAATGGTTGTGCTATTAATGTGACATTGTAATTCATTTTATAAAGGCGTTGATGTGAATTCTAGCGCATTAAAGGTTGAAAAAAACTTTAAAATACATGTTTACTATTTATAATATATATCATAAATTACTCAACCGTTGGATGAACATTTGATGTATGGTTGTAGTTGCATTCCGGAATGAAATGCATGAAGTGCTAGGGTTGCGAACCTAAATGTCCAAAATCACCCTATAACCATTAGATTTACAAAGATCAACGGTTTAGATTCTTTAGAATTTGTTGTCAATACAGGACTGAAAAAAACACTTTTAGTTTATACTGTTAAGTGATTTTATTTTTAAGTGAGAGGGTCAGCACACGGGGAGATTTTAGTCTTCAGTTTGCTCATTACAGCACACTACAACACCACCCTATTCTGGGTTCCATAGTTCCACTTCTGACAAAGCCATTCCAGAAACCTAGTTTCCACGACTGTCGACATTAATCTTTCCAAGAATCAAAAGTCGGGTAAGTGAAAGAATTCTTGTGGCTACGTTTCATCATTTGACGTTTCTTAAAATCTTATTTTGTCAAACTTTCAAGTTTGGGTTTAGGGCTAAGAGACTTAAGAATTAAGAAAAATTGAGGAGGACTAATAGGGAATTCACAGTTTCACATTGTATAAGCATGTCTACCAACAGTACCACTAGAGCAATGTCAGATAAAAAAATACATTATGCAAAATTGCTTAAAACCCCAGGTTTCACTGATGAATACCATGATATTTATGATCCTGAAACCTATGGTAGGCGTACCTCAGAACTTAGATTTTCATTTGAGAATAAGGCCTCAAAGAAAATGCAAGTTAATACTAATAGTATCAGTGCATCGTGGGTAACTGGATTAGGGCGCATGATGTTACATGAGGTTTTCCCTTGCCCTGAATTTATCATGGTTTGTGCCCAAAATTATTATGATAACAAAAGAGCAATTGTTAACAAAGATAGCAAATAAGAATTGTTATCCATTAATGCAGAAGAACTTGGAAAAGTGTTGGGGTTTACATTTACAACCGAAGAATTTGGAAATGTCCACATTGACCTAGAAAAGCTTGCTAGTGATTATGAAGCAGTGGGTGAAATGGAGAAAAATTCTTTCTTGAACAAAATAGTTCAAGATAGAAACAAATTGAAAGGTGATCATAAGCCTCCTTATGATTTGGAAATTTTTAAACCATGGGTTCATGATACTATTTACATGCTATCATTTTGCCTCGGACTAGATAGCAATTTGGAAGTGGGTGCATGCCTCCTTGAAATGGTGTATAATATCCATTATGATGTTCCACATGTCAAATATAAATTTATTGAGCACATTGTAGAATCCATGTATAAACATTTTTTAATGATTAAAGGAGGTTCCACTAAGACATTTAGGTTCACAACCTACTTGTGCTATCTTTTTCTATTCAAATTTAGAGGAATGTTTCAGACCAACAAGCTTTAGATTTGGCCCTATAGTAATCCCGAGGAAAAGAAAATGGCTCCAGTATATGAATGGACCACTGTTATAAGGATGCATGATTCTCGAAGGAACTATAGTCATTTTGTAGACTACTTTTTGGATCCATTGCATCAGACAATTACAAATACTCCAATGCCTAGATTGCCTATGTCATGTAGAAATTGCATTCAACTAGGAAAAGAAATACAATTGGCTAATTGGTACTTAATGGAAGAATATACTGTGCTAAGATTTTACGCATCGGGAGTATAGCCATACAAACTTCCAATACATGTGACAGAAAGGGTTTTTGCTTTGGAATATGTAAGGCAGATGCAGAGTACTGATGAACTGCACTTTACTAGTCAGCAAAAGAAGACCTTATTTCCTTCTTTACCTTTTTCATGTGGAGGGATCACATTCGAGAGAAAAAAAATTAGTGTGGCACATAATCTTTTGAATTTTTTTGATTTTGAGGCTATTTGTCACTGGCAGTATGATCCATGTGACACCATTAAATCAATGAGTGTGCTCAATAAGAATGTTGCAAGTAGAATTCAACATGAAAGTAAACCTTTTTTTGAAAACTTGAGAAACAAGGATTCTTGGGATGAGGTCAAAATTGCAATGGAGAAAAGTGTTGTTGAGAATGGTATTTCTTTTGAGCAATTGCTAGTACAAACTATGGCATTGCATCGAAAGACAATCAGGAGGTACAACAATTTTTATCAAAAAAGTGCTAAACCATGTAGTAGAGTAAAAATGTCAGGTTCTCTAGAGAAGGAAGTTACAGAAAAAAATTGGTCACGATAAAAAATTATTGCCTTTTGTCTATGAGGATGGAGCTAGGTGAACCAAGAGCTCTTACAGAGTATGGAGATAACAAAGAAGACAGCGAATTTAGAAAATTGTGGAATATAGAGCATCCAGATGAACAAGAAGATAAAGAAAGTGATCATGAATCTAATGATGATAGGGAAGAAGGAAGCCATGTCAATTTCAAACTTGGTTTAAGTGAGGCCACAAAAGAAGCATATACTACTGGAGCAGCCATAGCTGAAAAAATGGGTTATGAAGGTGGTCCTTTGGGATCCCAGAGACAAGGCCCTTGGACGGTAATAGATGTAGAGCATAGAAAAACAAGTGATTTTTCTGGCCTTGGGATTGGAGGTGAAAAAGTAGACCTAGGGCATACAAGACAATTTGTTAGAGCTTCAAATCCTCATCCTCATGGTTAGACACAATCACATCTAGGACATGCCCATGGTGGAGAGCTTAGTGCAACTAGCACTGCCTCTGGTGGCGATGGTATGGGTAGTAGTACTAGTAGTAGTCAATATGTGCTACAACAACAAACTACACACAAGAGGACAACAATACAATATACCACAGAAACACTAAGTGATCAAGGCATACAAAAGAGGCAAAGGATTTTGACAGGTCCAAGTCACACTACCAGTGGATCCACCACAAAGGAGTTATTTCCAGGCACCCCCCTAGTGCCAATTAGTCTGGCTGCGACATCATTAGCAACTGCAAGTACTACTACTCCTATTCCTTCGCCATTCAAGCATTTCATTGTTCCTGTGTCCCTAGGTTTTGATTACATTGAAGAGTTTAAAAACAAATCAGACATGAATAAAAAAGAAAAGAAGCAACTGATGGAGAGTGCATCTGCTGTAACTTCATAGCCTGCCACAACCATGGTATTACCCACATTTGACACAAATAAAGAAATCATGGAGTACACATTTCTTGTTCCCACAGTTCAAAACAAACCAATAAATCAGATGGCTCAATCTAAATTCCAGGTGAACAATATTCAATTGAATTTTTCTAGACTCAGAAATACTGACAAAATTAATGTATCAAAGAAGAACAATGAATTGGTGTACACATCATTGCTAAAGCAAGATAGAGAGAAAAAAAGGTTGCAGACTCAAATTGAAAAGTTACAGGTAGACCTAGCAAATGAGAAAGCAAAGAGAAAAGCAGTAGATAACAAGAGCAATGAATTAGAAAAAAGAATAAAAAAATCTGCCTCTACATCAACAAGCAAAGAGGATAAGCAAAATGAGACTGCAGTGAATGAACTGAAGAAAAGGCTAGATGAGAGCAATAAGAAAGATGATGAGGAAAAATCCACTTCAGAAAAACTAAGACTAAGCATTGTGAATGGAAATGCACAGTGGGAACAAAAATTGGAGGAGAGAAAAAGAAATTAAAGATTGGTGGCAGAGGTGATGGAAGCAAAAAATGAAATTGAGACTTGTCAAAATAAGTTATCTGCATTTTGTAGAGAGAAAATGAGCCATATGAAACAAAAGATTTGGGATGAAATAATGCAGAGGATTGATCATTTGTGTGACACGTTTCAATTGATTGATGCTATCAAACACCATCATAAGAAGCTCAACAAATATTTAGTGGACAACAAAAATGTGTTGGCATTAGAGAAATCTGCAAAAGAACTTCAATAAATAGTCTACAAAGCCAGTGACAATGTTTTGAAATCAAAAGGGATTACTAATCAGCTTGCTACATCAATAGCGTTGTCATCTATCATTGAAAAGTGTTTGAGAATGCGTGAAACAAAGGAATATTTGAATTTGGTTGCAGACAAGATGAAGGTGGATGAAAAGGTAATGATCTTCACAAAACTTGGTTTGCCATAGGGTTTTGAGACAAATGAGTGATTCATTGGAAATAATGATTTCAGAAAGATGGAGGATGCAATGAAGATTGATTTGGGTCAGTTTCCTCAGAACCTAGATGTGGTGAACTACTTGGATTCCATCAAACCATTGCTAACCTTGAATGCAAAATTGACTGAAGAATGCAAGATACGTTCCAATTTGAATCATGAATTGTTAACAAATCTTCAAGTCAAACAACATTAGTTAGAACAAATGACAATTCCACCACCTAAATAGTGGAAGTTGCTAGAAAAGGTGTTGCAGTGATTTGATTTTTGATAATATGGGTTTCCAAGTTCCAACTCAGCTATGTGCAGAGTTGTCTTTGTTCCAACTCAGACTTCAATAATGTGTCGATGTTAAATAATAAATTATTTGTATTATTTATTTTTTCATTTGAAGAAAAAGTCTGATAGTGGTTTCAACTACTAGATACACTTCAAGTGATTGTTGATGTTCATTGTTGTATATGCTACTAAGACTATTGCTAATATGTTATTAAGCATTGAGCTAAGTGATGAATCGCTTAGTACATGTTCAAGTTTTACTTTTAACACAATTAAAATATGAACTATAAGGTGACTTTAATTCCAAGCATCCATAATCTTAGTTAAATTGCATTACAATTCACACATCGATACTCAATCTCCATGACTAGTACTACTTATCAAATCCACTAAACATTTATATGAATTCATGCTTTAATCAAGGTACTTTAACTGGTTCATTAAACTAGATCCAAAATTAAAACATACATCAATGCATAATGACAAAGAAGATTAATGAAAGATCATTGATAAGATTTCATGTATAATTCATGTATAATTCACTTTGTTGAGTAACTTAAGTTCATGCATACGTAACCTTTGAGTTACGGTGTATTATCTATGAGTTTACTGAGAAGTTTGCCAGTGGATTATCTATTATTGGAATTGGAATGATAGATTTTTAGTTAGTCTCTTTGTTGTGGTTACTATCACTCAAAGTTGCAGTTTTGGTGCTTTTCCTAACCTTAGTCGCTAGTCCTCAGAGATTTATAATTTATAACCTTATTTGTCGCTAGTCATCAAAGTTTTATAATTTATAACCTTGGTGCGGAGTTCTAAATTTTCATAACTTCTCGATTCCCCGAGTTGGTTCACTTTATTGGGTTGTGAAATTGCAAGTCTTTCTAGTTTCTTGGTCATCTTTGTAGTTGGTGGGTCAGAGGTTTCGAAAACTTTAAAACTTCAGACTTTGGTTCTAAGGTTCCTAGTTTCAGCGACCACGCGACATTATGGACTTATGTACAGACTAAACTAGAGTTGTCTTTTGAGGAATTTCCAAAAGCATGCATGTTTCAAGGCTATCTTTTCGAGGAATGAAATTGAATGCCACATTCAATGCATGTCCTATCAAAAATAATGACATAAGTGCATGGCAAAGTTTTACTCAGACATATAGCCTACATTCTCGTTCTTTGGCAAGGCCAGTACTTCTCAAATGCAAACATTTTTTTTACTCAGACATTTAGCCTGCATTCTTGTTCTTTGCCAAGGACAGTACTTCTGAGGTGCAAACATTCTTTCTTTCGTGAATTTGCATTTTGCGCTCATGTAGAGTGAACGTACAATCGGCGTAAGGGATATGGAGCTGAGACCTTTTAAGTTAGAAGAATTTTGGGCGCGCCTGGAGAGGGACGACAAGTCTAAGCTGGATATAAAACTCTTAGAAAGCGGGCTAGCTCAGGCTAGAGGGTTTCCGGAAGCTATGTTGAGTGTGGACCTGATAAGTGCATGTGCGAGAAGGTACATTCCACAAACACGGGAAATTAAAGTCACGGACGAGACTTTAATTACAGAAATTTCTCTTGAAGTTGTTTCCCGAGCGCTAGGGATTCCAGAAAGGGAACCTCTAGAAGACATGTTTATCGCAGTGGCAGGTGAATTTTTTGAAGCAAATAAAGACTGGTGTAAGAACTCCATGGCCAAAACTTGGCTGAAGACTGAAAGGAGAGGTAAGTCGCAACTGCCAAATAAACTCAGAAGATTGCATTTTAAGGGAGAAATTGCAGATGCTATTGCTTTATTGCACTACGTTGTTGGGAATGCACAAGTTGAGTTATTTGAGGATTGGATGTACCAGTTTATCTTGACAGTTTGTGATGAGAACATTTTCATTGACTGGGCTGAAGTTATTTGCTTCCATTTGAATGAACAATTAATTAATTTCCATAAGACTGCTACTTTCTGTATGTGTTCTTCCCTGACCTACATTGTAGGTAGTCAAGGGTCCTTTTGGCCAAGGTTGGAGCCAGAAGGAACCCCAGCTTCTGATATGCCTGTGTATAAATGCTTTCCTCAGCTCACTAAAAAAATTGGAATGGGTGATTTTTGCCGTGTTAATGATGCATTTTTAATGGAGGTCGTGAGGAAGCTGGATGGAAATCTAGAAATTTGTCTTTCCCCTGAATCCATTTCTCTTGTATTGAAATATGGGAGTTTTTATATCCAATTTGATAAGTTTTCCTATCTGAGAATAGGGGGTTTTGAGAAAGCCCCATTGAAATTACCTCGATATCCTAAAGATTTAATGATATTTCTAGAAGTTTGTCGACAAATGGCAATGGCTAATATTAAGTATACGAACATGGGGAAATGAGGGTATGCCTTCCCATTGGAGACCCCTTCTTTTTTGTGCAAAACAAACCAAATGGCCAGGGGAGCTGAAGGACTTCTCAAGGAATATAACCTCCAGAATTTGTCTATGAGAGCTAATTTTGACAGTAAGGGTTTTGTGAAGCAAAATCTCTATGGAGGGAGCTCATATCGGCATCACCCATCTATTGAAGATTTATGGGAAGATTGTATGAGGCTAACACTAAAATAGATACAGGCTTTCGGTCTTCAATTTGACATTCTTGAAAATGTAGAAAATATAGTTGAGGATTCAACAATCTTAGATCCTGGATATGAAAAATTGCCTGATAAATCCCACCCTAGGGTTGATTGGAATCAAAGTGAAATTTCAGATATGAGGGTGTGTGTTGCCCAAGTGCTTAAAAGAACCTAGGACTAGTTGGATGGGAAATGGCAGCAAGTTGTTGGTCCTATTCAGGAGTCGAAGTCATCACAGAAGAACGAACAGGGGTCTACGCAAGCATCTGGTACAAGTGTATCATCGGGGAAACCCTCTATTAGGTCGTCTAGTGAAAATTCTCAGTCAGGAGGTGATGGTGATAGGCCACAAGAAACAGTCAAGTTGAAGAGCATCCGTGAACAAGAAAGTGTGCTTTCTCCTACCCCTAAGAAGAATACCAATCAAGAAAAACTTGTGGTTGCAGATTCTGAAGCTATCTTTAAACATATCACTGAAGATAATATATTTCCTCCTATGTCTGAAGACTCTAAAATGCCCTCTTCTCCGCCTGATAATCCACCTTTCACTCCTACCGCTCCTAAAGAAACTATTATTGGAAAAAAAGATTCTGGTTTGGTAGTAGCCTCCCCAGGATGGCTGAAAAAAGCAGTGGAGAAGAAGAGAAAGTATACTCCTACAATGATAGTTGGAGTGGATACAGTTGCAAATTTACTTCAAAGCTCTTCAAAACCTAAGAAAGCCAAGAGGATGTCAAGGATGGTGACTGATGCTACTTTTGGAAATCAAATGTTAGAAATTGTTGACCCTGTCAAGGATTTAAATGAAGATGAAATAACAGCAGTGGACTACAAAGTCACACATGTTGATATGGGGCCTCCAACACTGGAAGGTGATATGTACCATGCCAATTATTCAGTCATTACCTTGATTAAAAGAGTGAAAGAACAGAGGAAAGAAAATATAAAACTGCAATCTCAAGTCCTCGCATTGAGTAACTTTATTTCTTCCATGGCCATTCCTCCTACATTTGATGAAGCCTCAAGTTTTTAGCCTCAAGTAGAGGCATTGATGTGCTCACCATAGAGAAAAATAAAAAGAATTTGTGCTATTCCAGAGCTGCTTGTGAGGGGATCGAAACAATATCTCAAGAGGCTATCTTCTTTCTGAATAAATCTTTGCAGTTTTACACTCGAGTTCTTGACAAGAGGAAGGAGTTAGTAGGAGAACTTCAGGATGTCAGAAAAGATCAAACTAGTCTCTATGTGCTCTCTCAGGAAATGAAAGAATTGAACTCTATGGATCCAAAGATATTAATTGGTAAGCAAATTTTGAATAATCCTAATGAGCTAGACCCTTCCTAGTCCGATTCATTAGAATGGAAATTGAATATATATGATAATTTGGTGAATAAAATTAAGAACACACTTGAAAAATATTATGAAATGTTGGAGGAAATTAAAAAATATTTTCATATTTTGGGAGCAAAAATTACTGATGAGTTTGATGAAAGGATTCTAGATATAAGAGAGATCTCTCTGGAATTTAGAGATAAATTCAATAAAGAAATATTTGATCCTAATACAGTGACATGGGAGTCCTTCTCGAAACTCAGTGCAATGGAGCTCCACCTGAAGGCTTATAATTTTGGAGAAAAGAGAAGATCTCAGATGTTTGATTCTGAAAAGGCTTTGGGAAAATGGAGAACCAGGTTACAAATTACTACAATGCCAAGGAGCAAAAACATCACCGCAATTGTCACCAAGTATCGGGAATACAGTCAAAGATTAAAGGCACGGGAGGCGTTACTGAAGGAGGAGGCGGAAAATATTGAAAGCAAAGGAGTCGGTGTTGTTTAGTTTTTAGTTTTTATGTTCTTTTCTTTAATTTGGCTCTCTTGATACTTCAAAGACTTTTTATTTTAATTTCTAAAACAGTTGTCTTCAAGGAACCGTTATCAAGGCAAAAAAAACTATGCTATTTTTATTGCTTTTCTGTTATTTCAATATAGAAAGAAAATGGTGAAGTTCATGCATGCGCAATCTTTGAGTTATGGCGTGTACTGTGTGGATTTATTGTGCTTTTGTTGAGTAGTTTGCCAGTGGATTGTCTATTATTGGAATGATAAATTTTTGGTTAATTTCATTGTTGTGGAATGTTTATCTATGAATAAAGATTTTATGGTGATGGATGCATAAGGAGTTCTCTGAATAATTTAGGTGATTTTGTAGTTTAAGCTTTTATTGTTTAAGTTGTGTGGATGTCTTTATACGTTATTTATGTTGAATTGTTAGCTTATAAGTTGTGGATGTTGAACTGTTAACTTCTGTTCAAGGAATGGATTAATAGTCTTTGAGTTATTTATCAAAGATTTTATGAATGGCAATGCAATAGGAATTTATGAGTTGAGTGATAAGTGTTGTTTAAAAATGATGCAGAAACACATATCAAATTCAATACCATGGAATACAATATAAAATATAAAATATCACAATTTCATGGAATACAATATAAAATATCATCAACTAAAGTTTGGAATATGATTCATGAAGTGCAATATAAAATAAAATATCATGAAGTGCAATGATTCACAATTTCAATTTTCATTCAATACAATATAAAATATCATCAACTACAATTTGGAACAATGGAAATTGATTCATGAATCTTGTAGTGCAGTATAAATACCTAAAAGTTGCTAATTCTCTTCCATTTCCCAAATGGACTCAGGGTCCCGAAACTGACGTTCAACATCAGATAGAGTAAGAGAGTCGTCTTGAAGCTCTTGATTTTGAGTATGCTCTTCACCTTCTTCGGCCTATGTCTCAAATTCAACATTCACTATGTCATTTTCGTCAATGTCATCTGTCCCAGTCCCACTGCCCATGGCAGTGCCACCAGTACCAGCCTTTGGAATTGGAGTGTTGCACAAACCGGTCCCTCTTCTTTCACATGTGGACCTCCAGATTGCGAGTGCCCTATCAAAAGGAAATTTTTTGATATTATACGTAGTTCCTTTCATCCTCAAGCAATTTTCCAAATTCTTGTCTAGTTTGTTTCTTAACTTTGATTTCAAAAACCCTAATGTACTGAAAACTCTCTCATCCTCCACCGACCCCAATATCATTGTTTGACATAAATCAGCAAGTTTGAAATATTCTGATATCTTATCACGCAATATTTCACTCTGACCTAAGTTTGTCCAAACCCTTTTTATTGATCTCGGTTCAAAAGCCTTGTCCTTGCCCATGGATTTATACTGGTCCTTAATAGCTACTGCAAAATCCCTACATTGCTTTCTTAGCTTATCTTCATTTAAAATTCCTTCTATTTTCTGCTCATTGATTGTTACAATTTTCGAAAATTGTTCGATCAAGATTTTTACTTGAGCATGAAAAAATCTTGGGTTATCTCGGTTTGCCCAAAATTGAGGATACACAATACTCATGGCTTCAAGTATTTCATCTCGAGGGAATCTTTCACGAATCTATGAGGAAAGAGATTTTGCAATTTCCTTCAAATTATCACCAACAGATTTAACAATGTCTTTAAAATCTTACTCGTTAACAGGTACTTCTCTACTAGAGCACCTAGTAGTCTTACATTGGTACATTTGTATCTCATATCCACGTACACAAATACATAAGTGCCCGCTTCCATTAAACTGTAAATAATTATCAGGATCATTCAAATCAATAATTTTTTGCCACAGGTTATAATCTACGCCATCTTGTGTTAGATCTAGATATAGATGATTGAGGACCAAGCATGTATGTTTACACAAATTGGCATATTTATTAATATACATAGCTTTGTCTTGGGCTTTCTTCACAAGACTGTTCATTTCATCCAACATGGGGAGAAGACTAGCTAAACTCAAGAGTGTCTCTATATCGCTTAACCTATGTAAGAGGTCAGGAGCTTTGTCTACCGTCCTGCGATTTTCATACATCACTCCAATTAAGGATTGATATTCTAAAAGAACTCGTTGCACTGGTCCATGCAGGGAGATCCATCTGGTATCGACATCCTTGAGAAGCTTGTTTCCTAGTGTTATTCCCTCAGCAAAATTTTGAAATTATGTGAAACGTTTGGGACTTCGGCAGAAGTATGCGTGGATCTCGCGGACTAGATTTTCAACTTTTGATACTGTAGGAAACTTGCTTACAATTTTGAATGCCAAATTTATTTTGTGGGCCATGCAGTGAATGCCAAGCATGTATGGTGCACAAGTAGTTTGTAACTTTGTGCAAACACCGGTCCTTTGACCTTGCATCACTATAGCTCCATTAGCTCCTACACACACCAACTTTTTTGTAATTGTCAACTCATCCATGCAATTTCATTTAAATATTTCTTGACTAGTTCAAATATATTATGCGATGTTGAATTGTCCTTCATTTTATGAACACAGAGAAGATGAGCTTGGCAAACATGTTGTACAGTATACAAATGCATACAGACCCAAGAAATATTGTCTACCGCAGTAACTTCATCTAAAGATAATGCAATGAAGTTTGACTCTTTTACTTTCTCCTTTAAATCTTCCTTTTCCACTGCAGCAAGACACTTTGCCCATTCCCATCTAGTGTTTACTGACCAATGTGTGTAGGGATAGTGAGGAACATTCAAAAAAGATAATAAACCAGAATATTCTATGTAGTCTGTCATAGGACGCCCTCTAGACAAAATATGAAAAACAACACTCATCTAAACAATTTTTGACATATTTTCTCCTTCCATTGCTTTTCCAAATTGAGCCTCAAGTGTACCTTTACATGCATCAAGCTTTGACATGCTTTGGTTATGCTCTTCATAATCCGCAGCATACCTAACATGAAGACATTCTTCCTTTGATTTCCATCGTAAGACTGATTGTTCCTTTCCGTCTATGATTTGTTTTTCATAAACCTTACCGATATGCTTTTCTATAGTGTCAATCTTTAGCTGCAACGTCTTGGGTTTTCCCAATTTCCAAGTACAAATCGTACATTTGGCATGTGTTTCTTTTTCAATATCGTCTGATTCCCCCACTACTACAATGAATGGGTACTTTGACAACCAACCAAGTTGAAAATTCCTTGTCATTTCCCACTCATGCCCCCTTTTTGGTTTGTTTTTCCTTTTCTTGCTACCAACATCATCCTCATCCAATTCAATTATCTCATTCTGGCTAACTAGGGTATCCCTTGGAGCATCTTCTGCAGTAGTGCCATCCCCATTTGAATTTGATACATTTTGATTTAAATCAATGACAATCTCAACTTGACCTTCCGCTGGCGCTGAGGTATTGTGAATGCTACCAATATTTGGTGGAAGAGTTGATGATGTAGCTCCATCTTGACCTGATCGATCAGAAGCTTTGGCAATTCCAAAGTAAGATTGTATGGTACGTCTAAGTTTTGGGCGTTTTGATGGCCTCCCAGTCTCTTGATCTTCACCACACTGAGGGGTGGCAAGAGTATTTTCAACACCCTGAGGAGCGGCAGGAGTATTTTCACCACCCTGACTCTGAGGAGCGACAGGAGTAGTTTCACCACCCTGAGGAGCGGCAGGAGTATTTTCAACACCTTGAGGAGCGACAGGAGCATTTTCACCACCCTGACTCTAAGGAGCAGCAGGAGTATTTTCAACACCTTGAGGAGTGGCAGGAGTAGTTTCACCACCCTCAGGAGCGGCAGGAGCCTTACTGTTGCTGCTTGATTCGCTCGACATATTAATCTTTGATTCAATCGACATATTCATCTCTCACTTCGAATAAAAAATTGGAAAAAAATGTCTTCTTGTTTAAGAAGGACAAAGAATAATAATATAGATCCCATTCCCTACTCAATATCATCTTTAAGACTGAAGCAAGAATGGAAAAGAGATAAAGAAAACTTATTATTATAACTAATAACACTATGAAGAAATGATCAGTGATCACTCACCTTTAAGTCTACGTTTTCAGCTTTTGTTGACTTCTGAATTGAGAAGTAGAACCTCAGAACTGAACAAAATGTGTAAGAATAAATGACACTTTCAATTGTATTTATATCAATCCATGATTCCATATTTGGCGAATTCCGCGGGATTTTTAAATGGTATATTAAAAATTTGGCGAATACATTGTAATTTTCAAGGCGAAATGTGTCCTCAAATATAATTATTTTTTAATGTTATTGGCAAAATAGGTCCTCATAAGCAACTATTTATAAATTTTTATTGGCGAAATGAGTCTTCACAAGCAACTATTTGTAAATTTTAATTGGTGAAATGGATCCTGATACAATGTCGTTTTAATAGTATTGGCGAATATGTAGGTGTTTTTTATTAAATGCTTCCGGGATTCAGGCAAAAATATTAGTCGATCCATTTGAAACGCGTAATTTGACAATGGCGAATTTGTTGCTTAAATATGCCTCATAAAAAAAATTATTGGCGAATCAACATGCATTGGACCTATGTTTTGTAAATTCTGGGTGATTTGGATACCCTGTGTGTGCGAGAAATTGCCAATTTCGAGTTGACCGATTCCTAGAATTCGCCAATTGGCGAAGATTCGCCACTAAAGTTTTCCCTGCATATGATGTATTGTTTATATAGGCAAGGTTGAAAGATAAGACAAAACAAAATTGTGACAAGTGTCTTAATCCTACGTCATGAGACAACAAAAGATAAGATCACATGTGTACTAGAGACTTCTAAAATGATTCTTAAATCCCTAAATAAACTTAACATGTGAAAATGTGTGAATAGACCTACCTAAGGTGAACCGATTAGGTAATATCCCTATTCTCACCAACACATGAATTGTCAAGTGATCTTCATTGGCATTCTTCCACCAAGTGGTTGTGCCCTTGCATCAAGAAAGAGGACAATCTATAGCTAGGTGACTAATGATAAAGCATTGTCTACATTTGAAAGGGAGACCCTCATAGTTTGAGTCCAAGGCCTATCCCCCACCATCAAAACCACAACCTCATGAAGAAGCTTGGAGATGTCAATGTCCACTAAAATGCAAGAAAAAATAAAGGCCCCATGTAGGAAGTGGAATCATCAACCTTCAATAAGCAACAATGGAATTGTCTATCGTCTCGTAGCATGAAACCTTCCAAAATTGGAGAGGGAGATTTGAAAGTTTGACCCACATTGGATGCACATTTAAAGGCTTTGTAAGAGGGTTAAAGAAAGTTGACCAAGCATTTATGGAGAGTGTTTTCCCCAAACCCAAAGCTTATTGTCAAGAACCAAATCTCTATCCTTTAAAGAGTGAAAGTAGCAATGAAGAAACCCTTTGCACATGGGAAGAGCTCAATATTTCCCTTGACAATAGGCCTCCAAGAATCTAAGACCTATTTGTACAAGTTAGGCAAATAAGGCTAGAGATTGTAGAATCTACAAACTAGACCTATACATTGATATAAGTCCTCATTTTTCACCACATCCTAGCCACATCACCACAGGGGAGGATTTGGCACAAGGGATACGTCATGTTATCTCCCTCAAGGGGTGAGCAATACCTTCAACACCAACAACATTAGCATAAGACCTCTGACCAACAAAAATAGAAGCCTTAATCGCTCCAACAATAGACACTAAAGGAGGGGCATAACCTTTTGAACCCCAAACACCATTAGTAATAGGATCAGGGGCCCCTGAATCCATAGAACCTAGGTCAAAAGAAGGGCATCCACAAGAGTAGCTCAAAACACAATGCAACAAGGCATCTTCACTAGACCCGTGACTAGAAGGAGAGCTAACCATGGTAAGGAACTTGTCGACAAAGGAGACTATTGCAACAAGCGATAGAATTTTTTAAACCACAAAGGGTGGGAGCACTTCTAGCAAGGCTTGTTATATTTCTATTTAATATGGTTTGGTAGCCTACGTTAGAGAGTAGTTCAAAACACAATGCAACAAGGAATCTTCACTAGACCCACAACCATAAGGAGAGCTACCCACAAGAAGGAACTCACCATTGATAGAGGGGATCATTGCAACAGGTGGGATATAATTTTTTAAATCGCAAGCTACAAAGGATGAGAGTGCTTCCATCATAGCTTGTTAGATTTCTATAGTAAAATGATGCTTTCTTTGTTTTAATTTTTGATTAATTTCATTTTCAAAGCTAACAATTAATAGAGTAAATAATCACACTATTATATTTTAAACTTAAAAAAAAAATTGTTTCTTTTTCTTAAATATTATATATGAAATATATCAAGACTTTGAACTCTAAAATGATCTAAGTTTATTTTTATCTAATTAAATAAAACAATAATAATAATAATCTAAAGAATAAATAATCACATCACTCTATTTTAAAGTCAAATAAAATGAATTTTTTTCTCTTCCCCAAATACTATGTTAAAAAAATATGAATTCTCAAATGATCTTAAGCAAATCCATTCAAGTTATTGTTAGAAGCACTAAGGCCCATAGCTTTTAATGCTAAGGAATTATTTAGACTAATTAATGAAACTAAGATGAATAAATCTTAACACATTTTTATGCATTCAATACAAATTCATAATCACCCTAGTAATATGTTACATTAATAGTTTGGAAAATAAAGTTTTCAAATTTAATTTAGGTTAATTCAATGAGACAATCAATTTAGATTATTAATTGTCAATTGAGAGCATATATAATTTGGAATTAAATGTTAATTACAAAAGTATAAGTGAAAAAACATTGTATTTAATTTTTGGTTTAAAGATTAATCCTACGACATCTCTTGAATTTTTACAATCTTAAAATTGAAAATAAGATATTTGTGTTTCTACGATGTTTTGGATTCTATGCAATTTTTATCCTTATCTATGTTGAATCTACATTTATAAATTACTTTTGCATTTGAAGATCCATCTAATCCATCTTCAACATGTGGATCCGGTCTTCCAAGATGTACACTTCTACTTTCTAGTATGTTGGGTTCATTGTTGGGTACTCTCCAATTTATATTAGTTGTATTTAGAAATATCTTCAAATGGCTACCAAATCATTAGAAATTTTATTTTAGATATTATTTACTTTATTGTTATTTGATATTTTATTTTAATTATACATAATTATTTTATTAACAAAAAATTGTTTAATATTTGTTTCCTTAATTTCATTTTGTTAGTTGCAAGGAATTTTTGTATACATTGCTCAAGCCACTACCCTCCACCCTTGATCCCATTAAGGGCGTGTCTAAATAGGAAGACCATACATGAATAGGGATATGCTACTATAGTACAATTTGTTGATTAAGGATAACTCATGCCTAACTTTAAAGTGGGACCAGCAACTATATCTAGTTGGCAGCTTGCTTCCAATTCACAAAATATCTATTACAACTCCTATGGCATCTATTGTTGGTGTGAACATAGTATATACATCAACTAATTTCCTATTAGGTCCTATTCACACTTACATAATTAACTTATTTAAATCATTTACTTTTTGTTTCAGATTAGGGGAAAGGACCCAGTAGTTGTGCACCCTAACTTCGCGCTTCTAATTATCCTACGTGGAAATTTCAAATCACTCCCAATTTTTTATAGCAGCTTACATGGCAAGTCCCCTGCTTATAACTAAGGTTTGAGGGCCACATCATCAAATATGATGCCACATCAGCATGCTTTTTGTCAAGGTGTCCAAAAAGGCCCAAAAAAAAGTGAGACCAATACTTGTGAATTCACAGCATGTTTTATTGAGAGCTGATGTGGAATCACATGATTGGTTGCTTTTTAGATCAAAAGAATACATTTTGTTTAATTATGGGTAGTTATCATCAACACTAACAACTTTAAAGTTACAACTATTGGTCCAATATTGATAAAAATATTGGGCATTATATAAACAACCACTATCACAACTATTGAAACATGCTCAGGTACTGGGTCCTCTCCCCTAAGACACTTGTCATAATCTTAGTATTTCTAAGATTTTATCTAAAGTTCAACCTTGTCTTTATAAGAAGAATTTTTTAATTCTATATAATACCAGTTTCATTTAACATATAATGAATTATCTATCTTCATAGCATTTCCATTGCTTCTATCTTATGTGCAAGGTTGTTTTAGTTGCAGATGATCCCTGGGCTACTTGGGTTGATCAACAACTTTTACATCTATCTTAACACAAAATAATGGAAATATGACAGAAAAAATGTCTCCATACCTAGCTTAATGGTGGATTTCTGATTTACAATACTGAATATTGGAGGTTCATTAAAACTTAAGTAATAATGCAGCAAGCTACGTGTTGTTTTTTTCATTTTTCGCAGGTGATGCTAATCCCACTGAGCAAATCGTAGCCATAGAATGCATCACAGCACTACCTAAAATTTCGCATGAACATTGAACGTCTCCCATTAATGTTTTATTGTTTTTCTCATGGATAACAATAACACAGCTCATATTATTATTATATTCCTAGTCATAGGTAAATTGATATTTTCAAAGTGACACTCCATAAATTTGTATAAAACGTTAGAAAATGGACGCTCAAAATCCAATCTGGATGTAAACTCAAAGAATCATCCAGTAGTCATCAAATCATTTGATAGGCAGGGGTGGACCGTCAAATTCTAAGACTACTACAAAAAGCAAGCTTAGAAAGGAACCGCAACACTTGATACAAACCGCCAGTAATGTTAATACCAGAGAAAGGTTGGATGCTAAAACATAAACCCAGAGAGACATGTATCTAAAATCAAGCCTCGAGATTCTGAGAAGTACCAAAAAGAAGATTTTGGTGCAACTATTTTATATACTTGTAGCAATGTAAGTAATGAATATTGGACACTCACATTAGAGTTTAGATATTCGATTTCAAATTTCAAACATCGTATTTTCTATACACAACAAACAACAAAGTACATGCAAACTTAAGTACCAAACTACACATATGTCACAAAACAACCTCCACTTTGAAAATTGCCTGTTCTACCAAAACTGTAGCCAGCCGCTAGGCTAAAACTAAAAACATCCTTCAAGTGTGAAAAGTAGACATCTCGGTCTGAAAATCATAGACTACTACCTCCTAGCTCTGAAAATTTGCCGTCTTCAGGTGAGAAATGGCCTCCAAACCTTTGGAGAAGAAACAGCCTCCCACCATGCAAAAATCATTCATCGTGGGGATGAAATCTCCAGTTAAAAGTTGCCCAAGATCTTTAAATGCAACTTAATTAAAGACAAAATATTGTAGAAAATCGTTATAAGGCATAGCTGTTCAGAGTTCTTTTTGTTTTTCCCGCTTTTATCTTTGAAAAACAGGAAATTCTTCACTCATGAGAGGAAATGCCTTTTTTATGTCCGGAGTTCTTTTTGTTTTTCCAGCTATTATCTTTGAAAAACGGGGATGCATTTCCATTGTCAAATGGCTGAATACACCCATATTTGGAAAAATAAGATGTTCCCATGTACATGGCATCCCATCCCCGTGCACATTGGATGCTTTCCCAGTGCATTGTTTCAATTTTTAAATAGATTTTTCTAGGCTCTTGAAATAACTAGAACGTTAAAATATTGCTCATCAAAATAAAACTCAGGAATATAAAGAACAATGAACAATGATTCTTGTGTACCTGATTCTATGGTTAAATATTTTATCCATTCTTAATGAAGTACCATTATAGACAGGATCTTCATGTATAGGATTAATGATAGCAAAAAAATGCTGTTTTCTTTTAGGAGCCATAGCCATATAATTAATTGGGGAATTAAGTTGTAAATTTGTTATTTTAATCAAATGCAGCTTGTGCCGCAGACAATTCAAGAAATGTACATTTATAAGCATTCATTACATGTGTGACAAGAGACAGATTGCATATTTGCTGCAATCTTCAGTCCCAAGCCTTTTATGCAGTGTTTCATTTCAAATATCTATAATAACAGCGCAAGCTTGGAACAGACTCCATTCTGCATCCCAATAGGTTACATTCAGAATAACATCAGTGGAGCCAATTCAAAAACAATTATATACATCTGAGAGCACATGGTAAAATCAATCCAGTGAACTTGCACTCAAAAGGAGGATGGTTCGGAAGATTTCTTAATACCATTTATTGGATGAACCATGCTAGCATTAAGAAAATCCCCTAGTTCTTCCCCTTGAGTTGAGTTGGAAAACTCCACAGGATCTATTTGTGAATGAATACAACTGATATCTTTAGTTCTCTTGTCTAAATCTTCTATATTTTTATCTTCCACTCTGAGCAAGTCAGTCTGAAAATCATCAAGCTCTTCCACTTCAGATGACTTTGGAAGCCCCACAGAATCTATTTCTTCAGGAAAAAAAATACTATTTTTTATTTTCTCGTCTAACTCTTGTTCTAAAGTCTGATCTTCCACATTAGGCAATGCAGAAAAATCAGAAGAATCTGACAAAGTAGAACTGTGAACACAATCTGTTCCTATGAAGCTATAAATGCTATTTTTAGTCCTCCTGTCTAATATTTCATGCAACCTCTGCAAACAAACAAAAATGTGCATTAGAATACACGAATTTGAACCAGCAAATGGATTGGGAGATAAAAGACTTAAACAAACATGTGGATGCAGATGGCTTCTAAACATACAAAACAAAAATAAAAAAACAGTCCAAATGCAAAATGTAATTGGAACTACCTATATAAAATCATACAAGGCTATAAAAGATTACTAGGACAATGTGTGTATAATACAGAGGTCGGATGCTCATAGCAGGCAACAAAAAGCATATAAGTAAAATAACCAGGTAGGGGAATGAAGATTTTGACAAATCACTGAGGAACAGCAAATAAAGATAGTGGTTAGAAGTACAAAACTGCAAACCAAAATCTCATAGAAGAGTATTAAAGCATATAAAAAAGCAGGTTCAAAGACATGCAAACACAAAAAAGTAAAACAAAATTAAATATCTATACTGTTACAATACTTCTATTTGATCCAGGAGGCACTTTGGTATAATAGTTTCGAAAAAAAATCAAAAAACTAGTAGGGCACTTTGTCATAGACACAAACCCTTCACCGTTGACTAGATTTCAAAACCATTAAAGTTCAAAATCCTTGGGTTGTGCTCTGGACCTACCAAAGTGGTTGGTATAGGATAAATTACCAAATTTTTCACAAAATAATAATATGTTTAGGTGAATTCCATATAGCGTCCAAGCCCCAAACTTCTTGGGAAAACACAACATATCATATGCTTTTTTAGATTCCAAAGGAAATCACTTCATTTTCTATTTTTTGACAGTTCATTTCCTCTTATTAATAGATATGAAGGAATTTTTATTTGAATGTAAAAAATCAGTGTGTTGTGACTGGAAATCTCTTCTCAAAGATTACAACCTTCTTGTAAATAAATCTTAGTTTCAGTAAAGCTTTGTTACATTGCAGTACCTTATGTGTTTATTCCTTTTCATTTGATTGAATTCCTACAATTTAGTATGTTGTCCGCCAGATTTCCATTAAATCTGAAAAATGTACATAACCCATTTAGATGTTGGTTATGGTATTCTATGTGGATCGAAAAAATTAATAGTCATTTAGATTTTATTTTCTGTTAGAATGTCAGTCAGTCGGACCTTTTTACATGGTAACAGAATATTATATTATTATGTGAAGTCTTAACCTTTCCCTAACACAAAAGAGAAAAGAACTAAAACGGAGACATTAATAGTAAATAGGCTTGATACTGTTAGAAAGGAGAACACATATTTTTGCTGTATATGATATTTTACATTCATCTAAAAAACTGATTGTCGTCAAGTGTAACAACCGTACAGTTATTAGACACTTTTTGTCAAGAGTTGGTACCCAAGTCTTTTTAAGAGAATTATGTTCTATAAATTTCCAGAACTGATATTTCAATAATATTGAAGTTATATTTCTTCTACTTTTCAAGTAATCTAAAGATTGTTATTTGTGTTGTCTAAGTGATTCAAGGTTTCGTAATGATTCTAGGTTTCTAGTCTTACAAAAAAGTTTGGTTTCATTGGTGAGCATTAAGAATTCAGATTTCTATTCTTCAGTGCAAAATCAACTTCTGGATTTTTATAATTTTCTTTTAATTAATGGAGTTCTATGTAAATTCTACATATTCTCCAGGCAAAAGACAAGAACTAATGCAAGCAAATCAGCTATAAATGTTTTCTTCGTTGTTGATGAGGGCATGGCCTGATTTTAGATATAGTTTTGTGGATAAGTCTAAAAGTACCATCTTTGCCAAGAAATGTGAATGTCCAAGTAAGAACTGGGTCTAAATAAATCAAAATGACTTGACATAGCAAAACTTGGCTAGACTTGCCAAACCTAGGCAAGCCCATGCAATTTGCTAGCAACATAAAAAAAATTATAATTGCTTTTTATCATTTTGGATCCTTTGATAAGACCGAGAAAAATGAACTGGCCAGGAGCGAAAACTGGCATTTTACTTGTAATCTGAAAATTTAAGAAACTATCTGCACTTTCAGCAATTATAAACATTTGTAATGTGGTCATTGACACTATTTTTTCTAGTGTTCAACAGGGATATGTCCCCCCAAAAAATGGTATTTCTAGAGAGAGTGATGCCCCTAAGACAGAAGGAAGCCAGGGAAATATCCCTCCATTTTGCCCCCACTACCACCACCAGGCAGGAGACATCCTTGGGACATCTTCCTCAAAGAGGGGACGTTTCCAAGGCATCTTCCCTTGTTCCCCAAGACTTCAAAGTAACTCGCTAAGTCCCTTAAACAAACCAGAAAATCCCAGTCATCCCCTATGTTAAACACTTCGAAAAAAACAATTTTGTTTTAAAAAACAAGGCATTTTTTCATGTTCATGCCCCCAACCCTAATTCTAATAATTTATAGGCCCCACCCATACCCTAAGGACTCAAACAAAACTATAAAGAACCTCATACCCATATTCCAAATCACTATCAAAGCTTGAAAGCATTGAGCAAGGCTGCAAGTGCAATAGCTACATAGCAAGAGTGGAAGTAAGGCTGCAAGAGACAGCATTAGCAAGAGGAAGGGCAATAACAAGAGGGAAAGCAAGTGCCAAGTAATCATCCATCAACCATTCAAGTTTCAACACATTCATCGAACCCTCAAGCCTTCAAGGTAAGCCATGGGCCTTTTTCTTTTGGGATTTGCATTTTTTATTTTAAATATTCGTTCCCAAATGGTATATCTGAAATCAGTGATTATGTGATAGTTTTTTCCTCTCAATTTAAATATACAATAAACTGTTCATAGAATCATATAAGGTTATCAAATGTTAGTAAACTGTTCATAGAATCATATAAGGTTATCAAATGTTAGTATTCATAGAATCATATATGGTCATAAAATGTTGTTTTTATGGTTGGTTTAACTGCTGTTTTTACTTACATTTTATAACCAAATATGATTCTATGAACAATTTATTGTATATCTAAATCAAGAATTGAAAAAAAAAATAATACATAGTCATTGATCTCAGATTTAGCCAATTAGGAACGAACATTTAAAATAAAAAATGCAAATCCCAAAAGATGAAGGGCCTTTGTTTACCTTGAAGGCTCAAAGGCTTGATCAATGTGTTGAAACTTGAATGGTTGATCAACAAAGACTCGGCACTTGCTTTTCCTCTACTGTTGCTCTACCTCTTGCTGACGCTCACTCTTGCTATGCAACTAGTGCACTTGCAAACAACCATAAAACCAGCATTTAGGGGTTTTAGTTTTAAATTAACATTTATAATGGCTCCATCTTAGGTTTTTAAATTTATCTATTAATATTTTCAAATGTTTATTTGCAATTTTGCATAAATAGTTGATTAATACTAGTCGAATTAGGATTTCATTTTTGTTTGTCCTTTGCTTCTACGTTGTGTGCAACTTTTGTTTGATGAAATTTCAAGAACAAGGGTTCCTACTTTTATGTACCCTCTACTTCTGTGCTTCATGCAACCTGAAAGTACAAAAAAAGAAAATCCTTGTGTCTTGAGCCCAATGACATATGTATGGCTTAAAACTTAAAGCATTAATTTCAATTTTTGCATCATTATGAATCCTCACAGCATTAGTGATGAAGAGGGTCAAGAAAAGAGCCTATGGAGATTGAATTTGAGACTCAAATTACAAATTGGGGGTGGGCAAGCGAGGGTGAGGCAACTAGTTCCACTGGGAGTGCACATTTTAATTGCCCTTCCAAATTATTAGAAGAATTTGCCAAGAATCCCTTCAATAAAAAGTCTCATTAAAGAGTCTGGGAGATCATTGATAGGAGGTGGAACAATCAACTCCACCAACACATCCATGCAGCAAGGTACTTCCTCAACCCTTGTTTTTTCTATTCAAACACATTCTCAGATCCTACAGGAGAGGTTATGGAAGACCTCACCACATGCATTCAGAGGATGACACCCAAAGTTGTGATGAGAGACCTCATTATCAAAGAATTGGAAAGTTACAAGGCTGGAAGAGGTAGACTATTTTCTTCGGAGCTATCTATCCAAGGAAGAACCACTCAGTCACCAGATATAAAATTTGGAGTCTTTATTTAACATGCATCTTACAAGTTACAAATTTGATATGCATCTTACAAGTTACAAATTTGATAATTTGATAAAATATTTTTTTACTTTGCTTTCTAACTCTTGAATATTTTATTTTGTAGAGTCTTGGTGGACAAATTAGAGTGCAAATACTCCAAATCTCCAAAGACTTGACCTCTGCATTCTATGCCAACCTTGTAGTGCATCCAGCTATGAGCGCAATTGGAGCTTGTTCGAGGCTATCCACACAAAGAAGAGGGACAAATTAGCCCAAAAACGCCTCAATGACCTTGTCTTTGTGCAATACAACCTTCGGCTATGCACAAGAAGGGTAGAGGACAAATTAGAGGATCCCATTGATTCGGATGAGATAGATCCTTATAATGACTGGACAGGGCAGGATAAGCAACCTCCATTCTTTACTGAGGATGAGATTTTGGATTTTGAGAGACAAGCATCGGAGGATGTGGGACTGTGTGCAGATGGAGATGTAGGGTTGGATGACATTGATGAGGCTGAGGAGGCATCATTGCCATCTACCACCAAGATGGAGGTCAAGCCACTGCCTTCCATGCCAACTGAGGAGCCACAACAGACTCCAAGGACTAGGACCTCTACCTCCCCCCTAGTTTTCAATAAATTAGGGAAGAGGAAGATGTAAATGTTATATTTACTTTTAGTTTTTCAGTTTACTATTTTCATTTTGTCAGCTATCTATTGTATTAGGCTATCAGCCATCAAGATGTGATATACAAGTTTAGATTAAATATTTAAACTAGATAGTTATATAATATTATATATTTGGAGCTATAAGTGAAGCAATGATATGTAAAAGAAAACAGCGATTAACAAAGGAAAATGATTATTAAATTTGAAAATGCAATTATCAATATCCTAAAAGCAGCGATTGTAATTATCATTAAAAGCAGCAATGATAATAATGTTTGTTAATTGGCAGTGATAAAGTCTAAGAGCCAGCGCTGGAGAATAAGACAAAGTCAGAAAAGACAAAAAGCCTTTAAAGTTGTGATTCATTATGTTCTCATCCAAGGCTATTAACATTTATAAAAGCAGCAACCAAATAAGGTAATCACTAGAGAGTAAGGCAGCAATTAGGATGAAAAGGGAATAATAAAGGGGTAGAAATTAAACAAAACTAAACAAGGCAGCGATTAGTGTCTTCAAGGGTGACGATAGGAGACATGACTGTTCAAGTAGTCATCTCCTTTTGAAGAGATGCATTCCTTCATTTAGAATTGAAGGTACAAGCTTAGATTTTGAGAAGAGATGGAGGGGAGTTAGGAAGGGTATTAGGAGATATGGATCATCAGATTTATGAAGGACAGAAATAGGAGATTTCCTGAGCAGAACAGCAGATAATCATGAAAGGAGAATCAATAAACAATCTGAAATCTGGAATAGCAGCAGAGGATAAGTTAGGAAGGGTATTAGGAGATATGGATCATCAGATTTATGAAGGACAGAAATAGGAGATTTCCTGAGCAGAACAGCAGATAATCATGAAAGGAGAATCAATAAACAATCTGAAATCTGGAATAGCAGCAGAGGATAAAGAATATGGATTAATCATCAGAAATACATTTTACAATCAGGCACTCAATATTTCAGAATATACAAAGAGATATAATCTGAGTTGGAAGAATAGATATAGAAGAGGATAGTTCAACGGAAGATAGATGAAGATAAATGATAAATCAATAAGGGAAGTAAGTTAAATATAAGCACATATACATATATCTAATCAAATACACACGCACGCACGCACGCACGCACACACACACACACACACATATATGTAGATATGCGGATCAGATACGATTATGCAATAATGATGCTTGCAGCAATTATTAATCCTTATTAGTAGTTATTCCATTGAAACTAATATGTTGTTCCCTTTAAGCCATATCTTCTGAATATTGAGAACAGGTCGATCAAGCAGACAAACACATACAGACCAGGAAATAGGAGTCAGCGCAGTTCATCATAACAGATTGCTATTACCATATATATTCTATTTTCAGGTGTATTTTTCTGCAATTATTATTTACATATGTATGCATATTGCCTAGATGATAAAAAGAATATTTAATAATTGATTTCTTGTGATTTCTTGTGATGTGCTTGACTGTCTGAAACCCATCTAGTAGGATAGGCCTGGGGTGGAGTGGTAGCTAGGCAAAGAGGAGATAGAGCCCACTTACGACCCCCACTCAACTCCCCAGATGGAAAGTGTCTTCCGGGAGTCGAGACCTTGATGGGGAAAGCAGGTACAAGTCACCAAGGGGGAGGGTTGTGGTATACACCCTCTTAGGCATGGCATATGGCTTCGGGTGGACCCATCACGTCCCTTCTCCCAAACTAATTTGTATTGATTGATAATCTATGGATGTGATACAATTGTCTAACCCTAACAAGCATATATACATATTTGCATATATTGTTCATGTGGTGAATGCAGGATTCCAATCCAAGATTACATCATTAAAGAGATATTTATTTAATAAGGTGAAACCCTAACCCTAATTTGTTGCAATTTGTGATCAATAGGCAAATTCTAGGGCAAATTAGGATAGGGGACATTACACAGGATTCTACATAAAGATTCGATTTTGTACTCAGTTTGCATTCAAATCAATCAAATTTAATAGAAAACACTTTTGTACTCATTTATGGACTCATTGGATACATCTTGTCAATGAATTTTGCAAACAAAATGTGTTTCTAAAGTAACTTAAGCAATTTTTTAAGTTGTCAAGATTTTGCTAAGTCCGAGTTTTCCAACTATGTTGTGTCGTATGGGACCACTACCAACTTAAGTTGTATGAACATGTATCTCAATATACTTCACAAACAACATTTTTTGTTAGAAAAGGTTGTAGCTAGACAGTAACATTTATTAAATCACAAGGAATATAAATAAATATTAAAAACTATAAGTGCCACAATTTTAGATGGAGAGTGACGAAGGTAGACGATTAATGTAGTAGCTTCTAATTTTGACTTTAATTTTATTAGAATATTATATGATATAAGGACTTCAGATTTAATTGGTCATTGAGTTTTCCTAATTTTATATGTTATGCAAATTGTAATAATTAAACTATTAATAAAAATAAAGGTATTTCTATTATGATAAATGTCAAAATTAAACTGAGAGATTTGTTTTTCCTTTCTATAGTTGAGATTTATAGAAAAGAGAGCATTAAAAGTGTTTTTATTTAAATAAATAGGCTAAAATTACTGTTTTTAAAGTAGGCAAAGTACATAATTACAATAATTAATAAATGATCTTATTTCAGACAAAAACTTTATGAAGGTAGGTTTAGGCATTAGGAAACTCCAATAAAAATTGATGAATATTTTGAGTTGTCCGGATGGGTTAACTGTTCGGCTTAAATTTGACCAGTAATATATATTGTTAATTTTGGCTTTTGGCTGTTGCCCTTTATAAATACACTGTCATATATTGAAATCGGTAAATTTACTCAGTTTTAATTAAGACAAGCTTGTCTATTTGATTTTAGTCAGCCAAATCTTAATTTAAGAGAGTGCAATTCAACTCCTTGAAGCTTTTAGAAGCTTATAATTAATGGAGAAGGTGTCAGTGTTTTGTAGCAGCGGGAGATATTTTCTCTTAAATATAATTAACTCAAAGCAGGTCAGCCTTTGTTTTATAAACAAAATTTGTATGTATCTAGGTCGGTCCTAGAAAGGAGGTCACCTAGCTTGCTATATAAAGGAGTTAGAGTCTTCTCATTTCATCATAAAATCAATTCCATTCCAAGTTCGAATTTCTTCAGCAGCAGGTCTATTTTCTAAGCAGCAGATTAGCATCAAGGAGAAGAGTCAAATATTTTGTGTATTCAAGAAATTGCACTATATACAAGTACAGATCCATTGTATTAGACTCGGCCTTTTCTAGGGCCTGATTTTGTGTGCAATTTCTGCACTTATTCTTCTGATTTATAAGAGAATATTTTGCTGGGTCTTTCTCCCTCAAGTAGGAGGGTCTTCCAAGGGTAAAATACTGTGCTCATTGTTCTATGTGTTGTATTTTCTGCTTATTTGCATTTATGATCTAAAAACTAACATAAGGGACATTAGATTCATTCTTTACACTGTTAGTTTTAGGATCAGATTTGACAGAAAAGCAGAAATACAACACATGAACAATAAACACAGCAATTTACCTAGGAAAACCCTCCTACTCGAGGGAGAAAAACCCAGCAAATAACCTCTCTTATATATTGAATTAAAGAGCAGAAATCTGCTTACAATCGGGGCCAAACTCTAGGCCGATCTGAAATAATAAAACACAGCACCTCTCCTAGATGCGAATGTACAATTACAATGAATTCTCCTTGATGTTGATCTGCTCTAAGCAAAATGATAATCTGTTGTAGATAGGCGAACTCCTGATAGGTGGGAATTGCCTTGAGAATAAATCGATTGATTGTCAAATGAAATGATCATCACCTTCTATATATACAATGTAAGGTGCCTCTTCACAAGGCGACTCTTCACAAGGGTCGGCCTCATTCAAGAATCAAGGTGACTTTTCATCCTAGGTCAGCCTTATAAATTTAAAATAATATTTATATATAGCAAGTCCGACTTGCCTTGGAACTATTTATTCATCATTTATTATTTAAATTCGAGAGAAAGATATCTCCCGTTGCTATAACATCAACACTCCCTCTTAGCTAGGGAGGTATCTTTCCAGATATCCATGTCATGGAATCTCTCAACATGACACCCACAATGGCTACACCCATTTGTGGAAAAGAGTTCACCACGGAGTCACTCAATGTGATATCGTCATGGAGTCACTCAACATGACGTCCACCATGGCTACTCCCATGTGTGGAAAGGAACATGTGCACAAGTGCCCATCACGGAGTCACTCAACGTGATGTCGTCATGGAGTCTCTCAACATGACGTCCACCATGGCTACTCCCATGTGTGAAAAAAAACACAAGTACAAAGGATTCATCACGGAGTCTCTCAACGTGATGTCTCATCACAGTCTCAGAGATGAACAAGGGCTCGTACCTCATATTTCTCCGTTTCAAAGAAATATACACTACAAGGGCTTTCACCTCATACTTCTCCGTCACAGAGAAATATACAATAACAAGGGCTTTCACCTCATACTTCTCTGTCATGGAGAAATATACACTAACAAGGGCTTTCACCTCATACTTCTCCGTCACAGAGAAATATACATTACAACAGATCTTCATGATAATGTGACTCCCTCTGAAGCTCCAAGTACTTGCATCAACCTCCTGTCCTCCTCATCCAAGGTTTGTCAGACTCCCTCTAAATGTTATTTCCTCCTCTTCAAAGATACGACAAGATGCATCAGGCTCTTCCTCCCTTGAATGCAATTTCTCATCATCCTTTTGCTCCTCGATCCGTCCTGGAAGCATTTTAGAGCGATTAATAATAGTAAATAGAATTAAATTATCCCGAAGAGAAATACCAATGCTAGAAGCATACAAATTCACTATTCCCAATTGCATGAATTATCAAGGTACAAGCATAAAAATACTTATCTCTTTATGTTGGTACACCAATTGAGCTAGACTTGCAGTTGTGTCTTATCTTGGCCACCTCGACTGCAAAGCCCAAATTTGTTCTTTACTGTTGTACAATAGATAGTTTTATTCCCACGCCTTCATAAGAGTCCATGACTTCATAAGGCATCGAATCTAATTCATTTAGTAATATAAACCAAGCTATCCCGACTGAGCGGCTGAATTACGCACGGCTCCTCCACTTTATGCTAGCGGCTCAAATGGAAATGATATCATCACACCTTCTAAGAAATTCACGATTTCTTTCTAAAGTGAATATCAACGACTCTCTAAAGTTTGCCCGACTCCTCAGCCTTCAATTCTCGCACTAACAATGCAATTATTTATTGGTTTCTCAAAGTGCCACGATATCCTTCTTTTGCTATAAGGAAATGGCCGATAGGAATTACCAAGAATATTAAGATCATTGTAACGGCAGTCCCAAGAAAAATTTCCTGGTCTTCAATTCCCAACCCTGAAGCAATGCCTGAAACTTGAAGCATTGTGTTAGAGACTTCTTATTGTGACGATTCATGTCCAAATATTCCCGTTAGCTCCTTCAGTATGGGAATTCATTAATTCTATAGCTTTGATTTTCATTTAAAGCACATTGGATGCCTCAATTTCTCCGTCCTCTATTAATGAGACGACTTCTAAGTGTTCACCGGTGCCCGTGGATTATTCAATAGAGGGAGTCAAAAGGTCAAATGCCAACAATGCCTATAATTCCAGCCAACATATCTCCAGCACCGTGTACCAGCAAAGCAACAGTGTATACAAATGTGAGACTCAAACCTTCAAACTATACTCAGATTGCACATCGAATGACTCTACCAGTAACGTATCTACTCCAGCAATGATAACTAATTTCAGAAACCCATTAATCATCTTGTGTCGTTCTTTGCTCACACAACACTCAAGAGTCTCTGCTAATCTTCAGCACGATTACAAGCAGAGATTGATCTCATTTATCTTCAGCGTCACTAGAATATCAATTCCAATATTCAACACCATAATATTTGATTAAGATGAAGACGTGTTCTCCACCAGACGTCTCAAGCAACATATATCAAAATGAATGGATAGCGCCACTGATCCCCTGTTCTGCCTCTGATTGCCTTTGTATTAGAATAATCATTGTCAACCATTCAATTGTAAAGAGTGAAATACATAATCTGCAATAATTAAAACTGATCGGATCTCTTGAACCCGCTCTAATACCATGTTAGTTTTAGGATCAGATTTGACAGAAAAGCAGAAATACAACACATGAACAATAAACACAGCAATTTACCTTGGGAAAACCCTCCTACTCGAGGGAGAAAAACCCAACAAATAATCTATCTCTTATATATTGAATGAAAGAGCAGAAATCTGCTTACAATAGGGGCCAAACTCTAGGCCGATCTGAAATAATAAAACACAGCACCTCTCCTAGACGCGAATGTACAATTACAATGAATTCTCCTTGATGTTGATCTGCTCTAAGCAAAATGATAATCTGTTGTAGATAGGCGAACTCCTGATAGGTGCGAATTGCCTTGAGAATAAATTGATTGATTGTCAAATGAAATGATCATCACCTTCTATATATACAATGTAAGGTGCCTCTTCACAAGCAAGGCGACTCTTCACAAGGGTTGGCCTCATTCAAGAATCAAGGTGACTTTTCATCCTAGGTCGGCCTTATAAATTTAAAATAATATTTATATATAGCAAGTCCGACTTGCCTTGGAATTATTTATTCATCATTTATTATTTAAATTCGAGAGAAAGATATCTCCCGCCACTATAACATCAACATACACAAGGCTGAGGAAGGAAAAGAAAGAAGAGGAAGAGGAAGAAAAATTTAAAGGAAATTTGAGAAAAGCAAAGAACAAGGGAATCTGAAAAAAATCAATCAATTAATATACACACTTCTATCAAACAAGTTAATGGATCTTACTTGAAATTGAGTGTTAGCTTTAGTAGAATTAATAATTATGTAAGTCTTTCATGTTAGATGAGTAAATTGATGGAAATCACTAAGTAGTCTTGGAATCTATTGTATTTAATTGCTGTAAGTGAAAGAAAATCATCAAAATTAAAGCTGACCTTGTTTCCTAGGTCTATGTTTTAGTAGAAACATTTAAGTTTTATCAAACAGATTCAAACTGCACAACTTTCTGAAAACCTATAGTTTTGTACACTAACAAGCCATGACTTCTGCAAAAACCCATGGTTTGGGAACCTGATGATTACATGATACAATGAGATTAAATTTGCCGTCCCACAGTATCTCAAACTACAGATTTTTTACAGAAATCTGCAATCCTTCCTTTGTTTTGTGAATTTCTCATTTCTTAAAATTGATCGGCTTTATATCAAACTGTGGTTATGCCATTTTATATTGTGTATCATGCTTATATCAAGGAATTGTATAGTAAAACATGTAGTTGATTAGGAGAACTGTACGATCTTGATTCCCCTTTTGGATATATAAGCAGCCCAAAACAATGAACCAAGTTTTCAAGTTGCCTAGCTAGGTTAACCGTTCAAATTAAATTTGACAGGCAGATTATATCATTAATTTTGATTTTTGGCTGTCACCCTTCTATAAATACACCGTCCTGCATTGAAATTTAGTCAGTTTTAATCAAGAGAAGCTTGTCTATTTGATTTTAGCCTCCCACATCTTAATTCAAGAGAGTGCAGCTCAACTCCTTGAAGATTTTATTCTTTATAAGCTTATAAGGAAGGGGGAAGGTAGATCAGATTCATTCTTTACACTGGTTGGGTAAGAAAAAGAAAGAAGAGGAAGAGGAAGAGGAAGAGGAAGAAGAATTTACAGAAATTTTAGAAAAGCAAAGAATAAGGGAACCTAAAAAATATCAATCCATTGGTCTACATTCTCCCATCAGACAAATTGATGGACCTCCCTTGAATTTGAGTGTTAGCTTTAAAGGAATTAATAATTATGTGGGTATTTCATGTTAGACGAGTAAATTGATGGGAATCACTAAGTAGTCTTGGAATCTATTGTATTTAATTGCTGATAAGTGAAGTAAATCATCAAAATTAAAGCTTGCCTAATTTTCTATGTCTATATTTGGTAAAAAAAATTGAGTTTTATCAAACAGATTCAAACCTTATGATTTCCTGAAAAAAGGTTTGATACACTAACAGACCAAGATTTTTGCAAAAAGCCATGGTCTGGGAACCTGTACCACAAACTGTGTCTGCTGTGATTACATAGTACAATAAGCCATAGTGTCTCAGAGTACAAATTTTTCAACAAATCTGTGGTCCTTCCTTTGTTTTGTGAATTTGTGACTTCTCAAAATTGACTGACTTGTCCATCAAATTGTGGTTATGCTATTGTATAGTGTGTATCATACTTATATCAAGGAATTGAATTGTAAGACATGTGTTGATTAGGAGAACTACATGGTCTTGATTTCCCATTTGATATGAAAGCAGCTAAAATAATGGACCGAGGCATTTTTCACACTTCCCAACCTAAATTCTTTGTAAAACAAGGATTGAATGACCAAACCCTAATCCATGTTACAGGATGTCTACGAAATCAAATAGGAATATTGGAATGCATTAATAATTCAATTGGCCTTGTAGAATCCACAAGTGACATTGATGATGATGTACTTGGACGAGTACATGGGTTGAGAATGAAATTGGACAATACTAGAATGAGGACATATGGCACACTTTGCACTTGACATCTTACTAAGGCTATATTTAAAAATGGGTTAAAATTGAATCAGTATAATATGCTTCTAAATTTGGAAAACACTATAGATGGGACATGATGTATTAGGAACCTTGGAACAACACAAGAAAACCCTAGGTGAAATCTATTGTCATAAGATATCATTTGTGTCGATCCTTTATAGTGTCTATTTGATTGGACATGGTTATGTGATAATAAATTGATGTGATGGATTAGTGGGAGTGGGACTTTGAATTTATTTCTGCCGTAGGCTTAACTATATGCTATGAGATCTATGTGCATCGTATACTTAAAGTATTGTTGTCTAAATACTTGTGAAAAATTTCAGGTCTAATACCAGGCTACCTAATTAACCTTCAAAATTGGGTAATGCATGATGTTTTAATTATGGTACTTATTAATATGCGGATGTAAACATGGTGTGTATGAAAGTTGATTGTGACCTCTAAAAGTATACATCTCTTAGTCTTGGTTCTTGTTTAAAGAAAAAATGTGTATGTATGTATGTATGTATGTCTGTATGTGAGGGTTAGATATGTATGCTTACATCCCTTGGTCTTGGTTCTTGCTTAAAGAAAATATATGTATGTATATTGAGGGTTGGCTACATATGCTTATTGAGAAGCAGTTAGAGATCCAATATAAGGGTTCTCTATACCTTAGGCTGCAAAAACCTGATTTGAATATTAGACATCTTGAACATTTTTGTATTTAGATGTTACTGAGCTGTGTTGTACATTATTATGTGAGATGGCCTTAATGGACAATGAATAATATACTGTTGGAAATCTACTAATGTTTTATATCTATTTTATGTGGTGATTAATTGTGATGATTGTTATTTTGTATTAAACATATTAAAAATAGTACCTGATTGATTGAATGATTGGTTTATCTTCAGTATTTACTAAATGTTTTTAAAAATTATAAAATCAGACAATTGCAATGGTAGTGATATTTTGTTGTTGTTGTTGTTGTTGCTCATTTAGTATCCTGGTTCTACTTAATGACATCTAGGTGATAATATCTTGAATAAGGTTGTTAGGACATAAAGCATACATCACATCTCTACTCTTAGTGTGTTTTAAAAAATTATCAGTTAGTTGTGCTTAAGTAAAGGTTTCATTAGTGATTCAACATGTTGGGTCATTACATCTAGTATCACAGAGAGGTCACAAAGCTAGGCCTATGTGTGTCTGCTATGACTCCCGCAAGTAAAATTCTTTGTTGTTAAAACCATAGTACATGGTATTGAGTCATTACATCTAGCATCGCAGAAGGATTACAAAACTTGAACTATGTGTGTCTGCTTTGACTCCCGCAAGTCAAACTCTTTGTTGTGAAAATCATTCCATAGTACATAAACATAACCTTTTGACTCATGTAAAACTTTAGTTTATGACCTGGTGGAACTATTAATTAATTAAATTTCATTGTTGCGTTTGAATTGGGCTTTGTGAATCAACAAATTTCTGAAAACAAGATAAAAATGGCCAAGAGAAGAAATATGAGAAATGCCAATGTAGTTTGTGATGTGAAAACCATCAAATCCTAATCCTGAAAATTCAACAATGTGGAAGCTATTTTGAACATGCTCAAAGAGAAAAAAAAATAGGATGGTTGTATCCAAAATGACAGTATGAATGCTATATATAAAATCTCGAATGAATTTCATACAGAAAAAAATGCCTCCTCTTGAATCAGAATTTTCTCCACAGGTTACACCAGTGAATTTACTTAAAGCAAGTATGACAGAGGCAGATAGGGTAGCACAAGAGTTGGCTAAATATTTGAAAAAGATAGCACTCCCAAAACATGATTGAACTTAGTTAGGAGACGGAATCAAGACTTGGCTCATAGAGGTTGGAAAATATTTTGAATTTAGAAAACATTCAGAGTTTACTAAGGCATTATGGGGTCTGTCAACAACATGCTAAAGTTATAATGAGAGATTTCAATCCTCCCAAACTTCTCAAATACCCTCTTTCAAGAGGAAGTTCAAAAACAAGAGGCAATGTTTCTAGATTTTACATAAATAATGGGGCAAACATTCAAAAGGATAGGAAATAATAATAATTCAGGGTCCTTCAAAGGAGGCTATAATAGGACTTATTCAGAGCATGATAATGGGGCAAACAATAGTGGAAATCAGAATAGATATGTTCAGAGAGGATCACAAATTAGATGCTAAACTTGCGGTGATCAACACTACCAGCAAGATTTCCGAGGTAAGTAATGCCGATTTCAGAGTAGAGCAAATTCCAATCAACCTACACTGCTGCTCCAGATTCATGATATGATAGAAAAAGGACAAGCCCAGTATTAGAATGTGCCCATTGAGACAAGAGGTGTGTTGTATGGTCATTATGTCAGTAATTTGTTGATATAGGATCTGCTGAATGTTTTAGTTCACCACTTAGAATACCTAGGGATGTTGAGCACATGTAAACATCTTGGACCATCCAATATGGAAATAGAGATCCAAGTTAGTGGATAGATGCCTTATAAGAGCAGATCTTGAGTTTGCAACTGAAAAAGGCCAAGAGGAAGGGCAAATAATTATATTCTATTTTGATTAATGAGGAAGTTGGTGAGAAAACTCTAACTTTTGAAATTCGCCTTTTCTTCAAGAGTTTAGAGATGTATTTCCTAAAGAACTTCCAAGATTTCCACCCAGAATGAAGTTTGAATTTTGTATAGAGTTTCTTATAGGAACACAACAAATTTCAATAGCACCTTTCCGTATAAACGTTACTAAATCCTTTGAGTTGGAGGTACAATTGCAAGAGTTGATGGAGAAAGAATTGACTTGAGCTACTGTTTCACCTATCATGTCCCTTTTTTTGAAACTATGAAAATAATTAAATAATTAAATTTAAGTTGTCAAAAAGTAACTTTACATAGTATTTCTAAAAGACGACTTATATTTAGTTATTTAAAAGGGTGGTTAAAAATGAATTATTAAGTGTTGCTAGGCCCAAAGTCCTAAAAGTGAGTGAAGAATGACAATTATTTTATAACGGGAAAAGTAAAATTAAAAAATAAAATAAAAATATTATTTCCCTCAAAAAAAATTAGAAAAGGGAGGATTGTTTTCGAAAAGGGACTTCTTGCTTATTTCATGAATTTCTTCTTCTAAAATATGAACATGAGTTCTTCTTTTGCCAAAGGAAGAAAACCCTTTGGGAAGATGGTTTTAGGGATGAAAACATTCCTAACCATTTGAGTGAATTAATCCAAAGATCACCAGAGTGTTAAATATATCCAGTTTCTTGGTATTGATATTTGTTGTTTCGATTCCAGATTTTGCTGTTATGGTTTTTAGATTTTTGTGTGTGAAGGTTTCCGGTTTTCTAGTTGTTTGCTTGGTGGGATTTTCAAAACAATTATATATAACAATTTGATCATTTTCAATTCCTGAGTAGAGATTTAGATTACTAGATTGATTCAGTTGAGAGGAGATTTTTTATTTGCAAGCATATTCTATCAATATTTGGGAGATATTATTAGGTCTAAATCTAGAGATATTCTATCAAACCTAGTTGTGGATCCTCTCTTGCCACATTTGTTGGTATGAATGTAACACAAGTTGGATGAGTGTTTGACAACTTCTAATTCATTACAAACCATCTTGCAATGGTCTTTCATATGTTCCATGTTGGTAGTTGCAACATTGAGATAAGATCATTAAGTATGTCCATTTGCATAAAATTTTATATTTGATTTGTATGCATGTGCACATATGTTTCCATTATGCTTTACAGATGTATCCTCTTTTATCTTGCATGATCATGACTCTATTGTCCACTAAGTAGGGCACTAGTCTAATTGGTGAGGGTTGAAACATCTTTCAAATTAATTCTTACATTGCTTTAGAATATGCTTGCAAATAATATCTTTGAAATATTGATAGAATATGCTTGCAAATAAAAACTTTGACATTCAAGTTTGGTCATCAATGGCATCCTTAGAGCAATAGCGGATAGGCAGGTTTTCTAGCTTGAACATCGAGGTTGCACGAAAACTCATGCTCAATTAGCACACAAAGATAAAAAACACCTCACAAGCCCGACAATTGGGATCTCAAGAAAGTGTTTTCCAAATGAATGGTTAGGGGATATTTGCGGGACCCAAGAAGCAATATGAAGGGACAACAAATTTCATGGGTTCGAGATGCCACATGACAATTTTGCACTTTAGGGATGTGGGCATTATGAATCCTAAAAGCCCGAAAGAAGAGACTTAAAAATAAGCGAGGATCAAAGAATACACATGCTCGCTACCACCAAGCAAGAGGGAAGGTGGTAGGAGGAACTCAGGGCTTCTATAAAAAGAAAGAATGAGGGGGAGCAAGGAGCGGGGATCAAGAAATGAGGATACCTGCTACCATGGGGAGAAATGCAAAGGCAAATGGGAAATCTCAAAATCCCAAGAAGAGTGTGAATGCAGTGGCAAGGTTCAAGGATTGGTTTTACATAGGATGCCCCACACAATAAAGGAAAAGAGGAAGGGGAAGAGGGGGCTGAAAACTTTCAAGGTTCAAGGATCAAACTTATCGAGTATTGCATTCTTTTAAGTACGATGATAGGGAGAAAATTGCAAGTGCAAGTCCTACTAAGGAAAAGGCATGCAAGAGGAAAACAAAAAAATGGAGAGATGGGAAAAGGATATTGGGGAGACAAGGGGGGGAAATCCCAAAAGCCCAAGATTCTAGATCCTAGAGGAAAAAGCATTTGAGATTCAAGGATCAAGGATACATGAGACCATATGACCTTGAAGCATGATGGTAGGAGGAAACCTTAAGGCCTAGCCCCGAAAGCGAAAGCAAGCAAGAAGTGGGGATTGAGGAAACTACATGACAAGGCACCCAGGTAACCAGAAGTCCAAACACTTGATAAAGACAAAGGACTTAGACAAGAATGAGAATGCACGAGGTTTTGCGGAATCTAGGGAAAGCATGCCAACAATAGGAAACACGACAAAGGCTAGAAATGGAGAAAAACGCCCTTAACAATTAGAAAATTCTGCACTTTGAGACATTTAGGCATGTGACAAGTATACAGGGAGGCAATACACTACACCAAACACATTTTTTACCAAGGGGGTGAAGGAATTCTTAGATTGGTTATAGACGATGGAAAAAGTTAAGACTAAAGCAAGAAACGGAACACCAAACTTGAATAAATTTGCACTTGTTAATCTGGGTGCCAACATGGACATTGAGAGCTCTTTTTCTAACAAATGGTAGTATCACCTATTGGGAATTTTTTTGTCTAGTACTCTTAATAACCCCTAATAAGCTCATTAAAGAATTTTATACATATCATCTTTGGGGATTTGTCAAATTTCACAAGTATGATGATCTTTTATAATTAGAATATTAAATGGACAAGCCCAATGAGGAGAGAAGGCCATCTCTCCTCTACAAGGCTCAAGAAGGTGTTCCTACAAGACCATATAGAAGTGCATGATTGTGATTAGAAACAACTCATCAATCTAAAGAACTTTGACCTATTCTCCTAAAAATATCCACCAATGAACCAGGCCTTTGAGGACATGGAGTTAAGCCCAATTTCTCTATCACTAACTCACAATGTGTTAGTTCAAGATGGAATATGAAAAGATCTTGAAATATGTAGAAAGGGTACATTCACAAGTGGATAAGAAAGGAAGAAGAACTAGAATTGAGTGAATGTGAAACCGTTATCTAAAATGTGAATGAATAAACAAGATAAATTATTGTTGCAAAGGATTTTTCATTTATATTTATAAAATATGTGATTAGGACCTTGTAAGTTGGTGCCCATACCTAAGCAATAGAGTTGGAAATGAATTCATCTAAGCAATTTCATATACTTATTGTAGTTTTCGAAAAGCATGATTCACTAGGCTTTGTCTTGCAAAGCACACACTTTTAAATGCATTCCCATTCATTCAATACAACTCATTCTTAATTATCCATTATTAAACCAAACATCCCACACATTGCATTTAAAAATATAACCGAACAATGCTTGGTTGCAAACTAATCAAATTATAATGCAAGCACAACAAATGTGTAACTAGAAATATGTGTAAGATTTCCTCAAATGACTAATCAAATAATGGAGACAATATTGCATTCAATAGATGGAAACATGCCTTATATTAATTCTAAGGTAAAAGCATAGATGTCTATTACAAAAGATTACTTCAAAATGCGATTCACATTGCTACTCACCTAGAAAAAAGAGTTTTGGATTCATAGCACTAAAAAGCTAAACAAATTTTCTAACCGCTATTACATTGCCAACAACTTTCATTTATAATTAAATGACAAGGCTCATCCCACTTGGATTATTTACACTTAAAATATAGATTTACAATTAGTTTCAAAAAGTGGTCAGCACTTTAAAAGTGTCGTCTAGGTCTAAATCCTTCGAAGGTTGGGAGTCACAAGTTGCCCTGAAAATTACTTCCAAAGATACCCAATGTGTTGTGGACGACAACTCAAACGAAATTTTCATTAACTCCCAAAATCTATCACACTACATCAATGAAAGAAGGAAATTGCCATCAAGACATTCTTTAAAGATAACTAGGAGCTCTTCCTCAAGATGAAAAGACAATCTCTCAACATAAAGGATGTCATTTTTGAAATGGCCTTTTTTTGTTTCATCAACAAGACTATGCCTTATGAAACCCATGTCCCATCTACATCTTATAGTCATATTGCTTAGCATTTCTTCTTCAAGTTATAAAGATAGATGGTTTAGGATTTCTTGAACCTAGTTGTCTACCAAGTCTTTGTCTTCTCCATATTAGTAGTTGAATTTGGCAAGACACTTGAACTTATATTGGTTTATCGAAAATATATCTTTCATGACACCTCCTAATGTTGAATCCAATTTAACTTGGGAACTGCACTCTTCTATCTCCATGACTTCTTCAAAGTTGAACTCTAATATGTTACTTCACAAGCTACTTTTGAATGAACTTTGATTCACAAGCTTGTGAAGATACTCAAACATATAGGAGTGTCCCCTAATGACCCCTCCTTGTTGATTGTGTGTTGTGTGGTCAGCTCAACTCTATTGTATTTGTCCTTCTAATTTAATGGTGCTCTAGCACCCATGTGACACATATCTAATGAAATGCAAAAGGATATCATATCTCATTTTATCCTTACTAAGAACCTTAACAATTTCACTCAATTGCCTTTAGGACTTTGGAGACATCACCATCAACTATATGACTCACTAGGCCAAATAATTATGAAAGAGTCGTCAAATAATTAAAGAATAGAAAGAGAAAAAATTAATAACTTTTACCAAATGCCTTTGCCCACTCATCATACTCCTCTTCAATAAGCCAAATTGTTTCCATAACTATTTTCAATTTGTTCATATTGGAAACATAGCAAGCATCTAATTCTATCTTTGTATCTTTGATGAAATTTTCTACTTTTGTTTCAAGTCTGAGTATTTTATCTAGTTGGAAACTACACAAAATTGGATCTACCTTCTCATCCTTTCACAGAGGATCCACAAAGGTAGACACGATGGCATTGAATTCATTTTTCCAACATCACATTGCCTTAGTTTTATTAAAATAGTATCTAGCATATGTTAATGCTCAATCACGTTCCTATAATTTAGCTATGTAACTCGTGTTACTTCTTCCATTATTTTCTGTTTTGACTCCAATCACATCTCTGTGATTGTTGATCGCCTATCATTGTAATCTATATATTCTTTCCTCTATAAATAATATATCATTCGATTATTTCCAATCTATCGTGCTCTACTTGATTCTATAATTGGTATCAGAGCATGTGTAATCAATCGGGTGAAGAATTTTTTTGTGCGTTGATCGGTCGTTTTTTCAAATTCTAGAGTTGTTCGTCTCTTTTGTTCGATTCTTCTTTAGCGACTTCTAAAGGATTCTTATTCTCGTCTGGTGCCTTCGACTCATGAATTTTTGTTGGCTTTTCTCGTGAATTCTACGTCGGGCATTCTCGTGCGTGCATGTTTGAGCAACATCCATCACTCTCGTGTGTGCATACACATAGGTTTTTTTTTTGCCTAAACGTTTAAAGAGACTTCTCCTTCTTCTTGTGCGTGTTCGGAGGATTCTCATGTTATTCGAGCATTCGTGAAAAATCGTCCTATGTGTGGTGTTCGTGTGCAGAGCACGTTTTTATCTTCCTTGTTCTAAGAAGACTTGTTCTTCCTATTTGTCCGTCTAAGGATTTGTGCACATGCGGATTGTGAAGTCGTCCCCAACTATTATCGTGCGACTTCATCTGTGCGTCGGCTCTTGCGTTGGTTGTCTCTTCTTGTCTGGAGGTCATGCGTCAGCTCTTGCTCTTGCTCGACTTGTCCAATCTATATGCGTCGTGTCATTTCTGTGAACACTTCTATGTGTGAAATTGCATTGGCTGTGTGTGCGTTGGTATCCTTGTGCGCACATCTCCATCCCACGTTTCTACCTACGTCTGGTGTTGGTCGTGTTTGGAGCGACTGTTAAAGTCGCATTTTGTCTTTGTCGGGAGTATGTGAGACGAAATTTTTTTGGCATCATTCTTTTGCATGCGTTTGAAGACACGACAATTGTTGCCTTTGTGACAGCAGTTTTGTATGCATCCTCTTCTCATTGGTTGGTGCGTGTTTGTCTGTGGTGCTGGTCTTGTGATTATCTCTACAGAATCCTAGCTACATGCGTGTTTGTCTGGCATCAGTTTTCATCCTGAGCGCTTTCTCCAGTCTAGTGTTTGTTGAATCATCTTTTTCTAGACACGTCTGCACATATTTTTTTTAAGAAGCAATTTCTCCATCTATGTGAGCTGATATTTGTCTTTTTTGAAAGTTGTTGCCTCGAAATTTGTGCCAGAAATCGAGTTTTCATTCTTGAGCATCGAATTTTTTTTCTGTGCAAAAATCACAACTTCTATTCACATTCTTCTAGTTGGAATTTTCAATTTGGAAATTCATATTTCGTCCACCAACTGCTAAGGAATCTTCTGCAAATTCAGCCTTTCAGGTATTTTTTTTTTACCTAGGGTTTCATGTTTTCAATTTGCAGAAATTCTTCTTTGTGCCTCGAAATCCATGTTCAGATTTCTTCCTGGGTTCAAGGTGTGTTGTCTCAAATTTTGTGTCGTCTATTTGCTTGCGTCATCTTCGTTTTTCGTGCCTCGAAAAGCATGAAGCATGGCCTCTTTGACCAACATCATGTTGGACAACAGTCAAAAGTTCAACGGTCACAACTACAACACATGGAAGCAACGTATGCAAAAGATCTTTGAGTATTGATGTCTTGACCAGATTGTTCTGGGCACCAAGACACGACCTCTCACAGTTGATAAGGATCACGATTCAGTTTGGTGGGAGAAATTTGATATTTCTTGATGTATACTTTGTACCTAGCATGGAATTGAACTTTCTTTCTGTAAGTCAAATTATGACTCACTCTCCTCAGTTGGATATCGTTTTCAGCATATATACATGCAGTATTGTTGACAATGAGACATGGACTACAGTCATTCAGGGACTTGAGGATCATGGTCTTTATAGACTTGTTGATTCAGGTGATTCTCAAGAGCACGCTATGGCAGCCAAGAGCACTTCTATCAGCGGTCTCTGGCATCTACGTTATGGGCACCTGAACATGCACTATCTCTCTCAGTTATCAGTTATCACGAGATAATCTCGTTGGTGGTCTACCTGCGATTCAGATTCAAACTCATGGAGTTTGCGAGGCTTGCTAGGCTAGAAAGCAACATCGGACTCCTTTCTCCGATGGCGACTCATGGCGGGCTTCAAGGGTTTTACAGTTGGTCCACGTTGATGTATGTGGTCCAATGCACACACCTTCCATTACTGGATCCAAGTATTTTTTGCTTTTTGTTGATGATTTCATCAAAAAGATGTGGGTGTACTTTTTGAAGCTTAAATCAGAGGTGTTTAGCATATTTCAGCAATTTAAGGCCTTGGTAGAAAAAGAGTCTAGTTCTATTATTACGCTTAGGTCTAATAGACGGGGGGGGGAATTTTGTTCCAAAGATTTCTCTACATTCTATGTTGCACATGGCATAAAGCGCCAATTCACCACACCTTACACCCCTCAACAGAATGGTGTAGTCGAGCATCACAATCGCACCATTACTGAAATGGAACGTTCTATGTTGGAGCATAGACATATTCTTAAGAAGTTTTGGGTTGGAGCAGTGTATACTGTTGTTTATCTTCTGAACAGATCTCCTACTCATGTTGTGAAGAAGATGACTCCTGAAGAAGCCTGGTCTGGACGTAAGCCGAACATTAGTCACCTAAAGGTTTTTGGCTCCACCGCCCATGTTTGGATTCCCAATGCTTAGCGCACTAAGTTGGATTCCAAGAGCCAGAAACTCATGTTTACAGGCTATAGTGAGAACCATTAAGGCATACAGACTGATAGATGCAGACACTGATCGTCTAATCTTCAGTCATGATGTCGTGGTTGATGAGAATTGTGGGCAGAATTGTGGGCTCTTCTATCAGTCTTCTCCTGTTTGTTGTTCTGAGGTTCAGCCTCAGAAAGATTCAGATATGGATTTTTATCTTCCACTTGGTCCACTTTATGGGAGGGATTCCGCTGAGGTGCAGGAACCTCAACAGCCACTTCCACCACCAGCCCCTATTCAGCAATATATGGATGTTCTTCCAAATATGTCAGCTCCAGTTGATCCAGTAGAGGTTGTTCCTCTTGATTCCAATATTGGTTCATCTACTCTTCGGCCTAAATGGTGGGCTTCAACGATTGGTGTTCTTCATGATAATGAGTTACTAGAGGGTAGATTTGCTCGGAATAAGACCAAATAGCAGAATACAGTGAATTTTGCTCTTATGGCCAACCTTCACGACATTTTGGAGCCTCAAACATATACAGAGGCTAAAAGCACGCCTGAGTGGGAACAAGCTATGACAACTAAACATCATAGTCTCATGCAAAATCACACTTGGGAGCTTTTAGATCTTCCGCATGGGAAGAAACCCATAGGCTGCAAATGGGTTTATAAGGTTAAGTATAAGGCTGATGGAACCCTTGATAAATACAAGGCTAGGTTGGTAGCCAAAGGGTTTTCATAGCAAGAGGGCATTGACTATGAGGAGACTCTTGCTCCTACAGCCAAGATGAGTACCATTCGGCTTGTCCTCTCGATAGCAGCTTAGTTTGGATGGAAAGTCCATCAAATGGACGTAAAGAGTGCCTTCCTCAATGGTATTTTGCAAGAAGTAGTTTACATGACGCAACCGCTTGGTTTCAAGGTTGCTGGTAAAGAACACCAGGTATGCAAACTGGTGAAAGCACTCTACGGCCTTAAGCAAGCACCACAGGCTTGGTACATGAAGATTGATCAGAACCTTATTGATCATGGCCTTCAACGAAGTCCTTCTAACTCTAATTTGTATGTCAATCGGACTGGTAATGATATTTTGTTCCTAGTTGTCTATGTTGATGACTTAATCATTATTGGCAGTTTAGATCATCTAATTGAGGAGATCAAACATAATCTCAGTCAATCATTTGACATGACAGATTTGGGACACCTCCATTATTGCCTCGGTATAGAGGTTTGGCGGTCTACTGGCAGTACCTTCATTTCAAATTCAAAGTATGCCAAGAGCTTGTTGGACAAGTTCCAAATGATAGATTGCAAACCAGCAACAACACCTATGGAGAAAGGGCTGAAGTTATCAGCTCAGTTGGATTCACCCGTGGAGAACGAATCAGAATTCAGGCAACTTGTGGGAAGCCTCATCTATCTCACTGCCACTCAACCTGACCTTAGCTTTGCAGTGAGCTACATCTCTCGCTTCATGTCAACTCCTAAAGTTGAACATTGGGTTGCAGCAAAGCGTGTGCTGAGATATGCGAAAGGCACTTCTAACCTTGGCATTTTATATGGGAGGCGCAAAGATCCAAAGCTGATTGGTTATATAGACTCAGATTGAGCAAATTTTGTTGATGACAGAAAGTCTACTTCAGGGTATGCATTCAGTTTGGGTACAGGTGCAGTTACATGGACCAACAAGAAGCAGCAGGCAATGGCTCTCTCCTCGACCGAAGCAGAATATCGAGGAGTTGTTAAAGTAGCTTGTGGGGTAGTTTGGCTTCGAAGGATACTCTCGGACATGCAAATGTCTCAAGCAGGACCTTCCCCCTTATATTGCGACAATCAAGGGGTGCTGAAACTCGCCAAGAATCCAATCTTCCATGAACGAACAAATCATGTTGCTCTTCATTGTCACTTCATACGCCAGCCTGTCGAAAACGGATCCATAGCATTGCAATATGTTTCGATAGAGGATCAGAATGCTAATTTTGAGCCCAGATAAGTTTGTTAGATTTAGGGGGTATCTTGGTGTAGTTGATAGATTGAGCATTAAGGGAGGGTATTAAAATAGTATCTAGCATATGTTAATGCTCAATCACGTTCCTATAATTTAGCTATGTAACTCGTGTTACTTCTTCTGTTATTTTCCATTTTAGCTCCAATAACGTCTTCGTGATTGTTGATCGCCTATCATTGTAATCTATATATTCTTTCCTCTGCAAATAATATATCATTCAATTATTTCCAATCTATCGTGCTCTGCTTGATTCTATAATAATTTTCTTCATCTATGTCTTTCAAAGAGGTAACACCTTAATCCATGAGAGATTTGAGTTCACCTCTCCTCTTCTTCAAAACAGCCCCTACCCCACCCATGAAAGTGGACACGTCATAGATTAACTCAACAACCTCATCTATAACTGCTATTTGTTGTGGCTACCAAATGTGTATTTGGCATTCTTATATATAACCTTCATTGGGATTACCCTATGAATCCACCTTTTATTGATCTCAACCAATATGGGGTCAAATATGAGTTTGGGCTTTTTTGGATATTTATATGGCATTCCCATGAGTCATATGTCATCTTTGTCAAATTCTAGACCCTTTCTTTGAAAGTACCCCTTATTAAATATTCAATCTCTTTCCTAGCCCTTATTTCTACTATTCTTTCAATCTTTTTGGATGCCCATAATTGTCTCTCCAATTCACTTGTTCTTTCATGTAAGGCATTATTATTTTCTAATGTGTTGAGGAGTTCAATCTATTTGGGGACATGCTCCAAGAGTTGTACCCTAAGATTTTTTTAATTTGACTTCTCCTTATTATATTCATTTATCAACTTAGCATTTTCCTTGTGAACCCTGTTGTAATCTACTTGCAACGTTTTTGCAATTGCTTCACTAAAAAGGATACTATTTGCTGCCAAGGATGTTGCCTTTAGGGCTGAAGTATCCCCAACTCTTCTTACAATTAGTTGGCCCTTTAACTCTTGAGGGCTTTCATATATTTGTGAATTATTATATTCAAAGGCAATGGGCCACATTGCCAAAGTTTCATACTTGGGATGGAATTCAGCACCAAAGTAGAACTTCTTTGCCTACTAAGCATCCTCAAATACATCACATTCTTCCCTACTTCCAATGGTATCTAAGGCAACTGCTAAAGCTATATCCCATCCAAGCAACAAAAGACACCCACTATCTTCTACCAACTTCCTCCCTTGCTCAAGAGTTATCTTTTATTTATCAACATTAAAGTCCTTTAAGGTGATTTGGGCTATGTTGCTCATCAACAGCCAATCTTGATGTGTCACCTTGTGTTCTATCCTCAATTTTAGTTTTAATTTTTAACTTCAAAACATGCATTTTGAACTTCTTTGTTTTGATGAATTCATCATCAATCAAAAACTCCTCACATGCCCTTTTCCTTACATCCTCCACCACCAAGTCATTCTCCAAGAGAGTCATCATTATTGGAGCATGTGGTGTAGTGGCTAAGATTCTCCATTGGCGTATAGGGAGGGCAAGACATCTCCAAGGCCTTTTTGTATTTGGATAACTTACCAATGGTTGGAATGGGGTTGTACTCACGTGTTTTACCTTTTGATGTGAATTGTGAGGATGGTATTTTTCTAGACGGTGAAGCTCTATCTAGTACACCCAGTATCGCAAGCATGGCCACTAATTAACTATGTGATGTAGGGGAGACATTTACTCTTTCTTCCAAATTCCTCCCCTAAACCCCAAGCGATACTTGTGCCATTTTTAGTATCATGAATCTTAATGTTTTAACATGGCCCAACTTAATATTCATTCTATCAAGTTCTTGATCTCTAAAAAAGCCCCTTTATATTTTGAGTCATTTAGCTTTATTCTCCTTATTCCCAATACAATATTCTTCCATTTTTCCCTCCTTTTCTTTTTATCCACAAGGTCAAAATGATTTCTAACTAGATCCTCTTTTTCCAAATAATGATGCTTGCATCCTAACCTTCCACTCTTCTCATATTATCCATGAAGCACTTTGGATCATATAGCATGGCATCATTAGTTTTTGTGCCATATTTATTAATCAAGTTTGCCACATCCCTTACATTGAGACTATATGTTTGGTTATGTGTTTTGAATGCAATGTTAGTTGTAAATAACTGCTTTCATGTGATTATGACATTGAGAATGCAATAGATGTTCTTTTTATCGTAACTGTAAGGTTAACGAACTCTTTATTTTGCAAGTGAATTTATTGTTCACGTGAAATTGAATAAGATCATGAGATTAAATTTAAATGCATATTATTTGGCCGTTGAGAATGATCTAAACATAATCCTTGTCAAAGGGTGCAGGATTGCCGACGCCACAAGAGAAAGGGAAATATCATCAGGGAGAGGACGTGGTTAACAATGGATCAATTTTATCATCAACCTTGAGTTGGTGTAAGACAGTATATCGAAGTAGTAACTTGGTCAAAAGTAATTAAATATAATTAACGTTATGCAAGTCAATTTTAAATATTTATATATAAATATCATTAATCACCTTTCAAGGAGATTTCAAAAGGTTTATTTATATTAAATTAAAATAATAGATATAAATAAAATATTCAATAATAATATCCTCTTGAGAGTAGAGAGGAATAAATTCTTGATATATATAAATATATTTTTGCAATGGCAAATTAATATTAAATTAATGATGTTGGATATAAAATTATTTGTAAGGCCATCGATCTAAATTTAAACTTAAGTAAGGTTTAAATCAAAAATGAATTAATTTAAAGTCGAGTCATTGGGGGAGGTTTTTCCCGTCATCTTCCCATCGAGCTCTTGTTGAAACGGATGAGAAGGAAGCCAAGAAGGCACCGGGGCTTTTGAAATCTGGGGAATGGAGGTTTCTGGGGGGGATTCGCATTTTTTTTTTTTGGAGGCTCTTCTTTTCATGGACTTCTTCTTCTTCTTCTCACGGCATCAGCCCTACTCTGGTTCGTTTTTCCTCTGCAATTCTCTCTGCTTATTGAGACTACTCTGCCTTGGCTCGTCATTCCTGCAAGAACCATCGGCTTCCATGGTGAATGAGGGTCATTCATTTTGGGAACAAAAACCATCTAGTCTCAGCTTCAAAAATCGCTACTCACATACCTTGCCGAGTTTCTTCTATCATATTCAATCACTCGCTTCTTGAACCCAGACACAATACCTCTGCATTCACCTTTTGCTACATTGCGAACTTTTCTCACTCATCTCTGAGTCTCATTTCATTTGGTTAGCCTCACTCATTACCATTTCTATCTTGTTGGCTCTCCCATAATCTTCTCTCTCTCAGTGCTTCTTCTTGAGGACGAATTCAGGAAGTGAACGTCTAGATCTCCATAGACGAGTATGGTGAAAAATGTGGTTAGAGTTCAGGTCTCCTGCGCCTAACATATGGTGAACTTAGTACAGGGGTTTCTTCATGAGTTTGCATTCTCTAACAGGCATGTAAATGTGTTTTACGTATTTTGTTAATCTAGCTATGTTACAAGTGAAAGTTCAAGAGTTTTTTTTTATGAAAGTAAAGGAATTCTTGAACAGTTGTAGATTTCTTATGAATTCGTATTTCTTTGATGAATCTTTCAATAATGAAAAGCTTAAATAATATCTTGCTTCAAAAACTCTTTGTCTTATCTTCCCTGAAGTAAATTGAATGCTTGGCAAGCTGCCGACAAATACTTTTTGTTCAGTTGTTCCATGCTGGAATTGACACTCTTCTGAACTCTTCACTCTGTTTCTAGTTATCTGAGATGAGACTTCTACATTTCTTTTCCATCTAAACTCTTGAACCTCGTCATTTTCTGGGATTCCATTGGTTGGATCACTTTTGAATCTTTTGGTTAGACATTGGTTAAAATCTAAATCTGGGTTCAACATTGGGAAATTACTTAAGAACTTTATTGTCTGGTAAACCGAATTTTTTCTTCTCCTTGAATTGAAGCTGAACATGTGCATATTTTGTTAAATCGGGACTTCTTGGGGATATTAATAATATGTAAATAAGAACCTTGAAGCTTCAATGATGTATTAACCTTAAACCAAGAGAAAAGATCTTGAATCAAGTCATGGTAGCATGTGTAACTTCTTCTCAATCGTGTTCATCTCTAGACTTACCTTTACTAGTGGACTGAGGGTAGCTCTATCTCCGCTGACATCAATTTGTTCCACTTCCCTTGAATGTTAAATGGTTGGTCCTAAAGAAGTGATAAGATAAGAGTCCAATCTCTCTCTTAAAGGATTTAAGGCAACGGCTTAATCTTAAAAAGATATCCTTAAACAAATTATTGTGATGTTAAATCCTATGATTAAGATATAATCTCGAACTAAGAAAAGAATGATAATTAACCAGATGTTGCAAGATTATAAACTTGATCTAGGTATTATCATGTCGAGCAAGGGTGAGAGTGTTGACGGCATAGGAGTGCCAAAGATGTCAACACAGTAGTGCCATAGACATCGGCACAGGAGTGCCAAAAAATATTAAAATCCTTGGCCAAGGTACGATGCTAGATTCAACATCTATCAACTATCAAGTACCAGATATACCATTGATCAGAGTGACCTTGCTAGTTGGGAGGTACCCTTAGTAAGGTCGATCAGAAGGTATAGGTCCTTGACACCAGGCTTAGAGACATGATGATAATTTGATCGATGTTGATTACCCTTGTGAAGGGCGGGTTCTTCAATTGAAAAAACTTGGGAGACCAGTAAGTCTTGGTTGGGCAGTAAAGCCCCTAATGATAATTCTCTTTCCCTTATTGATAAAGAAGCCCAAGTATAACAGCATGAAGATGATGTCAAATGTATTTCTTCCTCACTCGTGAAACCAGGTACACGCAATGCTAATTAAAGTTTACTTTCATTTATGCCATGAATGTTATTCTTTTATGTTAATGAACGTTGTAAGATTTTGCAGTTCAATAGTGAGATAGTTACTTAATTCATTCAACTGAAATGAAAGATCTAGAATTAGTTAATGAAAATAAAGAAGTTATTTCTTCCCTCAGTTAGTTGATTGGTTGGATGGGAAACTTAGATGGAATAGTTAGTTATTGCCGAATGAAAGTTGGCAGTTAGTTTTCCATTTCTTAAACCATAGAATGACAGTTGTTACATTTGTTTCATAGCTGTAGTAATTGTTCGTTACTTTCTGGAAGCAAAGAAAAGTAGTTATTATCTTTCTGAGATTCTCTGTTATATGTTTACAATTAATAGTTTTCCTTCAACTGGAAATGGAAGTTTAAAAGTTATTGATGAGTTGAATGATGTAACGACATCGGAAATGATTTTCTTTTTTCTTCTAACTACAAAGAAAACCCTAGTTTGACAATTATTTAGTCATTGATCTTTTGTGAGATGGTTGGTGAAAACAATTAGTTGCTTCAGATCAGCTAAACCTGAAAACTTAGAAGTTAGTTGGGAATTTAAATTGACTTGGTTGAAATCGTTTTGGAAACCCTAGAATAGAAATAAGTTAGTTGTTTTTTGGCTAAAACTGGTAGTTGGTTAACATTTTTAATCTGTAGAATAAGTGAGTGTTACAAAGTTAGTCAAACTTCCCTTCTTGTGTTGCCTAAAATGCACCTAATCTTAATAATGTATCAGCTTAAATTGCTTTTAGGAATGCTATCCTCTCTAACACCCATTTGGGTAACTTGTGTAGAGCAACTGTGGCACCAAAGACCCTTACGACAATATAATTGTCAAAGAAACCAATCCCCAATTATGGGTTACCTTTGTCTCCTTATCAAGTGCCAAAGGCCTCAATGTAATGTCCCCTTCTCAGTCCTAAGCACTTTAGTGACCGTTAGCCTATTTCTAGAGTCTTGTAGACTATTCAAAGGTGTTTCTAGGGATTCCAAATTTCTTGGAGGTTTCTCATTTGTTTTTCAAGAGGATATTGTTGGGGTTTGCCATAGAGTTTTTTGGGTTTTTCTGGGTTTTCTGAGATCTTTGATGGACAACCACTATTATTTTTAGCAATGTCTATTTTTAGTACTTCCTATTTTTAATGTCACAGTTGCATTTCAGAATGTGCTTATTTTGAGTTTGGACACACTTACTATTTTTAGCAATATGCTTTTTTATTAAGTTATATTTCTGGCAGTGGTCCTAGCAATAGTTTAGTGCAAGATTTCTATTTCTGGCAGTTGTGGCAATTTCAATTGATAGTGTCTTGATATTTTTGGTAATTGGCGCCTCCACCATCCTTGGAGTTCGAAAAAGGAAATATTTGCAACTTAAGTTAATTTTATCAAGTCAAAAAGGCCCCTTGGACCCCCATGCCTAGCATGTGACAACTTAAGTTGTTTTTAAAAAGCAAATTTGATGCATGACTATAGTGGACGCCAAAATTAAGGGTTTAAGTGAGATTTTTAATAAAGTATTTTATTCTCCCATGTGTGGCATCCCCTTTTGGAGGGAAAAGGCATTCAAACTTCTGGGTCTCTAAATCTATATATACTCCCTCATTTGCTCTCATTTGGTTATGCTAACATATGATAATGAAGTGTTGTCGGATTGTAGAGAGATCTCCTTGGGCTTTGAGGACAAAACTCCTCTAAGTCGACTTCAATTTCGAGGTTGCAAGATACCTCCTAGCTGGATAGTGGCGAAGCTCCATTGCAAGGGATGCAATTGAGTTCATATTGGTGATGGCTTTCCTTGTTCATTCAGTTTTTACTTGCTATGATGTTTTCTAGGCATATTTTGGTGTGGAATGTTGGTTTGCAGCTTCGTAGGATATTTTTGGAGTGTGTTTTCAGATTTGGGTGTTGCTGGTTCGTGCCCTTCCATAGTCCAGCTGACCTACCTCTTCACTCACACTAATCGAAGAAGCTGATAACTTTTTGTGGGTATTGGCTCATTGGCTTTCATCATCTTGAGTGCCCCTTTGCTCAAAATTTGGGATTTTCTGTAGAGTTGGATTTTATCTTGCTGGTCACCCACCTAGCGAGGCCATACATCCTTGCTGGAAGGTGTTTTTGGTGTGTATTGCTGCTGGTCAGACTTGTTGGGGCTGCTACAAGCTCATTTTGGATGCCTAGCCTTATACTTGCCTTTGCAATTTGTTTGGCATGATTCTACGGAGTATTGGTGAAGTTATGCTCATTTTGTGATTGTTGGTTGGTGTTTTAAGCTTGCTGTTCATACATATCAGTCTGTTGTCCTCTGTATCAGACCTGTAGCAGCGACTTGTTTGACCCTCTATCAACCTCTAGAGGACCTTTCATTGAGGTATTATTGTTATGATTTGTGGGGGTGTTCTCATACTATCATTGTAGCATCTTGGGAAGAGTTTATACTTCATATTTCTATCATTTTCCTTTCATAGCAGCAGCATATGATCTGATATATTTCATGATGAGCTTAATGTAACACCATCGGTAGTACCATTGGTGACTGCTCCTATATTTGTCTTGATACTCACCCCACTGAACAAGTGGTGCTCCCGTTGAATAAGTGGTTGAGCTTCTTTATGTTACATGCTACTCCCATTGAATAAGTGGTTGAGTTTCATTTGCTTTCTTGTTATGCCTGTTGAACAAGCGGATGACTATGTTTTGAGTGGCTGGCTTGCCGCCAAGTATTTGCTTGTTGTAATTCCCAGTAAATAAGCGGATGATTTACTTTCACACATTTGGTTTGATTACTCACCCCACTGAAGAAGTGGTAGCATAGAGAATTTCAGAATTTGCAAGCCTTCTCACCGTGCTCTCACCTTGCCCACATCAGGATCTGGGTGATCAGAAAGCGGAGGGTTGCTTATTCAGTTGTTTATCATTGCATTTTGGCTAATGCTAATGGATGAAGTTTTTGGAAAAAATTGGGGTGGTTATTACACTTAAGAATTCCTTGAATTTGCTGGTGAGTCTTGGCCTTTCATACCTTAGCTTTTTCAACAAAGAAGTCTTCAGAAACATGATAGTTCGAGTATGGACAATTCATATCCATATTCACAATCCTCATTTGGACTAGGGAAAAAAATCCCTTTAGCACTCTATTTGAGTGTAGCTATACACCTAAAGCACTATCCCACTCTTTCATAAAGACATGCAACATTATGTGGCACAACACATAATACAATCTGAATATTTGGGAGAATCCAAGTTTTTTTTAAATTTGACATTTTTGTGTGTAACCTATCAACCAAGGGTTATCCATAGTCAAAATAATTTGTTTGCATATGGATTTTAGATGTATGCTACCAACATTAACATCCTTGTTTGCATCTTTTGTTCTGTATCAATGCCCATAACTTAACAAATTCCTTGATAGGTATCTTTGAAACATTCTTCAAATGTGTCCAAGTCAAAGGTTGAGCTCGTTGTTTGAAATGGATTCCAATTTCTTCACAGTCTTGTCCTTTTTGACTTTGTGGTGGAGGAGCCACTTGACCTTGTAGTTGAGTCTATCCTTGTTCCACTCTATGGACTCATTGGTTGTAGTGCTTTGGGGTTCAAGTTAAAAGCAATTTGAATTAATCCCCTACTTATGGTAAACATAATGCTTCCATCTGCACCTAGAACATTCCTAGATACAAGATCATATTTCTTGAAGATCCACTCCAACAATTCAAGACTAATGAAGCAAGTGGGCATGATAACCTTGACCTTGTAATTGAATCTATCCTTGTTGTAATATGTGGATAAGGCATGTAAGCTTATTGTTTGTAGTGATTTAAGGTTTGAGTTAAAAATAGTTTGAATTAATACCCTGCTTATAGTTGACATAATTCTCCCATATGCACCAAGAACATTCATGGATACGGGATCATATTTCTTGAAGATCCACTCCAGCAATTTAGGGCTAATGAAGCAGTTGAGCACGATAATCTTCCCTAGGTCAAATTTCCATACATTGTAGATAGGGACAACAACGAAACACTTGTTAGAGAAAACCTTAACAAGCCCCACCGAATCTAGAAAGTTATGGCATCTCTAATATGCATCTTGGAGTCTTCTATGCGATCAATAAGAATACCCTTCCCTGATGATCTATAAAACCACTTGATAAACTGAGATAGATGTTTAAGGCAACTAATAAGGGTAATAACTGTTAGTTTTAGGATCAGATTTAATAGAAAGCAGAAATCACAACACATGAACAATAAACACAGCAGTTTACCCTAGGAAAACCCTCCTACTCGAGTGAGAAAAACCCAGCAAAAATTATATCTCATATATTTATCAGATAGAAGCGCAAAATGCTGCATACAGAGTCTGGCCTTACACAAGGCTGAATAAATACAATGAATAATAGCATCACTCCTTGATGCAAAGATACAAGTGAAACTAATTTGCTGCTAAGTGCGAACTCCTTCTTGAAAGAATGTCAATTGAATATGAGAATGACTTGATGATTAGATTGAAATGAACTCCATCTTGTATATATACAAACCAAGGTGACTCTTCACTTAGGTCGGCCTCCTTTTAAGAAATAATATAATGTGTGATTAAGGTCGACTTGCCTTATTAATTATTTATTATTTAAATTTTGAGAGAAAGATATCTCCCGCCGCTATAACATCAACACTCCCTCTTAGCTAGGGAGGTATCTTTCCAGATATCTACATCATGGAGTCTCTCAACATGACGCCCACAATGGCTACACCCATTTGTGGAAAGCACAAAGGTTCATCACGGAGTCTCTCGACGTGATGTCGTCATGGAGTCTCTCAACATGGCGTCCACCATGGCTACTCCCATGTGTGGAAGGAAACACATTTACAAGTGCCCATCACGGAGTCTCTCAACATGACGTCCACCATGGCTACTCCCATGTGTGGAAGGAAACACACGTACAAAGGGTTCATCATGGAGTCTCTCAACGTGATGTTGTCATGGAGTCTCTCAACATGACGTCTCATCTCAGTCTCAAAGATGAACAAGGGCTTGCACCTCATATTTCTCCATCTCAGAGAAATATACACTACAACGGCTTTCACCTCATATTTCTCCGTCACAGAGAAATATACACTCCAAGGGCTTTCACCTCATACTTCTTCGTCACAAAGAAATATACACTACAAGGGCTTTCACCTCATACTTCTCTGTCACAGAGAAATATACACTACAAGGGCTTTCACCTCATATTTCTCCATCACAGAGAAATATACATTACAACAGATCTTCATGATGATGTGATTCCCTCTGAAGCTCCAAGTACTTGCATCAACCCCCTGATCTCCTCGTCCAAGGTTGCCTCTGTTGGTTTGTCAAACTCCCTCTGAATGTTATTTCCTCTTTGAAGAAACTGATCGCAATGACAATCTGTATAGGTTCTTCCTCTTCAGGAGATGTCTTCAGTGAAGTTATGTGCCACCAACTCAGTCCCATGGCTACAAGCTATGTCTCCATTCTTCAGCTTGCATGACTTCCTCATAGGATGCATCAAGCTCTTCCTACCTTGAATGCAATCTCCCATCATTCTTATGCTCCTCGGTCCGTCCTAAAAGCTTTTTAGAGAGTTTAATAATAATTCATAGAACTAAACTATCCCGAAGAAACTATCCCGAAGAGAAATACAAATGCTAGAAGCATACATGATTCACTATTCCAATGTTATTGCATGAATTAATAACTACATAAAAAATTCATGAACATTACTCAAGGGTATGAAATACTTATCTCTTTATTGTCTAATCTTCCTCACAATCCACCAATTGTTCTTTCCTGATCTTTGCACTTAAAGATTTAGATCTGCTGCAATGGAAAGATTCAAAAATGTCTACTACTTCAGAAAAACGTCTTCATGCAGCAGATACATGGACACAAGACCTCCAGATACGCCCAGATTTGTTCTTCACTGTTGTACAGTAGATACCGGTGACTTTTATCCATTCCACATATGGCACTCATGTAAAGATACAACATCCACACTCCATCGCTATAGACGTCTATACAACTTGTCTTCACCAACCCGACTACCTCCTTCCATGGCATTTATCAACCCGTCACCAAATACATCGACCCTTCACTATCCGGCAATAATATTCACTCCTGCGCTACCAATGAGCGAGCCAATAATGAATAATGTGAATCGCCATAATAAAAGGTAGACGCTTCAAACAATAATCATATACGGCATCAAATTAATTATGGATTTCAAACAGCCAAAATGACTTCCAGTGCTTCAAACGTCCTTAGCAACCCAATCCGATACAAATAAGCCTTTAGAGTGTCTGCAGTGAACAGAGCCTAGTGCACAGAGGAGCCTGATACATTTCCAGATAATCCCATGAGCAACCCACCCTACTGTTTGTGTTAAGGTTGCAAGATGTCGACCAACAATGAATATCAAAAAAGGATACAGAATGTCTCAATGTAGTGACAAGAGACGGTAATGAAGAATCAACGACGGCTATGTGAAATTCGCCAAACTCATTCAACTATCTCTCATTTGTCTTCAGCGCCAATAGACATTCCCATGGCAAGACCCGAGGATGATTAATCTCACCCATACAAATTGCGATCACCTTCTGAATATTTGTCCTTCATCTCATTTTCCCATATCGGTAAACAATCCACCGCAAAGATGGTATGCCCGGAAATATTGATAGAGTGCCTTCTTATATTGTCACTATGCTAGTAAATATCCAACAATGACCAACCGTCCCGACGTGTCACTCCAAAAAAGAAAAACCGTTTTTCCAGACAAAATATGAGTCTCGTTGATATAAATATCATCAAATAATGGCCTCCTCAATCAACAGCGGTCAAACTCCAATGGTGATATAATACAAAGCAAAAACATTAATAATAGTGAAGGCTTTCCCAATATCGGGATGTTGAATGCTCTCACACCAAATGAATAAATCACTTGTGCTCCAAACTCTAGATAAAACCCTTTTAATCAGATTCTAAAAGCCACTCTGATACCATGTTAGTTTTAGGATCAGATTTAACAAAAAGCGGAAATCACAACACATGAACAATAAACACAACAGTTTACCCTAGGAAAACCCTCCTACTCGAGGGAGAAAAACCCAACAAAAATTATATCTCATATATTTATCAAATAGAAGTGCAGAATGTTGCATACAGAGTTTGGCCTTACACAAAGCTAAATAAATACAATGAATAATAGCATTACTCCTTGATGCAAAGATACAAGTGAAACTGATCTGCTACTAAGTGTGAACTCCTTCTTGAAAGAATGCCAATTGAATATGAGAATGACTTGATGATTAGATTGAAATGAACTCCATCTTGTATATATACAAACCAAGGTGACTCTTCACTTAGGTCGGCCTCCTTTTAAGAAATAATATAATTTGTGATTAAGGCCGATTTGCCTTATTAATTATTTATTATTTAAATTTTGAGAGAAAGATATCTCCCGCCGCTATAACATCAACAATAACATAAAACCTATGCACCTACAATTCCAAAAAAACCCTAAACACCTGATGATTTCTGCAAAAAGTAGCAATGGTAACAATTACTAAACAAGAGAGAAATACCTAACTCATCAAGTGTGCAAGCATTTGGACTCAAATTTTAGCAATTATATCCTTCTACAACCAATGCCCTAGCAATGTCCTTCATAAAGTTCCCTATTTCAGCTTTCTACAATTGTGGACTTGATAAAACCTTCAACAACTAAACATTTGGTAGATCGAGAATTTTTACCACAACTAATCACAAGTCAAGGCATTGTAAATGGTAAGGGCTCAAATCTTTAGAGTTTGTGTGTAATGTTTCTCCAGGAGTAGATTGCTTACATACACATGGATTTATGAAATTAATGACACTCTCATGCCAAGTAGTAGGAAAAGCCATGGTTAACTTCTTTGAAAATCAAACATAATGCAAACCTTGATATTGAGATAGAAGGAAATCTAAGGTATGGCACACAACAGCTAAGGCAAAGTTGTGGGAATATAACACTATGCAATGTAAATAAGTGGGGAGATGCAATTAGGGTCCACTATTAATAGTTTGCCTTTTAAAGTCAGAGCACACATGTGCACTTTAATTCGATTGGACATGTACAAACTTGATGTGGACTTGGTGTGTTATATGGACAAATGAAAATTGTGCACGTGGCCACAAATATGCTTACTAGCTTCCTATAATAACTTAGCACATATCGCACAGTTTGGACAAACAATAGTCAAAAACTTTGCAATGTGAAACAAGAATGTGATGCAAACAGAGCCCATCATGTGGATTTAACTATTATCCTTATTTACAAGAAAGGTGAGGTAAAATTATGACAAGTGGCACATATGCGTTGATGTAATTCACAATTTGGACCAATGGGGTACCATTTCTCAAATATACTACAAATGGTGTGACATGGGGTGTAATTTCACACAATAGTGAACGAGCAAAACTTGGGAAGAATGATTATGCAATGTCACAATGAATAAACACCACGTACTTGAGAAAATAACAAATAGAACAACTCAAGGCAGCCGATCATTGTTTCATTAGAAAGATGACTCTCTTGATGTGAGGAGACTCAATGATGCTATGGGAGAGCTCCATGTGTACCAATAGTTTTAAATGAAAAATTCCACAAAATGGGCCCACATGACTTATTTGAAACTTTAAGCATGTGACAGGTTTATGCTAAATGACCTATGACATGGAGAAATGGGCTATTACTTTGAGATGTATAACGAGTAGGGCAACACATGGCACAACATTGCACAGAAGCCAATGAGGAAATGCTCATAGGGACCATTTAGTGATGTGAAGGAAGAGTGCAATGCAATATGTGAATGCCATGTAACTAAGAACCAACGGGGAACAAAACATGTATTGGCATGTCAAGACATGACTGGGAAATTAACTTTGCGATTTGAAAGAGAAGTGCGAAAAAGCTAGTTACCAAATAACAAATGATAGATAAAAGACACAACTAAGAAACAATATCCGGCAACTACAAGTTAACATGTAAACATAACAAAAGGACATAGCAAGTCACAAAGCATGATGTGTAGAATTTAGGGCTTTTGCATGGTTTTAGAGTTTTATACTTGGATATTTTCCCAACATGCGATGGCAGCAAAAAATTTCAACCACAACTTGGCACAATGCTAAACATCACCATTAATATGTGACAGTTTAACAACACCAAGAAAAGAGTCAAAATCTTGACAACCTACCAGCTCAATATGCAAATGTGTACAATCAAAGACCTAAAAATCGAAAACAAACAGAAACTTCAAACACTTAACTACCAGCAAAAAAGGTCAGCAAAAATCATGGGCGTGAGAAAACAAGACACTAACTCAAAAAGATACATTTGAATCAAGATCTTCAAAACTATGAAAAAAATAATGCTCGGTCTTACATGAAGGTTTCTTTGAAACCATTTACTCTCTTTTACAATTTGGCTGACTAGCAAGTAACATAAGTGTGGTTGAGTCTGGTCTGTGCAACTTTCCAATTCAAAGACCTTGTATGGATTGGAAACAGAATGTATGCTATTCATTTCTACTTTTTGAAGTTGGAGGCAAGTCATTGTTAACACAAATTATGGAGCCTGATGAAAGACACTAAATGCAAGAGCTGAACCTAGATGACTTTTAGAAACTTGCATAAAAGCAAATAATGTAGATGGCCAAATCATTGTACTCTACTAGTTATAATTCCAAAACGAAACAAAGGTTCAGTCCTTAGGATGCAGAAGTAATACACTGCCTCAGTGAGAATGAGGTCTCAGATTTAAACTGCACAAGTAACCCCTCGTACGCAGTTTGTGGGAAGAATAGAGGAAACACTTGAATACAGCGTGAAGTGTGATGTACCGTATATTAGTGGATCCCATCTCTACCAAGGCAAAAGTAGGGAGGCATTGAGGTTTGTTTTCAATGGGCTAAAATATCCAAAGTTGAACAAACATATGTGTTTTATTTAGTTCGTGAAACATAGAATTAAAAATGTGATGAATAAAAAATCATAGTTTGCTTCATCAGGCACACATCCGCTGCTCCCCAATAATTGATGCATTTCTAAAGCGTAAACAGTTAATCAGGAATCACTGTTCAAAAATATAATACTACTTAAAAAAACTAAGTACTGTGCTAAATTGGTTGGCTTGATGAGAGGTTTAACTTGAGGTAAAGGTGGAGAAATCATAATTCATATACCTTGAGGCAATTCTAAAGAAAAAATTATATAACAATAGCGTCAAATCCTAGAAAGTTTGAACATTTGCGAATTTATCTCTTACAAAGCCAAGTTAGCACCAATCCAAATAAAATCAGTCCCAAACGATTATAAGTTGCAACCAATTGTTGATTTTCCACAGGCATTTTGAAATGCACAAAAGTGTAGGGAAGAGAACATATTTACCTGTAAATGATGGTTGGTGAAACGAGGAATGCCAATCTGAGCAACCGCCAGCGATCCAAAGAAATTGCCCATGAGAGCAGCGTAATGAAGGGGTAATCCTTGCATGAAGCCGGCGGAGAAGCCGGCGATAAAACTGTCACCGGCGCCGGTGGGATCGAGTTCGTGTGCAGGAAAGGCGGGGACGTCAAAATGGCGATCCCGGAGATAGAGCGTGCAGCCGGCTGGGCCGTGGGTGACAATGAGGCAAGTGTTGCGGCGCACTCGCTCAATATCCACATACGCCGCCTCCACCGTGGAGGCCTTGAGATATGTGATCTTCCTCTCTTCCACCACCTCATAAAACTCCGTCTCGCACAGGTTCCGCAGCCCAACCGTGCCATCGCTCGGTTCTATGCTCCGTATTAAAGCCTGAATGTCCACCACCACCACTTCCGCCACCTCCACCATCCGCTTCAGTGTCTCCGGCACTATCTCTCCTGCGACTCCCACAGCCAGCGCAATCATAAACTTGTTATTCTCGTCCACAGGAGGGATGTCAGAGGGAAATATCGGCTCGCACGCATTGCTCACTCGAAGCAGGCGCTCCTTGCAACCGCCGGTGAAATCGGCGTAAAATTGAGTGGTTTTAGCGCCCGCGAGTATTGCAGAGGGAGGGTGCGCGGCTGTGGCAGCGGCGTAAGCGAAATCTGATCCAACTTTGGAGACGACGGTGGAGGAGAGGCGGCAAGCGTCCAGAATATTGGTGATGTATGACACAGAGCCTCCCAACGATTCCACCTCCCTTCCGGAGCCCAGTTTGAGGAGGTCGTGGCAGTAATGCCCCACCACCAGAGCCCTCTTCTCCTTTCCCTTCTCCATTCCTACAACCCCGCTTTCCTCTTCCATCCCTTCGTCTCTTTGCTATTTCATTTGCAAAGCCCTGCACTCCCCTTGCGCTCCTGGTTGATTTGGATTCTGTATTTGGTTTCCCATAAATGTTGGCAATCAGTCACGCAGTCCACCTATCTTTCTTAATAACCTTCCCCGCTAGGAATACCGTGTTTGTCTGCGTATGGGCCTCTTTTTCCTAGCGCAGCGTGAGCTAATATTTCTCTAAAGGTCGGAAAGACAACCCATGGTGGCAGCGGGTCCTATGTAACTCAAGTGTACTGGACAAGTCGAACTAAAATACAATATGGTCAAAAGTTGAATTAAAATGCCATTTTTAATTAAAGTTATTCGCTATAACAATTATATACAAATGTGCATGTGGCATCACCCCAATAATACAACCAAATGCTAATATTCTTAATAAAATATTGCGAAAGAAAATAAATTCTTCTTAATAAAATATTGTGAAAGGGACATGTTCTTATAGGTCAATTCATGAAGGTCAACCCATGGAAATGAGTGTATCAAATTAAAATAACACTTTTTAATCATGCATTTGTTCCTAGGAATGTTCATGTAGAATTAGATTCTTTTTACTATTAGGACTCGTTATGTCATTCACCTTTCAAGGCCTAAGCCATGTAATTGTAATTCAATTATGTAGATGATAAACAATTTCTAGTCTCCAAACATCATGGAGTAAGGTTGAGTTAGACACCCATGTGAAGGAGTGATTTATTTATTATTTATTCATTCTTTAAGGTACTTGAGATATTGTGTAAAATTGCATTTAATAGGGAGGTTGCAAAGAATCGATCAAAGTGCAAGTTATAAGATCTTTAATATTTGGTGCTATAACAAGGTAATGAAGCCCTCATCAAGGGCCCACGATTGGGATCTTGGTCAATTTGATCATCGTGACCAAATCTATGGCATCTAGGACACATCCATATGTAACAGGTGTGTAAGAGGTGTAAGAGGATTTACATATTATTATGAGATGCTTGACCATGACCATTGGAGTATTTATAATTTTGACTCATGGTTTTAGATATCACTTGATGGTTTTTAGGTATTTATTTTCCTATATATTGGTGGCATGGGATAGCGGATTGTATGTTTCTTAGCAAGCACTCTTATGTAGGTGGTCTAGTATCAAAGGGATAAGTGAATTGTATTATTGTACTTCATCTTTTATGAATAATATTGTCGTAACGGGGGAATAAAGTAATAGGAAAACACAGCAATGAATTAAACAAACTTAATTCAAACAAGATAAAATTTCGACCATACTCATGAAATGAAGTTCTAAAATAATGAAATCAAACAATGTAATCCTAAAGATAACATAAATTGAATACAAAACCTTAAAAGATATACCATCCCATGTCGAAGTTGTGTTTGTATTGACATTTGGATGTCGGATTACTCAATTCAATACAAAGCCTCCATTGTTGTTGTTGCAAAAGCTTCAATTCATGTTGATAATGGTGAACTAGAATGTGATAATAACTCTTAATGTGCTCAAGAGATAATTGCTCAGTGCTTTGCTATGAAGATTCTAGATGATTTGTGAGAAGGTAGAGGGTTATTTTATAGATTTCTTGTTTCAAGATGAACAATCAAGATTTCATAGTAAAAGATCCTGATCAACAGTTGAGAACCATTGAGAGGAAATAAATTAGCAAGTTAGCTTCTATGATTAATCCAATTAAGAATTTTAATTGCATAATTAGAGGAATTAGATTGCATAATTTGTGTGATTGAAGAAATCAAGTTGAGTATTTAGTGGGATTGAAGAATCAAGTTCAGTGGTTAGTGGGATTGAGGAATAGATGAGTTAGTCAACCGATTAGAGTGAGAAATTAGTGGTAATGATTTGCTCAATTAGAAAGAGTGTGAGGATAGTTAATTAATTGAATAATTAATTAATATTTGAGATGAACGTGCAAGTCATGTTTGACTTTAACAAATAAAGTTGTATTTATTTGTTGACTATGTTGAATGATGTCAAATAATTAATTTAATTATTCAGGTTTAGAAAGGGGAAAGGGATTTAATTAAATTATTAAGTAATAACAATTTAATTGATTTAGGAGAATAGGGTATATTAGTGACATAATTAAATAACTTGTGTTAATTTAATTAATTTAGAGGAATAATTTTAGATTAAAGATATAATTAAATAAATAGGATTTATTTATTTAATCAAGAAGATTAATTGAAATCAATTAATTAAATAACATAAAGTCATTTAATTAATAGTGGAAATATGGTTTTAGACAATAATTAAATAATTGAACATTATTTAATCATTAGGAAAAGATGAATATTAGGTGTGTTAAAATACTAGCTCGCTGGCTAGGACAATTTTAGGTATCTACAAATATAAACTTGGTTTCTTTAAGGTAGATTTTTAATCCATACGGGTTTCACCGTGTATATCTAGTGTAATAGTTTGTATTTGATGAGTTAATTGTTGGTGTGTTATATTACTTATCTAGTATTTCATTTATATAAGTGTGTTGGTCTAATCACATTGTAATTGGATTAAACTCAATATAGTTCAGTATTTCTATTATGACATTTACCTTGTCTTTTCAATATTTAGTATCAAAGCTTTGGCTAGATTGTTGAAGGGGGTGCCTTTTTTGCAATTTTGTTGGAGTTTTTGTGGTTGTGGCGAGAGTATTGTTTAGTGGTTTTGTAATTCAAGTGTGGTTAAAGAATTCATGGAAAGCACATCACAATTAGAGATTGAAAAGTTTATGGCTTCAAATACCAATTGTGAAGATAAAAATGTAGGATCTCTTGGAGGAGAGAGATCAACAAAGAGTTGTGAACACAAAAGGATAATTCTACAAATATGTTTAATTAGATTGGACAAAGATGGACAAAAAGGCTTGAGGGACAATACAATTATGTCTTCTCAATTAAATCCTTCTAAATGTCTTTGAGGAGACTATTGTTGATGTAATTAATTATTTAATTATACTAGCATAAGTTTACTTAGGCATTATATTTAATTAAGTCCTAGGTTGCATTATTAGGAAATCATTAATAATGGGGTTATCCCCCGTGCCATGTATTTAGGAGATAAGATTCCTTCTAGAATATCATCTAGAACTTATCTCAATTACTTCATCATTCCCTAAGTAGTTAGTTAGGGTTTACATGTTGTTTGATCATGACACATGGCAACATCATATATCTTACTACATCTCAACCTTGCCTATATAAGGATGGTTATTGTACTCATTTGTATCATTCTTTTCATATTTCATACCTCATCATTTTAGAGGTCTCAATATCAAGCAAACTCATTCTTGCATATCCCCTTGTGGAAGGTTTATCATTATTTTTGTAGGTGTTCTTGGGTGTTGAGCTAATCTTCAGCTCTTACAACTATAGCATGCAATCAATGGAGAAGAATTGGTGAGATTTATCAAAAAAAAGAGTACAGTAAATAAAATTTATTTAAAAATAAATTTATATTCCTTAAAAATGAAGGAAGGAGACTTTGTAGCTAATTATTTAAATGTGTTTAATTTTGTTTTGGCCTAGTTAAGAAGCACTGATGTTGGGTTAGATGAGGAGGATAAATATATTTTTTTGTTACTCTCTTACCTAGATCTAAGGGGAATCTAGGAGTTGCAATAAATGGTAGTACTGTGGAGCATAAGATGAATGGTCATGTTGCTAATTTTCTTGGAAAAGAAATAAGACAAAACCCATGGTTGAGGGTTCCAAGGATGTACTACATATATAGAGTAGACTCAAGGGAAAATGTAGTAAGAAAAAGGGGGAAAAGGAGAGGTATAAGTCAAAAGAATAGTCTAAAACCCTTTGTAAGAGTAAAGTAAAATGTTGAAACTATGATGAACAAAGACATATAAAGAAGGAATGTAGAAACAACAAGAAGCCTTCTAAAGATATATCGAGCAATAAATCATGTGATGATGAAAATTATTATTTGATTATTTGGGCTAACAATAGTAGTGATGAATTATGACTTGTTGATTCAAGTGTCTTGTATCAATTAGCTCCTCACAAGGAGTGGTCCTCTCGATACAAATCAAATAATGGTAGTGTGTTGTTCTTTGTTGACAATGGCTCACATTAGATTGTTGGAAAAGGGAAGGTAAAACTTATGTTTTATGGTGAGAGACAACTCTCATGGATGTGTTGCACATTCCAAGATTAGCACAAAATTTAATTTTGACTTCTAAAATAAACGGTATTCGAGTACATGTCAATTTGATAAAAGGAAGTCTAATGATAGCTAAAGGATCCTGATGTGGGACTTTGTTTGAGTTTAATGCATCTTCCTATTGCAACTCTACCTATGTAACTAAAACATGATATTCATATATGTTGTGGTACCACAAGATGAGTCACATGAGTGAAAAAGTATTTTAATACCCTTGTTAATAAAAGGAAGTCTAATGATAGCTAAAGGATCCTGATGTGGGACTTTGTTTGAGTTTAATGCATCTTCCTATTGCAACTCTACCTATGTAACTAAAACATGATATTCATATATGTTGTGGTACCACAAGATGAGTCACATGAGTGAAAAAGTATTTTAATACCCTTGTTAATAAAAATATGGTGGATGATTTGTGTAGTTATTATGTGAATTTTAGTTTTTGTGAGCATATTGTGTTTAGTAAACAAAGTAGAGTAAAATTTAATTTTAGTATATTTAGAACAAAAATATTAATGAAAGTAATTCATAATGATGTATTTAGGTCTATAAATGTTGTTTCTATTAGAAAATATTGTTATTATGTTTTAACTATCAATGGCTACTCATGTTATAGGTCTGGAATTACTTTTTTAAGGAATAAATATGAAGTTTTTAGCAAGTTAAAAAAAATTAAAATTCTAGTTGAAAATTAGATGAATTAAAAAATAAAATTATTAAGTTCAAATAATGGAGGGGAATATTATTCTAGAGAATATATTTTTTACAAACATGAAAATATTGTAAGGTAGAAAACAACTTTGTATACACCATAGCAAAATGGTACTACAAAAAGGATGAACATGACATTAATGGACAAAACCAAAAGTATGCTAAATAGTGTTTAGTTGAGGGTAAGTTGATAGAAATGGAGAGTAAAAGGTAGGGTTAAAAGTGGACATTTTTTCTAAAATCAGCTAAACTTGAACTTGGACAAGTACATTGAGACATGTGTGAACTCAAAATTTTAAGTTATGAGAAGAACAAGAATTATAGTACTCTAAATCTAGTTCCTACACTACTAATTTTTTTTGTAAAATTGTTAAGTTTGAGAGGTTGAAATGCTAAGCACACACAAAATAGTTTATATTTTCATCGCTAAAAATATAACATAATGCTTAGTGTGTGCCCACTATGTACTTTTTAAAATTGGTTAATAGAAATATAGCCAATAGTGAGTACTATAAGTTGTATATTTTTTAATATTTTTTGAAGTGGATGCATCCTGAAAATTGTATCATTAAGAATGCACATTGCATAACTCACACAATATTAATTGAAAAAAAAAAAATTGTTTAAAATTAAGTGTATAATAATCTTATATTTTTTAAAATTTATTAAAATATATATGTATGTATGTATTTGAGGATAATGAAGAAACTATTCAAAGAAAAAAAAAACCTTTACTTATGAAAATATTAAAAATTATATTGCTAGAAATGCAAGGCATTGCTCATTAGTGGTGATTTCATCATTTTTTGTTATCAAATGCAAAAATAACACATTTGCTAGTAAATTTGATGATGTCAACGTTTCAGATTGTTATCAAATGCAAAAATAACACCTTTGTGAGGTATCATAGAGGTCCAACCCTTGGCCTCGGTCATCTAAGCCTATTCAAATTCTAAAATGGTGGATTATATTTTGAATAAATAATACACTCACGTTATGTAATGTGCTTTCATTTTATAACATGAGTGCATTATGTGTATCACTTACAAGTAAGATAAATGAGAAAAAATAGTAATCTATGATACTATATCACTAAAAACTTTGTACAAGCTTTGGTAAATCATTATTTTCTCTCTATATATACACCTCTCTTTGTATATATATATCCCTTTATCTCTATCTCCCTCTCTTTATCTCTGCCCTCCCTTGATCCCTCCCTCTCCCTATCTCTACTATCTATCTTGCTCTATATCTCTCCTATCCCTTTCTATATATCCATCCCTATCTCTCTTCCTTTCCCTTTGTCTCTCCCTCTATTCTCCCTCTGTCACTTTCTATCTCTCTCCTCCCTTTATCCCTATCTCTCTCTCCCACTATATATATATATATATATCTCCATCTATATCTATCTCTACCTTTCTCTCTCCCTCTTTCCCTTTCTATGTCTATATTTACTCTCTCCCTCTACCTCTCTCTCCCTCTCTTTATCTCTTTCTATCTCTCCCCCTCTATCTCTATCTCCCTATCTCTCTATTTCTCTCCCTCTCCCTCTCCCTCTCTATCTCTCTATATCTCCTTTCTCTATCTATCCCTCTCCCTCTATCTCTATCTATATCTCCCCCTCTCTCTATATTTATCTCTCCTTGTATCTTTGTCTTTCTATCTCTTACCTCTTTGTATATATCATAACTTGAAAAGAAATATGCATCCATATAAAATTGTTTCCACATAATTTCATGAGAGAAAATCATGCAAAAATTTATTCAAAATCCATAATTCAAAATAATAGACCAACATACCATCAAGATAACACAAGATGTGCCATGGGGAAACCATCATGAGAGAAAAAAACTCAGCCTTCAAAAATATCCACACTTAATGTATTATATCATGAATAAAATATACAATACATCTACAAAGTCTCGGTGAATACCTCTAAATCATAAGCCTCTCTACATGCACTTCACGTGAACAAGAAAATGAGAATCATGTACCCACATATCCCAAACCATGCTTCCTCTCCTCACATGTGCAAACTACAAGAGATACTTAATCTAGCCAACCTTAATAACTAACTGTGTGCTTTCTTTTATAGAAATAATCTTGCACAAAACCATCGAGTGGTATTACATAGACCATGTGACTAATACCATGAGCTTACAAAACCATTTCACACTCATTTAATTTTTGGTATTAATGCTTCCCTTTTTGGTACTAAGTTTTTTACAATATTAAATACTCTTTCAACATGCAAACCCACATTAAATGTTTATCCCTATGATACATACAACATATAAAGTGGCCCAAATAATTTCTAACCCATGTGATGCACACATTCCAAGATCCCTCAAGTGCACCACAAATAATATTAATGTTTGTATTATAGCATTATGCAAGGTGAACAACACACCTTTTCACAACATAACTTTGCATTGAAAATATTTCTTTAAAACCCAAATAGAATAATTTTTTATAGAAGTTGAAATATGTTTTTTCTTATCATTGCATACATTATTCTTTTCATTTTCCTTGACACGTGAGTAATTTATTTTTTACAAGGATCTCCTAAAGGTTAAAAAAATATCAAATTGATGTACATTAACTATAGGTTTTTCAATTTGAGATGCTTTAGGCCTTGCTTTGTAAAGTTCTTTGAAATAGGAATGTGTGTAATTAACTTTAGATTTTATCATTATAGGCTCACTTGGTCTTATAAATGGCCAGTTATTCTCTCATTTTTTTCTTCCTTATACTATTTTGGTATGTTGATGTAACATAGAATGTATTTCTTTGCATTGATCTATCTAAGGTCTATTGAGTAACATATTAGATCTCTTCTAAGAAAGATTAATGTGACATAAAATTTGAACCATTTTTAACCAACCTCTAAAGGCAATATAATTCATTACATAATTTCATTCAATATGTCATTTATCATATTTATTGAGACTTTAGAGAATGGATGTGTGTGTAATTTAATATGGTGATTCAACAAAAACTCCTCCACGCAAACATTAAATTGGCATCAGAAAAATATGCAAAAAACAAGATCAAATGCAAGATTGAAATCAGAAACTAATCTAATTCAAAAACACTTAATCTATCATATTCCATCACTCATGAAATGTGAAAATATAAGCTATTTGAATGAAAGTAAGGTCCTAAGATATTCAAACCAATTCAAATAAAAAAAGACAAGATTACCATCCCATGTTGGAGTGTATTTGCATGATGTTGGATTGTTTGTATCATTGCAAAGCCTCCATTGCTTGTACACAAAAACTTGATGATTGATGCTTGTTCTTGAATAAATGATGAAGCTCTCTCAATGGTGATCTTGACAATACTTTGTTGCATAAGGTAAGCTTAAAAATTCTCATCCTCTTTGTGAAGAGAAAGGCTTGTTATATAGAAAAAGCAATTTCGAATTAACGGTCAAGATCGCGTTGGAGAATATCTAGATCAACGGTCAAAATGAGTTGAGAGGATTTAGACATGAGGGAATTGTGCAAAGTTGATTGCACAATTAGGGTGATTGAAGAATAGATTGGCTAGTTGGGATTTTGATTGCTTAGTTAGCAATTGATTGATCAGTTAGGGTTGAGTTAGGAATTAGATGGTTGAGTTAGCAAAATTAGATTGCTTAGTTAGCAATCCATGATTTTCTCAATCAAAAAGTGGGTGAGGAATATTAATTAATTAATTAATTACAATTTGATTTTTATTTTTATTTTTGTTAATTTGAATAGTTTGATTTGATTTGATTTAATTATTCAAATTTTGGAGGGAAGTGTGATAATTAAATTATTATGATTTAATAATTCAATTAATTTTGAGGAATAAGGTGGATTAGTGACGTAATCAAATAATCGATGTTGTTTGACTAATCAAGATGAAATAAGATTAGGTTAGGACTTTATTAAATAAATGCAATTTATTTAATTGGTCAAAATGATGAAATGTGAATTAATCAAATAACGTTGTACCATTTGATTAATAGAGGAAATAGGGTTTTGAATGTCGTTCGATGTCATTTGATTCATTATGAGATGTCATGGGATGATTCTGAGAAGATCCGAGTTGTTTCAGAGATGTTCTAAGATGTTCCAAGTTAATTATGAGTCATTTCGAGGTTGTTCAAAGACGTTCTGAGTTGATTCAAAGTTGTTCTTAGTCATTTTGGGGTCGTTCCGAGTCATTTCGGGGTCATTTTGAGATGTTTCAAGTTGATCCAGAGTTATTCTGAGTCATTTCAGGGTCGTTCTAAGACATTCTGAGTTGATTCAGAGTTGTTTTGAGTCGTTTCAGGGTCTTTCTGATACGTTCTGTGTTGATTCAGAGTTGTTTTGAGCCGTTTTGGGGTCGTTCTGAGACGTTCTAAGTTTATCCAGAGTTGTTCTGAGTCATTTCAGAGTCGTTCTGAGATGTTCTGAGTTGATTCAAAGTTGTTCTGAGTCGTTTCAAGGCATTTTGAATTTGTGATAAATGTTAAGTCAATTTTACATGTCTACATTTTGCCCCTTTGATACAAAGAATTGGTTGCTTTTTTTTCAAAGATTTTTTTTTTAAGATCAAGTGTTTTATGAAAAAAAATTATGCCCCACTATGCCCCAGTGTTTCATGGAATGATGATAAGACTATATGCTGCCCCCTCAAGAGGTTAACCAAAAATTTCAAGTTTTGAGGTCAGGCTCATGACCCCAATGGAAATTTTAATTGTAGAAAATATGAAAACCACCTACACCATTGCAAAGATCATGAAATTCTAACCCATTTAAAAAAAATCACTGAAAAATACTTTCGTATGACCAAGATATGGTTGTTTGAAGATAGGGTAAAAAATGTCTTGATCAATAGCGAAGTTTTATGATTTCTAAGCATTTGCCTAAGTTTTCATGCCTTTGCATGTTGAGAATCCACGCCTTTGACTTATTTCGATGCCTCTGATTATTTTCCACATTTTTGCTCAAGATCTTCACTTTTGTTTTTGAGCATTTGACCTAAAAGCTCGCCTTTGATCAGAAAGCTCACCTTTGACTGTTTGAAGTCCTGAAATCTCGCCTTTGACATATTTCCACGCCTTTATTTCTTTTCCTTTGCTTGAAAAGCTCACTTTTTCTTGGTGCTTTCTGAGCATTTGCTCAAAAACCCTTGCATGTGCTTGTTTTTGCCTGTTTGCAACCCTAAGTCTTGTTTTTCATCATTTTTGTGTCGTTTTGTTTTGCTTTACATGTTTAGAGTGAAAACCTAATATCATGAGTTTAAATGATTGTAGGTGGTCATCCTGTTAGACAGCCAGATCCAAATGGTGGTCCATAGCCTGGTCTATAAAATGTTTCCCTTTTTGTTGGGCAGTGTACTTGATCTTTATTATGTTGTTCAAAGACATATTTTAGACATGATTTTTTTATATATATATTCATTGGCCAAGTCGAGGCCTCGTATATATGTATCATTTTGTATTATCCTATCACATTTTGTTTCACTGATGATGATGTACTCATGTTTTAGCTGATGATATATATGAGATATACCTTCTTCGATTCATCCTCGTTTATGGCTATGTGATGACAATACATGATGATTATGTGGTGTTGATATATGATGGATGTATGCCCCATACATGATACATGATGTTTTATTGGTTTATTATCATCATGATATGTATTGAAGACACTGTGGATGTAGGATCGATGTTAGTTAGAAGAAATATTATGATGATGGATAGAAATGTGATGTTGTTAGTAGTGATGAGTTGCTTTTGCTTTACTTGGAGGCTTCATAGTTTTGAACAATCCTATTTGATGTAGCAAACATATATGATGCACCAAGGTATTAATGACCAAGGTGACTTTGTATCTATTTCGTGGACTTTGACTCTACAAACAAGGAGTATTCTTGCTCATACCAACATACGAAAACCCTAGTAGAGTGTATAGGTGAGAAGCTTTAAAACATGTCAGACCAGTAACACAAGAGGTATTAAGAACCTAACATGTCACTATTACACAAAATTCTCCAAAACAACTTCCACACACAAAACAAAGCAAGTATTCGCCAAGGTAGTATAACAAAAATATCCACAAACAACAGATTGAAATGATGCTCAATTTCCCCTATTCCTTCTTCTCTAAATCCTTATGGACATCCTCGAGAGATCCTGGGAATGAGTCAATAATGTAAATCACAAAAATAAGACTATAAAAAAGATAAAAGACAAAGTTGCAGTATCACTTGCCATATCATTTTTGGGGGTAGGGCTATTATCCGTTGTTGATCATGTATATCGTAGGAACGGATCCATTAAGACATATCTCAGGATGTTGTTGAGATTTGTCAAAAAGATAGGTAGTTGATACTTTGGCCTTGTTTTCGGCTACTTATAGTCAGCTTTTGTGATTGTTTGCTTGAAAGTTCTAGTTGTTGATGTTTGCTTTGTTTGTTTGTTTGTTTTGTCAAAGGGTGAATGTGATGATCCGTTCATTATGGATGATGTGTTATTATGAATTGTGATGGCAGACATGGGTCTTTTTTATTTTTCTATGTTTTATGATGTTGTTTTTGACATTTTTTGGGGACTAACCTAGGGCCTTGGGGGCTCATCAAAGATAAGTCTTGCCTACGTTGTACACACAAAGGCTCGTAGTTCACTTGGTTTGAGTGTTTTTGACATTTTCTTTTTTGTGAATGTTTTTGGATTTTGTATGTTTTGACTAAGTTGAAATAAAGCATGTTGGAAACCTAAGGGGACTAACCTAGGGTCTTAGGGGCTAATGAGCCTTGCCTACATTGTACATGCAAAGACCACGCAGTTTGACCGTTTGACTCAAAGCATAAATTGTTTTTCAGTAAACAACATTTGATAATCTAGATTGCTATTCCACTTCTATGTCTAGAGGATATGTTATGGGAAATCTACTTGAACTAGCTGTGAGTTTCAAGCAAATGTTGATATCTTAGACTATTTGAGTGAAGGAAATAACCCCACGATGTTGTTTTGTTTTTTATGTTTTTTGGATTTTTTACCCTCTTTCTTGGGGTGTAAGATATTGAAAACTAGGATTAATATTTCACTTTGTTTTTCTAGAGGATATGTTGTGGAAAATCTTACTTGACCTAGTTGTAGGGTTCAAGCAACTATTGATATCTTAGAATTTTTGAGTGAGAAAAATCCACGTTGCTGGTATCTTTGAAGGTTACCTAGGTAGTGCGTTGGTGGTACACCTTGTTGTTGGGACGAATTGTTTTCTTGCTTTTTGATTTTTTTTGGATTTTTACCCTCTTGCCTGGGATTTAAGATGTTGCCAACTTGGATTGATATTTCACTTTGTGTTCTAGAGGATATGTTGTGGAAAATCTTACTTGAACTAGTTGTAGGGTTCAAGTAACTATTGATATCTTAGAATTTTCAAGTGAAAGAATAATCCATGTTGTTGGTATCTTTAAAGGTTACCTTGGTAGTGTGTTTGTGGTACACCTTGTTGATGGTACAAATTGTTTTGAAGGCTAACCTGATAATGCGTTGGCGGGATACCTTGTTGATGGGATGAGCTATTTTGAAGGCTACCCTGTAGTGCGTTGGCGGTAAACCTTGTTGATAGGACGAGCTATTTTGAAGGCTACCCTGATAGTGCGTTGGCAGGATACCTTATTGATGGTACAAATTGCAAAGGGTACCATGTGGCACACCTTGTTGTTTGAATAATGCCTAGATCACAATGTTAGCTAGAAGGCATAGATCAAGATTTATTTTGAAGCAAGATGTAAGTACTTGCCCCCAATGTATAGCAATGATAGGTTATCTTGTGATAAGATAGGTTGTTTGGATAGAGTATGCCCATGTGGACAATACCTCATGACTTAGATAATGCTGGCTTAGAATAGGAACAATGATATTGATCCATGTCAAGATGTTTTCCGTAAGCAAGTATAAAGTGTACACCAAACATTTGTCAAGATCAAGACACATTGGATTGGGATAAAAATGGATGGGAATTATTATGGATGATTTGAGATGCTTCCCCCTAAAATGGTGCACATAGATGCTCCTTTGACTGGTGTATACCCATTTCTTTGCTGCTTAGGATTGTCCATTATCTTTATTAATTTTAGGATATTGTGCTCCATATTTTCATGCTCAATGTCTTCAACTTGCCTGGAGGATGTTTCTAATTTTAATTCTTCTTCTTGATCACTTTCTAATAGGTCTATAGATTCTGCTATATCTTGATCATGTGTACAGATGTGAAGAGTAGGTGACTATTGTTCCATGGTAATGATATCAAGAGTATGAGGATCTTGTTTTGGAGGAAGATCATCTACATGTCCATTAGGAATAAGCATCTCATGGGTAGATGTATGTGTGCTTGGCATATGGATGTGTTCTTTTGAAAAGCCTTGGATGTCTTGGAAGATATCTACCAAGTCATTATAATATTTTGATGGTAAGGTTTCTTGATCTTGACTTTGTATGGTATTATCTTTGACATGCTTTGGATCACATTCTTGACATTAATCAATTTCAAAGAAGGGATTACCAGTAAAGGATCCTTTAATTTTCTCAAAATGTTGGCATGTGGGTGATAGCTCTTGGCTTAGATTTTCTGCATTAGGTATAACTGTTGGCTTAGGAGTCTCTTGATCATCAATATGTATCATCATGAGGTTGGATGATGTCAATATATTTCGGACTAAATCATTGCTAGCCTTGGGTGATTGATTTTGATCATGCTTGGGACTAAATTCTTGATGTATGTCTTCTTGCTCATTGGATGATGTAGAGACATTTTCAATGTGATCAATGATAGATAGCTCTTGATCGTTGCTTTCAACTCTTGAGGTTGAGACATTATCATTGTTGTCCTTGGTAGATTGCCCTTTAATAGCTATTTCTCCTTGATCAATGATGTCTTGGATGATATTTTTGAGTGTAGCACATTTGTTTGTTGTGTGACCCTTGATTTTATGGAACTCACATTGTTCGTACTTGTTATACCAAGGGAGTTTAAAGGTTGGTTCACCATAAATTGGATTGTCGTTGATCTTGATAAGTTCCTGTTGTACTAGTTCGTGCATGATTACCTCTAAAGTTTCTCCCAAAGGGGTGAATTTTCTTTCTTGTTGGTAATCTTTCCTCTATGGATTTTCTCAATTGTTTTGCTCTTGATTTTTCTGAACTCCTTGATACGACAATTGAGGTACGTTTTGATATTGCATTTGATGTACACCTTGGTGTTGTGATTTTTTTTTATATTGTGGATATTGGAAGTGTTGTTGATTTGGATATTGAGGTGTTTGTGGGATAATGTATGTTTGTTGTGGATATGTAATGTCCCAACCTTGAATAAGGCATTGATGATATGTTGTATTTCATTTTCGTTTAATCTCCTCAAGATCTCTCTCAATTTTATCTAGGAAAATTTGATATTTTTGATTTATTCCTTGATCATAATTTTGAAATCCTTGATGTTGTGGCCCTTGATAAGAGTAATTTGGGTAATAGATTGACATTTTTCAGGGATGTTTTGATGCTCAATACCATATCATAAGGTCACTTGGTTTATATCCTCATCAGTTTCTTTCATTTTTTGTGGTGTTTGCTAGTGGGATGCTATCACTTATTTTGTTGGCTTCCATGTTCTTTTTGTGTTGTGACCTCGTGGTTGTCATAAATAATTTGGATCTCAAGGTAGGAAAAATAGTGCTTGACCTCTAAAGTTTTCAAATCCAACGTCGACCTAAATAAGAGGGTAGATTTAGGTATGTGAATCTGGTTTGCCTCTCTAGAGAAGTTCAGTATCATGGAAAAGACTTGGATTTTGACCAAAAAAGAACATGTACAAATTTGGATCATTCCTGGAAGCATGTCTATAAAAGTTTTCCACTAGTTTGTTTATATTTTTGTGTAGTGCGGCAAGGTGCTTCCTTAGAGCTTTTGGTTTAAGATGTCTAAGTCGAGAATAACGACCTGTAGTCTTTACTTTGGGTATCCTAACTCTACATGAAATCATGGATGAATAAGGATGTTTATTGCCAAGCGGGAGGTGGTAATACGGGTCTCTTAGCTACTATGTCTGCTTTCTCTTCTTCTTCATCTAATATGATAGATGCAGTGAGAAATTGATGGGGTGTTTCATTTTTCTCAAAAATGAACATTCTCAAACTGTTGATGATGTCGGTTTGGGTACCTTCAATGTGTATGTTACCTGGCTGAAAGATTGGTGTGGTTAGCCCTAGTTGTTGAACGGGAGTTGTTGGCCTCCAAATGGTCATAAGGTATGTTGGTGTTGTGAGGTGGTTTATGGTGTTCAATATCCTACAATAAGGTCACTTAATACCTATTGTCAAGCAGGAGGTAGTAACATGGGTTTTCCAACTACTATGTTTGTCTTTTCTTCCTATTCATTTAAGATGATGGATGCAGTGAGAAATTGATGGGGTCTTTCATTTTTCTTAAAAATGAATGTTCTCAAATTGTTGATGATGTTAGTTTGGGAACTTTCAATGTGTGTAAAGCTAAGTTGAATAATAGGTGCTACAAGGCTTGGTTGTTGAACAAGAGTTGTAGGTCGCCAAATGGTCATAAAGTGTGGTGGTATGGGGTGGTTTGTTATGAAAATAAAAAACCCTAAATTTTGAGTGTTATTTTGGAATGTAGCTACCTTTCAGAAATAAAAAATGCTAAAGAACTAGGTTCAATATTCCACTTCTTGGTCTAGAGGATATGTTGTGGGAAAGATACTTGAACTATCTGTGAGTTCCAAGTAACTATTGATATCATAGACTTTTTGAGTGGAGGAATGATCCTAATGTTTTGTTGGATTTTGATTTCAAATAAGTAGTATGGGAATAATGAGTGAGATTTTATGACCAATCTGATTTTCCAAGTATCTTGTTGAAGTAATGACCTTATAAGCAATCTAAGTGTTTTAGCAAAAATATTATGAGTTGGAATGGAAGTTTGTAACCTCTTTGTGTTTGATTCCCTTGTGTTCTTGAGTATGGAAAATGATATAATAGCACTAGATTGATTCACAAGCATGGACTTTATGTGACCTGAATGTCTATAACTCAAGTTGTGAAATCACAACACCCAAGCCATAGTTACCAAAGTGTTTACTTTGATCAATGCACCTAAAAATAGAATCAAAATTTTCGGAAACCTTTAAGGATAAATCCTTTCAAGGAGTGCAAACATAAGGTTTTTTTTTTTTTTTTGCAAGTATACACTAACTCAAAGGGTTTATGATTTGACCATCTTGTTCAATGTTTGTTTTGATGTGTTCCTTTTCTTTAAATCAAACACAAAATTTGATGTCACAATTGTTTTTGAATGTAATTGGATAAGTTTAACATTAACAAACAATTACAACCCTAGTGGAGAGAAACCATCCTTTTAGGTGGGCCTGCCTCATGCTTTGAAGAGATGATTTTACATGCGACTTATGGCATGGGCCTGTAGTCGGACTTGGCAAGTAACTTCTCATAAGTATATTCTGATGCACCACTTTCAGAGAATGTTTTGGATAAATAGGGTGGCTTCTAAAACAATTGGCTCTTAGTCATGTTCTGGGGATATTATTTTTGGGCACCTACACATGCGGTGTTTAGTTCAATTAAGAACCTTCCAACTCTTTCGGGTTTTTACGCATCACAAGGATATTGAGGAAGAATACGTCAGTATAGGACATCCGCACCCGATGAGTGATGAACTTTCCTCACACTCACAAAATATTTATATAGCAGTCCAGAATGAAAGTACCACTTGGGTCGCCTATGAGTTCTCCAGCGCAGGATGTGTCTCGATAGGCAGGCCCTCTAAGAAGGTAAAACTTTTAAAATAAATGCGAAGCTCAAAAATGTTCTTCACTCACCCAAGATCGCCAAAATGGTGCAAGGGGAGAAGAAAAAACACTTTAGCTTGCCAATCAATGCATGCACAAAAGATAATTCATCACAAATTGATTCATTTTAAACACCTCAAATAGTGTTATCCCCAAGAATATGTGAGTAAACTGAAATGTTCCTTTTATCTTTACACCAATTGAAGTGTTCAAGACATCAAGCGATTAAGATAGCAATGGTGTGAAAACATTTTGTTCATTTTAAGCCCCAAAGTTGAAGTGTTTCTAAGAAAATTAGGCCTTGCCATTAATGGTCAACAAAATGTAAATCGGACGTTTGTGAACAAATTGAAAGACGTTTGTGCTCTTTTTATGCACCAAATTTAAAGGTTCCTAACTATGAAAACATGAAATGTGTTCATTTTTAGAGCCCAAATTTGAAGTGTTTTATGTTCTTTTTATGAGCACCAAAAAGGAAATTCTTACTTTAGAAAGCTTCAAAAAAGGTTTATTTTAACAACACCAAATCAAGTGTGAAAGTTGTTTTGTTCAATTTTAAGCACCCAAAATGAAGTTCCTACTTTAGAAAGCTTTAAAATGTTCATTTTAGATTGCACCAAAATCAAAATTTGAGAGTTGTTTTGTTCAATTTTAAGCACCAAAATGAAGATTCCTACCTTAGAAAGCTTTAAAAATGTTCATTTTAGATAGCACCAAAATCAAAATGTGAGAGTTCTTTTGTTCAATTTTAGGCACCAAAATGAAGATCCTACCTTAGAAAGCTTTAAAAATGTTCATTTTAGATAGCACCAAAATCAAAATGTGAGAGTTGTTTTGTTCAATTTTAAGCACCAAAATGAAGATTCCTAAGTTAATAAAAATGCTTGTAGATCTAAAAATAACTTGGATCGATTGTCTTCCCTGCATAAAATAAGTCAATATGTTTCAAATCCTGCATAAAACCCATTAGTTCCTACAAAACAAGCAAACATTAGCAAGTTCATTACAATAGTGCAGGATCTATGCACTTGTTTTCTAGAGCAAATGCTCAGAAAAAAGATCAAAAGCTCAGAAAATCAAATTTGCAAAAGCTCAAAATTTTTGGAAAAAGCTTAGATTTTTCGTACAGTGCAAAACCCAAAATAAGAAGCAAAAGTGTGTTTTTTTAGCAAAGGCGCTGGTTTTAGTGCAAAAGCGCCATTCCCATGGCAAAGGCATGGATTTTCTAGCAAAAACTTAGAAATGTTGCCAATCAAAAGCGAGCTTTTGTTGGGTAGTCTGTGAAATTCCTTTGACAACTTTCAGAACCTTGTAACTTGCAACTTAACTCAAAAAAATGTTAGTGAGGAGGACCTAGGTCCCACCGGGCATGCCAGAATGTGTGAGGGGGAAGGAATCCATCAGGAAAATATGTGAAAAACAAGATCAAATGCAGGATTGAAATCAGAAACTAATCTAATTCAAAAACACTTAATCTATCATATTCCATCACTCATGAAATGTGCAAATCTAAGCTATTTGAATGAAAGTAAGATCGTAATATATTCAAACCAATTCAAATAACAAAAGACAAGATTACCATCCCATGTTGGCGTGTATTTGCATGATGTTGGATTGTTCGTATCACTGCAAAGCCTCCATTGCTTGTTCTTGAAGAAATGATGAAGCTCTCTTGATGGTGATCCTGAAATGGATGAGAATTGCTATGCTTGAGTATGGATTTGAGTATAATAACTTTGCTCAAATTGTGGATGATGAAATGAGGAATGAAGCCTCTTATTTATAGAATGACAAGTTGGAGAAATGCCCAAAATGAAGCAATGTGGGACTAACATTCAACCAGTGGCAAGGTGCCACTTGTCAAGAGATGGATGGATGAAGGATGTGCACATTTTGATGACTATACCCATAAATGCATAAATTTGAAATTTAAAAATGGTGAAATGACAAGGTGGAGGGAGAGTCAAATGGAGTAATGGCCACTTGGCTCAATGCAAAAGGACTTGGAAGGTGAAATAAATGCCTTGTTGGAAGGACAAAGTCCATTTGGATTTGAATTCAAATTTGAAGGAATATTCTCTATTATGCCATGTTGAGAGAAAATAGGGATTTAATAAATGAATTAAATCTATTTTCATGTGCAAGTAGCAAAAGATAGAGGATGGGACATGAATTAGGATTAAATTAATCAAAGGTTAATTAATTTGATGAAGGATTAGATGATGTGACAAATTTGGCTTAGATTTATGGGTTGATTTAAATCAAATATGAGAAGAATATGATAAAAGGATTAATTAAATACAGATTTTTGATTTATTTAATTAAATGAGTTGAAGTTAGATTAAATCAAATAAGGTTTTAATTTATTTAATTTAATGAGATAGACTTTAGGGATTTAATCAAATAAAATTGATTATTTAATTAAATAGGGATAATTAGATCAAACTGATTGATTTAATTAACAAGAAAGAATGACTTAATCAAATAAATGATTTATTTAATTTAGAGAGGAAGATTGATGAATTTAATCAAATAAGGGTATTCGATTAAATGGTTAGACCGAGGGATGATTTAGGATGAAATGGTGTTAGTAGTCAGGATTAGATGTGCAATGTCAATCAGTACATTTTCCATGTCTACAATTTGATTTGATTTCATTATTCAAATTTTGGAGGGAAGTGTGATAATTAAATTATTATGATTTAATAATTCAATTAATTTTGGGGAATAAGGTGGATTAGTGATGTAATCAAATAATCGATGTCGTTTGACTAATGAAGATGAAATAAGATTAAATAAATGTAATTTATTTAATTGGTCAAAATGATGAAATGTGAATTAATCAAATAACATTGTATCATTTGATTAATAGAGGAAATAGGGTTTTAAATGTCGTTCTATGTCGTTTGATGTGTTATGAGATGTCGTGGGATGATTCGAAGATGAGTTGAGTTGTTTCAGAGATGTTATGAGATGTTCCAAGTTAATTTAGAGTTGTTCTGAGTCGTTTCAAGGTTGTTCTAAGACGTTCTGAGTTGAGTCAGAGTTGTTTTGAGTCATTTTGGGGTTGTTCTAAGTTGTTTTGAGATGTTCTGAGTTGATTTAGAGTTGTTCTGAGTCATTTTGGGGTCATTTTGAGACATTCCGAGTTGATTCAAAGTTGTTTTGAGTTGTTTTAGGGTCATTCTAAGACATTCCAAGTTGATTCAAAGTTGTTCTGAGTCATTTCAGGGTCATTTCAAGATGTTATGAGTTTATTCAGAGTTGTTCCGAGTTGATTCGGGGTTGTTTTGAGATGTTCTGAGTTTATTCAGATTTGTTCCAAGTCATTTCGAAGTCGTTCTGAGATGTTTTGAATTGATTCAAAGTTGTTCCGAGTCATTTCGAGACATTCTGAATTTTTGATAAGTGTTAAGTCAATTTTACATGTCTACAATATATATATCCCTCTTTTCTTCCCCTCTCCATATTTATCTATCTATCTCCCTATATCTCTTTATCACTCTATCTATCCCAAAATATCTTTATCTCTATCTCTCTCTCATTATATATCCCCCACTCTCTTCCTCTATCCCTTTGTCCCCCCTCTTTCTATGTCTCCCTCTATCCCTCTCTTTGTACATATCTCTCTATCTTTCTAGATAAAGTAGAACAATGTTCTCATCACTATGTCAACAATTTTTTAGTGGCAAATCTTTGCCAATTGGTGAATAATTCATATTCACAAATCGAAATTTGACGAATATATTACAATTGGCGAGGGAACAAATGACCCAAAATTTTTTTATCGATAAATAGCTACTAAGGGGCATCACCCATTTTATTGATTTTCAAAAAGAAAATTACATTTTGATCTATCCCATACATTGGCGTTTTAGATAGAAACACCCATACACCCTTGCATACATTGTTGCTATGCATTTTTCCTCTATGTGGAATGGGAATGAAGCTATATGTTGAGTGGTGCCTCATTTTTCTTCATTTTTCTTTGAACTGTGGTCCAATTTCCCTCTATATCCTTAGCTCCCACAATGACCTCTTCACTTGGTTGTAGTTCTTTTGCTTCCTAATGAGGGGGGTTTTATTTCCCCACAAAGCCCAAGGTCAATGCACTTTCTGCCAGATCAACCGTCACTTCGCCTAATTTTGGCTTCTTGAATTCCACATGTTTTTTTCCTCCTGTTGGGGGGGGGGGTCTTTCTTGTCCTCCACCTTTGGTGATATTGGTGACTTCTGAGCATCAACCCTTCCTATTGGGGTATCATCGGTGGCTAAAATTCCTTGAGTGATCCTTCTTGTTCTACTAAATAATGCTCAGGTGAAATGTCTTTCCACCATGTGGCTTGGCCGTCACTTCTCCACTTAGAATAATGAGTAGAAGTATGTATAGTATTGAAACATCTATGACAATGAAATGGTAAGCCCTCATAATCTAACTACTAAAGTTGGATCGACAGTTTTTAGAGTTAACTCAGTCGCGAGTGCCTTGGAGGTGTCCAACTCCACCAAAATGTGAGCATAGGTTGTGTGCATGTAGTTTGATGAGTTCTCATCAGTCCCCAAGAACTTCCCCAATAAATTTCCAATGGATTGGAAGCAAGAATCAAACTAGAATTACAATGGAAGGTTTGACAATCTTAGCCAAGTTGGAGCAGTAGCAAAAGACTTAGTAAGAGGATTGAAAGAGGGGTGCCACGACTTCAGCATAAGAAATTGTTGGTCAAAACTCCATTGGTAATCACATAATATTGTGTTCCTATCTCGATCACTCTCAAATAGGACCACAAAAAATCCTCGCGCACAAGGATAAATCTCTACATCACCATCCAAAATGGGGCGCCATGTTTTGGTGATCCATTGATGCAGCGCAGCGAGGCTTGGCCAGAAACCTTTGAATCTTTTGATCAAACCTAACTCAGTGAAATATGTCTCATTTTTGGTGACCTCTTTGCAAATCTTCTCACCCAAGACCACTGTTGGGGGGTTGGAGGCACATGGAAGTGGTCGATTGGATTGTTTACCTTCTGCTTCACAATGCAAACCCTCCATTGCCCTCACAGTATTCCCAGTCAAATTTGAAAACCCCTGTTTGTGAGAATCATCCTCATCCGAGATCCAACCCTCATCATGCACCTTTGATGAATGCCCCACCCCATTTCGGAAATCATCGAGCATGGGTTTTCCATCTACGATTTTTGTCTTCATTGCAGTGTGGCCCCTCCCACTGTGATCTCCACGTAGCCAAGAGTCCTCCTTGATTGGCAAAGCAGTAGAAGTAGGAGCTCGGTAGAATTTACCAGGGGAGATATTTTTTCCAGGAGACCCACCATTTGTTTCACTTGTGCCACAAACCCTAGCACCACCATTTAAAGTTTTCCTATAATCTAACTTGGCTTCAAAAATTTGTCCATGGCTCGCGCACGAGGAAGCCCTAGAGCCAAAGTCACCCACCATCGAACAACAATTTCTTGTGTCGCGATCACCTCTAGATGCAGAATGCGCAGATGCATAAACGAAGTGAAGCATTTCGGGGAATATAAAATATGACAAATGACCCAGATTTTATGAATTATCAGTCAAATGTATTTCATTTTGCCATCAATTTATTTTATGATGCATTTATATTTAATACTTTCACCATTAATAAACTACATATTTCTAATGGTGATTCACCTAGAATTTTGGATGCATGTATTAATCTATGCACATATATGACAATAACATTGAAAGTTCACCATGTATGACGACCCATTTTTTCAATAGCATTAAAAGTTCACCATGTATGAGGACCCATTCACCAATATCATTAAAATTTTATTGTGTATTAGGACCCATCTTGCTAATAACATTATAGCTCGATGCTAATCCTAGGTCTATAATTGCCTTGAAAATTACAACATATGTGTTTTATCGAGGTTCAATTTGCTGAACATTTATATATACCATTTTATAATCACATGGGTTTCGCTAAATTATTTCTATACCATTTAAAATCCCATGGAATTTTTCAAGTACGGATTGATATAAATATAATGAAAATGTAATTAATCTTTTACATATTTTGTTTAGTTTTGAGCTCTTGATTCTGATCGTACGCAAGTTACAACTATAGGCATTTCCACATTAGTGCTCATCAATGAAAACCTAAAGGTAAGTGATGATTTCTTTATAGTATTATAAGATTATTTGTCTCTTTGTCATTTTTAATTCATTCTTCCATATGATATTGAGTAGGGAGACATCTCATTCATATAAAATTAACATTCATTTACATATAAAGTCTAATAAATTAAAATACATATATTTTAAATCTAAAAGAAACTAAAAATATTAATCATAAGACACCTATCTAACTTATCTCACAAATTGAATATAAACTCCATAGAAGTATTTTTCAAAATTTTAAATAAATATATTTAAAATATTTAATTAATTACCTCAAGATCATCATGTCATGCATGTGTTAATTAAATAAAACAGTTCCCTACAATGAATTGTAAACATGATTGCTCCTATCAATGATATTTACTATGAATTATTCCTCACTAAATAATTTAAAAGATTTCAAATAAATTATTCTCTTTTCCTATTTTTTTATAATTTAAAATGGCACTAAAGGGGCCATACCCAAATACATCCTTAACATATAAAATGCCTATATTAAACGACACCCAAAAACTAGATTACAACTATCAACCCAGTAATGTCCATGCTACCACTAACCCTTCAGTCTTCAGTCTTCAGCCTCCATTGCATCACCCTTGTTCACCTCCTCCCATGCCTCCTCCATAGTGGATGGTGCAAACAACACCACCAACCAAAAGAAGCCCATGAGCTCTTTTAACATCTCCACCATCCCCATCACCATCTATTACCTCGCCTCCATGTCCTCCCCAACACTCCAAACTACAAAATGAATCCAAGGGTTGTTGTATTCCATAGTCAGTGCTGGCCAAACTCCAGCCGATGGAAGCAAACCCATTCCCGACACCACCCATGCCAAGAACTTCTCCATTACTGTCCTCTAGCTTGCCTTCACCATCTTTCGCATCAACCACTTTGCCACTGCATGGTCCTCTCTTGCCTAGAACAACCAAGCTAGAAACATTGAAGCCATGTCACTATTAACTCTATACTTCATGTTTCCAAGCAAAAAATAGAAACTTAGGATACCTTTCACCACCTCCATAGACTCAACACCGTTAATATTGAAAATCTTCTTCAGACATTGGTCTGAAACCTTGCCTTTGAAGGCCATTTTCCTTTCTTTAGCCTCCAAGCATATCGGGGTCTCCATTGTTCACCTTTCATCATCTACTTACTTTGGCATTCGCTTTAAGCTAGTTCATTGCCACTTCCTGTAATAAATTTCATGTTGTCCCATTAATACTGCCACCTTTTTTCACCTCCCACTGAGGTCCCTCATGCATTTGAAATCTTAAACATGATCTTCTTGTTGTCGAGCTTGCCTCACTCTATTCATTTCAATGATGCACTTTGATAAGTTATCGGCCTCCCCATTCCCTTCACGAAAAATATGTGATAGGATAAAGTCATCAAGGAGATTTTCCAATTTGGTGTCCCGTTTTTACGAATAGCATTGATAATAATCAAGGAGTCCCCTTCTAAGTGTAGTTTATGGTATCCCAACCTCCTACACAATTCCACTCTTAGGTGAGCTGCTTGCATCTCTGCCTCATTATTTGTTCCAATTGGGAGAGGCCTTGCCTCCTTCATAATTATTTTTCCTTTATGATCTTGCATAATGCACCCTACTCTTGACAACCTTGGGTTTCCCCTAAAGGCCCCATCAAAATTCACTTTTACCCATCCCTCATTTGGTGGGCACCATTTCACATCTTTCCTTGCTTTACCAAAAGGATTAGCCCTACGCAACCCATAAAATGAGGTCTTTTCCTAAAATTTTAAAGCATATTAAAATTATTTATTAATTTTATTTATATTTGATAGAAATAAATCTTGAAGTTGATTCATCAACCTAAAATATAATAATTTTGAATCAAATAAAATAACATTTATTCACACAAAAATAAAGTACACAATATAAATAAAACAAAATACTCTTAAATAATTCCAAAGTAAAGTTACAAATTAGTATACATATCTTAAACATATCTATGTAAAAATAACAATTTTTTTTGCTTTAGAATTATTTATATTTTTTATATTTTATTTGTATTGTTTATTTTTTATATGAAGAGCAATTTTTATTTATTAAGAATTATTCTATTTATTTAAGAGTTAATTTATTTTATTTAGATAGTTGATTTTTCTTTTAATCTAAAAATTAATTTTTATTTATGAGAATTATTTTATTTTATCTAATCTACTCCAAAGTTATCTTTTAAGTAAATGAACAACTCTTCAATAAATAATGTAAATAAAATAAAATAATTCTTAAATGATTGTAAAATAAAATTAAATAACTCTTAAAGTAAACATAGTAGCTCTTAAGTAAATAAAAATAAAAATAAAATAATGATTAAATAGTTCTAAATTGAAAAAGGAATTGTAGTAAAAAATAACACTTCTAGATGTTTTATAAATAGATATATTTAAAATATCTAACATATTAATTGACATAATTGTAGTCAATAGTGGCATGGTGTGATGGTTAAGTTGTGTTGTTATTCTTTCCATTGAGGTTCAATCCCCATTGGGGTGTAATAGTTGAGAATTTATATTGGGGATGAGGTCTCCCCATTTGTATCCTAACTAGTTCATAGCTCTAGGTCAAAAATATTTTACCCCTCTTCAAAAAAAAATTGACATAATTGTAGAGGAGATTCACTACTCCCAAGTCTCTAGGATAGGGAAGAGTCTACAGGGAGTCAATTGTCCCCAACAACCTCAAGAAAACAAGCTCAAGTGACCAGGATGGGTAAAAGGGAGTTTTCTGATATGTAAATTTATGTTTTAGGACTATTTATGAGAAAAGAACTTTAGAAGTTGAATGAGTAGGCCTCAAAGGTCTCAAAGACAAACAAACTAGCTCTTTACCAAAGGACGAAAGTGGAGACCAAGGACAACAATGCGAATCATTGTTGTCACAATGGTATGTTGGCATCTCATATGAGTCGAAAACAAAGTCAAACGCTAGAAACTCATAAGGCCTACTAACTACTCAAAAATTGGAGTTTGACAGTTTAACTAGACTAAACAAAATGTTGAAAATAAGGAAAATTACAACAAGAAGAATATTAAATGAACAAATAATTAAACTGTTAAATGAAATGACAAGAGGTGAAAGACAAGAACAAACTCATGGGTAGTCCAGCTATGAAGCCTCCTACAAAGCTCCACATGAATAGCCTGCACACACGAAAAATAGTAAAAAGTGTTAGGGCTGTTTTGGGGCTTGCCTTAGTCAAACCCCTGTTTTGGTGTTTCCACCTCCATGAACAACCAAAGAGACAACAAGATAGAAATATAGACAATTGACAATATGAAATGACAAGACAAAGAAAGAGAACACGCAAGATGTCAATATGCTACCAAATAAGAATGATAATGCAACAAAAGGAAGTGTTACCCTCCCTCCAATGAGCTTGAGAAGATGAGAGGAAGTGCAATGCCTTGAGAGAGCTTGAGGCAAATATGTAGAGTCGTAGATGTCCAAGAAGTTTGATGTAGAAGTGATGTAGAAGAGCAAGAACATAAGAATTAAGTTGCAAGAATCAAAGATTGAGAGAATGAATTGCTAGAAGGTGAGAATGAAAGAATGAGAGAGAAGAATGTGAGTTCAAATGAATAATTGCATGCAAGAGGGTCATTTTTGGGCATGCTTGTGACTGCAAAGGCGTTACACTTCACGGGTATGTGAAAGTGTAACATCCCAACAACTACAGGATCAAGAATCTTGTCAGGACGTTCATGCAATACGTAGACATCTACACGACATGGAAGCGTCCCCAACAAAAATTCCCTTAATGATCGACAAAAATGGGATCAAGGACAAAAATGAAGGCTAGAAAGATGGGGATTAGCATTATTGTCTTTATAAAGATAAGATGAGGTTATGTAATGTGAAATCGCACTAAGGGTGCAATTTTACGACATTACATTTTACCCCCACTTCAACAAGCATATGTATCTAAACATGTGCTAGATAAAGTAGAAAGGCATTGAAGAGAATATACCCAGGATGAAGAGGACACAAATCTTCAATCCGGTATATGCAATGTAGAGAAGTTGAGCCTAGACACGAAGAGGAAACAGATCTTTGATCCTATAAAGTTGGCTGCAATCTCACCATAAACATGTTAACTGCAGACAAACATGTTAGGCAAAAAATCAAAAAATAGACATGATAAAATTTCAGACATAATCTGATCAAGTAAAAGATGACACTAATAGGTATGCCTAGCATGGCTAGGGACCATATGACGAGAAGATACGCATGTGGCTATTGCAAACTGCATTGTAGGATAGTTACCAAAAAGACAAGATGAGTCTAGTCAGGTTGCCTCTAAGCTAGATGACGAGACATAAGACATCAAGACACATTTTTAAATCTATTTGAAACTTTTTGAAAATTAAGTTGATATGATAGCCCGCCCTTAGAATGATGTGTGCTATGCAGAGGAGCACATGTCATTCTAAGGAGAAGAGAAATACAAGAGATTTTGTGGCATGAGATATACTATGAGATGTATTCATGGAATGTTTTCACATGAGGGACAACACATAGAATCCACAACATCACAAGAGAGAAAAGCAGAGACAAATAAATCAAGATCACAGGGGGGTCTGATTATTTGAGGTCATAACTACTCATAGATATAAATAGATAAATATAATATAATATGTATGAATTTCCATCACCCCCAAATAGATCAGAACATGAGGAAGAGCACATGAAGACAAAATTAAAAAATTGGGTCAACATGGAAGAGGCCTAAATGTTGCAACACTTTGCATCATTCTCGATGTGAAAAGGAAAAGTGTATGACATATAAAAGAATGATGATACAAAAAGGAGAAGTGTTTGAAATTTTTTCTCTCATGTATCCAAGCACCTACAAGGGTAGCAAGGGTCCTCCAGGTGAGCACAATCATAAATATACAAGCACGAGGGAACACAAACAAAGACACAAAGCTAATCTAAAGATGAAGAGGACGACACCACTTCTAGTCTGACACCTCCAGTAGGTCATCCTACTCCCAATCTAGATCATCATAAGGAGAGGGAATACGAGCCTATAGGGGGGATAGTTAGGGCTATACCAACTAACTCACCTATGACAAGAGCCGAGGAAGAAGCCCCCTCAAGGTCTTCTTCACCGAGGTCATGCGAGACTAGGGTCATTGATCTAGCAAAGATCAAAGACAGAGTTGGGATGTCCTCCAATGAATCAAACATTCACTTCTCAAGAGTGACATGTTGCGACTGGATGGAAGGAGGAAAAGACGCTAAAGAGTCACTACTAACCTCAGGGAGAGGGGAAATGACAAACTCTGGGGAGCTAGGTGTTTCCTTTGTTAAAAAGATGACACAAGCCAAGGAAAAATAGGACTCGAGAGACGAAGAAAACTTTTTTTGACTGTTGCTCGAAGCAAGGTCACTCTCTAGCTTGTGCTTCAGTGGAGGATGTGGGATTCTCACTGTTGAAGTGGAAGAGGGAGAAGGAGATGAAGCCATAGAGGACACCACCTTTGTAAAAGGCATGCCAACGGGCTGTGAAAAAAGGAGGAATATATGGAAGAAAGGCAATAAGAGGCGGCTCCATAGAGGGAGCGATGAACACTTGCACCCTTTTGGGGTGAGGTTCATCAAGATCTACTAACGAAGTCAAGAGAAACATAGAGGTGATGGGAACCAAAGCAGAAGGAGAAACATAGACAAAAGCAATAGAAACAAAAGCAACAAAAGTAGAAAGAAAAGGCTCCTCTCCAATCTTCTACGAGGCCACATGCTCCTTAGCCAATTTTTTTTGTTAGCGTTTACGCTCTTGTCCAAGTTAGTTACAACAACTATGGGCACTAGAAGATACAACTTGAGAAGAGATTGGGGGATCCTATTCTATTGAAGGAGGATCCTCCACAACCATTACCAATGGAAGGGTGGAATCTTGAGGAGGGACAAGAAGAGGAGACATATATATAGAGAGAGATAAGTGTCTCAATAGCGGGCCCCTTTCCTTTTTCTACCTTGGGGTAGGTGGAGGAATAGGGGGAGGCCTTAGAGGCCAAAACGTAGGAACAACCCCTCGAGAATTCTTCCCCTTGCCATAAAGGATGGGTCAAGGTACGTGGGAAGAATCGAAAGTTGAAAAACTTGAGGATTTGACTTCGACAATGTGGGCGCCTTTCCTTTTCTTGTGCCAAGCATAATAGGAGGACTAGAGGACACCACCAAAGGTTGGGAAATAGAGGAAGGTGCAAAAGAAGAAGGAGAAGGCCTCAGGGAAAGAGCTTGTGTTTCCTTACCCTTTGAAGGGGAAAAGGACAAAGCACATTACTATGCATGCAAAGAGGACTTCAAAGAAATAGCCTGAGAAGATAGAGGAAAACCACCTTTAGACACCAAGCCCCTAGTCTTATACCTAAAATAAGACTTGTACAAAAGGTTTCCTCTAGGTGGAAGAGGTCCAACTAAGGTGGTCCAAAAGTGATCTAAGGAGAAGCCCCCACGCGACACCAATGGGCATGGTACCCTCTGGGGAAACTTCAAACATTTATGGATAACTGAAGTAACTGCATTCACAAAGACCAACCATGGGATACCTAGTCTCACTTTGAATAGATAAGACTCAAGCATCATGACAAATGGGACTTCCAAGGTTTTAGGTCCAACCAAGACCGACAGAGAAATGTAATCAATAGGTAAAACAAAAGTCCATCGATTGTGCAAAGTATATTTTGTGATTCCTCGTATTTCTCCTTATGTAAATTATTTATAAAAGAGTCTCTTTCGTAATGATATTCACTCAGCTTATGGGGTCAACCATAACACCTATTACAACATTATCATTGACATGAGCATATATAAAGCAAATATGACTCTTTGTTCAAAGGTAGGTCACGTGAGGTGAATGTAATATCAAGTGTTGCACTCATGTGGTCTAGAGGAGGAACACAAGTAAATGAAACTATTTTCACATACTCAGATGGAGCTAGATCAAAAGAAGAAGCAGGGGTGACAAGGTTGGCAGAATGAGATAGAAAGGGATCTGTGTAAATCTACAGTTGGTTGTTAGGCTTCACTATATATTTATTGGATTTTTTATTTTTACCATCAATTTGGATGGTACCATTATTAATGTGGTCTTGTATCACATGACGAAGATATGCACATCTCTCGATATCATGACCCGAGACTCAATGACATTGATAGAACTTTTGTGCATCGTACCACTGGGGGTAAGGCTTAAAGAGTGGTCTAATCTTTGGGATATTTATTACACCATCTTTTAATAGATTTTGAGTACATTAGTATAAGATTCTGATAATTTTATGAATATTCTATTTTGACCTATAAAAATTTTATTTATGGGAACTAACACCATGTTCACCATTGCTTTGTTTTTCCTAGACTCACCACAGATAGACACAATAGACCAACCATCTTGACGGGAGGACGAGGAAGAATTCCCATATTGTGCAACTATTTGTTGGTACTCATACAGAGCAACACACAGATGGGAGAAGGATGGATATTTCATTGACATAAATTTATCTCGCAGTGATGGCTACAAGTTCCTGACAAACACTCGCTACACATCAGAATTAGGTGGGGCATAGGAAATGTGAGAGAAAGGACTTGATAACGAGCTATAAAATTAGTCACCTACTCATGCGCTCCCTGATTACATCAGATGAGATCAATAAACATGACCTTTGGCCCAATGTTGGCTAGGAATTACTGGAGAAATTGATTACAAGATTATCAAAGGAAAAGATAGAATTATTAGGTAAAGAGCAATACCACTCCAAGGCAACATCCTTAAGAGAACACGAGAATAGTTTTTCTATAAGTGCATCATGATGAAAGAAATTCGTACACATGGAATTGAAAGAGGAGACATGAGTCTATGGGTCCCCTATACCACTATTCTTCTCAAACTTAGGAATTTCCACACCTTACAAGATGGGGGTGTTCAAAATATTGAAAGAAAAGGGACTGTGATGACAATAGGGTTGGAGCATTGGTTGGGAATAAGAACTATCCAAATTCACTAGTTGATACTACATCTACCCTAAGTTTTGCAAGAGAGCATTACAGATGGGGTGTGTGGATGAAGTGTGACTGGTTGAGGCACCAACACCCTGGAGATAGAGACATTTTGAGTCCAAGATGTAGAAACCTAGAAACCTAGAAACCTAGAGGAACTCTATTCACTCTAATCGAAGGGATATCCTTCATTGTAGTGGTGGTGTTAGCGGTATTGATAGAGGGACTCATGTTATCCATGCAAACAAACACTCCAAGCATCGAGGTATTTAGCTGGTGACTAGTGATCTCCAATTGAACATTTTGGGTATTATCCAAGATGGAGGTGTAAGATGGGACATGGGTTTCTATAATATTTGATATTCCATGAAGCAGCTCTAGACCTCTCGATCTCTAATTAATAAATTATTTAAATTATTGATGATAGGAGTTACCTAAGGATAAGAATATTCATTTCCCAAGAACCTTGTGAGCTCTTTGAGCCTTAATTGCAAAGAGTGAATATTCTCTATAGGAACCCTAAGAGAAACCTCGTTTGCTATGGAAGAGGAAGATTTCAAGGAGAGGTTGGAGGGGTATGAGTTATAACTCCATTGTGAGGTAGGGAGAATTCAGTCGAAATTCATGTAGAGTACTTCTCAAAATTCAAACTTGAATGGGGAGGATTGAACCTTCTGGACCCCATATCAATGTTTCAATAGCTTCTTCTTACTACGTACTTGGAGGTGGTAGATTGGGTTGCAAAGCTCATAAGAGTGTCACAACATACTATCTAGCACACATCCTAATATATGAGCGAATAAAATTTTTGACACAAAGACAAGAGGAAAGAAAGTTCATGTTGGGTTCACCAAAATGCATATGAGCATATTTGCTACTCCCGAGTCTCTAGGATAGGGAAGAGTCTACAAGGAGTGAATTATCCTTAACTACCTCAAGGAAACAAGCTCAAGTGACCAAGACGGGTAAAAGGGAGTTTTTTTATATGTTTTTATGGTTTAGGACTGTTTATGAGAAAAGAACTTCAGAAGCCAAATGAGTAAGCCTCAAAGACAAATAGAATAGCTCTCAATCAAAGGATGAAAGCATGAACCAAGGATGATGACGTGGCATGCTGTTGTCTCAATGACGTGTTGGTGTCTTGTACAAATTAAAAATAGAGTTAGTCACCATAAACTCACAAGGCCTACTAACTACTCAGAAACTAGAGTTTGATAGTTTAACTAAACTAAATAGAATGTTGAAAATAAGGAAAAGCACAACAAGAAGAATACTAAATGAAAAAGTAATTAAAATGTTAAATGAAATGATAAGGGGTGAAAGACAAGAATGAACTCACTAGTGATCTAGCTATGAAGCCTCCCACAAAGCTCTACATGAATAGCCTGCACACACAAAAAAGTCAAAAGTGTTGGGGATGTTTTGAGGCTTGCCTTAGTCAAACCCCCTGTTTTGGTGTTTCCACCTCCATGGACAACCAAAGAGACAACAAGATAGTAATATAGATGATTGATAATATGAAATGACAAGACAAAGAAAGAGAACATGCAAGATATCGATATGCTACTAAATAAGAATGATAATGCAACAAAAGGAAGTGTTACTCTCCCTCTAATGAACTTGAGAAACCGAAAGGAAGTGCAATGCCTTAGAGAGATTGAGACAAAGATGTAGAGCCATGAATGTGCAAGAAGTTTGATGTAGAAGTGATATAGAAGAGAAAGAACATAAGAGTGAAGTTGCAAGAATGAAATATTGAGAGAATGAATTGCTAGAAAGTGAGAATGAATGAATTGAATGAATGAGAGGGAAGAATGTGAGTTCAAATGAAGAATTGCATGCAAGAGGGTCATTTTCGAGAACACCTACAATTGTAGAGGCATTACACTTTACGGGAAGGCAGAAGTGTAACGTCCCAATGACCATAGGATCATGAATCTTGTCAAGATGTTCACACAATACACAGACATGTATGTGACACAAAAGCGGCCCCAAAAAAAAATCCCTTAACGATTGACAACGACGGGGCCAAGGATGAAAATGAAGGCTAGAAAGACGAGGATTAGCATTATCGTCTTTATAAAGCTAAGGTGAGGGTTATGTAATGTGAAATTGCACTAAGGGTGCAATTTGACGACATTACAATAATATATTTAACAATGAAAAGTTGAAATGATTGCAACACTACAAAGCTAAATAAATTCTATTATAGAATATTTATTGTCACAATATTTAAAAGACAAGTTTTGTGCTACTACATGGCTTTTTTTTGCTTTAACATTATTATCATTCTTTATGTAGTGATATAGTATTTGATTTTGAAATATTATAATAATAGAATTTGTTTTACTTTGTAATGTTGTATTGTCAAAATGACAATTGTCATAAATTTATTTTGCCTTGTAATATTATTCTAGAAATAAGAATTGTAAGGAATTTATTTTGTCTTGTAATGTTATGTTGTGAGAATGATAATTATATAGATATGGAGTTGGACAAACTGTGTCACATGTAGTGGCAAGTAATTTCCTTTCTAATATTGTAATAAAAGTATTTGGTGTCTAATGCAAATTAGGGGAAGACCTGAGAAATATATCATGGTGGAGTGTCGAAGAGATCAAGTCGTTCACAAGGCACTAGGGTTCTGAGGCTATGGTGGTGCACATGAGTGATGGCCTTTTAGGTGGAGAAATAGGAAAAGCTATCATAATAAGCCATGGAGACCATCGTCTCAAGCATGGAAGGCTTCGACAAACCCTAGGCGACATAATTCTGAACCTGAAAATGGGGTTTCGCATTAGAGATCTTTAAATCTAGGAAACAAAAGGGGATTTGTGACTTTGCAAATGGGAAGCCCAGGAATCTTCGAAAGGATTGAACTAGAATTTTGGTGTCCAAAAACTCAGGAAAATACTGTGCAGGCAAACAAGGTATGTCCAAATAGTGTCCATTCCAGAGTAATATCTGTGTTAGTACACAACAATGATTGGGTAGATTCAGTGCATCTTTATAAGGAAAAATCCTTTTTTATGAAATGGAGTGGGACATGGCCGACTTTTGCAAAAGTACGAAACTGGTGTGATGATCACTAGGGGAAGGATTGTGTCCTGAAAACTCTCCCAAATGGGTATTTTTTGGTAGTATGCCAAACTGCTCAAGATAAGGAATGGATTTTAAATAGTAGACCGTTTCTAATGGATGGGAAGGGTTTCTACATTAAGGACTATGTACCAAATTTTGACCCAAAAAAGGAGAAAATAGAAGAGATCCCTATATGGATACACTTGTATAATATTCCCCATGAGTACTAGGATTTAGAAACTCTCAAAAGCTTAGGAAATAAGCTGGGTGTCTTTGTGAAAGCTGATGAAGCGCTGTAAAAAAAGAAGCTCAATATGTATGCTCACATTTGTATCCTCTAGCAAGTCGTTCATCCTCTCCCAAAGATGGTGAAGTTAAAAATAGGGGAAGGGATTTGGCGGTAGGCAATAGAAGTGGAAGAATAAGTGGAATCGTGCTCTATATGTAAAGGGGTAGGTCATGCAGTAGGTGAATGTTCAAGAAATGAGAAAGGAAAAGGTCTGGAACATAATGCATTGGTAGATTTTTTGATAAATTTAAACAAAGATTCAAAGAGGGAGGATATGGGGGTGTTGTTGAGAATTCGTATTCACAATTAGGGTGAGGTGTACTCCACAGGAAACTTGGGTCTTCGAAATGAAGATAGGTTTTAAATGAAAGAGATAGACTTGTTCGAATCTGGATGCTATCAATACTCACAACCTAAGGTGGAATTGAAGATACGTGGGGACCAGTTCATGTGCTCATCGGAGAAGTGAACAAGGTTTCCAGCTTGTAGTGATTATGAGACACCCCGGACTGGAGATCCTAAAGGGGATATAAGAGAGAAAATGGAAAACCCTTATAAGAATATGGATTTACCCATGATAGAATACCCTATGGGGAATGGGGTGGAAGTTGGTGAGGAAGGGATTGGAAACATCAATTCTCTTAGTAAAAATGGAAGAGACTGTTCAGCGGGTGAAGATGAGGTTATTTACAAGGATATTCAAATTTACCCAATATGAAATCTAGAAAACTCTTTAAAAGAAGTTGGCATGGAAGAAACTCATTCCAGTGACAAAGAGGGATGTTTTCCAGATGAGATGGAGGATTTGATTTCAGATGATTTGGGAATGAATGCTTCCTTAGGCATTAAGGATAAAAGAAGGATGGGGTTGTATTTAGCCTTATTGAAAAATGTAAAAATTGGTGAGGAGAAGAGAAGAGGTGCAAGAATAGCAAGAGAATTGCTAGAAATGGTCGGCTGTGCAGTAGGTCAAAGCAAATTAAGATCAGGAAAATGCTATGCCTTTTCCCAGGAAGGATGAAGGTCTTAACATGGAATGTCAGGGGTTGTAATTCGCCTAACAAATGGCGGTTGATCAAGAGATTCCTTGATCAAACATGACCCACTCTTCTTTTGTCATAGGAAACCAAGCTCAAAAATGAGGACAATATGTTTTTTACACGCAACTTTAGTAGATGGAGGTTTGCAATGATTGAGGTCGTGGGGGCGTCTAGTGGGTTAGGAGTACTATGGGATTATTCAAAGGTAGATTTTTGGGTAATCCAACAAGGAAGTAATTGGAAAGGGTTAAGGGTCTTGTCTAAAACCCTAAATTCTATGTTTGTAGCAATAAATGTTTATGGACCGAATAGTGTTGCTGGCAAGAAAGCCCTTTGGTAGGAGATCACAAATTTCTTGGATGGGGAAAGTGAGTCTCTAAGCTTGCTGGGAGGAGATTTTAATGCTATACTCCACCCTGATGATAAGAGGGGTGGTTTGGGCAGGGGAAATAGGGCTCAAAAATATTTCAGTGATTTTGTCATAGTTAGTGGCTTAAGTGAGGTTATGTTCAGAAAAGGGGAATTTACTTGGACCAACAAGAGGAGTGGTTTTCTGCACATTGCTGAAAAGTTGGATCATTTGTTCCTGGAAGGAGGTTGGACGGAGGAAAACTGGACGCATGAAGTTGAAATTCTTCTGGTGGTTGGCTCAGATCATTAAACGATCAACATTAATTTCTAGGTTGACGTGACATCGATAAGGTGTCCTTTTAAATTTGAAAAAATGTGACTTAGAGCGGACAACATTAAGGACTTGGTAAGTGGTTGGTGGAATTTTTCCTCGGTGAGAAATGACAATAAGGCTTATATATTTTTCAAAAAGCTCCAGTTTCTAAAGGAATGTCTGAAAAGATGGAATCGAGAAACATTTAAAAACATCTTTGCTGAGAAGTTGAAGCTAGAAGAGGCTCTGAGCAATCTCCATTCTAAAGTCATCGAGGTCTAAAGTCATCGAGGGAAGGATGACAGATCAAGACTCTGAGCAAGAGAAGGCTTTAAATAAGGAATATGTTGAAGTATTGTGAAGGTAGGAGATCTTTTGGTGCCAAAAGTCTTGAGAAACGTGGCTAAGAGAAGGGGATCACAACACAAATTTTTTCCACAATTCAGTAAGAGCAAGGAGGTTGAGCAATAAGATTTTCTCAATTGCTGACCAATAGAGTAATATTTTAAGGAATATGGAGGAAATTAACTATGAGGCTGTATGTTTTTTTAAATGTAACATAGTCATACATTAGGTGCAAGAGGTGGATCAATATTTGTGGCATGTGATTCCTAGTTGTGTATCTAAAGAACAAAACAATTTGATTTTGGAACTGGTAACTATGTTGGAGGTAAAGAAGGCTCTATTTGGGTTAGGCGGGGGATAAGGCCCCTGAACCAGATAGGTTTTTGACATGTTTTTATCAACAATTGTGGGACATTTTTGCTTCTGGAGTTATGGAAGGTAGTAGAAGAGTCGCGGAGGTGTGGGTTTGTGTTGAAAGATTTTAATAATACTTTGATTGCTCTCGTTCCAAAAAAAATGAGATTATCTCTTTTAATGACTTCCGTCCAATCTCCCTTTGCAATACAGTGTATAAATTTATTTTGAAGGTAATTGAAAATAGATTAAAGTTGGTCTTAAAGTCAATCATTTTAGAAGAACAAAGTGGTTTTTGTCCGCAAAGATCAATTGTTGAAGGCATTATTATAGCACATGAGGCTATTCATTCAGTAAGGAAGGAAAAGACAAAAAGAATGATGGTAAAATTGGACATTCAGAAGGCTTATGATGAGGTGAATCGAGAGTTTTTGTTGTAGGTGTTGAGGAAGTTTGGTTTTAATGAGGCTTGGGTTGATTGGGTGTGGAGTTGCATTAATAATCCAAGGTTTTTGGTGCTTGTTAATGGAAGACCTCAAGGTTTTTTTGCATCCTTGAAAGGTATAAGTCAAGGGGATCCATTATACCCTTTTCTTTTTATTATAATGGTTGAAGCCTTAGGACAATTGATTGCAAAATATAGGGTGGATGGAAGGTGGAAAGGGATTAAGGTTGCCAGGGGGGTTGAACCAATAACCCATCTTCAATTTGTAGATGATACCTTTCTAATGGGAAAAGCCACTTTTAGTGAGGCTCACATTATGAAGTAAATCATTGACCGTTACTACAGGCTCTTAGGACAATGTGTGAATTGGAGGAAGTCAAATGTTTTTTTCTTTAATACTTCGATAAGGAAGCAAAGAGAAATCAGTAGAATTTTGGAGATGAGACCTGGATTACTCCCAGGTAAATATCTAGGAACTCCTCTGTTTAGTGGCCCTTGTAAAGTGTCCCTTTGGAAAAACTTGGTTGATTGTTGCCTACAAAGGATGGATGGGTGGAAGATTCGATGGTTGACTTTAGTAGGGTGAATTTTATTATTGAAATCGGCAATTTTTTCCATTCCAATTTTTTCAATGATGTGTTTGCGGATTCCACAAAAAGTTATTAGTACTATTGTGCAGAAAATGAGGAAGTTCTTTTGGAACGGGGCACGTGAATAGGATAATATTGCTTTGTTGGCATGGGAGAAGATCTGTAGGCCTAAAGATGAAGGAGGAGCAGGCCTATGAATTTGGCATGTTATGAATGAAGCCATGGGTGCAAAATTGGTGTGGGGTATGTATTCAAATCCAAATCAGCTTTGGGTTAGGATCCTGAAGTCAAAATATCTTGACTTTGAAGATAGAATCTTTACAATTCAAAACCCCCCCAAAGGTTCGACAATTTGGAACTTTATAGTGTAATATTGACCAGTTATTATAGAGCATATTACATGGTAGATTGGGGATGGGTGGATGGAAATTTTTTGGGAGGATTCATGGGAAGGTTTCCTAGCATTGGCTAAAAATCATCAAGTATTGAATTTGAGGTTACTATTTACGCAACATTGGGGTAGTAGTGTTAGGGACTATTTGGAGAGAAAGCATGGTGATAATGGTGAAGAGTGGGTTTGGAAGGATATTAGCCAATTGGGAATAACAGTGGATCAACATTCTTTAGTGAAGGAGATTTTTTCTAGTAGGAGGGTGCTTCTAAATAGTGGTGAGGATAGGGTGGTGTGATGTGGAGCTTCTAATGGAAGTTATTCTATTAAACTTGGGTATCAATTTCTCGATTCTAGAGGGTAGGAGGAAGTTTGGCCATCCCATCTATTCTAAAGCAAGGAGTGCCTATTGAAGGCAGGGACCTTTGCTTGGCTTGCCTTTCAGGGCCGAATACTCATAGGAGAGCATAGGAAAAGGCTGGGGTTTGTAGGGCCTTCATGTTGTATTATGTGTGAATAAGGTGAGGAATCAATGGATCACCTATTGCTCCAATGCGACATTGATTCCCATTGTTGGAACATGGTTTGTGGTAAATTAGGTTGGCAGGGCCCTCTACTGGAATCTTTGAAGAAACATTTCATTTGTTGGCCACGATGGGATGGAAAATCCACACTTTCATGCATATGGAATGTTTTTCCTTCTGTAGTAGTATGAGAGATTTGGAAGGAGAGGAATAAGAGGTTATTCTAAGAAAAGATGGAACAATTGGATAGAATTTGCTTCAGAATATACCACTCTATTGAAGAAATTGTGGGAACCGTAGCATCCAGATACTTTAATCCTAAGGTATCATACATGGCTCAGGATAAGCACATTCAAGTGCAATGGCCAGGGATCAAGATCCGGCCTATTAAGGGGTTGTGTTGGGTGACTTTGACTTTCGACGCTAGTGAAGCAGTAAAATGGATACAGCCGGAGAATGGATGGACCAAGATAAATTTTGACGGGGCTTCAAAAGGGAACCTAGGGCCATCGGGGATAGGGTGTGTGGCTAGGGATAGTAATGGAAACATTTTTATGTTGGAAGCAAAAATAATCTGGGAAGGGACCAATAATGTGGTGGAAGCAATAGAAATGCTTCTAGCTATTAAACTTGGGAGGAAGATGGGAGTTAGAAATTTGCATTTGGAAGGTGATTCCCTTGTTATTGTAAATGCCATCATGGCAGGCACAACACAAGCATGGCACTTGCAGAAATACATATATGCCACACAGGAGATGCTAACTTCCTTTGAAGGCTTTAAGGTGACACATACTCAGAGGCAGGGTAATGAGGAGGCAAATGTGCTATCGAAATGGGCTTTGACATTTGCAGCCGAGGGAGAGGAATGGATAGAGGATTTTCAAAATCTCTCCCTATTAGATGATCATCCTTAATGGGTGATGGTGGAAGGAGTTCTAAATGCAAACTTTTTCAAAAGAAAGGAAGGTCTTTAGGAAAGAGCGTGTGCAAAGTATGTAGCGCTTGAACTCCGGGTAGAGAATTAGTGAGTGAGTGCCAGTATTCAGGATAGAGGTGAGAGATGTTTTTGGAATACAAGGTATGATCGCTTTTTTTGGTGATGACCTAGTGGATGGTGGTGGTAGCACCTTTTGGTTGTGAGGGTTGGTGGTGTCTTTTTGTAATGGGCCTTGGGAAATAGAAACTTTGAAATTTTAAGGATTATGGCCTTTTTGTGTGAATGACTTTTTTGTTTTGTTTTTTGAATGTTTATTTCCTTAGTTTTGGTTAGAGGATCTTTTTGGTCCCTTGAGTGGTGGTAATGCATGGAGATGAATGCAGTTTGGTTAGGAGGTAGGGCTAGGTGCTTATTTAGAGGAGCATAATGGTATTGGGAGGGGGGTTTCAATTGAAGATGTTATGAGACTTGCTTTGTAAACTTTTAATATTATCAATAAAATCAACATTATTACCGATAAAAAAAGAGTATTTGGTGTCTAGTTAATAGATGAACCATGATATAACAATTCAAAGGTGGGACAAATAATCATTTGAGATCAATAGACTCTTGTAAGCTAAATTTATTGTGAACTAATTGGGTTGGTGAAGATTATAGTTGTTAGGGTTGACCTTGACCCAAATTTGATTTGTACTAGGCACAATTGTGACTAGCATAGTTGAAGTTGAGTTTGTTCCTTAGAATAAATATTTTTTAAATATTGTAAAGAAAATGATTTGTTAGAAAAATATCTTTCTAGATTGATCAATTGATTTTCAGTTCAATCAATAGTAACCTAGTTGAAGTTTAGTTGCCAAAATGAAAAATGTAATAGTTTTAACTTTTCATTGATATAATGTATAGTCTCAATTAATATATTAATTAAGTTATATGTTTAAACTGTTATTATAGTATCTAGTTTCTTATATTTAAGGAAACACTAAAAGTAATTATTAAAACCTAAATATATTATTTAATATTAACTTACAAATTTAATATAAATTCATGTGCTTGATTTTTTCAATAAAAAAGTAAAAATAAATAATTTTGTTAGAAAACATAAATTAATTTTCTTTATAACTTATAATTTTGTTTTGAAAAAATAAATTAATTTTCTTTATTAACTTATATTGTGTGGATGAGATTTTAAGTTCCTTGTAGTTTCTTATGTTGTTGGCTAAATTGGCTCTCATTATTTACAGTTGGGGTCAATGGTACTTATATTAATTGCAATGCATAGTGGGTCAATTAAATAGATGGTTGCCGATATTGGCATAGTGTGATGGTTTAAAGGTGGTGTTGTTGTTCTTGCCACCAAGGTTCAAACCCCATTGGGGTGTTATTGTTGAGTGTTTATGTTGGGGATGAGGTCCCCTATTTGTGACCTCAATGATTCATAGCTCTGGGTCAAAAGCGTTTACCCCTCTTTAAAAAAAATAAAAATAAAATAAATGGTTAGATGAATTTCTTTATAGACTATATTTGTGTGTTGTGATTATGATAACAAATTTCTTTGATGGATGTCCATACCTATTACACAACTCTCATTATGATACAACCTCTCTCATTATGATACAATGTCAAAGTGCACTAGAAAATTTGAACTTGTCGCATTTAATAGCTTTTACATTTTGCATGTACATGTCTATTAAGATAGTTACAACTACAACATCTAAGTTCGTTCCTCTTATCCTTTATACTTTAATGTGTATTTGACATTAATTTCCTATTTAGACTTATCGGCATATGTGGTTAGCACAAACAATTTATTAACTACAATTAAATCTCAATCAATGCTCCTTTCATACAATCAATTAATAAAAAACATTAATATTAGATCTCATTGACTGCTTGATTTGGTGAATGCCATTATAAACTTTCCTTTCATTTCATTTCCTTAAAAAAATTACACTTGTCCAATGTTTATAATATTTACACCGAAGGTGTTCCCTATCTAAAAAGAGGTGGTCTGACTTCAATCATTAATGGTTTACATTAGCCAAGGATAGTACAAGATGATGGAAATGTTGGACACCATTGGATCTTTTACATTTTTTCTTATTTTTTATTACCTTCATTCACTGTTAAAGCTGCAAATACTTCTTTGTTGCCAGGTCCATAGTTGTACATTGTCTTTTGTAGGCTGCAATAAATGTATTCCACCATACGCCAATCCAATTTTCTAATTGGGTATTCATCTATTTACAGAGTCTAAAGATTAATTAGTTGCTTCAATCATATTGTTGAACATTGCACTTGTAAATTTATTAATACTGACCGCTCTAAAAGAGTAAGACTCCCCCATAGAGTTTGGTAAAGGTTACATCTGAAAACTCCTTTCATATAAACCTATCTCCATCACTCTCAACTTGTTGAGTTGATCGATGTTAATTGGGAGCTTCGTTAACCTCATCCCGTTTAATTAGAGGAAGCCTGAGTTGCGATGTGATGAGGCATCAAATCCAATTGTTCACACCCCTCAAAATTTAAATACTCAAGCTTTGTCATATTTTTTAGGATGTTTGGTTGTAAGGTGATCTCCCTACACCTATGTAAATCAAGATGTTGCAGGAGTGTGAGCTTATTACAAGAAACTAGCAATATCCTCAATGCATCACCACCATTCATATCTAGATGTTGTGGGTCTCTCAAATGGCTAAAACAATTAGGTAATGATGATTTGGAGGGGGAATTTCTTTTTGGTTTTACAATCAAAAGAAAATATGGTTGAATATCTCTTAGAGATGGATTTGACATCACCTGATTTCACTCACAATTCATAATCAACTTTGATGTGTGGATTTGTGTATATGCATTCATAGGCATTGATAAAGACTTCAAATCTGTTGTTCAATGTCAAGGCTGTCTTTTAGGTGGAAGAATTTGACGGCTATCTTAACAACAATCTCATTGTTCTATCTCTAGGTCCTCTTGCTTTAGAAAACTCACTATGTCAATCCTTGTTGTTAGGAGGGGGACTAATTTTGTACACTTCCATGAGCTCCTTCCTACTACCTTCAGAATTTTTAGTTTTTCTTGCTTCAACAACTTTCTTTTTCTCTTTGTGAGTCATCGGAGTGAACGACACCAATAAAAAATCAATTTAAAGTTTTCCATTTTTAATGAGTGAACATGGTGGATAGTTTATTTGATTATATTATGTTTTAAATCAATGTATTTTTAAAAATAATAAAACAATCATCGTGTTCTATTAAAAAATTATTGTGGAAAATTCCTCCTAACAATCATTATGTTCTATTAAAAATAAAATATATCTAATTAAATAATTTAAAATAGATATTTATAAAAAAATCATTTGATATGTTGAGTAAATCATCAAATTAAGGCTTTAAGATTGGCACATTTACAATATAATAATATCTTCAAGTCATTTTCTCTGTTGTATGATTTTGTAACTTGATCTTCTTTTCACTTACCATTAAATAGAATAGAGATGAAGAAGCAAATAAGACAAATTTAACAATGTATGAGGCCCACTATGAATTTTTGATGATGCCCTTTGCCCTCTAATGAAACCATCTACATTTTAAATTTTGAAAACTATTAACTAGATATCTTAAATATATACTTATTTAAAAGATGTTTGAAGTGTTTATATTAAATTTTTATTTATGATGAATTATGTTTTTAAATGGATGTATCTAAGATTAAAAAATATAGAATTGTTTTATGTTCATGGAAGAGTTATTTTATTATTACTTTTTTTAATTTAACATGGAATTATTTTATTTTATATATATTTAAAACCTTAGGTGTCTTTACTTTATGTTATTATAGAGCTATTTTATTTACTTCATATTTTTTTTAATCTTTGAATTAAAGAATATAAATATCTTTCTTTAAAAACAAGGAATTTGAAGGGTCACCATTGGAAACATTTCCTTCGATATTGATGAGGAGGTCATTGCTAAGGCCACAGGTCTCGCTCTGGATGGGCGTACTTGGAAGAAAACAACCAAAGTTGTTGATCAAACCAACCTCAACTTGTTCTTCCGGGGCGACGAGAAACTTGTTAAGTTATGTGGAGGCTATGACCGTGAGGCGCTTCCTGAGCCATGGGACAAAATTTGCATGGTGGTGATGAAATAATTCACCCTCGAAGGAAGATACGGTGTGTATTACTACTACCATTTCAATTTCCTCAATCACCTTAGGAATCACCATAATATTTCCTTCCCATTTTTTCTCATGCATTCTCTTGAGAGTATTGTGCTTGATGCGGTTGAAGCCATGAATTCAAATAAAAATTTCACCATCCTCCACCAAGGGCTTATGTCCAAACTTTACCATTGTCACTCGGCCCTTTGCCATCCTTGACCCATTATTGTTGTTGAAGCTCCCCGACCCACCTCTGTTGAAGAGGCTTCGGTTTCTTTTGCTCCCCTGTCGGCTAGCATTATGGACACCCCTGGCCCGAGCAAGAAAAAATGTATAAAAAACCCAGCCTTGAAAGTTTCTCCATACGACACATCCCCCTCTTTGGGGCCTGTGGTGAAGAGCAAAGATAAAAAAATGCATAGCCCCCACCCCGAGAAGTAAGGCCAAAGCCTCCAAGAAGACAAAATTATGACTCCAACAAATTGGCTCTAACATTGGGATCACCGAGGAGACTAATACCCCTCGTAGGTCAAATAGATTGGTTATCAAGCAAGAAAAATGGAAGAGTTTTAAGGAGGACTCAAATTTTGACAATGGTGACAGGAGTGAGAGTAGGATTAAGGAGGAAAAGGATGTGGGGGAGGAGGCTCTTTCAGTTTCTGCTAGCAGCTCCTCCCATGTTTCTGAAAGCCTTAAAAGGGGTCTTGCCAGCATTAAAATCAAGGAGGTCAAGTCTCACGCCTCTAACATTGCGGAAGGTAAGGCTCCCATGGAGGAAGCCTACAGTAAACAAGATGTTGTCTGGGAGGAGGTTGAAAATCTGAAAATAGAGTTGAGAGTTTGGAGAAAAGACTGCAGGATGTTACTCGTTTTGCTTTAAAGATTATGCACAGGTCAACCACTACGTTATGTCTACTGTAGAAGGACAAGTCTATGAATGATGTGGATGAAAAAGTCGTCAACAAGGATTTTCTTAAGTTCCTCACTAAAGATTGGGCTACCATAACTTTAGTTAAGCCATGCAACGGGAAAAAAAATTAGTCTGGTGGGTTTAGTTTTTTTGACTGGGGTTGGCTGAATTAGCCTTCGTTCATATTTTGTTCTGTTAAAGACATTGTTATTATGTTTTTTTTTCTCTATGATTGGTATGACCCTTGGTGGTCTATAACTAAGACTGTTTTATATCATGCTATCATGATGGACATTATTGGTAGCTTTAATTCGGTTGTTAGTTTTTTGGGATGTTTTTGATATGATCTGCTTAGGGTGATGGTTTGGTTTTTAGACTTGTTATTGTGTTGTTAGTGTTGGTCTACTGTGGATGGCCGTTGGTGCCTTGTATTAATGGGACAACACCCTTGTTTTGCTGCTTTTTATATCAAAAACAAGGAATTTGAGAGAAATAAAATTTGGTCATATTATCTTTTGTATTTTATTGAAATATTTAAATTTACAATAAATTAATAAATTCTTAATATTTAACTAAAAAATTATAATTTTTTTTTATTAACAAGTTAATTACTATCTTTTAAATTTAAAATATTATTTTATTTAAGCCAAAATCTTAAATAAATAAATATTGTTAAATTTTATTAAAAATCACTTTTAAATTTACAATAAATATATTTATTTTATTATTAAAAAATAACTTATAAGATTATAAAACACTAAATATACATTGTCAAGAAAATTTATGACTAAATACAAATAATTAATATTTTAACTAAATTAAAACATTTATTTTAGTGAATCAAGGGAAAATTAATGGTATATAAATAAATATACAAAAAATATTTGAATTATGTATTTTTCTTTTTATATGTTAGATTATAATATTATGAGAGAGTAAATGTATCTAAAGTAGAACTTGTCATTTGGTTGAACTATCACAAGTAAATTATCTAATCCTATAAAATTATTCAAGCGTCAAATAAAGTTCAATCATACCAAAAAATTAAACTTTGATAAATGATATAATTAAAAACAAATCATGATTTTCAATATTTTTTATTTTTATATATGTCTACATCTTTTCATTTCTCTCTCTCTCTATTTGTCTCCCTCTTCCTCTCCCCCCCTCTATCTCTAGACATGTCTCCCAAGCTCGCTCGCTTGCTCTCTGTCTCTGTCTCTGTCTCTGTCTCTATCTCTCTCTTCCTAAACATATATGTTTATATCTCTTTGTCTCTCTATTTCTATCTCTCCATATTTCTTCTTCCATCTCTCCCTCTATTTCTATCTCTTTATACCTCCATCTCTCTCTACCTCTATATCTCTCCCTCTCTCTTCCTCTATATATCACTTCTTATATCTATATATATCTTTATCTTTCTATCTATCACTCTCTCATTCTCGCCCCCCCCTCTCTCTCTCTCTATTGATTGTAAACATAACATGAGTCTGTTGATAATGAAACTTGATCATTTTCTTGATTCATAGATTTTGTTTCAATCATGTTTGGAGATCCTTGCAAGTAGATGCATAGTTTATTTGAAACTATCACTTCTCTATTGAGACCTTTGTTGAACAAACAACATCATTTACTAAATAACCTACCATGCAAAAAAAATTTCCAATCATAATTGACCTTCCACACCTCTTACAGGTACCTATTGCACACCAAGGTGCGATTGCTAGTTGGAACTGCTCTTTTTAACAAGCGATAAGATAATAAAGATTTCTTTGCATTGTGATTGGACAATATATTTTGAGACGTTATTGCCCGTCGGCCTTCAATCGAGATTTCAGAGGCCATCATTTTTTTGGTACACTATTATCGATTCCCCGTCCTGCGTGCAGATTGTGAGGAGAGGTTAACCCAAAAGATTCATATCTGCCATGTTTCAACAACTGTCATTTGCAGGCATGCCATACATGGAGCTGTAACGTGTCCAAAAACATGCGTTTTTAAGCCCACGCGTCCTTTCAGAGCTTAGCAATTTTCAAATTTTCCCTGTTCAATTTGAATTCCCATACTGTAATGTACACACTTATTCCAGTTCGGTTGGCTCGGAGGAACTCTGTTAGATTTTGTTTAAAACAATCAATAAAAACAGTAAATTCTCTTCACATTTCACTTTCGAAAAAATAAAACAAGCTATTCGTATTCAATTACTTCACTTAATTCAGTTGACAGGCAAATTTAAGGCGTTTGACGGAGATCGAACTTCAATCTTTCATTAAACTGGTGGAAGATTAATCAATAATAATAACATATTAAAAAGGCTATTTTCCCAAAATAATAGATTCTGGCTAATTGGTGTAAAGGATTCCTGTTTTCCCCGTGCAAATGTTTTTATATAAAAAATAATCCCAACTAAAAACAACAAAAAAGCCTTTCAGCAGCACAACATTTATGAAAAGTTCAGAAGTAGAATAAATTCAACATACACAAAATGTACAATATAACAGAAATCTGGGCACAAACCTCGAGATCGACAGGAAAACCATAAATTGTCTGATGTTAAAATAATCAGTAATCAGTTTATAAAATAGATGCAGAAAGAGGTAGAGTTATGGGATTGAAAAAATATTCAAATTAGCAGTAATTTTGACATCAAATAGATACAGACAGAGAGAATTCAAAAAAAGTATGATCACAAACAAATTCAAGTTAAAATTATTGGTCTTTTGTGAGATTCTTCTAGATGAAACAATGCAATTCCTATTGAAGCCATCACTATGGTGTGTCTTGTAAGATATTTGAAAATAATTGAACAAATAGGAGCAATTTTTTGGCCCAATGTTGTTTTTAAAAGATGTCTTGAGTGCAAAAAAGAAGTCATGGATAAAGCAAAATTGTAGGTGGATGAACAAATGACATTCATTTCAATTCTTGTGCTAATAATAGCAAAGAAATAAAAACTTTTGTTGCAGATAAGTTTCATTTCAATTCTTTGGTCATGTGGACATTAAAAGTCTTCTATTTTATTCATTATTGCTATTACAATTTTGTGCAAAACCCTCCCATTTACAATTAGATCTAACTCTAAGTAGCCCATATTAATAAAAACCATTTTCTTGAAAGCAAGAATTTTTCTTGTGAATAACCTTTCTCTTTGTCAATTTCACATTTTAACCACCAAAACTATAGAGGGTTCTCCCTTGCCACTTAAGTGCATACACAACATCCATGTCAGCAACAATTTTGCACCTAGCATGCTTTGTATACACAACAATGTCCCTTATCATGTTTCTCTAGAAAAATCTTGAACATGCCCCTTGTCTCTTCATAAATAAGACCATTTATACACTTCGCTTCTTCTTGCCTAGCAAGCTAGCAAAATACAAGGTTGGAAATACCCTTAAAAAAGGATGAAAAATCAAAATGCTATAACTAGCACTTGCAACTTTAGGAGGTGCAAGGGATTCGCCGATAGGAAATTCGAAGGAATGCTATCATTATTATTTTTATTGAAGTAATGTAGATGTGATTTTAGAAAAAGAATATAATAATATCAAAAACATGTTGGCACCTAATTGTACCATTGAGTCCTAACCAAGTAACCAACCATGTGAGAGGATGTACCCATTTGGAAAACCATGTTGCTTGTCAATTATTTAACATAATATTTAAAAAAATTATTCATTTTTTGTGGCACGTCAATCCAACGACTAGAAGGTAAAACCCCTTGCACCTTTACTGTAGCTTTGAGTGACAACCTTGATTGAATGTGTCAGAAAGGTGGGAGGAAGAATATACAAACTATTAGAACATTTTCACGAGTGCAAACCATTTTCATAGACATCGATTTGACTTTGATCTACAAAATTGAACCATAACAATATAAACAAACTTTTTTTCTAATTCTAAAAAAAAATATAATTTACAAATATACATGTTTAAATAAAAACTTAAAATTCAAATGAAACATTTTTGTATTTATTAAATTTACTTTTATATCTTACCTAAACACTCAATTATTTAATATAAACTAATTTGTATTAATATACATAATTTTTATTTAATTAATCTAAATTAAGATTTATTTATTTTTCCCTTAAGTTAGTTCCTCTCTTACGACATGAACTCTAACCATAGTCCAATATTCATAAATTAATATCAAGTCAACTTATGCTTTTCAAGATTATAATATACTTATATGGTCAAACCTGTCTCAACAAATTTAACCGTAAACATTCTTTAACTTGATTTTTTTGAATGACATAGGAAGAACTTTAAATAAAAAAAGGCAATCACATCTAAGAATCTTTTTATATAGAGTAAAAAAATTACTTAGTAGACACGTAAATACATAGATAGGTTCATAATAATCCTTATTATCATCTCTCTAGATTATTCTTTCAAACTTTTTGGCGGATTTATAGTTGTATCAATTCTAATTTACTCTAAGCGTAAGGATTTCCCCTTTTTAGATGAGCATGTGCTAATAATTGTTTCCCTGCTCTTTTTAAGAGGATTTCCTCTCACTCCTCCCTTCACAAAAGTAAAGGGACCTTTTTTTTTTCTAAAATGTACAAGGAGACCTCTTCCTTTCATAAAATGTACAAGGAAACCGCGTCTCCTCGTAAAATGTACAAAGAGACCTCCCCTCCCTTTTGCACACAAGGGGACCTCCTTCCCCCTTTTTTCATGTATAACATTCATGTTTTTTCATATTTAATTTTATTCAATTTAGAAATCACAATAGAAGTTCAAGAGTTAATGCTTAGCATTTTATCTCTAAATGTCATTATGAAAATTCAAACTTGTATCTCTTTCTTGAGAATCTTATAGTCTTATCATTTGAGCATAACCCCTTTCACAACAATTATCATGTTGTGTATGAAATACCTTCTTAAAAATTTACTCATTATTTATAAAATTAAATATTAATAATTGTTATATTTATTTTTTAAAATAGACAAAAAAAATCTTTTTTTACAAAACACATAAAAAAAAAAATCAATAATATTGAACACATAAGATAATCCATAACATATGTCTTGAATCACATATTTCAAGCATATTACCTTAAAACTTTAAACTCTAATGATATACTTTTGTTAAATAGACTCTTTATCATACAAAATTTTGAAAATCTATACTACAATTTTCTATTAAATTTTTTAAAAAAATCTAAGCTAGAACTGTCCATTTTCTTTTTTTCGGGCTTTCCATTTATTGCGTCATTTTCATTTGGCATAGTACTTTCATTCATAAATTAAATTAATCATCTGGTCTGCTAACCTCTGATTCCACCCAATTAACATTGAACACCCACGTTTCAATGTTAAGTTAATGTTTATTTTATATTGTAGTAATAATAAATTATTAAATTATAAGATGCATTGCTAAAGTAAATTTTATCTAGTTAGAGAATGCTAACCTATATTCTTCAAGTGGAGTTGAAGGGTCTGGCTTTACAGCTTCTAGCTGCAATTTCAATGCTTTTGCAGATGACTCCCTTGGATGCAATATTGAATGATAGTCAAGCAATACCTTTAAAAAATAGAATTAGGTTAGAAAAATTATAAGCAAATAAAATCTACAAGGAACTGGAATGTAGAAAAATATATAGTTTCAAAATGCAGATTATGGTACTGAGCAAAATTAATACCTTTTTCCAAGGGGCATTTTCCCTGTGATCTAAAATTAAGAGATCGTGTATTGAAAAGGAAATTTTTGATGCATAAACCCCACCATCGAGAAAGGCATCATACTGAAAGTCTCGTCCATGCAATTCAACTTCCAAGCATGCACTTTCATTTCTTGTGCATTCTCCATTTGTAGGAAGAGAATCACATTTGTTCAAGATAGGCCAGTCTGAACCTGCAATCATCCTCCATTTGACACTGAAGTTCTTAAGTATAATTTGACCTAGTGCCTGCAAATTTTTGGAGGCCGGCATAGAAACCCCAGCAATACTATACAAGTTATCTTCATTGTCTTGCGATCTATAATTGTTCTGGCAATTAACTTCTGAGTAATGATTTTCCAAGACTCTCACTGTGGTGTCATACCAAACACCCTTTCCATCTGCAACATTAGTTGAGGATGTGTTCTTGGTCATTCTAGGCCTCTCTGGTTCTCCAAACCTTAGTTTCTTGCTTTCAGACCTTTGTTACCTGGCAAACAATATAGGCTTATTACAATATTCTGCTATAAATGAAACGTAATTATTCTCTTGACACGAGACATCCACTTCCCCCACTTGAATGCCTACTTTAGGCTCGCTGGGTATTTTGTCTCTTACTGTATGATCTAAATTCACCACAGATGTAGATGCTGCACAGTCCAGAGGACCTCCTTCCTTGAGAACAGGTCCACTAACAAGAAAATGAGACTGGCCATTGCATGTAGAACCCAACACTGCACCATTTTCAACTACTGCTTTCAAGTTTATTCTTGGAGAAAAAGCATTTTCAAGTATCCCATCCAACAACCCAGCTAGTGTATCTTCACAACTATCATAGTCATCCGTATCCTCCTCAGCAGCATCAGATGCATCGCCATTCCTATCAACTTGGGATGAATCCTCAGAATTTTCTCTGCTGACCTTCATTACACTTCCCTGCTTGCCATCCCTTGGCCTTGTTTGTAGATGCACAAAAGACTCTTCAAAATCAGGGACAAATAGTTGCTGAAGCTGCACAGCCAAGCGCATAAATCTTCTTTAGCAGCTAGACGAGGTAGCTACAATTGCAGCCGCCAAAGCTCGATGATGGTTTGATTTGCTAACAGCTGGGCTATTTATGAAAATTGGAGCTCCACCATTGATTTCAGCTGCTTCGATTCAAAGACAAAAACAACTACAGACAGAACAGTCTATTTATCCAAACTGGAGGCGGTGATGGAGGGTGGACGGTTGCTCTGATAGGGATTAAACGCTGCATTAAAATCTAATTCAATTTTCCTGAGCCGCCTCTTCTGGTGGAGTGTGAGAAGAAATCTGGTAGACGAGTTCATAATGAGATTAGACGCATAATTAAATTTTTAGATTCTTATTCAAATCTCGTGGCTTCCTTTTCACGCTAACACAGTCTGCTCGGGGCTTTCTTTTCATGCCAACACAGCATGTTGTAAATTACCCGACATCATTGACAATTTTTGATGGACGTGAATTGACACGGAGGATGGTTTACCAGACTGTCGAATGGTTTGCAGGTTGTGTGAGACAGGTATTCCGGTGGCAAGTCCACAATAAGAAGCCTATCGGCTAACTATTTTTGAAAATAGTTCTTTCTTTTTTTCCCTAGAGATTGTCATAAAGTGACTTAATGAGATGTCATACCTTGTGAGGATGATGTTCATCAATGAAGCCTTCTGGTTGGGTCATGTATGCTTCTTCTAGATCACCATTTAGGAAAGCACTCTTGACGTCCATCTAATGAACCTTCCATCCTTTTTGTGATGCTAGTGCACACACAACTTAGATTGTTTTGAGCTTCACAGTGGGAGAAAAGGTATCCTCATAATCAATGCCCTCCTACTGAGAATATCCCTTTGCAACAAGTCATGCTTTATATTTATCAATGGATCTATCTACCTTGCATTATGTTTTGAAAACCCATTTGTAACTTATGGGTTTCTTTTTTGTAGGCAGATCAACAAGTGCCCATGTCTGATTTTTTATCAAAGATTCATACTCAACATCCATGACCTTCTTCCATTGTGGCTGAATTAGGGCCTCTCAAATTGTATCAGGTTTAGTGTTATCAACAATCAAACTCATTAATGCAAGATTTACCTCATTTCTTGCTTGTCTTCTTGTTCTAACTCTTGATGAGAAATCTAGAAGAGAATCTAGATGGGATGCCCTGATGGTGCTTTGGACCCATTTCAGACAGTGATGTTGCTACTAATGTGAAGAATGATGTTCCAAAGGACCAATATTGACAAATAACTCTCCTTGTAGCTCATCTTCTTTCTGAGAGAAATCTTCATTCTCACCATCTAACCGTGAGAGCAATCTATGAGAGGTGGTTGAATCTTCCTTATGTGGCAAGAAGTCAAATGGTGACTCATCACATACCATGTCTTGAATCTCATAAATCTTAGATGTGTCTCAAGATCCATGAGACGATAAGCTTTTGAAGTAGTATTGTACCCCAAAAAATACACTAGAGTGTCTTGGGATCTATCTTCTTTTTCATGTTATCTGGGACATGCATATATGTAGTACAACCAAATACTCTAAGATGAGATTTTAAAGGATTATAGCCACTCCATACCTCTTCTAGTGTCTTGTCTTGAAATATCTTTGTAGGAGCCCTATTGAGAAGATACACAACTGTTTGGATTGCTTTTGCACAAAATTGATCCTCCAATTGAGTTGAGGAAAGTATGCATCGAGTCATCTCCATGACAGTCCGATTGCAATGCTCTACAATGCCATTTTGCTGGGGTGTATAATGGGTAGTCAAATGTTGTTTGATGCCATGAAACTTCAAGAATTCCAAGAACTACTTTGACGAGAATTCCCCCTCGATCTGAGCGAAGGAGAAGAAGAGAATTTCCTATCTCCCGTACAACTCACTAGTATAAATATTGAAAGTGGGCAAAGGCTTCACTCTTCTTCATGAGAAAGTACACCCAGGTCCTACAAGAGAAATCATACATTTTATATTAGTAGTATAATGCAATTGAAAGTATAAACTTTGTCTTGCATATTTCATATTAAGTACCTCTTTGTTATAATGCCATTGAGTGCATAAAATTTATCATATATATTTCATATTAAGTACCTCTTTGTTATAGTGAAATTGAGTGCATAAAATCTATCATACATGTTTTTATATTGATTACCTCATACATATTTCATATTAATAATCCTCCATTGTAGTGCAACTAAGTTCTTGAGATAAATATGACTCTTTCTCTTGAACCATGTTGTGTATGTGAACCATCAAAGTATAATTTCTACTGGCTGGAAGGAGTGATAGTGAAGAGTGATTCATCTAGAAAATATGATATGAGAGGATTGCCATCGTATAATGGTGCTTCAGCTAATTGATCCTCTATGACTTGTCCTTTTATTGCTTTCATGTCTACATACTCTATATTGAGCTTGCTAAGTATCATGACCCATTTAGCCATGCAACCAGTGAGTATTCATTTCAATAATAGATACTTCAATTGATCTACCTTAGAGATAATCTTAATTTGGGGGTTGAGCATGTAGTGTTGAAGATTTTGTGAAGTAAAGACGATTGCTAAACATGCTTGCTCAATGGGAGTGTCATTAAGCTCATAGCCTACTAATGTTTGGATAGTATAGTAGATTGCTCTCTCTTTCCCAAAATCATCAAGTTGTGCCAGGAGAGTGCCTAATGCTACTGATGTAGTTGAAATGTACAAGATCAATGGTCTATCTAGAATTGGAGGCATTGATACAAGAGTTGATGCTATGTAATCCTTAAGCTGCAAGAAGGCTTGCTAGAATTTCTCATCCCATTTGAATGTGAAATCCTTGTGTAGGATATGAGAGAATGGATGGCATTTATCCACTAGTTGTCCTATGAAACATCTAATGAATTGTAGCTTCCCTTGGAGACTATGAAGTTGTTTGAGAGTCTTTGGTGGAGGCATCTAAATTATGGATTTAACCTTTGTGGGGTCTACTTCAATACCTCTAGGAGACAAGATGTATCCCAATAGCTTTCCTAAAATTACACCAAATATGAATTTCTTTGGGTTAAGCCTTGCTTGATAATTCTCTAGTCTATAAAATATATATGCTAGAGCATCTGAATGTCTTTTCCTTGTGATTGATTTTTATAGGTGATGATCTACATAGTCTTTCATAATGTTATGAAATATGTCATGAAAGATGACTATCATAGCTTGTTGATAAGTTGCACCTATGTTATTAAGATCATTTAATGACATGATATTCCAAAATTATGTATCCCAAGGGTATATAAAAGATGTCTTATGTTGGTCCTCTTGTGCTATACGGATTTGGTTGCATCCTAAAAAGCCATCCATGAGGGAAACCATATATAAAAGATCAATGTTGACATCAATGACAACAACACAACCATCAGTGTTGAAATCAATGGCAACAACTGCTAACATGAACTATTTGGATTCCATCAAACCACTGATAACCTTGAATGCAACTTTGATTGAAACATTCAAGTCAAGTTCTGATTTTAATCATGAATTTTTAACAAATTTTCAAATCAGACACTATCAGTTACAAAAAATGGCACTTCCATTAGATGAACGGTGGAGCGTTCCACAAAAGTTGATAGAATGATTTGATAATATGAGTTTTCAAGCCAGCTCTATGTAGATTTGTCTTTGAGAAATATTTTGCATTGCCTCTATGTATTCCTTCATTCGAAAATCAATACAAAACTCAAATTCATTAATATGTTCAATTATTTGTATTATTTATTTTCTCAATTGAAGATAAAGTCTAGTTTCTACTACTAGATACACATTAAACAATTGCTATTGTTGTATATGTTATTGTTGTTAATATGTTATTAAGCATTGAGTTGAATGATGAATCACTAAGTACATGTAAAACTTATCAGTATGACACAATTAAAACATGAAATTATTAATAATATGTTAATTTATTCAATATGATTCATAATTTCATCAAATATAATATAAAATACCATCAACTACAATTTGGAATATGAATTATGATTCATGAAATGTAGTATAAAATTTAAATACCTAGAAACTGTTAAATCCATCGACAATAGTTAAAATTTAGAATCTAGAATCTACATTAGAAATTTAAAGCAGTGGAAAATACTAGTATGTTAATTTATTCAATCTGATTCATAATTTCATAGAATACAATATAAAATATCACCAACAATACTTTGTATGATTCATGAAATGCAGTATAAATACCTAAAAACTGTTAAATCCCTTGCATTTTCCAATTCGCCTCTTGGTCCTCACTCTAATGATGAGATTGAGAGTCATCTTGACTCTAAGTCTGGTCTTCGTTTTCTTCACCCTACATACATCCACTTAACTGCATCTCAAGTTCAACCTTCATTATGTCACTGCCATTTATGCCACTGCCACTAACATTTGAAGTGTTGCACAACCCTCTTCTTTCACATATTTGTATACATACTCAAGTAATTTTCCAGATTTTTATTTAGTTTATTTCTTATCTTTAATTTCAAAAACCCCAATGTATTGAAAAATCTCTCACCCTCCATCGACCCCAATATCATTCTTTGACATAAATCAACAAGTTTGAAATATTTTGATAATGAATCACATAATATTTCACTCCAACCAAAGGTTTCCCAAACCCTTGTTATTGATCCCACTTGCATGGGATTCTCCATGGAATCAAATTGGTCAATCATACATATTGCAAAATGGGAAGCTTGTTCTCTAATCTTAGTTGCATTTATAATTCCTTCTATTTTTTGTTCATTATATTCTGAACTTTTTGAAAAGCGTTCGACCAAGGTAATTACTTTTTCATGAAAAAATTATGTGTTTTGACGGTGGCTTGGGATCGAAAATTGAGGATACACAATAGACATGGCATCAAGTATTTCATCTCAAGGGAATTGTTCAAGAATCTATGAGAAAAGAGATTTTGAAATAGATTTTAAAATACCACTTACACATTTAACAATGTCTTTAAAAGCATCCTTTGTAACAAGTACTTCTTTGGTAGAGTTCCTAACCATCATACAACAATGCATTGGTATCTCAACTCAACATACAAAGACACATAAATCTCCACTTGCATTAAACTGTAAATAATTTTCAAGATTGTTCAAATCTGTAATTAACTGCCAGCTTTTAAATTTTGGACTTTGAAATAGATAATCTGATCTAAATATAGATTATAGAGGGTCATGTATTTCATTCTATGTAGTTTAGTATATTCATGAATATACATAGTTCTACCTTGGGATTTTTTCACAAGATTGTTCTTTTCATCCAACATGGAGAGAAGACTAGATAAAGTTAAGAGTATCTCTATATCACTTAACCTATGTAAGAGGTCAAGAGCTTTGTCTACTATGTGGTGATGTTCGTACATTACTCCAATCAATGATTGATATTCTAAAAAATCTCATTGTGCTAGTCCATGCAAGGAGATCCATTGAGTATCAACATCCTTAAGAAGCTTGTTTCCTCATGTTATTCCCTCAACAAAATTTTGAAATTATGAAAATGTTTGGGACTTCAATAGAAGTATGAGTAGAGCTTGCAAACTAGATTTTCAACTTTTGATACTAAAGGAAACATGCTTACAATTTTAAATGCTAAATTCATTTTGTGGGCCATATAGTGAATGGAAATTATGTATGGTGAACAAGTAGTTTGTAACTTTACGCAAAGACTGTTCTTGTGACCTTGCATTACTAAAGCTCCATTAGCTCCTACACACACCAACTTTTTGGCAATTGTGAAGTCATCCATACATCCAATTTCATTCAAATATTTCTTAACTAGTTCAAATAGATTTTACGATGTCAAATTCTCCTTCATTTTATGAACACAGAGTAGATGAGGTTGGTGAACATATTGTTGTACAATATACACATGCGTACATACCCAAGAAGTATTATCTACCACATCAACTTCATCTAAAGATAATGCAATGAAGGTTGAATCTTTTATTTTTTTCCTGTAAATTGTGTTTTCCCACTTCAACAAGACAACTTGCGCATTCCCATCTAGACTTTATTGACCAATGTGTTGATGTTTTAGCAGCGATGGGCTGCTTCTTCCAGATTTGATTGAGGCAATTCAAATATAGACAACGACTATTTGAATTGTATTTATGATATTCAATATCATGGCTGACTTGAAGACAAATGAAGATACATGCCTTTTCATTAATAATGATTAATTATTATTGGCCACGTCTTTTTTTTAAACATCAGTTTACACTTGTTATTGGCAAGAAGCACGTATTAAATGAAGAGTCATATTTTTTATTAAGGCCGACCCTATTCTCCTTGGGACGTGATTAAATGAAGAGGTACATTCTTCTATGTATGCTGACCTGTTTGTGAAGAGTCACATCCTCCTCTCTAAATTGTATATATATTCATTGGCATTTTCATTGTTTAGAATTGAAGTTAAGAAGTTCGATATCATTCTTTGAAGTGTGAATTCTCTCTAAGGTAGTTCGAGTCATCATTGAGAGGAGATCGATATATATATTGTTGGCTGAGATTATCATCAATATGATATTCTACTGCATTGGATTGGAGTACGTGTGTTAGGCCTTCATATCACCCTCTATTGTAAAAGAGACTTCATTATTGTTTCAATATATAAATGATATATTGTTGTTGGGTTTTTCTCCCCCAAGAGGAGGGTTTTCCCAAGGTATCTGTTGTGTTATTGTGTCTGATTTTGAATTAATTTTCTGTACATTTAATCTGATCATAAATTTAACATGGTATCAGAGCGGGTTTGAGGAGATCGTGATCAAATTTGTTCTTAACAACGATACTCTATTCTCTTTTTTATATTTCTTTGTCTATCCCTACCTTAGTCAAGATGGTGAATGGTCTTAAGATATAGGATAGACTCGAGGGAGCATCCAACTTCACATCATGGAGATTTAGGATCATGCTTACCTTGCAAGAGAATGACTTGGGTGAGTTTGTGGAGTCCAATGTTCCTGAACTTGAGGAAGAAGAGAAGTTGCAGTGGAAGAAGAAAGATATCAAGGCAATGAAAATGTTGGTTGATTCAGTTAAGGATCGTATCGTTCCTATTGTCTTTAAGTTAAAGACGACAAGAGACATGTTTAAAACATTGGAAGAAATGTACAAAATCAACAATACCAGCTGGGCACTTGCACTGAAGCAACAACTACACCATGTGAAGATGGAAAAAGGAGAATCAATGATTGCCTACTTCATGAGGATTTCAGATTTGAGAGATTAGATCTCGATAATTGGCCACAACAAAGACTTGACCATGCTTGCTCTCAATGGTCTTCTTTTTTCTTGGGAATCCTACTTTCAAGGAATTATTGCAAGATAAAAAATGCCTAAGTTTGATCGTCTAAGGGAAAACTGTATTCAAGAAGAATCAAGATTGATAGCTAGAGGCGTTGGTCAAAGTTCAAAGAACGAAGATATTCATGTTCTCGCCTCCCATGCTTCGAAGAAGAAAGGGAAAGATGGAAAGAAAAGTTTCTTCAAGAGGAATCGAGATAAGGGAAATGATGATGCTCCCGCTTTCAAGAAGAAGAGACATGTCCAAGATCCAATGCTTTAGATGTGACAAGTATGGTCACTTTTCCAAGCATTGTCCATCCAGGCCTAAGCAACAAGCCACCATTGTAGATGTTGATGATGCCTCTCCTCAGAAGGAATATTGTGAATACTTGTTCTATTCGGCATTATCACGCAATGTACCTACAGATACCAACACTTGGTTGATCGACAGTGGTGCTTCTCGACACATCACTGGATTTAAGGAGCACTTATCAAGTTTGGTGGAGAGAGATTCTTCCGAACAAGTCATTATCAGAGATGATGTTGGTTACTCCATGAAAGGGATTGGGACCTCTACTCTTCATTTGGATTCTGGCATTACACTTCAGTTGAGGGATGTTCTTTATGTTCCAGGAATCAAGCACAATCTCATCTCCATTTCAGCTCTAGAAGATAAAGGATATCAAGTTGCCTTCTCCAAAGGAAAAGTTCTTGTGTGGATGGAGAATTCCAATTTCAAGGATGCTCAAGTAATTGGTGTTAGACATGAAAGCCTCTATAGGCTATGCATGCATCCTCTACAAGCATTAGTTCATGATTATTCAAGCTTATGTGAACTTTGGCATCGAAGATTGGCTCACCTACACTTCCGAGCCTTACCTATCATGGAGAAGATGGTCACGAGACTTCCTAAGTTCAATTAGGAGCATGAAGGAACTTGCAAAGGATGTGCTATGGGTAAGAATTCAAAAGCTCCATTCCATAGTAGAGAAAATAGATCTAAGTGTATTTTAGACCTCATTCATTTTGATTTATGTGGACCTATGTCTATTCCTTCTTCGAGTGGTTTCTTGTATTATGTTCTTTTTATTGATGACCACTCTAGAAAGAATTGGATTTATTTTTTGAAAACTAAATATTCTAAGGAAGTGTTAGAAAGGTTCAAGGAGTTCAAAGCTCTAGCAGAGAATCTTTTCAGTAAAAGAATCAAGGTCCTTAGATCTGATAATGGAGGAGAATGCACCTCTGGTAGATTTCAAAATTTATGTGTTGATGTTGGGATTAAAAGGGAGTTCTGTGTCCCCTATAATCCTCAATAGAATGGTGTTGTAGAGAGAAAGAACATGACGATCGTGGAAGTAGCAAAATCCATGATTCATGACCAAGATTTGCAAACCTTCTTATGGGAAGAAGCTTCTAGGACTGCAATATATGTTCAGAATAGAAGTCCTCACAAGGTCTTGGAGAATATGACTCCAGAAGAAGCCTTTATAGGGAAGAAGCCTGAGGTTAGTCATTTGAGGATCTTTGGATGTCCTATCTATGTTCATGTTCCAAAGGAAAAGAGAACAAAGTTGGAGCCTTCTGGCAAGAAGGGAATATTTGTGGGCTATAGTGAGACATTGAAAGCCTATAGGATATACGTTCCAGGTCAAAAATTGATTGAGATCAGTAGAGATGTCACATTCGAGGAAGATGTTGCATTTAGAAGATCCAAGGGAACTCATGTGGAGATTGACAATGATGAGTCTCCTTAGGATATGGAAGTTGACCATACTCTTGAGATTCAGAGGGAGACTTCATATCTGAAGGAAGATGTTGATCCAATTGAGCCCTTGGAACCTACTGATGGGCCTACCGATATAGTGATTAGAAAGAAGATACCTCTTAGGGCTAGGCAAACTATGTAAGAGGCTGAAAGGTTTGCAACTCCTAGAGGTACATTCAGAGAAAGTAAAAGGCCGCATAAGTTCTCCAGTTATGTTGCCTTGATGAGTCAAATTATTGAGTCTAAACCTTCTAGTGTGGAGGAAGCTTCCAGTCAATAGGTTTGGAGAGATTCTATGTCAAAGGAGTACTAATCAGTTCTCAAGAATGATGTTTGGAACATTGTTCCTAGACTCGAAGGAAACTCTGTGGTATCTACAAAATGGCTCTTCAAAATCAAGCATGCAACTAATGGGAGCATTGAGAAGTACAAGGCAAGATTCGTGGCTCAAGGGTTTTCACAGAAAGAGGGAGTTGATTATGAAGAAACGTTTGCTCCTGTTGCTTGTTATACTTTTGTCAGGACAATCATTGCCATTGTTGCATCTAGAGGATGGAAGATTCATCAAATGGATGTGAAGAAAATTTTCTAAATGGTGTGATCGAGGAAGAAGTTTATATCGAGCAACCTGATGGGTTCGAGGTACATGGGAAAGAGTATCATGTTTGCAAGTTGAAGAAGGCCTTGTATGGTCTTAAGTAGGCTCCTCATGCATGGTACGAAAGAATTGATCGTTACCTGTCAAGTTTGGGCTTCTTGAAGAATGATGCTGACTCTAATCTGAACTTTAAGGTAATTGATGGTGAAGCATTGATTTTTGTTTTGTGTGTTGATGATTTGATTCTTACTAGAGAAGAGCACTTAATCATCAAATGTAAGAAAGAGTTGGCCTCTGAGTTTGAGATGAAAGACCTTGGGATTATGCATTACTTCCTTGGCTTAGAAGTCTAGCATAAACCAGATGAGATGATTCTAAGTCAAGGGAAGTACACCATTAATATAATTAAAAGGTTTGGTATGATGGATTGTAAATCCATGTCGACACCTATGGAGACCAACCTACATAAGTTGAAAGAGGTTGTAGCTAGTTCAGACTTGGTGGATCCTACGATGTACAGACAGTTGATTGGGTCCTTGATGTATCTAGTTATCACTAGACCAGATATTTGTTATGCTGTCAGTGCACTTAGTCAATTCATGTGTGAACCGAGATATATACATCTTGTTGTAGCGAAACATATCCTGAGATACTTGCGTGGCACAGTTGGATATGGGTTGAGATATTATTTAGATGCTAACTTGGAGTTGCATGGTTATACTAATTTTGATTGGGCAAGGTGTGTCACAGATCAGAAGAGCACCTCTGGATGTTGCTTTAGTTTGGGATCGACTATGATTTTCTGGTGCAACAAGAAGCAGTCATCTGTATCATTGAGTACAATAGAGGCAAAGTATATTGCAACTTGTATAGCAACTGTAGAAGCAGTGTGGTTTTGTAAGCTCCTTGTAGGATTGTTTGGATAATCAATGGAGCCTACTATCATTCATTGTGATAACCAGAGTTGTGTGAAGCTTTATGTCAATCCTGTGTTTCATGACAAAACCAAACATGTTGAGATCAAATACCACTATTTTAGAGATATGGTATTGAGGAAGGCTATACAGTTGAGGTATATCAACATTGATGAGTAGACGACAAACATTCTCACCAAGCCTCTCTCTAGAATAAAGTTTGTGTACTTTAAAGATAAGCTTGGTATGGTGGAGAATCCAACCTTAACTGAGAAAAAGTCTTAGTATCAGTGACCCTCTGTAATGAGTTATTCTTAGTGAGAGAAGTTCGAGGTGAAATCCCTTGATTAACGAGTTCTTCTCTATGAGAGAAGTTTGAGGTGAAATCCCTTGACTAACGATTTCTTCTCAGTGAGAGAAGTTCGAGGTAAAATCCCTTGATTAATGAGTTCTTCTCGGTAAGAGAAGTTCGAGGTGAAATCCCTTGATTTCACCCTCTGAGAGAGTCATGGTGGATGTCATGTGTGTGACTCCATGAAAACATCACGTGAGAGATTACGTGATGATTTTATTGTACTTGTGTTTTCACCCTTTGGGAGAGCCATGGTGAAAGTCATGTTGAGGTGACAACATCACGTAAGTGATGAACACTTGTAGATACCATATATGGTTGTAGCCATTATGGTTGATATCATGTTGAGGTGATATCAAATATCATGATGAGGTGATATTCTACTTTTCCACTTATGAATGTAGTCATAGTGGTAGACATCACGTTGAGGTGATATGTCTTGTGCAGCTGGAAGTATCATCCCTAGTTGAGAGGGAGTGTTGATGTTTTAGCAGCGACGAGCTGCTTCTTCCATATCTGATTGAGGCAATTCAAATATAGCCAATGACTATTTGAATTGTATTTATGATATTCAATATCATGGCTGACTTGAAGACAAATGAAGATACATGCCTTTTCATTAATAATGATTAATTATTATTGGCCACGTCTTTTTGTTAAACATCAATTTATGCTTGTTATTGGAAAGAAGCACGTATTAAATGAAGAGTCATATTTTTTATTAAGGCTGACCCTATTCTCCTTGGGACGCGATTAAATGAAGAGGTGCATTATTCTATGTATTCTGACCTGTTTGTGAAGAGTCACATCCTCCTCTCTGAATTGTATATATATTCATTAGCATTCTCATTGTTTAGCATTGAAGTTAAGAAGTTCAATATCATTCTTTGAAGTGTGAATTCTCTCTAAGGCAGTTTGAGTCATCATTGAGAGGAGATCGATATATATATATATATATATTGTTGGATGAGATTATCATCAATATGATATTCTATTGCATCATATTGGAGTGCATGTGTTAGGCCTTCATATCAGCCTCTATTGTAAAAGATACTTCATTATTGTTTCAATATATAAGTGATATATTATTGCTGGGTTTTTCTCCCTCAAGAGGAGGGTTTTCCCAGGGTATCTGCTGTGTTATTGTGTCTGATTTTGAATTAATTTTCTGTACATTTAATTTGATCATAAATTTAACAAATGTGTGCTAGTAAAGTTAGGAACGCTAAAAAAGATAACAAATTATTATATTTTGGGTAGTCTATCATAGGACACCCTCTAGACAAAATATGAAAAATAACACTCATTTGAACAGTTTTTGCTAGTTGTGCTCCTACCATTATCTTTCTAAATTGAGCTTCAATTAAACCTCCACATTCATCAAGCTTCACCATTCTTTGCATATGCACATCATATTCTAGGGCATATTTAACATGAAAGCATTCTTCCTTTGATTTCCATCTTACTATTGGTTTTTCCTTTCCATTTATGATTTGTTTTTCATAAAATTTACCGATATTATTTTCTATAGTGTCAAGCTTTAATTGCAACTTGTTATCCATTTTTATATTTCCAACTACAAATCTTACACTTGCATTATATTGGAGGTTCATCTTTTTTTGCATTCTCCATTGGTTCAATGAATGGATACTTTGACACCCAATCAATCTGAAATCTCCTTGTCATATCCCACTCATGCCCCACTTTTTATTTGGTTTTTCTTTTCCTCTTCCTTGTAGCATCATCATCTACAACACCAACATTTTCATCTAGGTCAATTAACTCATTTTCGCTACCCTGGGTATCCCTTGGAACATCTTCTATGGCATTGTCATCCTCACCTGACTCAATTAACTCATTCCAATCTTCATGTGAGGTATTGCCAATGCCTTCTTCATTAATATTTGGTGCAAGAGTTGATGATGTAGTTCCAACTTGATCTGATCGATCAAAAACATTTCCAAAGTAATACTTTATGACAACTCTACTTTTTGGGTGTTTTGATGGCCTCCCTTCACTACCCTGAGGATTCTTACTCTTGTTGCACTTGCTTCTCGACATCTTGATATCATCAAAAATAAAAGCTACCAAAAAATGTCTTCTTAGTTTAAGGACATAGACTATAGATCTCATTCCCTACTCAATATCATCTTTAAGATTGTAGCAAGAATGACAAAGAGATAAAAAATATTATAACACTATGAAGAAATGATCACTTACCTTTAGGTTTTCATTGACTTGATATTCATTAAGGCAACAATACTTGTAGTTGTAAGTTTGTAGCTTGCCTATGATCAAGGTTCCAACTTCCAAATCAAGAGCTCACAACTCACAAGTCCAAAATTGAAGAAAATGTGTGAAAACAAATTAGAGTTTTGATTATTTACATCAATCCATGTTTGCAAAATTTTGTGAGATTTTTAAATAGTATAGTAAATTTTTGGAAAATCCCACATGATTATACAACAATACATTTAAATTTTGGGCAAATCAAACCTCGACGGAACACACATTGTAATTTTTAAGGAAATTATGGCCCTACAATTAGCATGGATTTATCACAGTATTGGTGAAATGGGTTCTCATATGCAATTAGTTTTTAATGTAATTGGTGAAATGTGTCCTTAAATGTAATTATATTTTAATGTTATTGGTGAAATGGGTCCTCATACGCAATTATTTGTAAATTTTATTGGTGAAATGGATCCTTACACCAATGAACATTTAATGATGGTGAAACATGACTTGATACACAATGTTGTTTTTGTTGAAAATGAAGGTGAAATTATAGCTTAAAACTTGTAAACCTATGAGACTGTAGATTTAATTAAGTGTTCTTCGTCACAATTAATTGTGTATGACTAATTTTTTAGATCAATTTTACCAATTGTAGAAAGAGACATAAGATTGTAGAAGAATGAGACAAGAAGATAGAAGTGACACAACATATAAGTGGAGAAACCCTTTCGAGAAAAAACTCCACTAGAATCAATAGTGCTTGTATTATTTAACCTTAGAACAAGATTACAATAATACTGTATCAATCCTTGATTGATATGCTTCCTTGCCTTCAACAATCCTTCTTCACAACCTGTAATAAAACTCTCATACACTTTCTGTACCACAAGCTATCCATGAATTCCATGTGACCAAGCATGAATCCACACATCCCATGCCATACTACAAACCCTCACACATGCACAAGCTCAACCTGCTAACCTGCAACAAACTATGAAGAAACTCTCTTCAACTTGTTGCAATTAATAGACAATTATAAGCATTGTAAATTCCAAAGAGTTGATCAAAACAAGAGCACAATGTTGCTCACAAATATCTATGCCTAGATTGGGCAAGTAGAGTTCCACACTGTAACATGAAGTCAAAACCAAAGTCTCTTCAATTTAGGCACCCCAAACTGAACACTTAACTGATTGTTGGTCAAGAAAATATCTTGCAAGCATCACCTCAAAGTTGGCGCCCAAGAATAGGCCCACTTCACTAAGCCTTGTAAATATCTTCTCATGCAAAAGGTGTTAACTCCAAGATGCCAACTTGGGTGCCCAAGGTGGGTCCAAGTCAATCTTAGTTAACTGAAACATATCTCTCCACCAATTCATGCAAACATTATGTATGATTGATCATCCCCACTTAACTAGAAGTATCCACCTGTTATCTGAACTGAACTGAACTGAACTAAATTGAATTGAACTGATACTGAACTAAACTAAACTAAACCAAACTGAACTCCACTCATGTAAATATCAATCCCTGATTTGTAGGATCTTTACATGCATTACTGAAGTGTTATCTATCCTCCAAATAGTTAACTTCAGCAAGGTGGGTTCCACCTTCCATGTGGGCATCCCATGTGCTCCTATTTTTTAGGAGCTCTTTTTGGATGTCCCCACATGTTCCTATCATTTAGGAATAATCATAAATGCCAATTTACATGCTCATTTCATTTGAATTTAATGTCTTTCTAATCCTAGTGTTTGGGAACACTTTCCAAGGACTTAGGAGATACATGAAATATGTTTAGGATTGCAATTAAATGGAATCCTATTCCCAACATTCTCCCACTTGATATTATACATTGCAATTATTCTAAACAAGGAATCATTATTATACAACCTTCTCATCAAGTCTATGATGGACTCACATCCATTTCCAGGTGTAGGCTCCTTGGTCTTTACTGTTGAATTTTTTTTATAACAAGTAGCCATTCCAACACATATCTCTTAACATAAGAAATATTCGGTCTAACCCAAGTCTCTCTAGTATCCATGAGCACCCACCAATCAATCCATGCCAACTTCAAATGCAACCTGCATAATCATGAAGCTCCAAGAAAATGATGAATACTAAAAACCAAAGAGAACTACATCCTCTCCAAAGGAAGAACAATAACACCTTTACCAAAGACTGTAAGTGTCCTCCATGAATCAAGATGTTAAAACCTCTTCAAATCACATGAAGATAACCATATCCTACCAAAGCTCCCACTGAACTATGATACCGAGCTATACATGGCAACAAGATAAACATCAAACCATCACTTTCAAAAGCTCCCACTGAAACATGTAACCAAGCTATCATGACATCATGATAACCATCTCCTAAATGAAGATCATCCATGGCCTCAACACAATCAAAAAATCCGTTGTAAATGACACAGCTCCCAAAAGGTCAAGAAAACCATAATCTTTAAACCAAGAAGATAAAACACACTTCTTTTACAAATATTCAATATCACAATACTAAAAGCTCCCACTACAGCCAAAAAACCTTCAAACTTTTAAGAGAAAAGTGTCCCAAACTCTACCCAACCATTAGCTCTGATACCAAATGTTGAAAACGAAGGTGAAATTGTAGCTTAAAATTTGTAAACCTATGAGACTATATATTTAATTAAATGTTCTTTGTCATAATTAATTATGTATGATTAATCTGTTTAGATGAATTTTACCAATTGTAGAAAGAGATAGAAGATTGTAGAGGAATGAGACAAGAAGATAGAAGTGACACAACATATATGTGGAGAAACCCTTTCAAGAAAAACTCCACCAGAATCAATAATGCTTTTATTATTTAACCTTAGAACAAGATTACAATAATATTGTATCAATTCTTGATTGATATGCTTCCTTGCCTTCAACAATCCTTCTTCACAACCTGCAATAAAAATCTCATACCTGAATCCACACATCCCATGCCATGCTTCAAACCCTCACACATGCACAAGCTCAACCTGCTAACCTGCAACAAACTCTAATGAAACTCTCTTCAAATTGCTACAATTGATAAACAATTATAAGCATTGTAAACTCCAAAGAGTTGATCAAAACAAGAGCACAAAGCTCCTCACAAATATCTACGCCTAGATTGGGCAAGTAGAGTTCCACAGTATAACATGAAGTCAAAACCAATGTCTCCTCAATTTAGGCACCCCAAACTGAACACTTAACTGATCGTTGGTCAAGAAAATATCTTGCAAGCATCACCTCAAATTTGGCACCCAAGAATGGGCCCAGTTAACTGAGCCTTGTAAATATCTTCTCATGCAAAAGGTGTTAACTCCAAGATGCCAACTTGGGTGCCTAAGGTGGGTCCAAGTCAATCTTAGTTAATTGAAACATCTCTCCACCAATTAATGCAAACATTATGCATGATCGATCATCCACTTAATTGAAAGTATCCACCTGTTATCTGAATTGAACTAAACTCCACTCATGTAAATATCAATCCCTAATTTGTAGGATCTTTACATGCATTACTGAAGTGTTATCTATCCTCCAAATAGTTAACTTAAGCAAGGTGGGTTCCACCTTCCATGTGGGTACCCCATGTGCTCCTATTTTGTAGAAGCTCTTCTTGGACATCCTCACATGTTCCTATCATTTAGGAATAATCACAAATGTCAATTTACATGTTCATTTCATTCGAATTTAATCTCTTTCTAATCCTAATGTTTGGGAACACTTTCCAATGACTTAGGAGATACATGAAATATGTTTAGGATTGCAATTAAAGGGCATCCTATTCCCAATAGTTTTAATAGTATTGGAAAATATGTGGGTGATTTAATACATGCTTTTGAGATTCCAAACGAAAATATTAATTAGCCTATTGGAAACATGTAGTTTATTATCCAAAGAAACTATTAATTACAAAATAAATTAATGGTGAATTGAAATGCATTGGACCGATAGTTCATAAAATCCAGGTGATTTGGCCACCCCGTTGGTTGCAATATATTCACCAATTTTGACTTGGCTAATATGAACTATTTGCCAATTGATGAAGGTTCACCAATAAAAAAATCGTTAATTGTGTTCCATTCTCTTATTATCTTTGAATTTTTCAAATTTACATTTCAATCCCTTGATTAAAAAAAAAACAAGGTAATAAATATTACAAATGACATTTGCTACAATTTTATTCATATTTAGTTCTTGTAAATTTAACAATAATATTTTCATCTCAAAAATTGCCTTCTTTATTAGTGACATAAAATATATCAAAATTTTAAACTTGGCCTCTTACTAGATGCTTTTAGTTTACTACACTTTTCTATCCATATTACAAACATTTAGTTTAAAATAGAACAATTTTTTATTAAATTGTAAACAACTTAATTATAAGATAAATGTCTATATGTAATTAACACTTCACTTAGAATTATTGAGTTCTCATTTAAATCTTTTATAATAGAAATAATCTGTTAGAGCAAATACTAGATGGTGTGTGCCTCAAACCATAAGAAGATTCAAGAACCATTTTACACTTTTTGTTATTTTTATATTATATTGTTGTAGCATATTCAATAAGACATTTAGATAAATCCAAAGTTTGATTTTCAATATGATAGAATTATATTTCACATTGATTTATTTTTTATTGCTTGTGCATATATGCATTTTTAAGTTATCAAATTATTAGGTTTTCATGATTTGTATATAAAATTAGGCTCTAGGAAAATTTACCGTCAGCAATTCACCAACGGAAAATTCACCACCAGCGATGAATTCTTGGGAGTGAATTTTCTATTGATGAATTGTTGGCGGTGAATTTGTTGTATGCCATAAAATTATAATATCCAACATTTAATGTCTAACATTCTAAATGAAATCGCTTATGAAGCCTATGTCTAGTCACACCAAATCCAACATACGACAAATTCATGGCCATAAAAAATTCACCCCCAACAATTCATTGCCATAGAAAATTCACTGACAAAAAATTCACTGCCAAGTAAAATTCACCGCCGTGAAAAATTAACCACATAAATATATTTTAATAAAATCAATTTTTTTGAAATATATATTAAAAAATATTAATGTGGTTAATTTTCCGCCGTGGTGAATTGCTAGCAGTGAATTTTACTTGACGGTGAATTTTCCATGGTGGTGATTTTTTCGTCGGTGAATTGCTGACGACGAATTTTCCTAGAACCACCAAACCCACAACTCCAAAGAGACACAATAGTGTTAATTTTGAAGATTTTAAAAAAATGAATAGAGAAACAACTAATAGTAAAATTTTAACTAACAAAAAAAAATTCAAATTTCTTACTTACATAATACAATCAAAAAATTAAAATCTTATTAAATCTATCTAATTCAAAACAATAAGAAGTTTTAATAAGATAACCTTGAGGAAGAAACATTTAGCTAGAGAAAAAGACAAATAAATAGTACATTTGATTTTAAATATCACAAAATAAAACACATAAAAATTGCAACTTGCTATTTTCCCTGCAATCCTTAAAAACCAACAAAAGAAAAATATGGGAAGTATGGTGAAGACCCATATGCAACCCTGCAAAAATGATATATCAACATATTCTCAAATTTGAGAAGTCCTTCTCTTGAAGGGAACAAATAATTTTTTTTTATAAATTTGGAGGTTAGCTATCCTTACAACTCATTGAAAAACAAAATCACCAATGGTTAAGATGTTTAGATGATAATGAGGGCATTGAACATTTTAGAAAAAAAATCTAACTTTATTTAGAACTTATGGTTTGGCTGTTCACAATAGTATGAGTAGGGAGAAGAAATATGAAAGTTACACATGCAAAACTTTCAATAGTGTGAACGTTGTTGATTGAATATTTTATTAAAAAAAGATTGAAATGATAACAAAGATTGTGATTGAAGATCTCTCTATAGAATTAAATAAGACTATAGTTCAGTATGTATAATGTTATCTTGTAGGATATGAGTCAACATACACTAAAAGAGAAACCCAACCACAAGTCTTTAGTAATGAGAAATATTCTTGTAACCCAAGAAGATTGTTCTATCTTTAAAATATTCTTTTAATTCAAGAAGATTGTTCTATCTTTAAGGAAGCATTAAAATAAAGAATGAAGAAGGAGAAAAAATAATATAAGGTTTTGAAATCATGAGCTAACAAACATAATTCAAAAGCCACTTGAGAGATTAAAAAGATAAGCAATAAGAAGAAAACAAGTTTTTCAATAAATGTTTGGTTCAATGGAGATTGCAAAGCTACAAGGAGGGCTCTCAAAGAGTCGGGTAAAGAAGAGGTGAGAATAAATTTGTACAAGTAGATTGTAAAAGTAAAAATGAGATTTCATAAACAAATTGAGAAAAGAGCTTTATATCTAGGGAAGAATAACCCAAAATTATTTTGAAGAGAACTTCAAAAAAGAAAAATAAATTGAGGATAAAATCATAGCCGCTTAATGACTTGATTATGTAAAACAATTGTATGAGCTTGAGTCTTAGATCAAGGCTCCCCCTTAGTCAACATGACAAAAAAATTATTCATTTTACTAAAGGTTAAATAAGGTATTAAGAAGTTGGGTACAAGAAAGGATTGTGACATGATTGAGTTACAAGAAATACGTAAAATTGGAAACAAAAATCTCCACCCCTTACATTAAGAAAATATTCAACAACATTATTCAGCATGGAGTTTCCAAGAGATTAGACTACTCGCAAAATAATTCCTCCTTTTAAGAGTGGAGATGTCAATAATCCTTTCAACTACATGATTATTATGTCTAATCCTTTGTTTATAAAGTTGTTTGGAAGTGTGATTTAATTTTATGTTCAATCACACTGCCAAACAACTTTATAAACAAAGGATTAGACATAATAATCATGTAGTTGAAAGGATTATTATAATCTCCACTCTTAAAAGGATCAAGTCTTGTTGAGTGAAAAAGTTCCTACACCGAAAAAGGGATGAGGTCGGGATCGTGCCCCAGGCGAATTTGGTGGAATGGATACCCCTCAGTTCTTGGCTCTTAGCCAAAGAGGTTCAAAGTAGGAAGGCTTGTGCTCTCGTATCAAGTAGCTACAAATAATTTGTGGATGACCTCCATAAAAAAAAAAATGACAATTAGGCTTCATACCAAAACACAAAATAATAAATCATTATATTACTTTGAGGAACATGATTGAATAAGTTTTAGAATAAAAAATAAGAAGCTTATTTTTGTTTTGTTGACTTAAAGAAATCTTTTGATACAATTTCTAGGAATAAGTTATGGTTCAAAATAAAGGATCTTGGTATCCCAAAGTAATATAGAGTAGTTGTCTAGAGTTTGTATGGAGAGGTTCAAATAAAAATTAGTCCTCATGCAATCCTTTTAGAAAGTTTTAGGAGCAATATTGGAGTTAAGTAAGGACGCCCTCTACACCCTACCTTTTTGGCTTATTTATTGACAAGCTTGAAGAATGACTATATTTACAAAGATGGGATGGTATTCTTTTAGGATAGTATGTTGTGAGACTGCTTTTGTACACCAATGATCTCATTTTGATTGCTAGGTTTGTTCAAGGGTTGTGAGAACACTTATAAGTCCTTGAACATTTTTGCAAGGAGGTGGATATGAAAGTTAACACTAGAAAGACTAAAATCATGGTCTTCTCCAACAAAAAATAGTTTTAACTTTTATTTTGAAGAGATTATTCTAGAAGAAATAACAAAGTACAAATACCTTAGAATAAATTTTTGGGAGGTCAGAGAGCACATTTTGCTTTTCAAGAAAAAGTAGAGATGCGACTATTTAGGCTATTAATAATTCTGGTGGTGCTTTATGGGTGCAAATGATGGGACTTTAGACTTAAAATAGAAGTAAATATGGAAAAATAAAAATAAAAATCAAGTAAATGGAAACAAATAGATGGCCCAAGGTTTTCATCAAAGAAGTTTTGAGTGAGAAAAAAAAGTCTTCAACAAAACAAAACATCAAGTGAATGAGCAAATGGAACATTTATTTGAATTTGTTTCTTAATAATAACAAAGAAAAAAAGGTTTTGTTATAGATAAATTCCACAAGTCTATTTGGGAAAAGAAGTTGGAGAGAAAGAGAAAATACTATCTTGATGAATTTAAAACCACTTATGATCAAAAAACAAGTATAGGATAAATATCCCTTTGAAAGCAAAGATTCTCCTTGCTCAATTAAGAACAAACTCTCATCATCTTTGATGTGAAATAGGGAAATGGAAGAGGCCGAAAGAGAAATGAAAGAAGAGAAATTGTATCTTTTCAATAATTGAATAAATGAATCAGAAAATATTTTATTTTAGAGTGAAACTTACAATGACATTTGAACCAATTGCACAAACATTTAAACAACTTCTTTACCAGATCTATTAAAAAAGAAATAATTGAAAAAACCATAAACCTCATTAACAAATTAAATAGAAAAAACAAATACAGTAAAACTAATATTCCATAAAACATGTTTAACCTCGTAACATTAAAAATCTTCTGTTCTATTCTATTCATTAGCAGGTACTGCCATTGCATCTCGTCTACAAGAGCTACTGTGAGCGTGGGATATTTCTACATAGAATGGTCTGTCTACATTGGCAGCTGCCGCTAAGGAGGAGTTGTGTAACAGCCTGTGCCGTTTTTCCAATACTACTTGCTTTCAACTAAACATATCTCGAAGCCATGAAATCAGCCGCAACATGAAAAGATGAGATGAATTGAGATTCAGTGTGTGGGGAAAGAAGTAACCCAGCCATGTATATTACCCTATCACCATGTTTGAGAAGCACACCCCTGAATCATTCAATTTCTTCCATTACCAATCTCAAGCTCAGATCACTATATAGAGAGGGTTGCTTAAAAGAGGGCACACACATCATGCTTACAATACGCTCTTGTGCGTATCTTCAACTATTGCAACCCTGCAATGTGCTCTCAGAGGGTAAGCTAATCCACTCCCACGCCAACGACAACACTCTGTTACAAAATACACTCATCAGCATGTATGACAAGTGCGGAAGGGTAGTGGATGCTCGTAGAGTGTTCGACCAGATGACTAAACCAAACGTCTTCTCATGGAATATAATCATTTTAACATACCGAAGGCGTGGGCATCCAGAAGAGGCTATGACGCTGTTTCAGCAAATGCAACGAACAGATATCCAACCCAATCATTTCACTTATTCCACCTTCCTCCCCGCGTGTGCCCAAATGGGAGATTTGCAACAGGGCATGGAAGTCCACCAAAGGATAATTGAAAACGGATTTTTATCAGATGTTGTAGTTGGGAATGCTCTGATAGACATGTATGCAAAATGTGGAAGCATTCACAAGGCACGCCAATTGTTTGACAAAATGAATGATACTAATGTGGTCTCATGGACTACAATGATAACAGGATATACACAGAATGGTGTTCTTGACGAGGCTTTAAGGCTTTTCGAAGAAATCCCTCAACGGAATGTGGTGACATGGAATGCAATGATTGTAGGATATTCACAAAATGGTGCTCTTCATGAGGCTTTAAGGCTTTTCAAAGAAATGCCTCAACCAAACGTGGTCTCATGGACTGCAATCATCGTGGGATATGCACAGAATGGGTTTCTTGGAAAATCTTTGGGTTTTTTTAAGCAAATGCAATTGACTGGTGTAAACCCAAACTCAACAACTTTTTCTGGCATCCTCCCTGCAATTGCCAAAACAGGGTTTTTGGAACAGGGTATGGAAATTCATAAAAAGATCATTGAAAGCGGGGTGTTAGATGTGATGGTTGTGACTGCACTGATAGATATGTATGCAAAATGTGGAAGTGTATGGAAGGCGCACAAATTGTTCGACAAAACATCTCAACGAAATGTCGTCTCATGGAATGCTATGATTTCAGGATACGCACAAAATGGTGTTCTTGATGAGGCTTTACAGCTTTTCAAAGAAATGCCTCACCGAAATGTGGTCTCATGGAATGCGATGATTGTAGGATATACACAAAATGGTTTTCTTGAAGAGGCTTTAAAGCTTTTCGAGGAAATGCATGAACGAAATGTGGTTTCATGGACTGCAATTATTGCTGGATATGCACAAAACGGATTTGTTGTAAAAGCTTTGGAAATGTTTAACCAAATGCAAATGGAAGGCATAAAGGCAGATTCATTAACCTTGGCCAGCATCCTCCCAGCTTGTGCCAAACTTGGAGTTTTGGACAAGGGTATAGAGATCCATAAAAAAATAATTGAAAGTGGATTGTTGTCGGATGTTGTAGTCGTTACTGCTCTGGTAGACATGTATGCAAAATGTGGGAGAATAAGTAAGGCCTGTACATTGTTCGAAGCAATGGCACAACGCAATGCAGTCTCATGGAATACAATCATCGCTGGATATGCACAAAATGGATTTGTTGAAAAAGCTTTGGAGATCTTTAAGCAAATGCAATTTACAGGTGTAAAGCCAACATCAGCGACCTTTGTTAGTATCCTCCCTGCTTATGCCAAACTTGGAGCTTTGGAACAGGGTATAGAGATCCATCTAAAAATAATTGAAAATGGATTTTTGTCTGATGCTGCAGTTGCAAATGCCCTGATGGATATGTATGCCAAATGTGGATGCATACAGAAGGCACGTGAATTGTTTGACAGAATGCATCACCAAACTGTGGTCTCATGGACTGTGATGATTGCAGGATATGCAATGCACGGCTTTAGCAAGGATGCCTTTAATCTTTTTGAACTAATGGGGCACTCCGGAACCAACCCTGACCATGTAAGTTTCATTTGTGTTTTATATGCATGCAGCCATGCAGGTCTAGTGGATGAGGGCTGTAAATACTTCAATCTCATGAGTGACTTCTACATTGTGCCTACAATGGATCATTATGTGTGCATCGTTGACCTTCTTGGCCGCGCTGGTTATCTTGAGGAATCCCTAAATGTCATCCTCAAAATGCCAATAACGCTTGATGTGGTTGTGTGGATATGTTTGATTGGTGCTTGTAGATCACATAGGAATACAGTGCTAGGAGAATTTGTGGCAGCACTTCTTTTTGAGTTGGATCCTAAAAATGCTGCACCTTACATTCTTCTGTCAAACATTTATGCAGACACGGGCAAGTGGGGTGATGTTCAAAATATAAGGAAATTGATGAAAGATAAAGGAATTAACAAAAAGCCAGGCTGTAGTTGGATTGAAGTCCATAAAAATGTACATGTTTTTTGTGTAGGAGACAGATCACACCCACAAACACAGGAGATATATTCAAAGTTGGAGAAATTATCTTATGAGATGAAGGCAGATGGTTATATTCCAGAAACAAGACCTTCAATCAATGATGTGGAGGAGGAGGAGAAGGAATTATTCCTTTGCCACCATAGTGAGAAGTTGGCAATTGCATTTGGATTGTTAAACACATCCTCTAAAACGACTATTAGAGTTGTCAAGAACCTTCGAATATGTGTTGACTGCCACAATGCAACCAAGTCTATCTCAAAGATAGTTGCAAGAGAAATTGTTGTGAGAGATGCAAACCGGTTCCATCATTTTAAATATGGACAATGTTCCTGTGGAGACTATTGGTGATGCAGAGTGAAGCAAGCTGCAAATACATATTGCCACCATAGCAAGATGCATGAAGTGAGACTGGCAATGATAAAGATTGTATCATGTGCGATTTCCATTTTTTGAAGAAGTGTTGCTTCTAAGTGTTTCGAATCCTACACCATTCTGTTGACTTGACGAAGTCAATATTGTACAGTATGCATCACTGCCTACTCCTAGATATAATTATAAGCTATTTGTTAAATCCCTGATTTATATAACCATGGGGGAGTAGTAAGATTGAACTTCGTTTCAGGAAGTTTGTACAGCTATGTAGTGAGAAATAGGTAGCAAAAAAATGGAAATGCGAAAAAGGAGCAGAATGTTTGAAGAAAATGGGAATCTGCTCAATGAGTAGGAAAGTAAGAGAAGGGAAAGGCTTGCAATCAATCCAATGTTACGGCGAACTAAGAAGATCACTTGATATTCTTTATTCTTACTGTATTAATTTTACATGGTCTTGACATTTGTAATGGTGAAATTTGCATACCAATGCCATTTCCCAATTAGTTTTGTGTCCATTTTGAGGAAATGTCTTGATACATGTACATATCAACAAATGGCACAATTTTGTGTGAAGTTGAGTTTATTCCCCTAGTCTTTATCTATCCCTATTCTCACGTACTCCCGCATATTTAGGCCCCACTTTTTTCTTATACACACATTACTGAATACATTCACCCTATCCATGCCTTTATCACTATCATCTATATACCTAAATTTCCATATAAGTGTTGTATATCTAGATATGGCCATTTGCCCACCAAAGGTCATTTTCGTGGTCATGGAGTTGACCTTTTCCTTTCTAAATTTCAATTTCAAAATTTGTTTGATTGACCTCTTTGTTTTCTCGCCTTGAACAAACTAAATACACATTTCATGAAATTTGATGATGTGTGGTAGTATTTAAAGACAATTAAGTGCATTCATTTCATATCCACATACATTCTAACATCCTCTCTCATTATAAAGCATTGAAGGAGCAATCAATACTGAAATGTTTGGCTTTGGTGCACTAAAAGAAGTAAACAATGTGCATACATTGAATATTTAAACATATTTTTAGGGGTTGACCTAGGAGAACATGTCTCCGTGTGAGACAATGACAAGCCTTCCAAGATATTTTTGAATACCACTAGTGCTCAAATCAACTAAAGAAGTAAAGCAAATGAAGATTATCCAAGTGAACAAAAGACCAAAACCATATACAATGTAGGGTTGAATTTGGATGTAGAGGACAAATCTATGACCACAAATTTGACATATACCCACTTGACCCCAAACAAAGTAAAAATTTAGCCTAGGACCCAAGGCATTTTATTGATATGAAGATCACACTTTTAGGTGTAATGAGCCTTGCTCAAACTGATCACAAATTACCCTTAAATTGCAGCTTGGAATTTTGTCAAACAATTGACATGCAAACTTGTAACTTGCTGGTCTGATTGTTTCAGTCTGATATAAATGTTTTTCCAATGATAACCAATGCATAAACTACTTGCAAAAGACTTCTATGATGACTAGACGAGGTCCTAGATGCAATGCAAATTTCTTTTTGTGTTTTCAAATGCAATAGATGAAGTTTCATGAGCTAAATATGCAGCTACAACTTTTTGACATTATGTCAAATAGTTGGCATACATCCTCTTACACAATTCAAATGAATTAGATTTAAATAGAGAACTCCCAGCTTCAAATGTTTTATTGATGATGCAATCTTCTTACAATGTAAATGTGATGAAATTGCCAAGACTTCTTGGCTTACATACATATGACAAAATGCTTGAATCTGATATGAGCTTTCACCTACAACAATACCATCTAAAATGCATCTAAATAACATGAAATATCATGAAATAACACTAGGGAACCTGAAGCTTGATGGCGCCTTGAATCCCCAATGAAGAAGCAATCAATATCTTGTGAGTTGAAGACCTTGAGAAGCCAAATCGAATTTTTGAAGAAGTCGCCCCTGTTTTGATATGAATGAAGAAATAAAATAATTCATAATGATTCCAAGCCTCCAATAACTCCAAACACAACCATCAAGCACCTAGAAATGGAGCACTGCAATCTCCAAGAGAAATCGATGCATATATGAGCTCCAATGAATTTGAATGTGTCTCCAATGGCGTCCTTGTTTGCTTTAGATTTAGCTTCAGAAATTCTTCAATAAAAATCTGATGCTCCTCTTCAAATAATCGATTCCCCAAATGATATTCTTCAATGCAAATTGTCTCCAATATTATAGTCTTCAAAATTGTCCCTTGGCCACAAATATTGCCCAATGAAGTGACTGAAGTATCACCTCCACTCTGCAACCCTTCAAGAGATATTTCACTCCCTCAGTTATGCAATCAATGGGAGTTATCATTCCCAAAGATCAATTGATTATCTGCAGACCACTTGGCTCTACAAATGCTCAAGAAGAAATCACCAATCATCAACATCAAATCTGGATGGTGAAGAATGAAACCTCAATGTCTATTTATGCATTTCCTCGAGAGGTCGGCCCAAATAGAATAATATTAAATTTTGACTTCTAGAAGATTCCAATATATTTTTAATTATTTGCACTTTATAAAATATGAAAATATAATATAATTAATAAAGTGCATCTTAACATCAAATTATAATATAAGGTTTCCATAAATAGAAATAATAATGATATCTAATGGAAAACCTTACTCTAATCAAATACTGAGCCAAATAATCTGACTGTCAGATGACTCTCTCACTATGCCTCATTAGCCTACGAGAACCACTAATAGGCTAATCCTGCTGATATGTCAATGTCAATTAGAAGGGGACATTACAGTCCGCCCCTCCTGAAATTGCTTGTCCCCAAGCAATCTCAACTCAGAATGCTATAAGATCTCATCGCTCTCCCATGTCATATCCTCAACTGGTAAGTCCCTCCATTTGATCAAATACTCCCTAATGACTCGCCTCCGCAAAGTTTTCTCACAAACATCCAATGTGCCTCAGGCACCAAAATCAATTTCCCCTTGTGATATGTCGAATATATGCGTTAGAAAATGAGCAACAAACTAAAGAGTGCAAATAAACACCAAAACAACCTACACCTCAAGATTAGTCTAAGTTGGAATCAACACAAAGTAAGAACAACAAAATGAAACCTTTTACCTTGTGTCGAATCGATCTTTTGGTTGGCCCTTCGATCTTGGATGTGTATGCTCCTTGGATGGCAAGATATGATGATCTGAGGATGGATGTAAATGGATGAAAGCATGAAAATGGCTAAGTGTAGATTGAGAAATAAAATTGCAAGAGTTTGGCTAGCAAAATGATCTCCCCCAAAATGAGAGAAAAAAAAGGGGTATTTATAGGAATTTTGAGAATTCCTAGAAGAGATGGATGGCCAAAATTGAGCCACCAATGATCAAGATGTAGAGCTAAGGTGAGTTGAGAACTCACAAGCCCTCACATCTTGACATGTGGCATGTGATATAGCCTTAAAAGGTGAAGTGGACATGAGGTGGAAGGATAGTACATGACATGGAGGGGGGTACAAAGTACCTTGGCATTGGACAAGATCTCCTCATAAAGGAGGTGCTTGTCCCCATGTGGGTGAGAGGACATGTGAGGAATTAAAAATTCCTCAAATATCCTCATGGGGAGAGGGGAAAGAATAAATAATAAAGAGAGGACATGTGGGAAGAAGTGAAGGAATTAAAAATTCCTTTTGAGTGCATTGGGGGATTAAAAGGTGAATTAAAAATTCACATGGGGAAGTGGAGTGCCTTGCCTAAAAAGAGAAAGCCTTTAATAAGGTTGACTTAAGGACACATACCATAAATGGGAAGAGGATTAGGTTGGACTAACCATATGATTAAGGTTGTGCAAGTACTTAATTAGATGGACTAATGACTTATTAGAAGCAAGTGGGAGATTATGGAGGATGTGACCCTAATGATGATTAGGGGTGTGCATATGTTAACCGTAGTTAATTAGAGGAAGATGAAGGAGTTAAGATGGATTAGAGACCAACTTGCAAAAGTTGGAGGATGTGACCATGAGAGAGAAAAAGAGGAATTAAAAATGAATTTAAATTCAAAAAGGGAATATGACTAAATTAAATAAATGGTGTATTTATTTAATTTAGAAGAGAAAGAGGGGTAAAATATTTATTAAATTAAATACTTTATGAACCCTATGTAAGATGCAAGGTATTAATTAAACAAATAATTTAATTAATATTAACAGAGGGGATAAGCAATTGGATGAATAGGGAGACGTCTTTGATTATATGGAAGTGGTCAAATTAGATGTCTACATTTTGCCCCTCTTCGAAATACTATTAGGATAATAGGGTTTCGAAGAAAACATAATGCAGATGACTCTATAGAGGAAGAGATCAGAAAAAAGATGCCACAGCATGGTGGAAATGTATGTGAGTTGCCCCAAACGGTGGGAATGTGGAGAGGATGCCCCAGTCCAACGAAGGTAGGCTTAGAGCGACGGGTTAAGAGAGAATGGTAGGGTATGCCCCCTCGAGAAGGCGAACGGGGGAGGAAAAAGGGGTTCCGGTCAACTTCTCGAAAGTAAGGAGTGGTATATATTGTTGGAAAGAGCACAGAAAAACGAGAAGAATGGTGTTTGAACAGAGTCAATCAGGTAAACAGTGTGCGAATGGAAAGCCCGGGAAGAAAGAGGCTGGATGAATTAATTGGAGGAATTTGAGGTAAATAAAAGGAAAAAACGACATTTTATTTGAAAAGGGAAGAAAGAGGGAAAAGGAAATAAAAGGTAATTGGAGAATTACCTTTGCTCATTGTGACAACTGGCAAGTGTGGAGAAGGAGGAGAGGAAGAATAGGAGGCGAGAGAGATCGGGCACGATGCCAGAGTACAATAGTGACATCATTCATCGGGCGGACGAGAGGCAGATATTCTTCACCCATCATGCCGTACCACACCAGGTTAGCCTAAAACTTAACCTTTTTGATTTTGAGTCATTTATGCAAGTGTTTTGGAAAAATGAAAACGTGGGTTTTGTCCGGGAGGGCGGGAAGAAAAATGGGTAGAAGGCGGATTTTTAATAATTTGTATTTCTTGGAATCTGCGGGGGGGGAAGGAGGCGGTCACCCACGTGGGTCCGGGCGTCCGCCGCGCGACGCCAGTCCGTCCCGTGCAGGTCCGTCCGCGAGGGCGGGGGCCCCCCTGCGGGGTGGGTTCGCCACCGCGGGGGCGGGTCCGCCGCCAAGGGCGGGTCCACCACCATGAGGGCGGGTCCACCGACCGGGCGGGACTGCCGAGGTTGAAGGGAGGGGAGGACGACGGAGGGGGTGAAAACAAAGGTGTGGATGGGACACCCAAGAATGATGAGGGGAATTTTGGAAATGATAAAAATTTATTGTGTATATGCAGAAAACGAGCATTTTGCGGATGCGAGAGAGACGATCAGAGATGCTGAGGAGATGCATAGCGAGGATGACCGGGGAGGATCACCAGAGACTGGTAGAGGTATGACTACTTCATATGATGGTATATTCGACGATTAAGGCCCACGGGGCCATGTTGACAGCGTTGATAGAGCGGTGGGATTCAACGACGTCGACTTTTCACCTACCGACATGGGAGATGACGATGACACTGGAGGATGTATGGCGGATCCTAGGCTCCCGATTAGCTCCTGATTAGCGAGTGTTGGTCAGAGGACGAGGCGCTAGATGAGTCTGTGTGTATTGTTTTTGGTAGTGATGAGCTACCGGTGCAGCGGGGTCAGTTGGATGTGGATAGGATGCTGTCGTGCAGGGTACCGGTACTATCACTGTACCTGGTAGGGTTGATTAGTGGTATACTTTTGTCGGACCAGAGTGGTTAGTTTCTTTATATGAGGATGGTCGAGGTGATTCGTCACATCATCGAGGGCCGAGAGGGACAGTTCGCGTGGGGGACTTGCATGTTAGCACAGTTGTATCGAGACATGCACGTGATTTGTTATCGGAAGCATTTGAGTGTGACACACGTCACACTACTACAGGTGTGGGCCTGGGAGCATATCCGCGTGACCAGGCCGATTATAGCGAGAGTTGGTGAGCATGATGATAGGGAGGCCGTAGCGTGGTGGTGGGGAGCAGAGGCAAGGGCTATACTGCGGTACCAAGAGATGCAGGAGGTAGACGTGTGGAGGAGACAGTTTGATGAGGTGCAAGCAGTGGATATAGTGTGGAGGCCATACATGATGCGGCGATTCAGGGGGTGGTCGAGGGAGAAGGGGTTGCATAGTGGTTACTTCTTTACGCGATGTTATATGATTGGGAGCAGGCCACGAGTAGTGTAGTTGCATCGACTGGATCGGGTGACGAGGCAGTTCAGAGTGAGACAGGATATTTCGGCAGGCCGAGTGACATTTGTACAACTGACGCGGGAGCGGCCATGGGGAGCAACGTTAAATCTGCGCAGTGTATGGGATGATATTGAGGGACTGGTGTTTAGGGCCTATCCGGATAGGTGGGAGGGGCCGCGAGACGCAGGGACAACAGGGCGGTATGAGGAGTGGTTCAGGCGACATCCGCCCGAGCGGATTACACCAGTGGTGCCAATTTAGGAGGCACGAGGATTTGGGTCAGAGGATGAGAGACGATTGCGGGCATTTAGTCCGCAAAGACTGTCGAGAGGATGCAAAGGAGGACGAAGGGCACAAGAGCAGTTAATAGGTGGTCGGAGGAGGAGATGACAGCGGAGGGGTCGGGGAGGAGACGGAGCAGAGGGGGGAGGGCTGAGGCTGAGGAGGTGGCGGAGGATGAGGCTGAGGAGGTGGTGGAGAGGAGGCCAAGAGCCCGAGGGCGGGGTCGACAGGAGAGGAGGTCGGGAGCTCGAGGAGGAGAGCCACAGGGTACGCAAGGCGAGGCCAGCGGGGCCGAAGGGGAGGGGGGTGGACAGGAGATAGCTAGGACTACCGAAGGATAGGAGACAGCCGGAGGGGAGGAGGGGTATAGACAAACTGTGGCCAATGGAGGATGGAGGCAGACGGAAATGGGAGAGAGATGTATGAGAATGTAGGGAGGGGTAGGGGGAGGGAGACAAATGGAGGGAGGGAGGGGGGACAGGAGGAAGGGGGAGATGAATGGATCTGGGAGGAGCACAGAAATAGTGGAAATGGGTGGAGGTGGATGGAGCGAATGCAGAGAGGGAAAATGACCATGAGATGGAGGTTTATCTGAGTGGACATGGGACCATGAAAAGAAAGACAATGGGGGGGAGTGGATCTGGCAGTGGAGACAAGGAAAGGAAGGAAAAGTGGAGGTGAATGGAGGTGGATGAGGGTGTCTGGATGAAAAGGGTGGAGAGACAGAAGGAAGGAATGAAAAGGACAGGAGAGAGAGCGGGGAGGCTGTGGATTCAGGTGGAGGACAGGTGTGAGGTGAAACAAATGATGGAGTGGATGGTGGAGCAGAAATAAAGAACAATGGGGGACAGGGATGGAAGGAAGGGCACATAGTGGAGGGGTAGAGAGATGGCATGGAGGTGGAGGGGGTATGAAGGAAGGAAGGAAGGAATGGAATACAATACGACGCAGCGACCAGCCCGCCACTATGATGACGGACAGCCCCAGAAGAGACAGATGCAAATGATGGCATGGACCGCCCATGAGTGGAGAGAGGGACGCCTGAGCCGCAGCGCACACTACAGAGTGAGAGAGGGATGCAACACGGCCCAGCTACGAGGGGGTCGGGTTGAGGGGAGGGCCAGGGTGGCCGTTCAGAGCTACATTAACGCAGTACTGCGGTGGAGGACAGGGTACAAAGCAAATAATGAGAAGTTGATACTTAGCTCAGAGGTCCGGGCACAGGAGCCGGGCTAAGCATCGGGGTGGACGATCGCATAGCGCATGGAACGCCGCCAGATGGTATGAAACCGGGCAGAGGGATGAGTTCATGCAGTAGGCGAGCTATTGGAGGGGTGTATATGAGCAGGTCGTTCCAGATCCAGCGCAGCGCATGATGCATTACGTCAGTCAGGCCCCATAACCACCAGGGCAGTCCCAGTCATTAGGGACATGCACCAGGGGATTTAGCGACTATCGGCGGACTTCATCTCCATATGGCGGTTACCAGGGGACTCCTACCCGCGAGTACCAGGGGACTCCCACCCATGAGTACCAGGGGATTCCAGTGCATAGGGGGCCAGTACTTTATTCTCCGCAGAGATCAGATGTGGGCAGCTCACAGTAGAGTGGGCAGATGCAGGACATTGATTGTTTTTGGTAGATAAAGGATGGATGTTTTGTTCATGTCGCCAGAGATCAGAGGTGATCGACATCTCTGGATTTTGTATCTTATTTGGCGATATATGATGGAGATGCATTGTATTATGATAGGATGTTTATTATTTTGATTAGCGAGGGCCTTTATTGACACTAGGCATGATATTTCTTTTATGCGGCTATATGGGATAATTTATGATGTGGTTTCATATATATACACATGTTTATATGGATGGATGATTTATGCTTTATGATTATGTTTTATGGATGCACATATTCATGTGGATGGACGATTTATGTATATTTTATGATTATGATTTATGGATGCACATGTATGTCATTATGATTATGATGATGGATGTACAGTTGTTTATGAAAATGGATAATTGTGTATGCTTTATGATTTATGATTTATGGATGCACATGTTCATGTGGATGAGTGATTATGTAAATGCTTTTATGATCTATGATTTATAGATGCATATGTTTATGTGGATGGACGATTTATGTAAATGCTTTTATGATTATGATTTATGGATGCACATGTTTATGTGGATGGACGATTTATGTAAATATTTTTATGATTATGATTTATGGATGCATATGTTCATGTGGATGGACGATTTAGGTAAATGCTTTTATGATTTATGATTTATGGATGCACATGTTTATGTGGATGGACGATTTATGTAAAATTTTTTATGATTATGATTTATGGATGCACATGTTTATGTGGAATATGAATGAAAGGTAAATGTTTATAATGCACCTAAGTGTCAATAAAGACCGTCATGAGAATATGGATAGGTGGTAGGCATATGGAAGAGTGCATTTGCCAAAAAATAAATAAATAAATAAAATTAATATCCTGAGAGGAAGAGGACTCAAGAGGAAAGAGAACGAGAGTACTTGCACAACCGAAATCATAAGTCATGGTGATGGTCATGATGGAAAGGAAGGGTGCATACGAAGTGATGAAAATGCAGTGAAAATGAGATTTTGCCTTCTTTGGAGCATTGATTTTACTATAGCGTTGGATACCAAGTACCTTGATATGAAAGATCAAGGCGAATGAGTATTCTACGCATGAAACAAACACAACAAACAAGAAGGTTATCCTCAACACCCCGAAGTCGCGATGACCTCGGTCAGGCCTGGTGTTGAGATAACCACAAACACACAAAGTTGTCCCAGCGTAACACAAGACCTTAGAGATCTTGGTGGGTCTTACGAGGGATAACTGAGAAGATAGTAGTCAAAACAAACGATCAAGGTATGCCCCTATGTCAGCAAGTCAAGGTACGCCATGGTATGGTGGACCAAGGCGACTCTGATAGGTGATGGTAAGGAACCCAAATGATAAACAAAATTCAAATGTATCAAGAGATCACAATCAAGACAACATGTCCTTTGCCATAGGATCAAGGTGATGGATGGGATTGTCGAGGTTTGTTAGGAAGGATTCATCCTGTTGAGACCAAAGATGGATGCTAAACTATAATGACCCAGTTGACGCGGTACACTATTCATGGACTAGATCTTGTAACACGAGGGAATTTTGTTTATTAAGAACCAGTTAGATGTGGGCATAACTTGATGACGAAGCACAAAAGACCGACACAACCTACAAACCTAGGGGCTCGGGGGCCGATCATAGAATAGCCTTGCCTACGTGAAAGCGCAGAGCCCTCGTAGTTCCAAAAAAGACCATGGATAAAGCGAAAAGAAGATAATGGTGACCGATGATGATGGACAAATACCCTGGGGGTGAATCAAATGATCAACCTTGCCTACGTGACAACGCAGGGGCAACATAGTTTGATTGACGGATGCGACAAGATGGGATTTAGGTGAAGACCGACACGATGGATGATCCTACATGATGACACAGACCAATCAACAAAGGGAATGAATGACGTAAGCTCAAAGTGGGATATTGAAAAGCTCAGGATGGGGGATAGGCTAGATGGGTTGTCCAATGTTCAATCAACATTTACCAAGTGGCCTAGGATGAGATGGGTGAGGACAATAGTGCTGATGAACGCATAAAATAACCAGGATGTCAGGTAGATAATGATTAAGCCCTCTATGGATGACGCCTGCTACCAGGTTTTCACCATCCATACCTATCCAAGGCGCCACCAAGAGGTGATTTTCACCATAGGACGAACTTATTTTTCTTTACTATTTTTGATTGATTATTTTTTATTTTTTATTTTTTATTTTATTTTTTTTGACTTTTTTGACTTTTTTGGGGTTATCGAGCGGATTTAGGTGTAGAACTTCTTCAAATGCATGATATTGATGGGTTCGTCAAGGGGTTCTCCTTCAAGAGTAGTCAACCTGTATGCCCTAGATCCATATTTAGCGGCTATGATATAGGGTCCCAACCAATTTGCCTCAAATTTTCTTTTCTTGTCTCGGTCTTGCTGAGTGCCCTGGTTCTCCTTAAGAACAAGCTTGCCCACCTGGAATTGTCGAGGACGAACCTTCTTATTGTAATTACGTTTGAGGTGATTTTGGTATGCTTGCAGATGATCATAGGCTTTTATTCTTCGTTCATCCAGTAATTCTAGCAGTGCAAGCCGTGCAACTCGAGCATCTTCTTCGCTGATAAGATTCTTTAGAGAAATCCTCAGTGATGGAAGCTCAACTTCAATTGGCAAGATGGCTTCAGCACCATATACTAAAGAATAGGGGGTGGCGCCTGTCGGGGTGCGGATGGATGTGTGATATGCCCAGAGAGCAGGATGAATATGGAGGAGCCAATCTTGTCCAGTGTTATTGACAACCTTTTTGAGGATACAGATAAGGTTTTTGTTGGTTGCTTCTGCCTGACCATTACCCTGGGGGTAATAAGGCGTTGACCAACGGTGCTGGATATGGAAGGTGTTGCAGAGGTGTTTCATGGCTTGATTTTTGAAGGGTTTTCCGTTATCAGAGAGGATGGTGGACGGGATACCATATCTACAGAGAATATGGTAAAGGATAAATTTTGAGATTTGGATACCAGTGTATTGTGAGAGTGGTATTGCTTCCACCCACTTGGTGAAGTACTCAGTGGCGGTAATGATGGATGTATGGCCATCGGATGATGGTGGGTAAATCTTGCCAATCAAGTGGAAACCCCATTGAGAAAACGGCCATGGTGCCAGGAGGGGCTGAAGATCTTGTGCTGGGGCGTGAATAAAATCTGCATGTTGTTGGCATGGAAGACACTTCTTCACAAACTCACAAGCATCGTGTTCCAATGTAGGCCAATAATATCCAACTCGTAGGATCCTTTTGGCCAGAGCCATACCATTTGAATGAGCTCCACAAACAATGCCATGTACTTCCGTTAGTGTAGCATGGGCTTCGGTCTCATTCAGACATCCAAGGAGGATTCCATCATACCCGCGACGATAAAGCGTATCACCGACGATGACGTATCAAGAAGAGCGATGAACGAAGGATTTGTGTTGATTACGTGTAAGGTCTGGGGGTATAATATTATCATGGAGGTAGGTGTAGATGTCCTGGTACCATGGGGAGGTGGGGCCCACAATGTCGCACACCATGTCAGTCTCAGGGATATCATATGCTGGGATTAAATGTTGTTCCACAAGGAACTCACATTCTGTTCAGTCTTTAGGCATGTCAAGTAGGGAACCAATAGTGGCCATTGCATCGGCTGCTTTATTTCATACCCTAGGAATTTGTTCAAACTGTATAGAGGTGAAATATTTCTTGAAATCATCCACCATGCGCTTGTAGGGTAATAGTTTATCATCTTTGGTTAGGAACTTATCATTAACCTGTCTAATGACTAGCAAAGAATCACCAAAGACTTTCAAATGAGTTATGTACCACTGCTTTGCAATTCTAAGGCCGATGAGAAGAGCTTCGTATTTTGCTATATTGTTGGTACACGGGAATGCTATCCTGAATGATTTTGGAATGTAGTCACCTTGAGGGGTAACTAATAAAATTCCTGCCCCCGATCCATTGTGTGTATATGATCTATCAAAATACAACGTCCACATGGCAGTCTCATCAACAAAGAAGACTTCTTCATCAGGGAATTATGTGATCAATGGATGAGTATCAACTAAAGGAGCTTCTGCTAACTGATCTGTGATTATCTGTCCTTTAATAGCCTTGCGGTCCACATATTCTATGTCAAATTCACTTAGGAGCATGACCCACTTGGCCATGCGGCCAGTCAGAGTGGTTCTAGATAACAAATACTTCAATGGATCGATTTTGGCAATTAATTTAACTAGATGGCTGAGCATGTAATGTCTGAATTTCTGTGTGTTGAAGACGAGTGCAAGGCAGGCTTTTTCCATGGGGGAGTAGTTTAATTCATAGCTGACCAATGTCCGACTGATGTAGTAGATTGCCCTCTCTTTCGATGATTCATCATGTTGTGCCAACAATGCCCCCAATGCGACTGAAGTGGTAGAGATGTAAAGCAGGAGGGGTTTGCCTGGAATAGGTGGCATCAAGATCGGTGGATGAGCTAAATATTCCTTAATTTTATCGAAACCCATCTGACACTGCTGGTTCCATCGGAAGGTGGAATCCTTCTTCAGAATATGAGTGAATGGCTAACACTTATCTGCTAGCTGGGCTATGAATTGACGGATGGACTGCATCTTCCCTTGGAGGCTTCTTAACTGTTTCAGATTGCGCGGAGGTGGCATGTCTAGGATAGCCTTTACCTTGGCAGGATCAACCTCAATGCCCTTGCGAGAGACTATGAAACCCAACAACTTTCCTGACGTGACCCCAAAGACACACTTTTTTGGATTTAGCCGCAACTTGTAATGCTCTAACCACTCAAATATCTTTTTCAGGATTGTAGGATGTTCTGCTCGTGTTCTGGATTTCCCTAATAGGTCGTCAACATAATCCTCCATGATGATATGTATGAGGTCATGGAAGATGACCGTCATTGCCCTCTGATATGTTGCCTCCACATTTTTGAGACCAAAGGGCATAACATTGTAATAGAAAGTGCCCCAAGGTGTTGTGAAGGCAGTCTTGTGTTGGTCTTCAGGTGTGATTCAAATCTAATTATAACCAGAGAAGCCATCCATAAGGGATAACATCTCATGTCCTACTGTCAGGTCGACCAACATGTTAATGTTAGGCAGAGGGAAGTCATCTTTTGGGCAGGCTTTGTTAAGATCCCTGAAGTCTGTGCAAACTCGAATGTCTCTATTTGGTTTGGCAACTGGTACTATATTGGAGATCCACTCAGAGTAGTCAATCGGTCTGATAAAACCCGCCTCTAATAACTTCTCCAATTCCTTCTTGACTAATAACGCGACTTGCGGATGCATCTTGCGAAGCTTTTGTTTGACAGGCTTGGCATCTGGGCGAACGTCTAAATGATGAACCACTAAGGCAGGGTCTAAGCCTGGCGTGTCTGAGTATGACCAAGCAAAGTTAATGATTCCCTCTTGGAGTAGCTGCACGATGACCAGATACTCTTGCTTTGAGAGTGACTTAGATACATAGGTGATTTTAGGACTTTCCGTAGTACCCATATTAACTTCTTGAGTCTCTTCAATTAGAATAGATGATCAGGCAGATAACTGAGTTCCCACAAGGGGAAGATGAACATCTCCATCTTCCAGTGCCTCTTCGAGGTTTTCGCCATCAGATGTGTCCTTTATTTTTACTTTTTCAAGGTCAGGAAGTGCCTTAGGGAGGTCTTCACTAGATGACCGCTTTTTACTTTTCTTATTCTTATTTTTGCGACTGGAGTGTGCATCCTCCCCCAATCCCATAAGGTTGACATATGTATCCACAAAAATACTGATAGGTGTGCTATTACGGAGGTCCCAATCAATAAGCTCAGGGTGACAAAGGGATAAGCTAATAGTGCAGACAGATAGGCATTCGAACATGGATGATAGGTCAGTGTGATCGACGTCATCGTACGCATGTATGATGGATTCCTCCTCGGGTATGTCTTCCAATGAGCCATTGTCCATGGCGACACTATTGGAAGTATTAGACGATGTTTCAGGGTCTTTCTACTTTCTGTCATACCCAATGCCTATGTTTTTTGGTAGCTGTGACATATCAATGGGTTGCAACCACCCTTGCCTTGATAGTTATCTTTTTCCACGAAATTTGTTGGCCAAGGGTACTTTTCCTGAAAATACTCCTTTAGAGGAGTTTCCGGCTGGGGTTCTTCTCGGTAGACCCATTGGCTTATGTCCTCTTCTGGTGCATCTATCTTGACACTTGGGGATCTGAAAGTGGTGGTAGGGATGTCTTTATCACTGAAGGTGATAGTCTTGTCTTCCTTTGGAGTAGCATGTGAAGGTTGACCATACTCGTGTGGTGACGGTGGCATGGTTGCTACATTAAGAGCAATATGCATTTCGTATTCGCCACACCCTTTGTCAATGATCTGGACTTTGGTGACCGTAGGATCAGTGGAAGAAGATGGAGGGGTTATCGCGATGGAGGGTGGATTAGTGGATGATGACTGGGATGCCCCCATTTCAACCCCGAGACAATAATGTAAATGGGGAAATGACGCTTCTAAAGCGCGGAAATATTCAAATGGTTGGGGGTCAACATAGATGGTGACTTCTTGTCCGTTGACTGGGAATTTTAGGCACTGATGGTATGTGGAGGGGACAACTTGCATAGCATGGAGCCATAGACGGCTGAGGAGGAGGTTATATGGCAAGTCCAGATCAAGGACATAACAGGTAATGTACTGAACCACAGGGCCCACTTGGATAGGAAGATTGATAATCCCTTATGAATTCCTTTCTGCATTATCATAGGCCTTGATCGTGATGATCTGATTACTTAAATCCGCTTGAGTATACCCCACCTGTTTTATGAATTTTAGAGTACACAAGTTGAGGGCAGAGCCATTATCTACCAAGACTCTTTATTTTATGACGAGCAACTACGACTTCAATATGTAAGGGGCGATTATGATTGAAATCGATGTTTTGCATATCGTTTTGGCTGAAGTGCAGTTGATAAGATAAAGCTAGGTGTCCTACCAAAGCTTGGAATTGTGTAGGATCAATGTCATTAGGTACATGGGTTTCCTGTAGGGATCTGTTGAGGATTTCTTGATGCACAGGGGAAGACTTAAGTAAATCCAAAATGGAGATATGTGTAGGGGTCTTTCCTAAGTGATCAAGGATGTTGTACTGAGAGCTTACAGGAGTTGATTGGGTGAGTGCGGGGGCCGTAGGAACAGTGATGCGGGCTCGTCGTGTAGTAACAGCACACTGAGGGTCTTTGGCCTTGACATGTATCATGGATACACGAGGTTCTACCTGCTCAATATAATGAATAATACCCTTGTAATTGAGGGGTACATTCTTATAGCTCACGTTATTTGTGTTGTTTTGGGGATTACTGTTGGAGGTGCTTGGGCCTTGATTATGGTTTGGAAAGGCATTTTGATATATCTATAATTGAGCATTGGATGACGAAGCTTGACTGGGGTCAACCTTGATATCACCTCGATCTATGAGATCTTGGACATAGTTTTTCAGACCTTGACACTTATTCAAAGAGTGTCCTTTGATTTTATGGAACTCGCAATATTCATTTTCCCTAAACCATGCAGGCTTAGGTTTGGATTCGTCGAGTGGCTTGGTGACAGGGTATGTGATCGGATAGTTGATCTGTAACAACCTATTGAAGATGACACTCAGAGGTTCTCCTAATTGAGCATACTGGCGTTTAGTGTTCCCTTGGTTATTCTTATTGGACTGTTGGGGAGGACGGGGTGCCCCCTGTGGTACAGATATGGTGTTAGGTATGGGTTGTTGTTGTCTCTGGGATGTGTTAGCCACATGGACATGTTTAGTATCAGTAACGCCATCATTTACTGCATTTTTGTTCTTGTTCCAAAAATGTGGCTTGTCATTGAATGACCTTTCCTTATCTTGATTATATATTTTGATGTGCCCCTTGGCAATAAGGGCACGCTCAAGGATGGGTCCCTTCTCTACTACCTCCGCGAAAGTGGTGACACAATGTAATCTAAAGTTATGAGCCATGTCGGGATGAGAGTTCTCCACAAAGAGGGTGACCATGTCCTTTTCTTTCAAAGGGGTTTTCATTCGGCTTGCTAGCGCACGCCACCTTTGGAGGTAGTTAGTAAAGGTTTCCCCTTCACGTTGTTTCTCTTTAAGGAGATCCAAGGTATCGATGTCTTTCTCCAAATTGAAGGAGAAGTAGGAGACAAACTTTTTTGACAGGTCTGCAAAAGATTTTATGGATCCTTTTTTCGAGGGTCATGAACCACCCTAGGGCGTTGCTTGCCAGACTCCGCGGGAATAGGTGCAAGAGATAATTGTCATTGTGGATAACTTCTTGACACTGGGAGTAAAACTCCTGCAAGTGGGCCTTAGGATCTTTGTTCCCCTTATATTTGTCAAACTTTGGCATCTAAAAATGTTTGGGGAAGGGAATCAATGAGATAGAGGGATCAAATGGATATGGGCATATATTTTCGAACTTGAATGATTGTTTTCCAGTCCTTGCCTGAAGATCTTTCAGAGCGGCTTTGATTTCTAATATGTCTGCACTGGCCGGTGTGTTGGATAGGTATTGATGGTAGGATGATTGTGGATTCTGAGATGACGCTTGGAGATGGGTGTATGGATAATGAGGAGGTAGTATCCCCTGTTGATGCGCCAAGGGACCTTGTTGATAAAGAGGTTGTTGTTGCGAGGTGGGATATGGATTGGCTGGGTAGTTGTGGGTGGCGTACTGTTGGGAAGTATGGAGAAGGGGTTGTTGATTGGTTTGTGGATATTGGGGGTGCTGATGTGATTGTTGCGAGGCCACATAAGATGGTTGTTGATATTGTTGCTGGTTATAATAATTGTAATGATGGGGTGGTTGTTGGTGCATTGTTGGCGGCTGTGTTGGGCGAGATGGGATGTTATGTGGTGGTTGCGCTTGCGGGCGCAAGATGGATTCAAGGAATGGAGATATAGTTGGGGCTGAAGGCCGAGGTTGATTTCCTTGCGATTGATGTGGTGGTGGTTGTGTTAGAAATAAAGGATTGACCAGTGGTTGTTGTTGAGGTCGAAGTGCAGTTGGGATGTTTTGCGAGGGGGGTTGTTGAGCACTAGTGGGAGCATAGGATTGGGATGTATTTTGTGGAGGGATGTTGGATTGGGGAGGTTGTTGGGGTATGAATGACGATGGTGGAGGATTCATAGCCCCAGGAGGTGGAGGCAAGGTAGCGAAAGGGCATGCCAGAAATGTGACAGGTCGAATATATGCGTTAGAAAATGAGCAACAAACTAAAGAGTGCAAATAAACATCAAAACAACCTACACCTCAAGATTAGCCTAAGTTGGAATCAACACAAAGTAAGAACAACAAAATGAAACCTTTTACCTTGTGTCGAATCGATCTTTTGGTTGGCCCTTCGATCTTGGATGTGTATGCTCCTTGGATGGCAAGATATGATAATGTGAGGATGGATGGAAATGGATGAAAGCATGAAAATGGTTAAGTGTAGATTGAGAAATAAAATTGCAAGAGTTTGGCTAGCAAAATGATCTCCCCCAAAATGAGAGAAAAAAAAGGGGTATTTATAGGAATTTTGAGAATTCCTAGAAGAGATGGATGGCCAAGATTGAGCCACCAATGATCAAGATGTAGGGCTAAGGTGAGTTGAGAACTCACAAGCCCTCACATCTTGACATGTGGCATGTGATATAGCATTAAAAGGTGAAGTGGATATGAGGTGGAAGGATAGTACATGACATGGAGGGGGGTACAAAGTACCTTGGCATTGGACAAGATCTCCTCATAAAGGAGGTGCTTGTCCCCATGTGGGTGAGAGGACATGTGAGGAATTAAAAATTCCTCAAATATCCTCATGGGGAGAGGGGAAAGAATAAATAATAAAGAGAGGACATGTGGGAAGAAGTGAAGGAATTAAAAATTCCTTTTGAGTGCATTGGGGGATTAAAAGGTGAATTAAAAATTCACATGGGGAAGTGGAGTGCCTTGCCCAAAAGGAGAAAGCCTTTAATAAGGTTGACTTAAGGACACATGCCATAAATGGGAAGAGGATTAGGTTGGACTAACCATATGATTAAGGTTGTGCAAGTACTTAATTAGATGGACTAATGACTTATTAGAAGCAAGTGGGAGATTATGGAGGATGTGACCCTAATGATGATTAGGGGTGTGCATATGTTAATCGTAGTTAATTAGAGGAAGATGAAGGAGTTAAGATGGATTAGAGACAAACTTTCAAAAGTTGGAGGATGTGACCATGAGAGAGAAAAAGAGGAATTAAAAATGCATTTAAATTCAAAAAGGGAATATGACTAAATTAAATAAATGGTGTATTTATTTAATTTAGAAGAGAAAGAGGGGTAAAGTATTTATTAAATTAAATACTTTATGAACCTTATGTAAGATGCAAGGTATTAATTAAACAAATAATTTAATTAAAATTAACAGAGGGGATAAGCAATTGGATGAATAGGGAGACATCTTTGATTATATGGAAGTGGTCAAATTAGATGTCTACACCCGTCATCATTTAATGGTGGAAAAGCCATGGAGGGAACCACACGATGTCCTAATGCCTTCTTAAGGCAAGACACATGAAATACATTATGTATTCTACTGTCAATAGACAAATCCAACTCATAAGCCACCTCTCCTACTCTCTTAATGATCTTGAAGGGTCCATAGTATCGTGGCTTAAGTTTTTCTGCACCACTCCTCTTGAGAGAGGACTGCCTATAAGGCTGCAACATCAAATACACCATATCACCAACCTCAAAAGAGCGCTCAACCCTCTTCTGGTCTGCATACTATTTTTGTTGGTTTTGTGCCTTTTGAATATTTTCCTGTAAAGCCCTCATAATATCCTGGTTATCTTGTAAGAGATCGCCAGTACTAGGCACATGACTGTCACTCAACAAAAGATCCAAAAAACTAGGCGCATCATATCCATACAAGGCCATGAATGGTGTCATCTGAATGGAGAGATGGTAAGTGGTATTGTAGCAATACTCACAAAGATATAACCACTTAACCCGACCCTTTTGTTGTCTTGCAATGTAATTCTTGAGGTATCCTTCCACCCATTTATTCACTATCTTTGTCTGTCCATCCGTTTGCGGTTGGTAACTAGTACTCAAAGTGAGCTTTGTCCCACATAGTCTGAAAAGCTCTTGCCAAAAATGACTCATGAATCGGCTATCTCTATCATTGACGATGCTCTGAGGAAAACCATGCAATCTGAATACCTCATGGAAGAATAACTCTGCAACCTGAATGACATAATATGTAGATGTGATCGGAAAGAAATGTGCATACTTAGTCAAATGATCCACAACCACATATATGCAGTCTCGTCCCTGGGCTTTTGGCAAGCTAGTGATGAAGTCCATCGACAAACACTCCCACTTCCTGTCAGGAATCAGAAGTGGCTGAAGTAAGCTTGCCGGGGGTGTGTGGTCCTATTTATTTTGCTAACAAACAAGACATTCTCTAAAATACTGTAGAACATCTAATTTAAGACCCTTTCAGGGAAATCTCTCCCGTATCTATTTATATGTCTTGAAGTATCTGGGATGTCCTTCCATAGGTACATCATGAAAGGCCCTTAAAATTGTGTTCTTCATCTCTGATCCTGGAATCAAGTAAATCCTCCCCTTGTAAATGATAAGATCATTTACAACTGTGTATTTGTCATCCTAGACTAATCCCTCAACAATCCCTGTAGCCCAACTGTCCTTAGCATACTCTGCCACTATTAGGTGCCTCCAATCCTCAACAATCCCAGTCATGGAGCTCAAGTGTGGGCGTCGTGATAACACATCAACAACAAAATTTTGTGTTCCTTTGACAAAGGAAATGTCAAAGTCATATGATTGTAGCTTGCTCACCCATTTCTGCTGACGGTCATTAAGGTCTTGTTGCCCAAGAAAGTGTCTCAAGTTGTTGTGGTCTATCTTCACCACAAATTTGCTGCCCACCAAATATTGTCTGAATTTGGCCAATGCATGCATAATGGCCAACATCTCCTTATCATATATGTTGTATCCTCTCTCTGGACCACGAAGCTTCTGACTCTCATAAGCAATTGAATGTTTGTCCTACATGAGGACTGCACCTATCCCCTCACCTGAAGCATCACACTGTAGCTCAAAGGGTTTAGAAAAATCTAGCAAAGCAAGCACTGGACAAGTAGTCATGATTCATTTGAACATCTCAAAGCAATATTGCGCCTTTGGAGTCCAAACAAATGCCCCTTTCTTCATCAAATTTGTGAGTGGAGTTGCATGGCATGAATAACCATTAACAAATATGTGGTAGAAACCACACAACCCCAAAAATCCTCTAAGCTGAGTGAGACTCTTTGGTGTAGGCCATTCAACAATTTCCTTAATCTTCTCAGGATCCATACGTACTCCTTCTGAACTGATAATGTGACCAAGATATAATAACTTTGTCATCCCTAATTCACACTTGGATTCATTTGCATACAAGGACTCCTTTCCTAGAATGCCCAATACTATATCAAGATGTGCTATGTGATCATCCCATGTTTTACTATACACCAAAATATCATCAAAGAATACCAGCACATACTTCCTCAATTGTAAATGTAAGACTCGGTTCATTATGGATTGGAGTGTCGTTGGAGCATTGGTTAGCCCAAATGGCATAACCATAAACTCAAAGTTCCCACAATGACACCTAAATGCGGTCTTCTCAATGTCCTGTTCCCTAACCCGAGTCTAATGATAGCCTTACCTCAAATCAATCTTAGAGAAAAAATGGGCACCATGTAACTCATCAATTCTAGGGATGGGATACCTATTCTTAATTCTTTTGTTCAAGAGTCTGTAATCAATACACATTCACAACGTACCATCCTTTTTCTTAACCAACACTACCAATGATGCAAAGGGAGACTTACTTGGTTTGATGTGCCCCATTGCTAGCAACTCCTTAATCATCTTCACAATCTCATCCTTGAGTCGCTTGGGGTGCCTATAAGGAGTAACTATCACAGGCTTGACACCCTCCTTCAACTCAATAATATGCTCAATCCCTCTATTTGGAGGTCTTCCTAGAGGAATCTCACTGAAGACCATCGTGTGCTTAATCCTTAACTCCTGGATATCTGGATGGTACTCTGGCTTCTGCTGTTCTCCATGCATAGGCATCAACACACATTCTGCTGCCCACTCCACCATGTCATGTCTCACAAGCCTCTCCATCCTCCTGAATGAAATCATCCTGAAACTAGAGTCTTAGATAGCCTTAAGAATGTGAGTTTTCCCATCTACGTGGAATGACATCTCCATCTCTCTAAGATCAAGAGTGAATTTCTTAATATCATGTAGCCATCTCATGCCAAGCACCATGTCAGTATCTCCCATATTTACCACATAGAAGTCTGTCTTGAACTCATAGTTGTTCAAGTGCATGGACAAATATGGAATTCTCCTATCACATTTGAGGGTATATCCATTTGCAACCTTGACTCTTATCCCCTCAAATTCCTCAGTCTTGATACCGCGCCTCTCAACCAATCGAGCATCAATGAAATTATGGTTTGCTCCTGTGTCAAGAAGGGTGATGATCTTTTGCCCTGCTAGAACTCCAGACATCCTAAAGGATCCCTCCTGCTGGATGCTAGTAAGGTGTGCATCATGTTGCTTTGCTGATTCTTCATGTTCTCCTTCACTTCCCTGCTTTTCTTCTTCATGCTCATTCCCTAAATCCTCAGAATCAGATTGCTGATCTAATTTCTCTAACTCTAAATCCTCATAATATGCCCACATTACTCTATGAGCTTTCCCCTTAGGTCTTAAGGGGCAATCATGGTTTGCATCATAGGGCCCCTTACAGTAGAAACACAACTTCTTTTTGCGTAGATCATTGAGTGTATCTCGATCTAGAGGTGCCAATGATTTTCCCTTAGAATCTGATTTATCCTTCTTCTTAGAGAAAGACTTGTTGTCTCAGAATGAAGACGACCCCTTCAATGAATACTTGCTCTAATGGGTTTCCAGCTCCATGCTTCTAGCCTTCTTCATTGCTTCCTGAAGTGTGGATGGATCAAAGGCTTTTACCCACCCTCTCATAGGTTCCAATAAACCCTCAATGAATAGCACCACCAGTCACCTCTCTGAAATGTTAGGGACCGTCACTGACAGTTTCTGAAAGTCACGAATATAGTTCTCCAATCTCCCCACTTGCTTGAGCTGGGCCAAATCTCTGAAGTATGATTCAAGATCCTTCCTATCAAAACGCTCAACCAATCTATCCACAAACTCTTGATAGGATGTGATCTGACTATGTTGCAATGTAACTAACCCATGATACCACCATTCGTGTGCTGCACCTTCCAAATGCAAAGTGGCATATTTGATGGTCTCCTCTTATGTCATGGGTCAAAGAGACAAGAACGTATCTAACTTATGGATCCATGATTGTGCTGTAGTTTTTCCACTACCATCAAACATAGGTAATGTAAGCTTGTTAGTTGCTTGCTTGAGATCCTTATTCTAATTCTGAGGTATCCTCTCCTGCCGAGACCTATAGTAGTCCATTCTTGTTTGCACAAATCGATCAAAATGCATAAGCTCTCATGCCTCTGGTGTCAGTAGTCGCCATTCATCATGAGCGACCATAAAGGCATCAACAAAAGTGGGTTCCTCAACCTCTTCAACATTTTCTTCCACTGCTTGTTCTTCCCTCAAGAAAGTGGGTCAAGTTGGCCTATCAATAGTGCGATAAGATGCTCTTTGTACTCTCCTTGAACCTGCTATACTCTTGTCATCATATTGATCCTGAGGCTACCTCCTAGGTAAGTTCAACTGTTGTAGAGTGTTTTCAAGTTGTTGAATTATCCTAGATACCTGATGCTGACCAGCCCTTAGATCTCTCAAAGCATCAAGTACCTCTCTATCATCATCTCTTCTTCCATTTATGGGAGGAATCCCTTCTCTTCTTCCCTCCATAGGACCACCAATCTCTTGATGTCTTGCTGCAACAACTGCTGATAAGGTATCTTGTTCAGGGTGTGGTGGCCACTGTGTTTGTTTTCTTTCTTCTCTAGTTGTATATCTCTTGGTCCTGTCACTTTGTTGCATAAATGAAGACAAATTCTAACCCAAAGGATGGTAGGAAACTGCTTTGATACCATTGTAATGAGCCTTGCTCAAACTGATCACAAATTACCCTTAAATTGCAACTTGGAATTTTGTCAAACAATTGACATGCAAACTTGTAACTTTCTGGTCTGATTGTTTCAGTTTGATATAAATGTTTTTCCAATGATAACCAATGTATAAACTACTTGCAAAAGACTTCTATGATGACTAGATGAGGTCCTAGATGCAATGCAAATTTCTTTTTGTGTTTTCAAATGCAATACATGAAGTTTCATGAGCTAAATATGTAGCTACAACTTTTTGACATTATGTCAAATAGTTGGCATACATCCTCTTACACAATTCAAATGAATTAGATTCAAATAGAGAACTCCCAGCTTCAAATGTTTTATTGATGATGCAATCTTCTTACAATGTAAATGAGATGAAATTGCCAAGACTTCTTGGCTTACATACATATGACAAAATGCTTGAATCTGATATGAGCTTTCACCTACAACAATACCATCTAAAATGCATCTAAATAACATGAAATTTCATGAAATAACACCAGGGAACCTGAAGCTTGATGGCGCCTTGAATCCCCAATGAAGAAGCAATCAATATCTTGTGAGTTGAAGACCTTGAGAAGCCAAATCGAATTTTTGAAGAAGTCGCCCTTGTTTTGATATGAATGAAGAAATAAAATAATTCATAATGATTCCAAGCCTCCAATAACTCCAAACACAACTAGCAAGCACCTAGAAATGGAGCACTCTAATCTCCAAGAGAAATTGATGCATATATGAGCTCCAATGAATTTGAATGTGTCTCCAATGGCGTCCCTGTTTGCTTCAGATTTAGCTTCAGAAATTCTTCAATAAAAATCTGATCCTCCTCTTCAAATAATCGATTCCCCAAATGATATTTTTCAATGCAAATTGTCTCTAATATTATAGTCTTCAAAATTGGCCCTTGGCCACAAATATTTCCCAATGAAGTGACTGAAGTATCACCTCCAATTTGCAACCCTTCAAGAGATATTTCACTCCCTCAGTTATGCAATCAATGGGAATTATCGTTCCCAAAGATGAATTGATTATTTGTAGACCACGTGGCTCTACAAATGCTTAAGAAGAAATCACCAATCATCAACATCAAATCTGGATGGTGAAGAATGAAACCTTAATGTCTATTTATGCATTTCCTCTAGAGGTTGACCCAAATAGAATAATATTAAATTTTGACTTCTAGAAGATTCCAATATATTTTTAATTATTTGTACTTTATAAAATATGAAAATATAATATAATTAATAAAGTGCATCTCAACATCAAATTATAATATAAGGTTTCTATATATAGAAATAATAATGATATCTAATGGAAAACCTTACTCCAATCAAATACTGAGCCAAATAATCACTGAATGACTGTCAGATGACTCTCTCACCATGCCTCGTTAGCCTACGAGAGCCACTAATAGGCTAATCCTACCGATATGTCAATGTCAACTAGAAGGGGACATTACATTAGGGCAGGAATATGGCATATTCTAGAATCTTCATTGGAGGACACCCACTCTTCAATCATAGAGCTAAGTACTACCCTCCTTTGCCTTTACTTTCCTAATTTAGATGTTGCAAATTATTTGATTATCAATTTCAATTATATTTAATTAATCTAGTTTGAACTGTAATTAATCAATTGCATTTATTTAATTGGCTTAGGTTAACTTTAAGGAAAGTTTATTTTCCTTTACAACATTATACCTTATTTATTTTGTATGGTCTTTTTGTTAAGAATTATTTTGTTACGATGTGCTTATGTCAAGTCTACAATTTGTACTTTAAATACATGTAGAAAAGTGTACATGCAAATTTTAAGCCATTTATGGTTTGGAGATTTATATTGAGGCTTCACACTTCAATTGCTTCATTGTCTTAACTTGTTTAAAAATTTATTTGATTTGTCTTAAGTTATTTGTACAAGAAGTATATTTTTCCTCTACAATTTCAAACTGAAAGCAATCAAAACCCTTATAACCCATGAATGATTATGGATAATCAAAGTGCTCTAGGATAATAAGCTACAATGCTATAGAAATATACTTCTAATGGTCATAAAAATTAATAAACGGACATTAAGGTTAAATATTTAGTTCTAGATCTGACGTGGATTTGATTTTTATGTGTAGCATATATGATTAATACTTGTGTCAAAGCTTTGTAACCTTGTCAAATGATTTTTCTAAACTAGTAAATTTGTTGCCTAATGTTTTGGGTTTTTCTGCACAAAAACTATCTCTATGCATGTGGATTCAAACTATGCATGTAATCAATATATGTACATAAATTTAATTTGGAATCAATCTTTTGTCATGGGTGTTTTTATTTTGGTCTTTCATTAAACCATTTATTTATCCCTTATGGATTATAATTAGCTTGCTTCTATTAGTTGCATCTCTTTGGAGATCCCTTCAAGATCCCCTCCCCCCTTTCCAATTGGCATCCCCTAGGTGCCTAACCCCTCTCACAAGGCTAGAACCTAAAGGATTCTACTGCAAACCATTAAAAAAATTCCCTACTTATTTATAATCCTTCCTTAGGAACTCTTTTACTACCGGAAATGATATGTCTATTCCTTTGAACTTTAATAGTTTATTAGGGTCATAGCAATGGAACAAAATTGTTCACAAGAATTGAGTACAAATCAAGGATCTATTCCTAAGTTACTTTAGTGTTGTGTTTATAACCCGTTATAAGCAATATGCAGAAGATTAGAACTTATGTAGTGAGTTACATAAGGTTGCAACAACAAAGGACAATTAAAATTAAGAATATATCTATATTCACATACATATCATATATCCACTAGATCATCATGCCATATGTCACATTCATCATATATAAGATACAATGTTCATTCATACATTAGTCTTCTTCCTTATACCTCCCATATATAATATCATTCTATCATATACTACATATTTTATTCTCTATTCTACTACTTCTAGTCTAGTATATATCTTTCATCTTTGGTTCCTACTTGTACCTAGTATTATCAAGGAGTGTGTGTCTTGTACATATTATGACCTTTGAATGTGTTGTTGGTCATCTAAATATGTCACATCTCCTTTATGGTAGATGTAGCTTGCCATGAAGTTGACTTTGTCTTTCCAACACTCATTATCACATTTTATTTTTAGATTTGGCCTAATCCATTGGGTGACATCCTCATATAGTAAGATGGTGGCCACATAACTATTGATCACATAGAATACTGGGGAGGGGGGGTGAATCAATATTCCACTAAACCATCCAATTATAAACCATCCGATTTCCAAAACATATTTAACAATTATAAGGAATGTAAGCATAAATAGCCCATAACACACACAACACATGAACACCAAGATTTTTACGTGGAAAACCTAAAAAGGGTAAAAACACGGTGAGGATTAGCTCACAATGTATTATAACCAGTTATAAGATATTACAGAAGGCTCATTGCCAGGAGAACTCACTGTCCAATTGAACTCACTATTCACAGAGAAAAGAAAGATACAAGAGAAGTGGCTTCATAGGAAGAGTTTGAACCGAGAGAAATGCATCTAACTTATGTTGAATTTAGTTCCTTTGAAGCTCATTACACATATTGCAATAAACTCAGATTACCATTCTTTGCTCTGCTTTGTCTTCGCACATCAATCACTTAATGCTCACAGTGTATTCACACAATTCTACAATATTTGCATCACTGCTTGCATTTGGATCATATCATTTTCTAATCTCTCTCCTTGAGAACTCAACTCAACCTTGTATCTATATCATTCTTCACTGCAAACATCAATTAGGTTGGCTTAATTAGATGTAGCCTTGAATTATGCAAACGTGCCTTGTCGACACCCAATTCAAATAAAAATGCCTTGGCACTCAAAACATAAGCAATATAGGTCAGTATGGACCTATAACAACTCATATTTTTATTCATTTCATGTATTTAATCTTCTAAACACTTCATATATCTTAGGTTGGCCAAGCATAGAACAAAAATGGTAAAATTATGCATTTGATCATCACCAAGGAATACATGGACCACAAAATGTCATGCCAATTGAAAAATACAATGTAATGACACCTGTAAACCTTCTCCAAAAACCAGAACATCTAACTCAAATCTGCAGAGGAATGCATACCAGTTAGGTAAGGTCCAATACATAGAAAATTGTGTAAACCATATCTGTCGAACTTCTGTTACTTGGAACTCTTGAACTACTTAACCAAAATAGCTAAAATTCTGAAATAAGATGCCAAAGATATCTATGAACAACATATTAGAACCACATTGGTATATTTGAAAAGACAAACAAACACAAACCAAAATGTTGAAGGGTGTTGTGTGTTGAAACTACTAATATAAACATTTAGCCAAAAACCTTTTGCAAAATTAAATTTTCTATAGACATCTGTCATTCATCATGTAGTGTTGACATCAATGACAACTCATTAATGACAACCTTCTTCATTCTTTCAACAATCTCCTCCTTTGTCGTTGATGGCAACATGTGCCAAAACAAAATGTCTCTCTAACTATCTCTCCCCCTTTGACATCAAGGGAAAAGGGTGTTTACCCACACACATATATACCTTAAGAAGCTAACCAAAAACTCCTAAAATTTCTGCATATGTATAGTAAAATTTGAAAACATAAAATTGAAAATGTGCATAAAGATAGAAATTGTCAACCCGAAGATGTTGACTCCTGAAGCTTTTTAAGAATGGCTTGACAAGAAAAATTTCCTTCTTCCCAAATCTTCTTCATTGTTGCAAGCATTCTTTGTAGAGACTCAAGCTCTATGAATGACTCTTCTCCTTCTTTTATAGTATCGGGTGTAAGATTGATCTTTGAAACTTTGTTGGAACTGGCAAGGGCACTTGAGATTGGTTTGTGCTATGTTTTTACCAAGTCCCTTAGCTTCGCCAGTTGCTTGATCACGTCTTCCTTTTGGCTTTGCAAAGTGAAAAATATATCATGTAAGTCCACTATAGAAGTCCAGGTTTTATTGTCTTTGTCTAGTGCCAGATCATAGGCTTTTGATGCATTGGCTATTTGAGACTCAATTGAGTCCATTTCAACTTTTATCCCTTGAGTGGCATCCAACCACTTTATGCAATATAAAAATAATAACTTTGCACCTTCCTCACAGGCTAACAATTCCTTCAAGCATTCTTCAAAATTTTGTATGTGCAGATGCTCATTTTTCTATAATATCCATTAGCTTCTTTTCTATAATCCTTGTCTCAACTTCTGTTCCAGCTTGCCTTTTTAATCTAGAGGCATAATCCTTAAAGGAATCAAACAACAATTTGAAATTCTCCACCGTAGGTAGAGATGTGTCAACATTAGTACCTAAAATGATCTCTTGCAATGATTTCACTGCCTCATCTATCATTTCACTGCTCTTTTGATGCATTTAAATCATTTATTTTCATGCTAATGCACTAAACACATCACTCAATTGCAACTTGTGTATAAGAGAAATCATATTATCTAGATCAACATTACCCTACTGCATGGGTAGTTGCAACAACTAAGAAGAAACAACTGGTTGAACCTTTAATTGTTTATGTGGACATCAAATCTACAAATGGTTAACAATTTTAACATAACATCATCATGTTAGTCCCTTGCAAAACATTAGATTTGAAATCCCTATGAAATACTTGACTATGATGAAACATGCAAATTAGATAAACAAAGATAATCAAATATAAGCATATAAAAGCATAATCAAAACTTTATTCCATAGTGGATTGGTGTCACATGTGCTAGTGACCCTTTCCCAATCCTTGATCAAAGCTCAAGATGATGAAATGCAAATGGAGATGATGAGCAAGATGAGCTCTCAAATTAAGAGAGTAACCTTGCATGAAAGTTGTGGAGAGATGGTGAAGGATTTTCTTGAGGATGAAGCTTCTTATTTAAAGATTTTCAAAATGCTAAGTGTTGAAAATGGACCAATGTGGGACAAAGATCAACCCAATAAGATAAGGCCACTTGTCAAGTGATGATAGGCCAATGGTTGTGCAAGATTTGGGAAGAGTGCCCATGAGAGGGAAAATTTGAATTTGAATTTGTGTAATGAATGCTGAGTTTGACTTTGGAAGGGGACATGTAAGAGACATGTAAGGCCTCATAAATGCTCTGTTGGGTGTACATGTCCACTTGGGGGGAGATTCAAACTTGGAGAATATTCTTCCTTTATGCCAAGTTGAAAATAAAGATTTTGATAAATCAATTAAATGCAATTTCATGTGCAAGTGGCCAAATCTAGAGAATGCAAGTGGGTGATTATTTAATCAGGGTTAGATTAAATAGATGATGATTATGCTGATTTAATGCTGATTAGATGATTTTGACTTTTAAGACTTAAATATTTGTTTTATTTAAATCAGAAAAGGATGGAAGATGCATGTTTGAGATTTTAATTAAATAAAGCTTGATTTATTTAATTAAACTATGATTGAGCTTTTGATGATAAGAACCTGATTTACTAGGTGAATGGATGTGATGCATTTGATTTATTTATTGAGCGGATGAATATGCATAATGCTAATTTGACGTGTCTACATTTTTCCCCTCTTTGAAGCAATGTACTTGTTGCGTTGGTTCAAAGAATAAACTTGCCGCGATCAAATCAAAAATTTCTGATTTTTCGGATGCCCCAGCGGAAAGAAGTACACTGGTACATTGCCCCCTCGAGAGATCGAGCGAAAAGATTCGATTTGAGGTCGATCTCGCGATAAAGAGGTTCAAAATGGGTGGTTATGGATGACGATGCAAAGATGATTTCAAGATGCTTAGAATAACAAATCTATATTATTCTAAACAACTTAAATGATGATATGATATGAGATGGATGAGATGGATGATGTGATATGCTATGATTATGCAATGGATGATTTATGAGAGACTAACAGATCTATATTATGATGATGAAGCATGTGAGATGATATGCAGAATTCTGATGATTTATGGATGCAAGATGAATGCATAATGGATGCATGATGGATGCATTGGTGATGATGATGTTAGTGCGGAAATGAGATGATGACAAGAGGGTCCAACAAGTCCATGATTGGTCAAGACTTTATTAGAGATGATGATGATGATTTGCTTATCAAGGATTGGGATTTTCAAAGGGTCACTTACTTTATTTTTGATAACACGCCTAAGTACGATGCATCAAGGTATGAAGGACCAGGATGGAGTTGTACTTAGTGTGATGGACTTTGACTCAACAAACAGATAGGAGTATTCTTGTTCACACTTGACATATGGAAACCTTGCTAGGGCGTACCTAACAAAGCAAGTATTCGCCAAGTTATATTACAAGAGAGTCCAACAAGCACAAGGACAAAAGATAATGATCGTTGCCCCATTCCTATCTCTCTAAATCCTTCGTTCGATATCATCGAGAGGTCCTTGGAATGAGCGCAATAAGATAAATCAAAAGAAAAGATCAAGTACACAAACAAGCCAATGTTCTTCATACCTCTAGCCAAAGGGATTTGTTTTGATAGGATAAGAATCCAAGGTGATATCCATAAATGATGCCCATTGTCAGAACGATATATCCTAGGACATGCATTGTACAGGATGATGATGGTTTGATAAGTTGATTGATAGGTTATTGATATAAGGTTGACTGACATGTTTGAAAATGATCAAGAGTTTGATTTTGTTTTAAAGGTTTGTTGCTTTGATTTTGATTTTAAGATTGAAGTTTGCTTTTGCCAATTGCTGTGATTGTTTCTGTTTGCGTTGCCAAAGGATGAAGATGGCGATCAGCTTATTATGGATGATTGATTATTGCGGGTGCAAGCGAGATGAGATGGATGGATTTTTTCAAATATTTGGATGTTTTTGACGTTTTGAAATGTTTTGAGGCTGTTTTTGGTGTTTTTGGATTTTGCGATGTTTTGGGATTTTGATGTTTTGAATGTTTTGGATTTTGATGTTTTTCAAATGTTTTTTTGTGTTTTGATGTCTCAGGGGCTGATCAAAGATTAGCCTTGCCTACGTTTAAGCTCAGAGACGACGTAGTTCGGATTCCAATGTTTTTGATATTTTTCTGATTTTTGACTTGTTTTTGGATTTTTTGATGTTTTGGATGTTTTTGGATTTTCGCATGATTTTGATGATTTTGATATGGATGTGTAATGATATCAGTGCTCTATTTGGGATTTTGCTGAAAACCAAGCTAAGTTTGAATGATCGAGTTGATCAATTGATGATGATGATAACATTGTTGAGGATACACAACAATGCAAGGATTGGATTGATCAGGATTGATGAGGATAACATTGTTGAGGATGCACAACAATGCAAGGATGGATGGATTGATCGAGATTGATGAGGATAACATTGTTGGGGATGCAAAACAATGCAAGGATAGATTGATCGAGATTGATAAAGCTTGGTTTGGAACAAAAGTTGTTCAAATTATTTGATGTGTCATTTGATGTTGAAGTGTGCGTTAGATGCAACTAATATTGATTGCTTGGATTGATGTTTGATGAAAGATGAAGCTTTGATAAGGAATGTCTTCTCGTCAAAATGTGTCATGGGCTAGTGATACAAATGCTTTGACCAATTTTATTTCATGTTTTCCAATGTTCAGATCACCACATAAGGTGAAGGATATAGATCAAGATTTATTCTCGAAGCAAGATGTACATATCTGCCCCCAATGTCTAGCAACGTATGGAATGTTATGGATGGATGCTCAGATAGGTGTATGGATGGATGGATATGGTAAGCACGCAAAAGATGCCAAGGATTGTCTTCCGATAAGATAAGGTGTTTGGATACAGAACATGCTTATTTGGATAATGCTTCATGGCTCAGATAACATAGGATAGGATAGGATCAATGAAAATGACCCATGTCAAGATGTTTACCATAAACAAGCATAAAGTGTGCATGAATTTTTTTATCAAGATCAAGATAACTTGCATGATGGACGTAGATGGATAAAGATGGATTGGATCAATGGTTCATGGATGGATGGATTTATTATGGATAAGATGGATGGAATGCTCGATTAATTATGGATGGGATTAGATGAGATGCTTTCATCTGAACTGGTGCACGTAGATGCTCGATTCTACTCATGACGCCTGTTTGCCAGGTTTTCATCATGGTCTTGCCCAAAGCGCCACCGTAGTGGTTTTCACTAGAGGACGATTTTTTATCTTTATTGTTTTCAATCCTTTTTCTGATTTTTTTGGATTTTCATGATTTTTGATTTTTTTGTATTTTTCTGAAGATTTTAAGCTCATGCTGAATCATGAGGTGTTGCTGATGTAGATGCCTCTGTCATAATGTGCCATCGATATCCTGCCTGAAGAAGTTGTTTCACTAAGATATGTGCACTTGAATATAACTTTTGAGATTCCTGATCTGCTTTGTCGATACTGGAGTTAACTCTGTCTTGGTGTGCATATCGCGATAAAGTGCCTTCAGAATCCTTATGATGAAGGGTCGTTGCCAATACACGGTCAATGTAAGAATTGGATATTATGCATGGAGGTGTGGATGGAGTGCGTTTAGGGATAAGAGATGGATTGGTTGACAGTTTGGAACCTTTGACTCTCCAAACTTGGGAAGATGAGCAATGATGGGTGGATACGGAAGTGTGCGTGGAATTAGGACCAACTGCTTGATATACTTTGTAAGTCGCTTGAAAAACCTGCTTTTTCTTTTGTGGACATTCTTGATGGATACTTTTCCCTTTTTGATTTTGCCCCATAGTTTCTTTGACTGATGGAGTTTGATAGGGATGATCTTTCTTTGTATTTTTTGGTATCCATGCGTATTTGATTTGTCCATTATGCTTCTCAGTTTCTTTTGCTTTGATAATTTTCTTCGTACTTTGATTCAAATCTTTCTTTCGAAGTTGGTCCCAATTCATAGATGGGGTGATGGGTGGATGAAGATTCATGGCGTGACTGGTTGTAGTATTGACACTAGTTTCATCATAAGGACTCTTCGTGCCCCCTATGTTGACGTTTGCTTGAGACGAAGTTGCCCCCAGTATGGTGGAAGTGGTACCTTCATGCTTTTATTTCTCCTGTTCCAAGAGCTCTTGTTCAATAAGTGTTCTCTGATAGATGACCACCGTAGTTGACGCTCTTTCAATTTGCTGCTCCGCTAACTCTGAATGTTCTATTTGACTTGTTTTGTTGAGCGGATAATGATGGATATCTTTATTCATGATGTCCTCAATCTGAATTTGGGATATATCCGATACTATTTTGGACAACTCTTTTTGACTGTAGGAATTGATAATCTGCTCTTTTTGTGTAACACAATCTTGTTCTAGATGAAGATCATCTACGTGTCTATCCATAGAAAGCATCTCATGGGTAGATGGAGGAGTATGGATATGATCATCTTGCATAGATAGGAGAGTCTCCATTAGATGATTGTAGTATCTTGAAGATACAAATTCTTGATCTTGAATGATTTCGGAGTTGCTTTCGACATGCTTTGGATCAAGTTCTTGACATGGGTCGGTTTCAAAGGATGGACTGCTTACAAATGGCTCTTGGATATCTTCATTAGACATGGTAAGTGGTTCAACATCCTCAAGTGTCAAGTTTAGGGTTCCTTTAGTATCTGTAGCCATGAGGTCCAAGGATGTCAATATGTCTTGGGAAGGACCATTGCTAGACTTTGGTGAAGGATTTTGATTATGTTTTGGAATAAATTCTCGAGATATATCCTCTAACTCATTAGGTGATGTAGAGACATTTTTGACATAATCATTGGTCGATGCCTCATTGGATGAGACGAAAACATCTTTATTGACAGATAGATCTTGATCATTATTTTCAACAATTGTGGTGGAAAGATTGACAATGCTATCATTGTCCCCAATAGCAATTATCTTTTGATCAATCAAGTCTTGGATGAGAATTTTTAGTCGAATACAACTTAATGTTGTGTGTCCCTTTGTTTTGTGATAATCACAATGGTGCTCCTCATTATACCCTGGTGGTGTAACTAGGGGTTCTTGATAGTTCCCATAGATGGGGAGCTTGATGAGATTTTCTTGTACCAATTGTTGCAAGACTGATTCGATTGGTCTCCCAAGTGGTGTGTATTGTCGCTTGTTTCTTTGTGAGATTTGTACTTTAAGTTGACCTTGTGGTGATTGATCTTCGACACGTGGGAGTTGGATTTGTTGATGTGGTTGACCTTGATATCTAATTTCTTGACCTTGGAGATATTGTTGTGGTTGCGGACACAACTCAATGCTTTGATGACATGGATTAACCAATGGAAGATTGTATTGATTTTGGAGTGAAGATATCTCTTTGCCCAATAGTTCAATTAGTTTGGCATGTGAAGCAAGTTGCTCAAGTGAAATTTGACTCCCTTGATTCGGCTTTTGTTTAAGTGGATTTGGGATGTATAGTTGTGTTTGATTTTGGACAACATTCTGATTTGTGATGATGGGTTGAAATTGACCATTGCTCATGTTGGGAACATTCGGATAATTTTCAAATGTATCCATCCCAAAGTTTGCTAGATTCATGTTTTGAAAACTTGTACTTGGTGCCTTCTCATTTGGTTTGTAGGGATTTGGTGGGATGACATTGTTCGTTTCAAGGTTCATGCATTGATTGTTCGATTGATAGACTTGTAGTTTTGGGTTTAGATCTCCCAATGGGAAATGTGTTCCAATCTTTGATTTCGGCACACTCACACTTGTTGTTCTATTGACATTTGTCGAAGGTAATGGTCCCATGTATGGATTGTATAAGTGTGAGTTTTGATAATCAATCAGAATTATAAGGCTTTCAAGATTCAATTGATTTGGATTACTCAAGACGTAGGGATCAAGTTTGTATTCCATGTTCTCCTTGTGTTTTGACCTTGTTATGAAAGTGACCTCTAAGGTTCTTAGGATCAATGATGAGATGAAGGATGAAAGATGAATGATATGAGTGTTGAACGTTTAGGGACTTTGTATCAATGCTAGACTTAGGGATTTTGATTTCGATTGGTTGATTTGGATGATGAACTTGTAACCCCTAAGATGTTGGATGTGATCTTAGGATGAACTTGTTCAAAGGATGGTTGATAATTTAACTAAGTGTGCGTGGAAGGATTCATCCAAACACACCTAGCTAAACAAGTGATTTTAGGGATGTACCCAAGTCTAGGTAATGATGTTTTCAAAGCTCTAAAGTTGTTTGTGGGATGATGTTGATAAATGTTTGAGGTGGATGAAGTGTTTGATTTTGATCCTAAGAGACTTAGAGAGACTTTGTTTACTAGGCCAAGGTATTGAAGAACATACTTTTCTCTAAGAGCAATCAAAAGACCAATATGACCAAAAGATAACAAGCACATGTGTGGGGTCCAATTCGTTATCTTTGCTTAATGAGTACTTTTTACCAAAAACACACTCTTTGATTAAAGTTTCAAACTAAGATGTCCAATGTCTTAATTTCCTTAAACCCCCACAAGATATTTTATGTGGAAATTCAATGAACTTAAGGCAAGGGTTTTCCTATGGTTTACTCAAGAAGACAAATTGAGGTGTAATCCAATGCTTAGGAACCTCTACAGATGTGAATCCCCAGGGAAAGCAGTAACATATGGATTGAGTCAATGATATTTGTCTTCAAGAGGGTTTGAAATTTTGAGAATCATGTTGAATGTTTGTTTGCAAAATGTTTTCGAATACAACACTGTGTTTTCAAACGAAGAACAAGTACAAGCCCTATGGATGTGTAAGACAATATTTGTTGGATTCCCACTTGGACAAGTCCAGCTACGCTTATCTCTAGCGGATGGTTAGATGCTTGACCCCACGGCTCCCCTCCACGGCTCATTAACGTCAATCGGGCAGCCAAGCATCAACACCCATGAAACTCCCATGGCATGCTTTCCATCTCTACTAGAAGACCGTAAGAGTGTGGGGTGGCTTCAATGACCGTTCTTGCACCAACAAATAGATTAAGGATTTTGGAAAATTCTAGCACATGGGTTCTAGTAAGGACTTTCCGTTGGAGATTGACCCATACAAGAGTCCCCTTTCGGATCCATCTTGTCGAGCCAACCACGTGATTATGGCGTTTAACTAAAACCCTCATTTATATCCCGTGGAAATACTCTTGGCTTTAGAGTGTTACCGGTTGAGTCGTCCCTTGGGTGAGTACTTTTCCCCAAGGCCCTCTAAGATAAACAAAAGCAGCAAAGACACAATCCGTAACTCGATCGATCTTTGATGGCACAAAGAAAGAGAATACAAAATGCCCCTACTCACACTCGCACAAGATGTTCAATTTTTAAGCCCAAATTGAAGTGTTTCAAAGCAATAAAATGTATTTTGAGTGTTTCTCTTGCACCCTAGATCGCACGAAGCACAAGGGGAGAGGATATGCACTCAAAAGACAACATCACACAATTCAAGCACTTGTTCGTTTTATGGCCTTCAAAGCAATTGTGAATTCGTTTTAAGCACCAAAAAGAAGTGTGAGTTTTGATTGTTCAATTCTTAACCTCAAACAAAATCTAGTGCGTTTATCCTAAGATTCATTTTAAGCCTTTTGCAATGAAGATCAAATTGTTCGTTTTAGACCCAAATGAAAATTAGTGTTCTAAAACGAAAGGATAAACAACTTCATGAAGTAGTGTTGATCAAACACTAAAGTGTTTAAAAACACATTGTGTTTTCGAAAAAAAATTTCCCCTCATTTCGTTTTCGTTTAATAGCCTCCTCCTTGTTGACTTTTCGCTTTTTCTTGTACCTTGTTCACTTGCCTTTGTTTGCTTTTTGGTACCTTGTTCACCTTTGCTTTTCCTTTGTACCTTTTCACTTGCCTTTGTTCGCTTTTTGGTACCTATTCCATCACAAATGAAAGTTAGACATGTATTGCAAAATGATAAAAATATATGACAAACTTGGAACGATGATAAATGTCAAGACACTTTATATAAACTTGAATCAATGGTAAAATGTCAAGACACATTCAACTTATATCTGCTAAAAAAGATTTCAAGACTTTTAATTTTCAGCAGACCAAATCACGCATTAAAGACCAACTCAAGCATATGAAGGCATAATGAAAAATAGCTAATGATGATTTGAATAGTACTTGACAGTGGACAAGAAGACAAGCAGCCGAAAAGGGAGCTTCAAGAAAGATAAATGCCTTAGTCAACTAAACCACAATTTTCTTCTCTGAGTTATCTCAAGATTTGTCATTTGAATATTCATAAAAAAAAAAGCCCTCTAGACAGCATGCTTTGAGTGGTCAAATATACCGCTATCAAACTTGATAATTACAAAAGATTTTTGTGGCAGACTAGGCGAAAACCAATGAAGAGCAAGTGACAATATTAATGATGCAATAAAGGAAGATTGGAAAGAAAACGTGTTACTGGTTTTGAATAGCTATCTCGTCCGTAATCTATCAACTTTGAAACATGCAAGAACAACAGGGGTTCAAAACAAAACAAGCATTGATATGTTCAAATCATGCCATACGGATACCCTACAGAACACAGGCTCTTAATACCAGTGTACTTTAATACAAAATCACAGGCTCTTAAAAATAATAATAATAAAAAAAGAGTGATAAGCAATCAGATTTTCCAGCGAAGATATGCAAGCAGGAGGATGGCGCTAGGATGATGATAGGAGGAAGCAATCAGATTTTCCAGCGAAGATATGTAAGTGATCTGAAACCTACTTAATCAATAATCCAAATCATGCCCACAGGTTTGGTGCGCCAATATGTAACACCATATAATAGAACTCTGACTAATGCTAGCAGCAGGAAGGAAGCAGAAGATTTGTGGTAGCCATGAAGCTGAGGGCACAATATTTATATTGCAGGAATTCAGGCGCCTAAAGTAGCAGCCCAGATGATTACGCCAAAGATTCAATAATGACTATTGCTTATTCTGCTAAAAACAATCATAACATCACTAGCGACTGTCTAAGGATAAACAGAGATCACTGGCAGCTGGTTAGAAGTAATCATAAGACATTTTGCTCGTAGCTCGGAATGTCCCAAATAACAAACAAAATGCTGGTTGTTTAGTCTCCACCTCGGCAGAATGTGAATGGTCAACGAATGTTCATTCAATGGACAAAAATCTGGACAAAATAGCGGCAGCTCAGTGAGCAGATTAGAACACTTTACAACCATATGATTTTGGGGAGACACTCAAGCAACGCAACAAAAGCAACAGTGATATCAGTAGCAGTTAAAGCAATCCGAAATCAATGAATGATAGGAGGCGTACTTTAGTGCAAGCGTCCTATACATAGTCAGAGCTGGTGAATGTTGTAATGCCAAATCAAACTCCAACTCTTACTCGCACAAGGATAAAGAAGAAATACACTAAAAGGACACTCGAGACTTTAAAAGCTTGCATAGTCTTTAGCCTTTAATGACTGTCATATGACACCTATACTAGATTTAAACGAATTGACTGATGAAGCATTACCGAGCTTATCAATTCAAGATTCAAGAAGGCGCGCAAAACACGAACATGAGAATGGTTAGATATGGAAAAAAGACAATCATTGTGACATAATGCAATCATAAAAGCAATCAAAAGCACTGAAGCATAAACCATACACATTAGCCTTTGGAAATTTATTCAGAAGCATAGGCTAAACACATTAGCTTTTGGAGACTTTCCAACAAATGAAATCTAAATCATTAGTTACTAGAGAAGCTCAATACGGAGGTTCAAGCCCTCCTTCTAGCGCCATTTTGTGGACATCAAATCTATAAATGGTTAACAATTTTAACATAACATCATCATGTTAGTCCCTTGCAAAACATTAAATTTGAAATCCCTATGAAATACTTGACTATGATGAAACATGCAAATTAGATAAACAAAGATAATCAAATATAAGCATATAAAAGCATAATCAAAACTTTATTCCATAGTGGATTGGTGTCACATGTGCTAGTGACCCTTTCCCAATCCTTGATCAAAGCTCAAGATGATGAAATGCAAATGGAGATGATGAGCAAGATGAGCTCTCAAATTAAGAGAGTAACCTTGCATGAAAGTTGTGGAGAGATGGTGAAGGATTTGCTTGAGGATGAAGCTTCTTATTTAAAGATTTTCAAAATGCTAAGTGTTGAAAATGGACCAATGTGGGACAAAGATCAACCCAATAAGATAAGGCCACTTGTCAAGTGATGATAGGCCAATGGTTGTGCAAGATTTGGGAAGAGTGCCCATGAGAGGGAAAATTTGAATTTGAATTTGTGTAATGAATGTTGAGTTTGACTTTGGAAGGGGACATGTAAGAGACATGTAAGGCCTCATAAATGCTCTGTTGGGTGTACATGTCCACTTGGGGGGAGATTCAAACTTGGAGAATATTCTTCCTTTATGCCAAGTTGAAAATAAAGATTTTGATAAATCAATTAAATGCAATTTCATGTGCAAGTGGCCAAATCTAGAGAATGCAAGTGAGTGATTATTTAATCAGGGTTAGATTAAATAGATGATGATTATGCTGATTTAATGCTGATTAGATGATTTTGACTTTTAAGACTTAAATATTTGTTTCATTTAAGTCAGAAAAGGATGGAAGATGCATGCTTGAGATTTTAATTAAATAAAGCTTGATTTATTTAATTAAACTATGATTGAGCTTTTGATGATAAGAACCTGATTTACTAGGTGAATGGATGTGATGCATTTGATTTATTTATTGAGCGGATGAATATGCATAATGCTAATTTGACGTGCCTATAGTTTAGACAACAAGCCAAAATGATTCTTGGAGGAGGATTCACTGGAGGGCTTGAGTGAATCCCTAGAATCCTCAGCTTCTTCATTCTTTCTAGTATTAGACTTTTCTTCTTCTTCTACCTTTTATTCTTCCTCACCAAAAATCTTGCTTTTGTCTTTGTCTTTATCTCCTTCATCCTTGTCCTTCTTTCCTTGCTCGTTATCTTCATTTTTATCTCCTTCTCCTTCCTTTTCATCATCATTCACTCCTTGATTCTCTTCATCCTCATGCTTTGGCTCATCACGCTTCTCACCTTCACTGGTGTTCTTCTCTTTATTTACCAGAGGAATAGGTATCTTCAAGTGGCCTTGATCTACAATTTGCTGAGTTATCGGAGGAACAACATTATCATATTTTTTAGTTTCCTTTCTAGTCCTAGTAACATCCTCATCTTCAACAATTTCTTGCATCAGTTCATCTATATCTAGAGGAATATTATCAGGATTTTCTTATGTATCAGTAGCCCCTATGTCTTCCATTTTTGAATCTTGGTTCTTACTGCTGGAGGCAATATAAGTCATTCCATATTTTTGAGCTATATCAATAACCTTATCTTTTGTCTCCTTCTACATTCTATCAATTTGATCTTGATCTCTTCCCATTAGGAGTGCAACCCTTCACTTTGTTTTGAATTCTTTATTAAGTACTTGGGCCTGAGTGGCCTTGTCAGCATCATATAAGGAGAAACCAATTTTCTCCAAAGCATTTGATCTGAGCTTTTCTTCCCTTTCATTTGTTTCTCTTCTTCTCTCCATTAATATTTTCCATTCAACATCAGGAACTCTCTTCCTAATGTTCTCCATATCAACCTCAATGGTGACAATGAATTTTTTAATGACTTCTATTATTGTGGCTCGATTCTCCTCTTTCTCCTTTCTATATAATGCAGTTGTTTCTTCTAGCTTTTGATGAAGCAACATACCTTTGAATAGTGAGTCCAAATTCATTGGACCGAGCTATCTTTCCGGAGATATCTTCTTTCTATTCTTTTTTTTTTCTTCTCTGGTTTTGTTGTATTTGACTTCTTTTTCTTCACCTACTTATGTACATGTATCTGAAAGGTTTCTTTTTCCTTCTCAACTTCTTCTTCATCAGAAGTATTAGAAAAATATATTCTTTGTCTCTTTGGAACAATGCCATTTCTTTTCATGATCAATGGGGAATCCTCATCCTCTTCTTCTTCTTCTTTAGACTGTACACTTAAGTCCTTTTCTCTCCTAGCCTTCTCTTTTATTCTTTTTGATGTAGCAACAATAGAAACTATTGGAGTAGTATTTGTTCTCTTTCCAAGCCTTGTGACCTCTTCCACCTTAGGTTCTTCCATAACTGGAGCACTGGTCTTTGTTCTCTTTGTTCTACTGGAGGTAGAAACTAACCCAAATGGCTATTGAATACCAGGGGAAATAGTGGAAGTTGTTCTTCCAGATCTTCTAGGTCTGGGGGAGCCACTTGTTGTGCTCAATTATCTCATTGTGCGTGCTCTTAACACTCTTATCTGCTCACTTGAGAGTCCTTCGTCTTTGAAATGATTATCTACCGCTTTATCCACTTTTCTTTTTATCTCAGGTTTTCTCAATTCCGCGTGCACTTCCGTGGATTTCTCTTCATAAGTTCCATGTCTTTTCTGAGTAGGATCTTTAGGACTATTCAATAACATAGCGACATAGCCATCAACTTCATTCTCAGTGACCTCATATCCAAGTGGTTGTATCCAAACAGTTCTGGGTTCCACATCTTCAATGATACATTCATTAGTTTTAACCAAAAATGTAATATCATCTTGATATTTCTCCACAACAAACTTAGGGATTCTTTCCCTTTCATGCATTCTTTTCTGAAATATTGTAAAGAAAGCAGTAAGTGCCTCATCTTGTGTTTTCATATCTTCAAGGCTATGTAGATATTCAAATATTTGATGGGATACAATTCTATCCTTACTCCATACAATATTGCTTCTTCCTGGAAGCTCCTTCAAAAAATAGAATAGAAAGCAAACTACCAAGGAACCAAATTTGAATGGGTATTTCTTGTACTTAGTCTACTTCAAATTATCAAACAGTTGTTGTTGGAGCAACTCACACAAATCATAATCTTTTCCTTTTTCTATCATTTCATGAGCTACATGAATTTTTGTGGTGGACACAAAATTCTCTCTGTTGGTGTAGTAGATTTTGTAGCCAATAACCATAGTAGCATACTTTACTGTTGGATTTCTTATGGTGTTTACAGTGAGAGCCCTTTGGTCAACTGTGGCTCTTGTCAACTCCATTACATCCTTGTTCTTTATGGATTTCAGCATAGGTACTGACCCAATGTCACATAATCTAGTAACCTCCCTTATGAATTCTTTGTTTATCAATCCAGGCATATCAGTCCATAGGAATTTATCATGCACTCTTCTTAGTGCTATTGTCACATACTTGAGCTCATCATCATGGGTAAAGCATGGAAACCACTGCTAGATATTTAACTTCTTCTTTACTAGGTTTTCATATTTAGGCTTAAAACTGAAATCATCTCCAACCAATTTTTTGTCCATAGGTCTATAAGTTTCACATGGTTGTACTCTTCCATCTTTGCGTGAATAGATGCCCTAACATCCTTAGTAGGTAAAGCCCTGTATGGTATACTTGAAAATGCTCCTAGTGAGTTGTTCTTAAACACTTTCATGGGATATTTCTTGAATTTGGGTTGGGTTTTCTTAGTCACATTAACCACCGTAGGTGTTTCCATCTTGAATTCAAATGCTTCAAAAAAAAATTCTTCAAATAATGATAAATACCTTTTTGTTGCTTAATCAAAATTAGGGTTTGGATACTCTGCTTTTGAAATCGCCTTCAGACTCTTGAATTCACTTCAAATCGCATTGATTGCTCCAATTGCATGAAATTGAAATGAAATCAACAAGGGATAGTTATATAATTCTTTTGATTCTTCCCTAATCCTCATTCAATTCACCAAAAAATAAAGCTGGTAAAACCTTCTTTGTGCAACAACAAACTCTAAATCGCTTAGCAAATCTTTGCATTTGCATACTTTCTTCTGGAGTTTTCTTCAAAAAATACTTAATATCCATCTTCATCTCATATCTTTGTGTCAAGCCATGACACTTCATATCGACAGGGGGGATATATGATTTTTTGTTATTGCTCCCCCTATGGCAATTCCTAGTTTCAATTCTCAGAGGAATTATCTACACTAGAGGGTGGCACAAATTCATTTGTGATCTTTGATTCTTCCTTGTTCTCAAGCTTTTCTTTCTTTCTCTAAATATTTTCCATTTCCTTCTTTACTTTAGTAATATCTATCTTTTTAACTGGTTCATTTCTCTTTGTTAGATCATCCTTCAAATTTTTGTTTCTGCAAAATCTAGCAATATGTCTAGGTTTGTTGCAATTTTTGCATATGATATTTCTTTGAGAATTATTCTTTTCATTCATTCTAGATCTAGATTGATTAGCCTTATGTCCAAATCCATATCATGTATAACAATATCCATTAAAGGATTGAATTATTCTACCTGTTATATGCATTCATCATTTGACTTCTGCATTCACTTGCTGTATGCCCAAATCTTTTGCACGTAAAACATTGACCAGTAGAGGATGGAACATTTTGATTCATTTTGCTTCTACATTCCATTGCTCTATGTCCAAGTTTATTGAAAAAATAACAAACATCATTAAAATATGGGTGCCTTTGAGCATTTAGTTGTCTAATAGGGGGTCTTCTAACATTGCTTCTTTGCATTTGGAACATGCCATTTTTCTTCTTACCTTCAAATTTCTCTAGTTCACTGATCTTTGCATTAGATGTCTGATCTTTTGAGCTTTCTCCTTTTTTCAGGTCCCAAACCTCCTTTATCTTAAGATGATTTATGACCTGCAATTAGTTCATCAAGCATTGTAGAGCTTGTTTTTAATTTGTCCTCATGAATTCTTGATTTTTATAGATCTGATCTCAGATTTACCACTTCTTGTTCAAGTCTTATGCATTCATTAGTCTTGATTTTTACATTCACATATTCCTAAATTCTTTTCTTTTCTTTCACTTGCACTTTCAGTTCAGTGATGTTATCATTTACTTGTTTCAATTGTTCATTGACCTCCTTATGTCTTTCTTTGAATTTATTTTATTTGCTCTCAATTTTTTGATGCCGTCATTTGCTTCTTTAATATTTTCTTTCAGATCTCTATTTTCATCTTCAATTTTTGCTAGGTCTTCAAGAGAAACTCTGAGTTCTCCATCTTTGTCAAATATGCAGTCTTCTTCTATGTATCCATTAGCAGGAAATACTTCTAGAGCCATGTGTTCAAATTCCAAGATCTTCCCAAAGTTGTTAAGCTTCTTCCAAGGAACCAAGCTTTGATACCAATTTTTGAACACATGGAATACTGAGAGGGGGGTGAATTAGTATTCCACTAAACCATCCAATTTCTAAAGCATATTTAACAGTTATAAGGAATATAAGCATAAATAACCCATAACACACACAACACATGAACACTAGGATTTTTATGTGGAAAACCCAAAAAGGGAAATACCATAGTGAGGATTAACTCACAATATGTTATAACTGGATATAAGATATTACGAAAAGGCTCATTTCTAGGAGGAATCATTGTCTAAGTGAACTCATTGTTCATAGAGAAAAGAAAGATACAAGAGAAGTGGCTTCACAGCCAGAGTTTGAACTAAGAGAAATGCATCTAACTTATGTTGAATTCAATTCCTTTGAAGCTCATTACACATACTGCAATGAACTTAGATTACCAGTCTCTGATCTGCTTTGTATTTGTACATCAATCACTTAATGCTCACAAATTATTCACATAATTCTACAATATTCACATCACTACTTGCATTCAAATCATATCATTCTCTAATCTTTCTCCTTGACAACTCAACTCAACCTTGTATATATATTAGTCTTCATCGCAAACATCAATTAGGTCATCCTAATTAGATGTAGCCTCAAATTATGCAAAACATGCCTTGTCAGCACCCAATTCAAATCAAAATTCCTTCACACTCAAAACATAAGCAATATAGGTTAGCATGGGCCTATAACAACTCCTCTTTTCATTCACTTCATGTATTTAATCTTCTCAAAACTTCGCATATCTTAGGTCAGCCAAGCATAGAAAAAAAGAAGTAAAATACTCCATCTGATCATCACCAAGGAATACACGGACCACAAAATATCGCGCCAATTGAAAAATATATTGTAATGAAACCTATAAACCTTCTCCCAAATCCAAAACATCTAACTCAAATCTGCGGAGGAATGCAAACTAGTTAGTTAAGGTCTAGTACACAAAAAATTATGTAAACCATATCTGCTGAACTTTTGTTACTCACAACTCTTGAACCACTTGACCAAACAACTAAAATTATGAAATAAGATGCCAAAGATATCTATGAACAACATACTAGAACCACATAGGAATATCTAAAAAGATGAACAAACGCAAACCAAAATACAAGAGGGTGCTATGCGTTGAAACTGTCAGTATAAACACTTAGCCAAAAACCTTTTGCAAAATTAACTTTTTTGTAGACATCGATCATTCATTAGGTGGTGTTGACATCAATGACAACTCATTAATGACAACCTTCTTCATTCTTTCAACAATAACCATTATCATTTGACTAGTTTTTTTGCCTTGTGTAGCCCTATCATTTGGTTGCAATGACACCACTAATCCTACCACATCTCTCTCATCTCAAAGGCTACAACATAGCCAAACATTTGCTAAGGTGGTTTTCTCCCATGTGACTCATTTGTAGCCCTCTATAACTTGATCCTTCATGGATTTTATTCTTCCTCTCTTTCCCTCTCTAGTGTTATTGCAATACCATCTGAATTGTTTGGAGTTGTATTTGTACTTAGTGATTCATTTTCTTGTTCTATCTATGTTTAGTGTTTTTGGTTTAGTATTCCAATTATATTTTAGTACTTCATTTATATTTTGTAGCATTTATTTATTTATCATAGTAACTATATTTCATTTCTTTTGTACATTACAAGGTAGGTATTTGCACATGGAAATAAATGAAAGAGTTAAAAATAAGTTTGAGATTAAAACACTCTCCCAATTTTTTTTTATATCATTTACAAAATTTTGAATAATTATGCAATGTTCTTTATTTATTTTATTTAGCATTCCTTTTAAATTAGTGACATTAACCAACTAAACTTGGGGGGGGGGAAGGGGGGAGATGTAAGGAATTTTTTTTCCTACTTTGTAATCTCCACCTTACATTTTTGCACTATTTTGTTGTCCACTCCCCTAGTGTGTTTTTAGGACCATCTCACCTAATTTTGGCATTTTCCTTCATCGTAGAAGGACAATGCAAGTGGTCTTATTCTTAGAAACCTCTCATCTATAAACCCTAAAAATTTGGACAACTAGATGGCATGACACTATTGTTTAGACAACTATACTAGGTGGGTGCTATACTTTAAAGCTTACTATGTTTTCATGATATTTTCTTGAACACTTAGCATAGGCTTATTTTTAAACCTTATTTCCCTCCAATTCAGTATGCAATTTAAATTTTAATAAAAATTTCTACCATTCCATCCTCCAACAGGTGCATGTGTTGTAGAAAACATCAAAAAGTAGAGAAACAAGTTAAATATTGCATATATACAAATTATGAAGTTCCCTAGATCCATTAAGCTATGGGTTCTTCCCTTCTTCCATTTTTCCCATTTATTTCTCTATCCTCCCTTTAGAGATTCATTAGAAGTCAATTTTCCTCACAATAGCTAAATCTTAAGTCTAAAACCATCCCCATTGTTCTCCTAATAAAATATAAGCCATTCCACATCCTTTTCCCTCTTTCATCCATTGTGTGATCATTTTCATCTCTCTTTTGTCTTCACCACTCCACATACCACTTATTTCTATTTGTTCCCCCTAGGTTTCAACTTGTGATTATTATATTATGCACACACCAACAACATGTCAACACTATGTTTGCACACACTCCAAGTCTTTCTAATAGTGCTTTATGGAGATTGAAAAATACTCAATATGGGACTAAATGAGGTATTCTCTTTTTTAGTATAAATTTTTCCCCTTATTCCCCACATTCAACTCAAGGTTTATTAATATTGAGAGTGGACACTCACATTTTGCAAGTGGGAGGAAGATTAGTAGTTGAAGGCAAGAATTCCCAAAAAAATGTATAAGTCTTGGAGCTAAATAAACCAACACTCATGTAGGTCAATTGCTCACATATGGCATTGGTGTAGCAAATCATATGACATTGTTGAAACATCCAATACAATCAATAGTGCCCATAGCACAGTTGTAGCACTCATATCTAAAAACTTATCTATTTTATCCTAGATATGCACCAAACATAGTTTTATTTATTCCTCATTTGTTTCCAACATTAAAATCTTAATTTTCTAGGTGCACAAGTTCCCTTTCTAGATTTCTTTTTTATAACACTTTCATTTACACTTTCCATTTACCATTTCATGTAATTATGTTTGTAGATCAAATTAGTTAATCTCTATACTATATTACTTGAAAATATAATGTACTTAATAGATAGTATAATAGAAAGACTAGTTATTTAATATGTGCATTTAACACTTACAAGTTGCCTAAATTCTTAGAGGTTGCAAATCTCTATTTTTGCGTGTATAGTTCAAATTATAGTATGAACATATTTATAGTGACTTGCAAGTTGGACTTATCCTAAAATACACTATATACTTAAATACAATCTATACATGATTATCCCTATTTATATGCATGCATTTTTATAAAACCATGCACTATATATATATATATCTAGCTAGGTGCTCCTTGTGGCCCTATGAACATAAGTTACAATCAAGCACCACTAGTTTAAATGCACACATAAATCTTGGTGAACTTCCTATAGTATCCAATATTCCAAAGGAAAATATTCTCTTAACTTGGCATATATGACACTTCCATCCATAAGCTAGTAGATACATTAGTTAGATCAACCAACATTCCATATTTGTAAATTTAGTAACCCTAAGAGTTTATCAAATGGGGCCATGAAAGTGTACTTTAATTTTAGGGAAATAATCAATTATCTACACCACTCAACCATTAGGCATAAAGAGTATATTCTTTGGGACCATTCCATGTAATACAACTCATCTAGATAAACCTATAGAAATTGATGGATGTAATATTTAGATACACTAATTATAATTTTGGAAAATATATTTAGAACATTATATTTAATTCAAATGACATCACATTATAACCAAAGCTATCCCATTCTATGGTAAATCTAGCTTTGGCCTTGTTTTCTCCTTGATCTACACTTGATAGTATGTAAAGAACCCATCCATGAATAAAATTTACATCTTATGACACCTTATATTTTTGCTCATTTTGGTGTCCATCCCCCTGGTGTGAGTTTTAGGGTCATCTCACATAAATTTGGCCTTTTCCCTCATCATAAATTAGATTAATGCATGTGGTCCTATCCTTAGAAACCTCTCACCTATTAATCCCTAAATTTTGGATTCTTGATTTTTTAAAGATGGGCCTATGATGATTGGGAATTATTGTTTATAAAACTATACTAGGTGGGTGCTAATGTCCTTATCCATTTTCAAAAATTTAATTTTCTTACCTCTTCATGCCCTAAAGCTTATTGTGTTTTCTTGTAAAAATTCTTGAACACTTAATATAGGCTTATTTTTAAACCTTCTTTCCCTCCAATTCACTAAGATTCATATTTTGAGAAAAATTACTACCATTCCATCCCCCAACATACATTTGTGTTGTAGAGAGTATTAAAGAATTATGGAAATAAGTTGAATATTGTAGATCTAAGAATTGTGAAAGTCCCTTGAGCCATTAAGCTATGGATCTTGTCGCTACTTCCATTTTCCACATTTATTTCTCTATCCTCCCATTAGAGATCCTACATCATAAACCCCATCTAAAACCAACCTTATTGTTAAATCCAAAAAATAAGATATCTCACCAACCCAATTGTTATCATAATAAAATCTAATTCATTTCTTGTCATTTTCCCTTGCTTTCATCCCTTTTGTGATCCTTTTCATCTCTCTTTTGTCTTCATCACTCTGCATACCACTTAATTCTAGTTTCCCCCCCGGTTTCACCTTGTGATTACTATATTTTGTACACACCACCAAAACTTCAACACTAGGTTTTCACACACTCAAATTATTTCTAATAGTGCTTGATATGGGACTCAATTAGGAATTATCCTTTTTAGTACAATTCTTTTCCCTTATATCCACATTCAACTTAGGGTTTCTTAGTATCAAGAGACAAAACTCACACTAGGACTCAATGAGGCATTATCCTTTGTAGTACAACTCTTTCCCCTTGTCCCCCACATTCAATTTAGGGTGTCTTAGTAGGAGGAATATTATGAGTTAAATGCAAACATTCCTAGAAAATTGTAAAACGCTTGGAGGTAAGGAAACCATACTCCCATATGTCCATTGCACATATATGACATTGTTGTAGCTTCATGTGAGATTTTTGTAACATGAAATACAAGAAATAGTGTCTCCTAGCATAGTTGTAGCACTCCTATCCAAAAAATTATCCATTTTAGCCCATATTTTCACCAAGCATAGTTTTAGCCCTTCCTAGTTTACTTCTAGCATCATAAACTTAATTTTCTAGGTATATATGTTCCTTTTTCTAAGTTTCTTTCTTGTATCACTATAATTTACACTTACCATTTCCCATTCCATGAAATATATGTTTATAGATCAAATTATTTATTTTCTTATACTATATTTCTTGAAAATTTAATTTGCTTAATAGTAGTACAATAGAAAGACTAGTCATTTAATAGGTATATTCTATACTTAGAAGTTGAAAATATATATTTCACATGCATAGTTCAAATTATAGTATGAATATGCTTACAGTGAACTACAAGTTGTATTTATCCTTAAATGCATTATACCCTTAAATACAATCTATACATGATTACCCCTATTTATATGCATGCATTATTATAAAACCATACAATCACCATCTAAAGATAGGTGTTGTTTGTGGCCCTATGAACATAGGTTACAATCAAGCACCAATTGTTGACATGCACACATAGTTCTTGATGAATTACCTATAGTATCTTGTATTCCCAAGGAAAACATGTATTTCACTTGGCATCTATGACACTTCTAATTATAAGATGGTAGATACTTTAGATAATCAACCAACATTCCATCTTCATAAATTTGATATTCCCTAAGAGCTTGTCAAATGGGGCCATGAAAGTGCACTTGTTTAATTTTAGGGAAATAATAAATTATGTACACCACTCAAACATAATGCATAGAGAGTATATGCTTTTGCACCATTCCATGTACTATCTACTCATATAGATAAAATTGTAGAAAATGATGGATGTAATCTTTAAATGTGCTAATGATAATTTTGGAAAACACTATTGACACATTATATAACTCAAATGAAATCACGTTACAACCAAAACTACACCTTTTAATGGAAAATGTAGTATTGGCCTTGTTTTCTCCTTGATATACACTTGATGGTATGTAGAGAACCCATCCATGAATAGAATTCACAATTGACCCCTTCAAGAATTTATTTTGTGAGGGCAATTGGAAGGAAATTCATGACACATAACTAATTGAATGTGAGATATTATACACATACTCAAATGGATTACCATCCTTTTGAATATAAATTATCATGGAGCTAACCTATTTATGTTTCATCAATAAGAAAAATGACACCTACTTCTCGCATTTTATCTAACTCTTCTTTCATATTTATGTGTATGTTTGGATTTATTCAATAGGGACACTTCTTGAATGATTTTAAACCTAGTTTTATTTTTATCAACATCATCCATTGAAAAGGAAGCAATCCCTTCATTTCAATAAATCTTGATACTTGTGTAGTAGATTAACTACACATTCCATTCTTCTCCTCATTAATTCCCTATGCTGACTATTTTTGGTTCTTCTACTATGACAACATTGACCTACACTATTTTTCATGTCTTTTAATAACAATATATGATATATTTATAAAATTTACAATGAGATGACCCTCACTTGTTTCTACCTCAAGGTTCACTTTTCTTCTTATATTTAACATGTTCCATATCCATCATGTAGCCTTAAATTTTCTCTTCAATTCATATATCTTCTTCATTAAGAATTCTATATGTCAACAATATTTTTACATGATCTAAAAAATATTGTTGTGCACAACTTTTTAAGGTCCCAATCAACTCTTGGGTTGGGGTTATAAAATATAAAAGTATGTTGGAAATTATTAATCAACTATTCCTAAGTACTTATCTCCAAGAGAGTTCTTTTCCAAGTGCCAAACAAATGTAAGTCTTGAAAGTGTTTGCACAAATATATGTACCAAAAATCTCTTACTACAATTCTCTACCAAGGGACCCTATACAACCTAGAATATTAATACATGTGATCATGCATAATATTTCATGTACTATATTCTATTACACAAGGTTTTTCCAATTTTATAAATCAACATAAAAAGGCTCTTGTAAAATTTTTCTAACTTCAAAGCACTATCTAATGCACCATCCTTCATTGCATAGGAATATTTCCAAGAGTATAAGGTATAAATTTGATTCTCTTTCTCATTAAATAATGATCTCTCCATAGCCATATAATATTTATTGGGGTTGGATTCCCTTAGGCTAAGAGATCAGAACCTAATTCTAAATAAGTATATTGTTTTTGGTTGATTTGTGTGGTTTATCTTTCCTTGTAGATGCTAAAATCCCCTTCCACTTAGTTGATACTTTGGCTATCTATATTATTATAGGTACCACATGACTAGTGATATGGCTAGCCACATAATGCATGCTAGCACAATATTTTCCTATGAGATCATACTCTCTAGATAACCATATTTTTGTCAATAACTCTAAATTTTCCTCTTTTGAACTCTCCTAGTTTAAAATTAATTTTTCTATAAGTTCTATCTTATCCTAATTACTGGAAATTTATTTAAACAAATCTTCCAAGTCATTATCCTCAATTTGGATTGGTTTTGCATATATTAACCCTTGTGATATATCCAAGGTAACTATAACACACTTCTTTGCATTTTCAAAATTCATTGTACATTGTTTAAAGAGTGTGTTTTATCCAACCTAAAAGTAAAATGCAAAACCTAATAATGCTAGATTTTTCTCTACCTCCATCATGTTAGGAACATCAAAATATCGACTGAACATGAACCTTTCAATGTTAACCTCCATATCCTTTAACACAACCATATAAATTTCACACATGTTTTTTCCACGTATAGGATGAGAGGTGATGGTACAAACAAAGGTTGAACCATGGCTACCTATTCATTTTTTGTGATTATATTAACTTCAAACTATGTATCAATACTTAAATTTGACAACATGAACACATTCATCTCTAGAGTCGGCAATAATTAGTGTCATATCTAGCCTTATTTGTGTGAATTTCTTTCTTGAGTTCTATGGTCAGTATGGATGGTAATTTTGCACCTTGGAAATGGCCAATTTCTCTAGAGATTAATTTAGTCCTATTAAATACCACCTTGATGTAACATGTGTAGGATATCATATCTAATATATTGTTTCTCCATTCCTAGTCCTCATTTAGCTACAATTTTCTCCTTGGATTCTTTGAAAAGATACGCAATATCCTAAAGTAACTTCTATCATTTAATGAAATTGATAATATTTTTACACCTCTTCTTGAACCACATCATCACTGGAGGTACCCTTAGCTAAACATATTAAATTTGTAATGTGTTCTTATGTGCATAAGGTTGCATGGATGGACCGCTTCATTTTATAAAAAATAATAATCTTTTTTAATTGGATGAAATGAACTAAATTTTATTTACCTACGTGGATTATCTATGTAGCTCTCTTGTGTAATTCAAAATATTATAATGGAGTAAAAAAATATTCCATATGATGTGGTGAATCATAAAACCTACAAATTTGGAACCTTGCAAATTTTCACATAGTAGTTGGAGGGTTTTCACCATATAATTATTTAAAGCAAATCTTGAATGTCAATTGTGATTAAGGCCACCTCCATAGATTTGGTTCCCTAGACACCACATCCTCACCACCTTTTGTCATATTTTTGAGAAGGTTCTTGTTATTGTGGAGGCATATATTATTTTTGTATATTCTGGTGGTATTTATTATAGTTGTGGAACATGTTATGGTTGTGTTGGAATAGGTTATACACTTGGATTAGGTAATTTCTTTCTCCATAAATTATGTAGACTCTACACAACTTTGCATATGTTGGTACATCATGAGTTGGGATTTTAAAAAATTAATGCTAGTAGCTCATTATGTTGAATTTCATTTTTACTAGGGTTTAGGATGAAGTCTCATGGTGCTCATGACAAAATATACAATATTGAATGCACAAAGGAAGTTGAGTATTATGGGTTGCTTGATCTCTCACCATTAAACACTTGATCATTGTGTCTCTTTGAGTTACATTCTATACACTATGATTTGCACTTAAAATATTGTACATCTACCAATTCCTCCATGTACTCAACCATCTAACCCAATGGTTTCTTCTAAGAATTTTGTTGATTCATACCCTTATGGTTCTTTAACAAACTCTAAGCATAATGCAATATCTAATGCCTCTTTTTGAATTATAAATGTGTGTTGTACTAAATTTCTCTATAGACACATGATTAAGCCTCCAATGAACCAATATTGCTAAATTTTAGGTTCAATTTTCTACATAATATTTGTGACCAACTCCTTGAAACATTGATCATATATCTTAATTGATTCTTAATTCCTTCAATGTAGCTTAATTTGTATGTTCAAGATTTAGATATTTAAACTCTTATAAAACATATTCCTAACCTCATCCAAATCAATTTTAGTATCATTCAAGTCATATTTAGTATATTAGTTTTGTGTGTATCCCCCTAGAGCGGTGAAAATAATACTAATATTAAATCCAACATTGGTCACATTTATCATTCACTAGACTATTTCATAAGCCTTTTATTGGAAAATATGCAATCTCCTACCTTGTAATTTATTTTACTCGAGTAATCAATTATTGAATTAACATTGTATGATCCATTCCATATCTATGTCTATTTACTTGTTGAGTCAACCACATAATAGCTAATCAAGATGTATGGTAGTGAAAAACATAAACGGTGTTAATTCAAACTTAACTCTATCAACTGTTAGGTCAATCAAGTGCTCATTCAATAGATCAAATTTTATTTGTATCTTATCTAACTCTTTCCTTAACCCATTTCTTGTAAATGAATTTTCTTTCTAATTATTGCTAAAATATGAATTAGTTAAAAAATTATATTGGATTCTAGTGTTGTGGTTGTGGCATGTTGGGTCCAAAAAACGCTACCCCACTTCCTAGAACTAAACTCCACTGGCAATGCCAAGGTTGTCATCAAATTAGAAAAAAGTAGATCATCTACAAAATTGTGGGGTATTCAAGGCGAACTCAAAAATAGTGGGTTTCATCTCCTTCACTTTGAGCTCAACTTAGACTCAAGAGGGTGTTCCCACAGGTTTACCTTAACATGAATTGATATAAAATAAACTAGGCAGCTAACATATTGACAACCAAACCCAACCTATCGACTTAGCCCAAAAATTGTCACTAAACCAATAACAACTAGTTGTCTCAAAACCCCTATATATCTTATATGAATTTGCAAGAATAACCTACATCAAATAGATTCATTTAACAATTGTCTTAATGATAAATCCACCATTATGATATGAGGTTATGGATGCACAAACTATTCCTAATCCTACACTATTGATTTGTGTTTTTGATCTTGAGGTGTGAGATTGATTAGGGTTCCAGGCCAATGCCTAACTATTGGGAAACAAATTCACAACATACTGAAAAAAGAACAAGCTAAAATAAAATAATGTGAAGTTATGTATTTGTATACAATAGAGATCATGAATTTCTGTAACAAAGCATGCTCAATAAACCATGACATAACTCCATATATTCATGTATAAAATGAGAGAGATCATTACAATACTTACAAAATTTTGATAAAATGATTACATTCATTTGATCCAATCTTATGCTCATGCTAGAAAGTGTGATAAAGGAAAATGTATGGCTATGACCAATTTTTTTTCCTAAATATACACATAATGCCCTGGAGACATTATGCAACAAAACCCACTTGCAATATTAGTCTTCTTTGATTCTAGAGGTTTGTACCCATAAAATGAACTAGATTGACATCAACAACTACCTTGAAAATTTATTTGGCATCTGAAGACCAAGTGTGTTGGACCAACCCCCTTCAAAATGATCCAAAATTTACTTTAACAACTATTGGGATTCATACCCAACCTGTGGCAATATAGTAGTTCCAAATCATGGGGAAGGATGATCTCCACCCAAAATGGATACCTTAGATCAAAATAGGGCCTTCTCATCAAATTCTAGTAGTCGAGTGAACTCTTGCATTAATGGCGGGTAGTTGATTGGGTGAAACATGGCACTTGAAACTTTGGCACCAAAAAATCACTTTTAAAAATGTGCCTCTTGTTGATTGGGTTCATATTAGGTGGTAGGTTCTGAGAGGAACCTAGAACCACTGAGTTTCCCCATGGGTCTCAAGTTCCAAGTGGAAGTTGGGAGTGAGCACCTAGAATGTTGAAGTGTACAAGTAGGAATTGGTACCAGAGAGGAAATTGGAACCAAATGGGTTGCAGGAGCTGGGCATTAGGAGTGAATGGGAAATTGGTTCCAAGTTCTTGTTGGGGCTTGAGGCCCAATAGGAATTTAGAATATTTTTAGTTTTAATTGTTTATGTGTTCTAACTGTCATATTTGAATTTATGTAACAATTAATGATAATAAGTTTACACAATCCATATCATAAGTTTGTATAGCTTCTGGATTTGATGCTAAAAACTTTGCACACAATCAAATCCAGAAGCTATACAGATGTATGTAACAATATAAGGGGTTATCATAAAACATAGTCTTAGACATGTATGTAGTATAGAAAAATGTAGCCCTTTACATTTTCTCACTGTTTGGGCCCTCCTTATTAAAATGGACTTAATAATGCCTTAATTTAGTGTTGTTAAATGTACCTTATTACATTTACACACTTATTTAGGACCTCTTAATTAATTGAGCTTAATTATGCCTTAATTGGCCCTTTAATTCATTTTCCAAGCCTATGTAATTATATTTTCCAAAGGGGAAACCCGATATTAATTAATTCCCAAACATAACGCTTCACATTGAGTAATGTGTGTTCCATGTTTATGGAATTGGGACCCAATCGCCCATGGGAGAATGGGTCCTCCCTAAACCTTAGGACCTAAATTTGAATTATGTTTTTGGCAGTATTTTAACATATTCAAATCCATAATTCAATGTCAGCTTGTGATATTTGAATTTTAGGAAATTAAGGATACATACCTATAAATACAAGGTTATTTCACTATGTTTCACCTGGAATTTTTATGTGACTTCAAAAGAGGTAAAGTTGATAATTAAAGGCATTCAAGAGAAGAATTATTAGATTTTTATTGCAACATTCAAGATCTATTCATCATGTCAAAGTCTTCTTACATCATGCATATTTTTGGAGCTAACATTGTGATGTAGGTTTCATGATCAAGTCAAGCTTTCAAAGTATCATTTCAACCAAGATTCAAGTGTCAAGATCCACATCCAATTCAACCATTTCATGCAAGTTGTAGACTTTCTCAGACCTCCATTTATCAAAGTCTCAATCAAGGGTTTGTTGAGTGGTAACATAGCTTTGTTCATTCTTCATTCCCTATTTAATGTTTCATTTCATTTCAAGGTTTGATTACCAAAATGGGGTTTGACCAAGGAAAACCCCTATTCACCCAAAACAATTTTTTTTCTCTCTTGTATGTGTGATTTCAGATTTAGGTTGAAGAAGGTTTGAAGACCCTTTGAAGTGCAAGATTTGCAAAGTTGTCAAAGTTGCAAAAATTGTCAACATTGTTGTCTTCTCACGAAAACTAAGATCTTGAAGGAATTTCTGGCATTCTAACTGTGAAACCTGGGAAAATTGGAAGATTTAGATCTATATTAGAGGCTCTTAAAGGCTACAAAAAAACCATAAACTTGGACCCATTGGTCCATGGGCGAATGAGTCCTAGATCTGCTTCAGAAAAGTACTTTTGGTGATTGGTACACATGTTTCTCCCCTTCTCTGATCATTTTTGGTTCTGTCAGTATTGAGTTTAATATTATTGTTTTAAGTGTTAGATTGCATTTTGGTGTTGATTTTCTATTTTTAGTTTTTCTCCCCAAAGTGTTGTTTAACCTTGATCCCCGTCCTTCACTCATAAGGAAATCTAAAGATTCCCTCTTTGACTTGATTCACCTAAGGGTTGTTAATCAATTCATTGTGTGGATCTCATTTCCTAATGAAATAAAGGAAAATAGGTCTATCTCTCACCATATTTGGATCACCCCACCTTTTCACTAAACTAAACCTAGTTTTCTACATTTCATTTTGGTGAACCTGACATTTGAGCATCATACCTTGCTGACTTGGAGTCCATTTTCAGCCCTAGATCTATGTGTTTCATTCATTTGCATTGTATTGCACTAATTTGCATCTCATTTAGGGCCCTTAACTTGTATTAGTTTGCATCTCATTTAGGGTTTTAGGTTTGCATTTTTGCACTCTTTAAAATCTAGAAAATTCAAAAATATCAATCATTTTGCATAGTGTTTACATAGCATTGCATCATCATTCATTTACATTACAAAATTGAATCAAAATTGCATCTCAAATTAGGTCATTTTGCTTGTCATTTAGCACTATTTTACATTTGCATTTAGACTTAATTTTACAGAAAACTAAAACTGTAACCACTTGTCTCAGTTTAGAATCTGAAAACCATAAGAATCAACTCAGAAATCTATAACTTCATTTTTCAAAACCTTGAACTAGGACCAATTCGCCCATGGGTGAATGAGTCCTTGATTTCTCTCCTACATTTCAGGGCATTAAAATCTCTATTTTTTCACTCTGTTCTACTATTTTCAATTTTCTATTTTAGTTTGCAAAATTTTTGTTATCTAAAATTGTTCATATTAAGCTTCATTTGTCAAATTTAGTGCCTTTTTTGAGTTCAAATTTTCATCTAAAAGACATCATTTTCAAGTTTTTGCATAGCATAATTAGAAAGTTATCTTGTTTGAAATTTGAAAATTGCTTTTACATACTTGCATTGCACTTTGCATTCTAGGATATTTCATTGTATTTTACATCTTATCCATTTTGGGTGCACCTTGGGTTTATGAAAATTGTATGAGCTTCACAACTTGGTATCCTATTTCCAATACTATCATGAGATGTAGTTCAAGACTCATGTCATCCCACAATACATCATTCATCACAAATCATGGGTTTTCTAACTCTTTCACTCATAGTGTTGACACTAGTCAACCCATTATGGATCATACCCTTAACACTTCATTTCCCATGACTTCCATACCTACACCTAATGTGAATGATGTTGATACAATGATTTCTAATTCCCCTCATGAAAACCTTAAGAAAATGGATGAAGAGTTAGAGCAATTACAAAACTTTATAAGTTCTGAACCCATTGCTATTGATGCAGTTCCTATTATACAAAACATAAGAGATTTACTTAAAACCAAACAAGGAATAGAAATGATGCTTGGCCTTAATCACCTCTTGAAAAATCACATAAGAAATCATGATAATAACACTATAAATCATTCTATCAACTTCATTGAAGTTCAACCTTTTAAGGGCCTAACTAAGATGTCGCTTGACATTGCTGTCTCACAACATGACATAATAAAACATGCACCTGATGGTCCTCTTTACATACCTGGAAGAATCAATGACAAACCTACTAATGGGATATTAATTGATCCCGTTTGTGTAGAGAATGTGATCACCGAAGAATTCCTATTTGTGCATGAGCTTTATCAAGATATTTATGAAAAACCAAAAGCATGGATCAAAACACATAAGGGTTTTGCTTGCCCTATGATAGGTTTGATAACTCTTCCTTTGAAAGTTGGACAAAAAACATTACATGTCTCATTTTCCATCATCCCATTGTCGGACCAATCTCGTGTGAAGTTAGGCTATCCATGGTTGCGCTCCATGAATATCGTTCCATCGGTTGTGCATAAATGCTTAAAGTTTCCATTTGGAAATGAGATCTTTACTGTGCACCATAGTGGCTTTAATCTTGTGTCTTCCCATTGGAATTTATCATTGGATTTCTTTTGGACCAAACCTATGGAACCTATTAGGCCTCATGAGGACTTATTTTTCAAATCCTATCAAAAGTTTAAGGCAAAGCACATAACAAAATTATCCTTTAGCAATATTCCTCAACCCACGATTGAGCCTCCTATCCTTAACGAAACAATGATTGAACCAAAAGCCCTTCCTAGTAACCAAGACCAAAACATAGCAAATACTCCACCCATTTCCTATAAGAGACCACAAGATAATCAAATAAGTCCCACTGTGCATCCTAAAATGAAACAAGTTTACAAAGCTAAAGAGAAAGTGGTTGAAAAACCTCTTATGGTTCCTTCCATTCCTCCCTTAAGGGAAGAAATAACTTATGGTTGATAAACCTACCGTTACATGATCACAACTTGAAAACCAATAAAAAAGGAATTGAAATGTTAGAGAGCGTAGGCATAGACGTCGTGTTATTGCTCATTTATTACAAGCAAAAGAAAAAAAGAACAACATAGAAAATCAAAATCCAAACTTACCTCAAGAAATGCATGATGTTTCTACACCTTCGCCGAAACAAGAAAATCCTAAACCTCGAACACAACAAGTATATTCTATGGATATTATCATTAGATCTGCTATTGTGATAAACTTGGATGATGATAATGAAATTGCAAAAATTGATGAGGAAGTGCATAAATTTATTGTTTTCCTCTTCCATGAGCTTAAATGATAACAATCATGATGATCCTCCTTAAAAGAGTGTTTTTCCGCATGTTGAGCTTGGTGATTTTCCTAGTTTGGCACTTGATGTTGTCCCTTTGGCTAGTTATCTTCCTTTCACATACAATGAACAAGATTGGGATGCAGATGACCTGCTATAGGTTGACTTGCAAGTGCCTTACTAGTCTTGTCTTTTTTTTTCTTTTGCATGTTATTTTTGTGATTGCATGTGTGTAATGTGATCCATCACACTGTTCTATTTGATGTATCTTCATGTTGATTCCTCTATTTGTACCTTCATTCTTCTATATTTCATAAACCCATTTATCTTTTCTTTTGTCTTGTGTTTTCCTTTTGGGGATGATGCAAGGCATCGAGACATTTAGGTCTCTTCCATGTTGACCTAAAAGGATTTTCTTTGTTTTCACTCTCTATGTGTCATTCTTCTTGTTCCATGAGTTATTTGGGGAATGATGATGTTTTTGAGCTCTATAATATCATGGTAGTAAAGACATACATTGACCCTGAATCCGTGGATCCCTTGTGTGATTTTGGGATTTCATTTTGGGGGAAACCCCTTCCTTTTTCATGACGTAGCTTCATTTGGAAACATATGACTTGGCATAGGGATTTCCAAATAAGCTCTTATGTCCTCTTTATTGTTAGCATTTATCATTCTCTACTTTAAAGTAATTGCTCACACCATGGTGTTAACAATTTCTTTAAAGTGGGGGCATACATTGGCATTATCATTTTTGGAGATCTTTGGATTATTTCTTATGTTTCATTGTACGGTATTCTTACTTCTTGTGATGTGTCTTCTTCTTGGTGGTGTCATTGGGTTTGATGTACTCCAAGAGTGCAACCTTTCTTGGTATATGACTTTCCTCTTAGTGGTGATGCTATGCGTTGCATTCCCTAATTTTTGAATCTTTTTATCCTTGACTTGTCCTCTCTTGGAGACATTAGGCATGATGTTCCCTAAGAGGAGACCTTACATGAGCTAAGCAAAAACCCTTTGAACATGTCTTATCCTATTTGCACTTTTTTCACAAGTGTTTAGCATAATGCAATCTTGTTAACCTTGTGAAGCTCAAAGTTACAACCCTTTTTCATGGCCACCAAGCATAACACACTTTGCTTGCCTGTGGTGCCTTGTTTGTTCATAAGTGTTTAGCATAACATAGATTGCTAAGCCTTATGGAGCTGAGAGTTCATATTGTGTGGTGCCTTATTAAAGTTATCAAAGGTATAACTTTGGTATGGTATGGGAGCCTAATTCTCTCATCTGCCACCCCTAGGGGCTCACCTAGTGGACAACAAAGTTTCACTAGTTTGAATAAGTGCATTGTTTGTTTGCATAGTGGAAAGCGGGTTCCACTTGTAAACGTTTTTGGAAAAATAGTTGAGGTATGTTCCACATCGCATTGGATAGTTGAGGCTTGATCCACCCTTTTTATTTTTCCTTTTTTTCTCTTTCTTTGAGCCTTTGGTATTGTATGATTAAGTATCTTGTCATTGTTGCATATATATATGTTTAACATAGGCATGCATCTACTTGTGCCTTTGTTGGTTTAGCCATGAGATCTTAGATCTTGAAGGCTTGATCACCTTCCTTGATCTTTGTCATCTTATCCTTCCAACGATTGTACAATTGGACCTCTCTTGATTATCTACTTTAGTGTGAGTTTGACATAGGGTCATCTTCTCACTAAAGTGGGGGCTAAATGTAGTGTAGAAAAATGCAACCGTTTACATTTTCTCACCCATTCGGGGCCTCCTTATTAAAATGGACTTTAGAATGCCTTAATTTAGTGTTGTTAAATGTACATTATTACATTTACACACTTACTTAGGCCCTCTTAATTAATTGAGCTTAATTATGCCTTAATTGGCCCTTTAATTCATTTTTCAAGCCTATTTAATTACATTTTCCGAAGGGGAAACCCAACATTAATTAATGCCTAAACATAACACTTCACATTGAGCAATGTGTGTTCCAAGTTTATGGACTTGGGACCCATTCACCCATGGGCGAATGGGTCCTCCCTAAACCTTAGGACCTAAATTTAAATTATGTTTTTGGTGGTATTTTAACATATTCAAATCCATAATTCAACGTCGGCTTGTGATATTTGAATTTCGGGAAATTAAGGATACATACCTATAAATTCATGGTTATTTCATTATGTTTCACCTAGAATTTTTATGTGACTTCACAAGAGCTAAAGTTGGTGATCAAAGGAATTTAAGAGCAAAAATATCAAAGATTTATTGCAACATTCAAAATCTATTCATCATGTCAAAGTATTCTTGCATCATGCATGTTTTTGGAGCTAACATTATGATGTAGGTTTCATGACTAGGTCAAGCATTCAAAGTAACATTTAATGCAAGATTCAAGTGTCAAGATCCACATCCAATTAAGCCATTTCATGCAAGTTGCAAACTTTCTAAGACCTTCATTTATCAAGGTTTCAATCAAGGGTTGGTTGAGTGGTAACATAGCTTTGTTCATTCTTCATTCCCTCTTTCATGTTTCATTTCATTTCAAGGTTTGATTACCAAAATAGGGTTTGACCAAGGCATACCCTTATTCACCCAAAACAAACATTTTTCTCTCTTGTATGGGTGATTTCAGATTTAGGTTGAAGAAGGATTGAAGACCCTTTGAAGTGCAAGATTTACAATGTTGTCAAAGTTGCAAAAATTGTCAAAATTGTTGTATTCTCATGGAAACTAAGATCTTGAAGTCATATCTGACATTCCAATTGTGAAACTTGGGAAAATTGGAAGATTCAGATATTTATTAGAGGCTCTTAAAAGCTACGGAAAAAACCTTGAACTTGGAACCATTCGTCCATGGGCAAATGGGTCCCAGACCTGCTTCACAAAAGCACTTTTGGTGAATGGTGTTTCTCCTCTTCTCTGATCTGCAATTTGATTTTTGGTTATGTCAATATTGATTTTAATATTTTTGTTTTAAGTGTTAGATTGCATTTTGGTATTGATTTTCTATTTTTAATTTTTCTCCCCAAAGTGCTATTTAACCTTGACCCCGTCCTTTAGTCATAAGGAAATTTGAAGATTCCCACTTTGACCTGATTCACTTAAGGGTTGTTAATCAATTCATTGTGTGGGTCTCATTTGCTAATGAAATAAAGGAAAATAGGCCTATCTCTCACCATATTTGGATCACCCCACCTTTTCACTAAACAAAACCTATTTTTCTACGTTTCAATGTATATGCTAGGTCATTTGTTTAATAAGGTGCTAAGCCTTGCATGTCCAAACTAGCATAGAGGTATATATTGCACGACATGAATATTGGGATAAATTATGTAGGGGTATAGTTTTTTGTAAGGAAGAGTTCAATTACAATTTCAATAACCAATATAACACCTTTGGGAAACCTCCCCCAGTCTTGTGGAGCCAAAAGCGGAGGAGGTCTTACCAACCTCAACAATTGATCTTAAGTTTCCCAACTCAACTATAGGTTTGTGGTTATCTTCCCAAGTTTGACACCCATGACACTTGGGTAATTATAAGACCTTAGGGATTTGTGGTCTACAACTTATATCACCAACACTATGTATCTAGTACTTGTTACTATTTACTAGGTGGGTGCAATTGTTGGTTACCCATGAATTTTGATGAGATGGAACACATACCCTATAGACACTCTTGCATTCCTTTTTATGGAGGTGACCTTCTATCCTTGATAAATTCTCTTCAAACTATTGGCACTTATATTTTTGACTTGTAGTATTATTTGCATTAGTTGAGTAGTGTCATTGGAGTCACTCATGCAGTTTTTTCTCTTTTTGATCCTAATTTTGATCTTGATTTTATAGAAGGTTCTTTAATTTCAACACTTTAGCAATCACTTTTTGATAATTTCTTACAAATTATTTGTGCTTAAATGGTGTTCTTCATGTTCATACTCTTTTTGGTACATTGTTTTGGTGGCTTCTTAGTTTTTCATCTATTTTCTATCCTATTCGAGGGGATATCTATTGTATTTAGGATGAAATTTATCCTTGGGGGGGTCATCTTGAGTTCTTCCTTCCTTCACTTTTTAATGTTTTTCTCTCTTTTGGAGAGGATTTTTTCCCATGAGATTTTCTCTTTTACTTCTATTGCATGAGATACTTTTTCATTTGTACATGGATGCCTCATTAGGCTTAGTTGTTGGGACCTATTTTTTTCCTTATAAGCATCAAAGGCTTCAAATTTTGCTTAAGTTGCACTTAAGAGAGGGTGTCAAAGTAAAGAGGTAATTGCCTAATTAATTAATTGATTATTAGGTCCCTTTTTACACTTGCATTCTTAAGTTTACTTAGGTTGTGTGCTTTTCTTGTCTAAAATCATAAGAGGAGAACACATGCCATTATCTAATTTAATCCTCGCCTAGGGTTTTTTCTAGGATTTGTTTATCCTTTATCAAGGGTAAATCATTATTATCATATTATTCATTCATTATTTTGGATCAATATATTTATTAGACTTTTACAATAAATCTATTGCTTTTTCACTATTTTTGTGAAAAGTGTTTAGTTGCAGGTGATTTCTAGGAGTTGTAGGGTTGAAGAATCAACTCCAACACATGAATCAATTGAAGTTATTAGTTTGATCCTTTCATTCAAACAATTCATGGTTGAGACCTTATTCTTTGTGAATCCTAGGAATTTAACATACATTATTTTTTTGGGGTATCCTTAGATACATACTATGAGAGCAATCCCCTCTAAACATCATTAGTCTATGAAGCTCATTCATAAAAATAAGAGGTGTGTGGTACATGTAGATGATATTACTTAGTTTTATTTGGTTGGTTGAAGCATATAATATTCTTCTTCCACCTACTAGATTGTTTACATATCCATCACCAAAGAAAAGTTCCCCTTTATTAAAACATAATGTTGATCCTTATGAAAATTGGGGTCCTCTAAGTTTTAAAATTTCTTTTATTGGGGAATATAAAATCAATGTTAATGATCTTAATATTACCTTATACACCTAGATCCTCATACATATGATCTATTGTCTTCATCTTCATATGATGATATTAAGTTAGTATTCTTGAGGATGTGCTCGTGATAGTGAATCTAAGATGAAATTTGATGACACATCTATTGGTGTAAATAGGTGTTTTACCTATCTAGTCATTAGTAGGTCCTATTTACATGTTAAGTTTACTTAGGTCCTAGGAGGGAATATTTTTAGAATGTGTTAGTTGTCATCTTATCTTTTGACTTTTAACACATGTTTCCTAGGTAGTTATGATAAGTTGTCTTATGTCATACGATTAAGACACTTGTCCCAATATTGTTTAATCCTATGTCTCACCTAGGCTATATAACTAGATGGTCTCATCTGTAAATCAACAATTGATATTTTGAATTCTTGGATAATCAATTCCATTGCAATCTCGAGCATTGCATATTGATCTCTCTTGTGCTTTCATGAAGTTCCTAGATCTTGGGTGGCTATAATCTTCAGCCAAATCTTGCATGGTATAGATTTATTCTTTGCCAACTCTTACATGGTGTCAGAGTGTGTGGGATTGCTTCTTGTTAGTCTTTATTGAGAGATATAGGTTGCAAATCTTAGAGGATCTTGAAAAGTTGAGTATGCTCTTCTCTTGCATCGAATGATGATCTGGAGAATCAGAAAAGCTTGAAAGAAATACCAGATTTAGAGGTTTCTTCTTTGTGGCATTGTATTGTAGGCTCAAATCAAAGCTTGTTGGTGTAAATTTGAGCTCACCATTGAGTTTAGGAGGTTCAAGAAAGTCAATTTTTCCTTTTGTTTTGTCCAATTCAGACATTTGAGGCTAGATATATGAGGGTTTGAAGCTGAAGTGTGGTTGTCAGATCCAGAAGGTAGCTGCAATTTTGGAGAATTTTGGGTCAAATATGACCATGCCATCGCGTCCAAGAGGTCCAAAAACCCCAAGATTGATTGTCAAATCACAAAAATCAAACAACTTTCCTTGGCCTTGAGGAAAAAAAATCTCCCACTTGGCATTGTACGACCATACGATCATAATTATTGCAAGCGTACTGTCGTAAAAAAATTCTTTGGGTCAACATGAATAAGTCGTTGAGGTGAAATTTTTTAATAATTTTTTATAGTTTTTTATTTTTTATTTCCTAAAAATTAAAATAAAAGAAAGTCAAAATCTATGATTTTTTAATTAGTATGTAGACGTACCATATGCCTACTCTACAACAAGGTACTGCGGCTTCTGTAGCTTCGCCATGTGGTAGATCCCCATTAGCTAGCAACGGGCCCATTTAACCTACAACAACCGCGGTGATTTAAACAATGACTAGTAAATCAAATATTCTATCAAATTTCGTTGTGATTTTGTTCAAGTAGAATATTCCCGTGAAAAGCATATTCGCCCTAAAACGAATATTCCATCTGGTTGACAGTATATTTCGACAACGACGACAATGGCTACCAAGCTATTAATTTTAATCACGTGAAAAGTTGACATCATCATTGCATCAACATCCATCAATTTTTCCCCCCCCTCTCCAATGTAATTTTCATTTTGGAGTGCAAACTTCAAACACCCATAACTTGGTCATCCTAACTCCTTTTTTTGAGTAATTTTTTTTTTTTAGGCAAAATTTCGTGCTCTACGCATTGGTGACACTGGTTTTTAATTTTGGTGCATAGATTTTATAGAAATTGTAGATTCTCACAAGTATTGCTAAGCCATTCTCATTTTCAGAACTTTTGAGGCTCTGTTCTTGCTCCTATGCTAATATTCTTGAGTGAAATATTTTTTTTGAAAGTGCATATATTTTTTGTGTACTTTCCAATGATGTGATTAGATTTCAATCTCTTTCTTTGTAGAAATTTTACTTTGGGCTCATGGCCAAATTTGACGATTTGTATGCACTAAGATCATGTCCACTTTGCTGTTTTTGACAATTGGCACTTGTAATTGCACTAAGTAAAAAGTGCCACAAATCATATTTGCTTGGGGGGTTTCTTGATTGAGTGAATTTTGGGGGAGTGATTAATTGCTTTCTTTTGCTTGGTTTGTGTTCTTTCAAAGGGGAATTCTCAAATTGAACTTGTAAGTCTATATAATTATGCTACATGGAGAAAATTAGTATGGAATTATCTCACGAGAAAGGGTCTAATAGGCTATCTAAAGGAAACCATTCCTAAACTTACTAATGCTAAAGAATTGGAAAAATGGGAGATTGAGCATGAGAAAAAACTTGGATACATATGTTCATTCATCTCATTTTATTTACAATTTCATGTTGAATCTTGCACAATACCTGAATAGGCTTGGGAGGATTTTGAAAAATTGTATAGTAAAACAGATAAGATTAGGGGATATCAGATTGATAATGATTTGATGAATATTGATCCTAAATTTTTTGACCACATCCAAGACTATATCTCCAAAGTTAAGCAACTAAGAACACAATTGAAATATTACAATATTAATGAAGATGATTTACAATTGATTCTGAATGTGTTGTCCAAGCTTGGTTCTGAGTATTCAGTGTTTGTTTCTGGCTTTCATACCCATATACTTTCTATGGGAGCATCATGTGTTGATCCTAAGTTTGATGACTTTGCAAATATCCTAATCCAAGAGGAAGCTAAGTTAATGAACATAGGTCTAATCAAGTCTTCCAAGTCAGAAGCAGTGTTAGCTAGTGAGTCTGAGGTACAAAAAGAATTAGGGAATCTTGATAACAAGAAAAAGAAGAAAAAGAACAAGCCACATAAAGAATATGAATCCTTTCCCTCAAAAGGGGAATCATCTAAGAAGGAGAAGCCTACATGTGCATATTGCAAGAAAACAGGGCATGATGAACATCAATGTTATTAAAAACAAATGATGAGTTGAAGCATCTTCTTAAGAAGGATCATATCAATGAGTCTTTATCATCTTATTCTTCATCAAAGTATGATAGAAATAAGGGAAACACACTTGTTGTAGTTGCAAATTCTGAGGCAGAGAGGTGGATACTCGATTTAGGAGCCTCACATTACGTGGCTTCATCAGAGAGTAAGTTTTCTTCATTTGAGGCTTGTTTATCGCCACACATCTTGATGGTGAACAACACATATTTGTGTGTTTGTGGGAAGGGATCCATTGACATGGATGACAAAGAATTCAATGATGTTCTTTATGTGCCTTCATTGTCAACTAATATCCTTTCTACCTATCTGATCACACATGGTGGAGTAGGAAAGAGTGTTGAGTTCACACCAGATTTTGTCATAATCTGAGATTTGCATAGCAGAGATATAGTTGTAGTTGGGGAGGTTGATCACGAATCTCAAGTCTAAACCTTCTCAAATTTTTCTCCTACTATTGATTCAATAGATGTTCACATTGAGGCATCTAGTGTGGAGACTTTTGAGGAGATTCAGTATGGTCATTTGAATCTTGGTATTGTTTCGTCTACTGAGGATCTAATGACATGTGTTGATATTCCATTTCCTTCATCTATTGTTGTACTAGAGGATGCTTGTGTTGTCAAAGTTTTGGCTCCTTGTGATTCAGTGTAGTAGGGTATACATCATCTTCCAAAGATGACTACTTGGGATAAGTACTTGACATACATTATTGGGTTGTTTTGTGAGTCCTATATTTCAGATTTGGGAGACATCGTTGATTGCATTCATCTTCTCTTTGATGGAGATGATCCTTCTTTAGTTGTTGCGAGGGAACACTCTGACCCTCTTATTTGTTATCTACATGATCATTCTTTGCAGTTTGATGTGAGTCTAGATTCTTTTGGACAAAATTTGGGGGAGGCTTCTTTGTCTTCAGAGGAGGTATCTTTGTCTTTGTCCATTGTGTTCTTCAATCATTTATAGGAGATTTTGGATTGTATTCTTCGATAGTGTGGCCTAAAATGCCTATTTGGAGCATGAAATTTTTTGGCATCAACATGGAGACACTTGAGCATTCTTTAGAGACATCACACATCATCCATCTTCCTGCATCTTCCTTTCAAGAATGGGAAGATAACTTGCATACCATCTTCAACGTTCAATGTCGAGTGTCTATCATCATTGAATGAGACTCAACATTGAGGGGGGTTGTATGGTCTCTCTTCTTCTTTTCTCTTATGGGGAGGAATTTTTCCTCGAATGGGGTTTTTCCCTTCTCATTCATCAGTGAGAGCATTTTGTATTTTCTATCTCTCTTTTGGGGAGAAGTTTTGTCCCACTGGGTTTTCTCCTTTTTTCCATTTGTGAGAGGTTGCATTTGCATTTGTAAATGAGTACCAAACATGGCCTCATAATCAGGACCCATCTTTATGTCATTTGTATAATAATCAACTACTCGAAATAAGTTGCACTTAAGGGAGGGCGTTGGTGTAAATAGGTGTTTTACCTATCTAGTCATTAGTAGACACTATTTACATGTCAAGTTTACTTAGGTCCTAGGAGGGAATCTTTCGAGAATGTGTTAGTTGTTATCTTATCTTTTGAATTTTAACACGTGTCCTAGGTAGTTATGATAAGTTGTCTCATGCCATAGGATTAAGACACTTTTCATAATCCTGTTTAATCCTATATCTCACCTTGGCTAAATAACGAGGAGGTCTCATGTGTAAATCAATAATTGACATATTGAGTTCTTGGATAATCAATTCGATTGTAATCTTGAGCATTGCATATTGATCTCTCTTGTTCTTTCATGAAGTTTCTAGATCTTGGGTGGCTATAATCTTCAGCCAAATCTTGCGTGGTGTAGAGTTATTCTATGCCAACTCTTACAATATCTACCTTCTCATTTTTGTAGTTGCATAATCAATATGATAACAAATTTATGATTTCACATATATATGGTTATAAAAAGGTGAAGACAATGATTTACATGAGCAATGTGTTTTATAATCCATTACATTACAACAACCCACAACAAGGTTTGGGTTATCACTATAATACAAATAAAAGTCGCAAAGGAAAATTGAAATAGAAATTGCAATTAATATGTAAGGTATCTTATGAAACAAATTTATGTATTACAATTAGTGCATCTTGAGTAGATTGATAATTATTCTTCACTTGGTTCTCATCCTTTGCTAGCTTAGTTTTATAATGAATAATTTCTTGAGGATTTTTTGGCTATATAGAGGACTTGCCTAAATTTCACCATGATAAAGGTTTCTCATATGCTCTTGACACTTGTTCTTATTTTTGTGAAACCTCAACTATAGATGATCCTCTTGAGTTACTTGATTTCTTACCTACCAAACCCTTTATTGAGGATTAAAGTAGATAATAATTGGAGTACCTTGGATGTAGCGATGGAGAAACCAAACAAATATAAAATTATGATCGGTGAATGTTTACATTTTTATGAGAGATAATTGAACTCTACATTGCTTCATGAATATAGAGAGTTATTTATGTGGTTGTATTAGGATATGCTAGATAGTTCAAGTGATATAGTTGTGCATAATATTGTTCTTAATGAAAATGCTAAACTAGTAAAATAAAAGATTAGAAATATGCATTCTTAGATTGCTTTGTTAGTCAAAGAAGAAATGATAAATTGTCAAAAGTTTGATTCATTATAGCAATTGATTACTCTCAATTGATTTCTAATATAGGACTAGTAGTCAAACCAGATGGATGCATTCACATATGGATATATTTTAGAAATCTTAATAAAGCATCAACTAAGGATGACTTACCAAACATTGATATGATTGTTGATTCTACTAGTGGGCATGAGATATTATCATTTATGGATGAATTTTTAGTGTATAATAAAATACTTATAGATCCTCGAGATCAACACAAAAATTCTTTTACTACTTTGTGGAGTATATTTTGTTATGTTATGCCTTTTGGATTAAAAATTGCTAGGACCAAATTGGTTGGGGCCATTTGTTGTTACATCTAAGTATAGAATGTGGGATTTTTTCTTATCCATGTTAGATGGAAAGCCACTCAAAGATCCATTCAATATTGTGCACCTATAACAATATCATGTTTATGATACATATTGATTTGTAGTTTAGAGGGCTTAACAATTTTGATGGGTTTACAATTTCATAAGGTTTTAATTGTTACGAAAATGGTGTCTCAACCTTGCAATTACACAAAGTTACTATTTATAGTAAGTTTACATTTGAACACAGATTGATGCAAATTTTTTCACAAAGCTTCGAATTGGCTAAATAAGCATGCTCATAAAGTTTCATCGTAAGATCATGTCTGGATTTGAAGATATTAAAGTTTTCATTTTTCAAAGTTTTAAAGTCTATTTTGAAGGCCTTAGAGGTGTTTTTGAGTCTGAAAGTGGTCATAATTGGCATAGCGAATTATAGCTCGATAGAGCGCTTCACGAGCTTTCCGATGATTCAAATGGTTCATCAATCAGACACCCAAATCAAAAGTTATGGCCTCCAGAAGTTGAGTCTCTTGAAATGGGAGATGTAAAAATGTGTTGGGACACACAAATGAACTGTAAAGGGGGAGTTACATGTGGTGTTGTGTGTTTAGACACATCATAGGCATCTATTATTGGAGATAAAGATGGACACCACTTTTTGGGTGGTTTTAGCTCATGGTTTTGTAATACCGTTTGACAGTTTCATGTATTATATCTCTTATATATTAGGTGCATGAGATGGAGGTTGTGTGAAAGAGTCTTATAGCTGTTGAGTTGCCTTCAGATCTTTGGTTGGTGATACTCCAGTGAGAAAGTTTGCTCTGCAAGTATATTGTAATCTTGTTGATTTCTGAATAATATATTGTAATCTTATTGATTTATGTAACTATTCAAATTTGAAAAGTTTTTGCATAACCCTCCTTTTCAAGATTAATGTAGAAAGTTGTTCCTCTACCTTAACTTCCTTACATTTATTTACATACATGTTTATAGTTTTAAAATGCTCTAATCACAAATAAATTTACAATTTCAAAAATACTAATTAATTTATTAGTATAAGAGAATTTCTTTGTACTGACAAATGTTTTACAAATTTAATAAGATTTAAGTGATTTTTTATTTTTTTTAAAAATAATTTTAAAGGGTTGTTCAATTAGTATGCATATTCAAGATAGCTAACATCATTGACATAATCTACACCCTTAGATCCTAGGGCAGCTATTCCATGCCCAAGGGTCGACAGCTCGAAATGAAAAAATACATTGGGTAATGCGATGCAAACGTTTCAAACGGACAAGTTTCAAATTACTGGAAACCGCCCCTACCCCGAGCCTTACCCCTAATAACGACACTTAAATAATCCAAATCCGTTTCGGCTTATCCACTTCAAAATTCACGGTTCGGATTTCTCAACTGTTCAAAATCGACCGAATCTTCTCCGTCCATTATAACAAGTACAGCTAATATTTGAATTTCTAACGGTGAAACGGTCGCATGGGAGCGTTGAAGGTCGGTGAGACTTTGGCAGGGGACAATGGCGTTTCAACAGGATGGACGCCATTTTCCAAATTTCTCTTGCACGTCAAAGAAATGTTGAAGGTCAATTTGTTTTCAGAGTGAAGTCATTTGGAAGTTGTATGTGAAACGCGCATGGCCTGGAAAGCAAAACCTGTGTACAGAGGAAATTGCAGGGCGTTTATTGAATGAAGTGTGATCGAGTGGTGATGGCGCCGGCAAGAGCAAAGAGGAATGTGAATCCACAGCAGGTCAGTTTGGAGCTTAAGCAGCGAGTGATTCAACTCCTCAACAAGCTAGCAGACCGCGACACTTACCAGATTGCTGCACAGCACCTGGCAAATATTGCGGAGACGTTAAGTCCAGAAGGGTTGGGTCCGTTTCTGTCGTGTATCTTCGAGACGGACTCGCAGCACAAGAGCATTGTGCGGCGAGAATGTGTCAAAGTGTTTGCAACCGTGGCCGCCTGCCATGGGGAGCTTCTGCTACCTTTCCTACCCAAAATGGTCGGAAATATTATCCGGCGGCTCAAGGATCCCGACTCAAACGTCCGAGATGCATGCGTGGATGTGGTTGGGGTTCTGGCATCGAAAATCTTGCATTCCTTTTCTGTGTTGGTGAAGCCGCTGTGTGAAGCGCTGGCTGAACAGAACCGCCAATTGCAGGTGGGCTCTGCTTTGTGTCTCGCCACTGCTATTGACAACGCACACGAGCCCCCGCTTCCAACTTTGCACAAAATTTTGCCTCGGATTATCAAATTGCTCACTTCTCACACCTTTTCAGCTAATGCCGCTTTGCTTGCAGTCATTGGGAGCATTGTTCAGGTCAGATGGTTTTCTTGTATGTTCAGTTTGCTTTTATATGTCATAGTATATAAAATTAATGCTCAGCCTGTCAAATCCAGCCTCTCCAGCTCTGATCAATGCATCTTTTTCAATTCCATTCTGAATGCAAAATACTCGCATATACCTCTCACTTTTTCTCCGTTCATTGGGGCAAATGCATTTGCACATCTCACTTTCCTTTAAATGTGTATGTTTGAATGCCTTTCTTTAGGAACTCAGACCTTTTTCAATCAAATTTCTTTCTACAGAGGATGATAATGTAAATATTCATGTTAATGTGTAAATCTGTTCGGTTAACATACTTTTTTTGTTTGTTTTTAGTTTTGATACTTTTCCTTTTTAATTGTAAATCTTCACTTTTACAACAACAATATTACACGATTATGTCCTGCTGCCCTGCATCAATCCTGGCCTTACATATATTATTTGGGGCGGATTTTTCAAATGTTTAAATGGAGTCATCCCTGCTTCGTTGAATACCCATATGAACCAAAGGCACTTCACAACTATAAATATTTAAATGTGAGACATTTTACCTGAGCTTGAAATACTTGAACCTCAGACAAAGTTCCAAAGGTATGAGGCAGGGAGTTTTCCAAGTGTAGATGCACAGAGTAACCAGATTTTGTGATATGCATGGCCATCTTTTGATTCCTGGTCATACAGGCAGGAGGAGCTTCATCCCAGCAAACATTAGCTGGACTCATACCTTGCATGGTAGGTACTCTACAAAGTAAAGACTGGACAACTCGTAAAGCGGCAGCAGAGGCTTTTGGACGTGTGGCACTGAACCTTGGTCCTTTACTATCATCCTTCAAGGCATCCTGTGTTGCAGCTCTGGAATCATCTCGCTTTGACAAGGTCAGAATTTAATACCTCAATGCTTTCAATATACCAAAGTCTTGATACTCCCAATTATGCATTACCAAAGACTTTTCCCTGACTTTGTCCTTAAAATTGCTCAACCAGGTGAAACCGGTGAGGGACACTGTCGTACAGACATTACAAGTTTGGAAGAGCATTCCTGATGCTGAAATTTCTTCACCTCTTACTGCAAAAGGATCAACAACGAAAGGTATCCTATTCAAGCTCTATTCTTGGAATGCAACGCATGAAAAGAAGTGGCCCTTGTTAAGTTAGGGAATTAATTTAAGATTCTAAATATTCTGCATCAGCGCTCTTCGATTTCCATTGGTATTCGAATTTTCCTGTATTGATCTTCTCATTCTGTTGGAGATTCTCTCTTTGTTTAATTTACTTATGGAGTTTCTTGTATACTAAATGGGCGTCTTTCATTTGATTGATTTGATGACTAGGCACAGAGAAATTGAGCAAAGAAGCCTTCTCCACAGATATCAAATCTGGTAGTCGCGCTGGACTCAAATCTACTTTTCTCAGAAAAAATGGCAATGCTGTAAGCAAATCTGCAATTGATTGTATTAGCACCGCGAAGAAAAGGATTCCAATAACTGACTCAAAGATAAATCAGAGTCTGCCTCGTAAGCTGGATTGTAAAAAAACGGACGATTGGCACGTTGAGGTAGCCATTCCAAGGAATTGCCTTCCCATGTCCGTTATTCGCAATGAAGAATTCAATAATAGCAACTTTTCAGATGTATCAGGAGAGAATCCAAGAGCTTCAAATACAGATGATACATATAGATTTGGAGATTCTGAGACATTTGGTAAAATGGGCACTTCAAGGCTGTCAGATGAGAGCAGGGCTAGTTGTGAAACAAAATGCATCCTCGTTGATGATGCTTTTGAAGGAAAATCATCAATAGACAAAACACGCAGCAGCAATCTTACATCAGGGCTAACTTCTCTTCATTGCAAGCCTTTAGATAAAAACAACATGGATCAACAACATTCTGATAGCTTAGTTTCCGAATCAAACACCGGACACAGCACAAATTTCGCAGGTGAGGCCACTTCACGTACTGCAGAAGACTTGGCATTCATTCGTAAGCACTTATCACAGATTGAAAAGCAGCAGTTGAGCTTAATGGAGCTTTTGCAGGTAATATTCTATACATTACCCATTGACTGGTTATTTCCCTTTATACTTCGGATTTCTGAACCAAATTGATTGAAATATCAATATCCTATGAAAGTCTCTGACTGGTGGTAAACTAATGACAAGCCTCACACGTTTACCATATAATTTCTGGGACAATTTATGTCAACCTGTTGTGTGCATTCTATTCATTGGTATTAGTTTTTCCTAATTCATTGCCATGTCCGGTTGCTTATGTAAACGTGAAAATGCATTTGTAAATAATGAATTTGAACATTTACAAAAACAAAGTACAAACTGGTCAGATTGAACTTATTACTGGTGTTGACTGATTCTGAGGTCTCTTTATTTGTTATCGCAGGCCTTTATGGGAAGCACATCGGATAGCATATCTGCTTTGGAAACAAGGTTACATGGTTTGGAAAGGATTGTGGATGCAATGGCTCAGAATCTTGCAAATTCACCAGGTAGAATGGGAAGCGGAGACAAGTGTCGTAGATCCCTCGGTGCTGACATGTTAAGGTCCAAGTTTTGGAAGAGAAATGAACGCACATACCCATCTTCAAGGCATGGTTCATCTGATACTATTCCATCCATACACAAGTTTGGGCGAGAAGTATTGTACAAAGCTGACTTTGCTTCCACAGAATCACAGGAGAATTCTATGTATGGACGTTTGCAAAGTACTTCTATGGTGAAGCCACTTGTTGATGCTTGGGACATTTCTTATAGGGGAGATGCTGATTCATCTCCAGATAGTGTTGGGAGGGATATACCAGGAAATGTTAAAGCAAATCAGTTACTACCCAGAGCATTGGACAGAAGTGCATGGAAAGAAAATTTTGCCAATGATTCTTTAGCCAGAGGCAATTGGTTGGCTTCAATGAATGAATTTTCTTTGTCTGAAACATGTTTTACAGCAGAAGATACGCAAAAAGAGATAACAGATGTTAGAAATTCCAGAATAAAACTATCGGGCAATATTTGGAGTGTTTGGACACGAGCTGTAGAATATATTTGTGCTAAGGATATAGATGCAGCATTTGTGGAGGTCTTGCATTCTGAAGATGATCTATTATTGATTCAACTCATGAAGCGGACTGGACCTGTTCTTGGGAATCTATCACAGGTGACAACCCTTGAAATTCTTCAAACTGTCTTGAGGCTTTTGCTAGATCAAAAGTTTTTGGACACCATAATTCCTTGGCTTCAACAGGTAATATGTATTGAAGAGTGGTTCCTCCATGGTGGTCTCTTTGTTTTCTTTTTCTACTTCTATATATAAATGTTTCGGTGCATCATAGATATAAAGCTAATCACTGTTTATTATGCATGATCAGATGGTTGACCTGATTTATAGTAATGGCTCTGATTACTTTGGTCTATCTCACGAGGAAAAGATGGAAACTTTATGTGTACTACAGGAAGCATCATCCATACAGTTCTCTGATCTTTCTAGTTGGAGCTCAGTAGTGCAGATTGCTTCCATGTTGGCAAATGCTTGGACCTCAGATTTAAGATCCCTGAATAAGCAAAAATAATTCTGCTTGAAGGAAATGGGAAGGCCTGTCGTGTGGATTAACATTCAGAGTATGCTAGCAGTTTCTTCTAATGCAGACTTCAATTTAGCCCTCTGCAATGCTATCTATTATCCTATGATTCCAGTTTATTTTGTAGTACGAGTCTATTTTTCATCATAATCATTTTATGTTCAACTTTATAGAAGGTTTCTTTCTCAGGAACCTCGAATTTTGAGTTATCAAGCTCGATGCTTTGAAATGGTGGTTGAAAATGTTATCAAGTGCAGTTAAATGAGAGTTCACCGCAATAGTCTGCAACAGAGTATGTACTATTGAGTTATGTTAACACCATATATGGCTCATTTGTATTTCTTTATTTAGAAGCATACAACATAATTCTCAGTGCTTTCACAGTTTTGAAGGATTTGGGTTTTTTACATGCAAGTGATGTTCATAAAACAGTAATGGAGATAGGCATGGAGTAGTTTTATGGGAAACACATCATTATTTTGTATGGATTTGTCTAATATTACAAACTAGGTTGGAGGAATATTAAATCTTGCCTTAGTGGCTCAAAACTTGATGCAAACACATCCGGGTCAAATGAACACTCAGTTAATAGTTGTCTAGGGTTCACAACAAAAGCACTAAATGAGGAGGAATATAATTATTATTATTATTTTCATTTATGTAAATATTATATGCAAGTAATAAAATAACATCATGATGAACATTAGTTACTATTTATCAAGTATCATGAATAAAGTATAATAGAAATATCATCAAGTACTTCTCAATAATCATTTATATGATGGGTCAAGAATTGCAACCCCTCAATAAAATATACAACTATATAATATGTCAATAATCATTTACATAATAATATAGAACATTATATATTTGAAGGACTTTAAAACTCAACTCCATAAGCTAATCCCTCCAAGCTTCCAAGCTTTTGATGTTGATCAAGGAAGACATTGAACTTGGCATTAGAGGAAGTCTCTTTCCTCCTCGTTCATTGGTCAAAGCAAAAATGTATCCAACCATAATCCAAGAGTGGCATAATACGACACTAGTGATTGTCTTGTTTAGTTCATTCTCTATTCATCACATAGACATGAACCTATAGATCCAAAACATTAAACACAAAAATAAAGTTCACAATAACATATACATAAACCAAAGACTCATTCCAAAACAACCAAAATGACACAACACTTTACGAGACCAAATACATATAAGCATTTAAAATACAACAAAGAAGACAATTCAACAAGAAGATCAAAATGCATAACATATCACACATAAACACTCATAAACCACCCCAAAGTCTCATTCTACACCAAGATACTCATCTTTCAATGGTAGTATACATTTGTATAAATTGAGCATAAAGCAAGCAAAGCTTGACCATAGCAATACACAAAGCATGCCCCCATGTCGTGATCTCTTCTATTTATTTCTTGTAATCCATTGGTCCTTGAATGCTATGCTTACCCTTAAGGTAGCATATGCATTCCTTTTTAGATTTATTTTTTACCATAAAAAATAATTTAATTTTGTTTTAGAAAATTTTGAAAATGTCCAATTTGTGCTTGTACTATGGTAAAAAAATTCGAAATCCTCGAAATGTGAATTTTATTTCATGGAATGGTTGTTTTTCATTATAGGATCAAAAACATATATTTTGTTTTTCAAATTTTTAGCGATAAAAAAATTAGAAAATCAAGCTCTCATTAATGGAGTTTGAAGGCAATTTGTTAGTTTTTGGAATATAAGTAAATTAGAAAACTTGAATTTTAAAAGTGAATTTGTATGAATTAGAATGCGGGGTTTTGTGTCCCCTTAATTATTTTCCATTGTGATTGCATTAAAATCGTGTTCATTATTTTATGTCATGTTGTGAAAATTAAGATTTCTTCAATGGAGTCTTGAAGAAATTCTATGGTTTTCTTAGCAAAATAATTTAGAAAAATCTGAAGTTAAAATTGAATTTGAATGAATTAGAATAGGATAATTCATGTCTCCATGAATTTTTGATTCAAAAGTGTTAAATGCATGTTCTTTTTTGTACGTTATGTTTGTGCATCATTTGTTGTGTCATGCCAAATTGGTCCAATTGGAGCATGAAGAGACTAGGATTGAGATCTAGATTTATGGAGTGGATCTTCACATTTCCCAAGTTTGTACATGACATTGTGGCCACAATGGTTGTAGAGTTGCAAATCAAGTTGAAATTGTGTAATTAAGTATCTAGTAACACTATATTGTTGACATAGCTTGAGTGCTTGCATAGGCTCGATATGACTAGATAAGGGCATGCCACATTTAGGTAGGGTGGTGGATGTCACTTGAGTACTCTCTTCACCTTGCAATGGGCATACATACTCAATTCCACAAGCAATCTCTTCATTCTTCACAATGAAACTCCTTGCCTCTCACTAGTTCCCTCATCCTCATGGTTGTTGGATGTTATATCCAATGTGTGCCTCTCTTTAGTTGCCTTATGTTATTGGTTGGGAGATTTTTGTGTGATGTTTATACCTATTTTGTATGCACTATGATTGGTGTGTGTGTAAGACTTACCCCCATGTTTGGTTTGAGTGTGTTTGTAGTGCCTGTGATGATCTCCTAGCATGGTGGGGTGGACCTAAGGGTACCATGTGGTTTGGTGGTGTGGAACCACTATTGGAGATTATAAGATCCAGTTGAAGAGCTCCAAAATCAAGTTCAAGGTTGGAAAAAGCTTCATATTTCATTTATTGTATTATCATCTTTATGTCGCAAAAATGTATATTGTAGGACATTTGAATCATCTTATCAAATTATAAAAATATAATGGAACCTCTTAAGTGGATGGATTGTAAATTGACCACATAAGTGATATCGGTACTATATTGCATTTATTGTGTATTAATGTTGGTGTCAAGCATGCATATAATTTCATATCTCATTTATCCTTTTTGTAAGGTTGGTTAAAATGAACTAGAGCACATTTCAATTTGGGTTTAAATACACTTTCTTAGAAAACATGTATTTTTGCATTCATTAAATGTCTAGTTTCCTTTTTTGTGTCCCTCGTGTGTTGGGTGTGAGAACTTACCTTGTTATGGGGTTGTTTTGGGTTCTCCTTGTGACTTTGGTGTGAACGGGAGGGGTAGGACTCCTTCCCCTTCATTCCAAGTTTCATTGGTCATGTTTTGGAGTCCCTTGTTGATTCCCCATCCCTTTGGAGTTATCTCCTTCAGGGGCTAGTGGGTTTGGAGATCGGGTGTTAGTGTTCACTTCAGTTTCAGTCTCCTAATTTTTTTGATCATTTCAAAGTTTGATTTTGTGTTGTATCTCTTTCCTTTTGTGTCTTGAGTTTTATTCTTGGAATTGTGGTCTAGCTGGGGGATTTGATTGGCTTACTAGTTAGGATACCAATGTAGGCACAATACACTAGTGCAATAAATTCTTATAGTGCATTCTTGGGACTCCAATGCTTGGTCATGACTCTAGCATCAATCCAAGACACCAACACAAATGCAAGACACTGGTGAACTCACACTAGTGTACCTCTCACATGTTAGTGTCCTTCTTAGGCACTAGTGTCCTCTTGGTGTACTGCAGTCCTCTAGTGCACTATTGTACCCCATTTTGTCGAACAATGAGTTCTTTTGGCTATTTATTAGGCAAAAAAATAATATACAAAAATTGTTCCCTTAGCATAGCGAGTCTTCTCATGTCTTCACTTTATTGAAATGTGTCATACCTTGAGGGTTATGACATTTTTCATTGGAAACTATGTCATTACTTGAAACAACCCATCATCACTCTAGTTTGGTGGGAGACTTGTACCTCCTAGGGTTGTCCTATCTTGTTGGAGTCAAACCCCTATATTAGAGGCTTCTTGTTGGTATTTATCATTCTTGGTAGTTGGCTTGTGACTTTAGTATTGGAAACCCAATGTTCGTGTCATTTAGTTGAGTTGCAATATCTCCTAGTTGTCACATTGATGTATAGGTTTTTCTTTTTGTGTTGTGTTAGTTTGTAAGTGTGTGTTGATGGGGATTCAAGGTTGGTGATTTCCTTGTCCCATCCTTGTGTTGTGTTCATGAGAGAGTGTGCTCGTGGTTTAGTACCTTATTGTTGTTTGGGTGTCTTTCCACTCTCTCGTAAGTCCATCATAGTGAATTCATCCCAAAATTGGTAAGTCTTTCATTGGTGCCATCTTTCTTGTAGTAATGGTGAGGTTATTAAATTGTTAGAGTCATGGTGTCATGGTGTTTTACATGAAACTTGTGTGCACATTGACATGTAGTGCAACATTCAATTTTTCATGTCTTGGTTGTTGGTGTTGTTTCAAAAAAATATTGCTTAATCAACTAATCTCCTAGGTGTGTGGCTTGGGGAATTACACCTAGTATTAGAGATAGGTTGTTGCAACACTAGGATATCTATTTGATGTTCTTTCCCATGTGGTTGTATGTGCTTGATGTGTATTTTCTCAGGTTCTTGTTGTTGTGAGATAGTTCCAATACTTCTTTCTTTGTGTGCCTTAGCATGGAATTTTAGAGGGTTGGTGTGTACAAACCCATGCCTTGTGTTTGTGGAGGAAGGAAGCCTCCTAGGTCTTGCTGGCTCAATAGGATTCAATTGATGAACTTGGTTGAGAGTCTCTTGAGGTTGAGAGTGACCACCACTCTCTTATGTTGTCTTGTTGTGTGTGGGAAAGTGTAGGGCCTTGTTTTATGGATTGTAGGTAACATGTGTGTTTCCTAATTTTCCCTTGGAGTTTTGAGGAGTATTTTCTTGGAAGGTAACTAGGTCCTTGATTTTTCTAAGAATTTCTTCCGTGTGTGGATTTCATTCTTGTTGTATTGGGTCTTTGATGTAAGTAGTAATTGAATGACATTGTAAGCTCCTAATTTTTCTTCTGTATCCTCTTGGTGATTTGTCATTGTGGAAACCCTATTTGAGAAAAGGAATGATTATTTCTTAGATTTGATTGAGTATTGAATACTCTCATGTGATTGATTTTTTTTTTGTGAAAGAAATGATATTTTATTGATAATATTACATTTATATGCCTTATATGGAAAAATAATAGTGAAGTGGTAACACTTATGTAAATGATCTTCATTTTGAGTGTCTTATTGTGATTGGAAAATTTAATCTCTCCTTTTATGGCGAATTATCTATGTAGTAGGTATGTAAGAGAAATATTGAATTGTGTAGAATAAATCATTTGGGTGAATGAATTAGGTCCCCAAATTACATTCTTCTCCTAGAATTCTTGTGGGAACTTGGGTATGGTGTTAAACTACATTAGTTAAAGCTAGAGAAAAAGGGTGTATTAGGGACATATGCATGGTTATTGTAAAAAATATTTATAAAGGTTTTGAATGCATTAATGAACCTTACATATGCTAATTCTAAAACTATGATCTTCTTTCCATGGCATAGTGTGCATGTTGAATTGTAGAATGGATCATGCATTGTAGAAGCACTATGTTGGTGTGATTTAGAGTCCCCATTTGTGTTATTGTTTCTAGAGAATCATATCAAGGTTAGTTTATTATGGTATAAGTAGAGATGCATAGAGTGTTAAATGCATGTTCTTCATGATTGGTGGCTTCTTGCATGGTTGAATGGTTGTGCCTATGGTGGTAACCAATTAGTTATGTTCTCCTTGGTGTGATTTGGGCATTTGAATATCCATGATTGGGTGATGATTATTTGTAAATTCCTTAGAATTGATGTTTGGGGTAATTTCTTAGAAATTTTATGGAATTTATCATATAATATTATGTAAATAAATTATTTTTGTACATTAAGTAATGAACTAGAAAAGTAATTTGTATTTTTTCTCATTTGTGGATGTGAATGCAATGTACTAGTTATTATGTTGTGTGTTGTGGACATCCTATAAATGAATTGTGCACCCATGGGATTGTGGTACTAGGTACCCATCCATGGATGATGTGCTTCAATACAAGTATGGTGAAATCATGCTTCTGTGTTTTCTTGTTTGTGCACCCTATTGAGATCCAACCTTGGGGTTGAGGAACTCAACATGTGTGGAGTTAACTAGAAGAATGGAAAACTTAGGATCTATGGTGACATTTTGTGACATTGACATGGAGTAGCCCTACCATCCTTACCTTTCTAAGAGAGAGTACCCCTACTTCCCCTTATGGAAGTGACCATTGAGTGATTAACAGTGTTAGCCTATCCTATATTGTTCCTAATAGAACTATTGGAATTTTTATATGGATCTTTGTAAAGGTTTAATATTATCTTGGTATCTTATATATCTTGATTTATGTTGTGATATGATGATTTCCATATATGCACGTGTTCTAACATGGTGTGAATAGATATGATGCTACACCATATTGATGTTTTGACATAGTGTTGGTTATTATGATGCACGACTAATGGTAGTGAGTTGGGCTCGAGGACATGATTCCATGTATGTATGTGTGAAGGTGTATTTGATATTGTTCCTACTGGTTGTTGAATGGTGTGGGACACTTGTGCACTGGTAGAGAGGGCACCATGTTTTCTATGATAAGTTGTGTTAAGTAGCATATGAGTGTGCCTTGCCATGTTGACCTTTGTCTATACAACATGGGGCCTAAGTATATCTTTTTTTCTAGGAACATTTCTATACAACATGTGGCCTAAGTGTGTCTTTTTTGTGAGGAGTATTTCCATGCCATGTGGGGCTTTACATGTTCATGCCCCAAATGCACACATGAAGATATATTGTTATAGTCATGTTTTTGGGCCTTGTGTCTTAGAAATTCCTTTTCTACAAACCACATTGTCATGCCATGTGGGGATTTTTGTGTTCACACCACAAATGCACACATGAAAGACTATTGCAATAGTCATGATCACAACTTCCATCCTTTCCTATTTGGTGGCTAATGTGTTAGTCACATAGTGATATATTGTACAATTTCGAGGATTGTTAACTTTCTTTTGATTATTGATGATCTTTTATCTTGCTTGTGTGGGCCAATAATTTTATTTGATCTTGCTTGAATTAGTTTAACCACTATTTGTGAATTTCCACTTTCATGTATCTCTTATGGTTACAATTGATTTAGTGTTGCAATTGAGCATATTTATTTTCCTTTTTATTTAAATGGAAATTCTTTCCTTTTGGTATTTATGATCTTTTGGTGGTTAAGCTATATTTTTAATGTTTGCAAGAACTGGTATTATGTTGTGATGTGATTCCTCACTAGGTCAGTGGAGATGGCCTTTAGTTGAGTGTATATAAGGAAGTAGGGCATAAGTGTGGGCTATATAGGCACCTATTATCCATTCATCTTCCTAGTGGTTTTGATGACTATCTCTTGAAGGCTGGCCCCATTACATAAATAAGAGGTATGTCACTTAGGTAATTGTATGAGGAGACCCCCTCAGTGCATGTGGCCTCAAGACCATAATTCTGCATGGTCCTTGGTAATGGTTCTTGGTTACTTAGAGGTGACTGTGGTGTCTTGATGGATCAATATGTGAGCCTAGTGTGGTTATCCCTGTGATGTGGATGTATGAATGTATGTGTTTCAATAAATTCTTTGCATTGACTATAGATGCATTTGAGTTGCTAATGTTATTAGAATATGATTTAGAATATGTGAATTCTTTTATACATATGGAAATAATAATTGATCAAGAAAAATGTTATGTGTTGAAATCTAATCAATAAAGTGTTCTTTTAGAAAATAATTATGCATTTATATCATTGAGTATTTCATGCTTTGTATTCTATTCAACAACTAAATGCAAGTGTTATTACCCAAAATTTGGGTGATGTATTGTTGTTTCCTGGATTTGGGTGTAAGGAAGTTTTCGGTATGGTGTGTGATCATCCCGACCTTAGTGACTTCTAGGATTAAGTCAACCCTTAGATGGGAGGATGTAACACCCACCTATTCCTTTCCTTGTTATATTTATATTGAGTATTGTATTTTGTATATTCTAAGATACTGGATGATTGATTAATGGTGCCATTTCCATGCTTATATGATGTATGTGATATTGTGCCACATTCTATGTGTATACATTCTTTCGACTATTATATATTGAGCATGTATGCTTGATGTGTTCTTTGAGGATGTAGGAACATGGCATTTCTCCACCTAATTTTATAGGTATGATTTATTCCCCAACTATGGTTATTTTGGAGATATCACATTTTATCCATTGTTTTATATCATGCTCGAATCGAGTATGAGGTACATCATGTGTGACCTTGTGTAAACTCAGATCCAAATCAAAGGTGATTCTGGAGTCCATTCATTATGAGTTGTAATTATGTGTTTTAATTTAATGGTTTATTTCTTATTTGTGTGTAAATGTGTTTCAATGAATTAACTATTGCATTATGGTTAGTTAAATTATTTTCTGAGTTTGGGAAAAAGGAAAATATTATTAAGTTTATTTCACTAGAAAATTACATTTTAATTGGGTGCAATTAGTGTTTAAATTGGAATTATTTCATTAGCATATGAAGGTATTTAATAAATTTCATCAATTTTATTTTAAAACTTCACGAGGAAATGACTTGAACATTTTAAATTATCATGAAATGTATTTTCAAGAAAAAGGGAATACAATTATGAATAAAAGAAAATAGAAAAAGTGAAAAATAGAAAACAGGCATAAAGGAAAATAAAGGGAGCTTATTTTTCATTCTTGTACTTTTGTGAAAAATGGCTCTCAAACTCTCTTTTAAAAATTTGAAAATTTGTGAATTGAGATTGTTTTTAGATTGGATTAGCTTGGAGATTGCATCGGGTGGTGGAGATCAAGAGGTAATTACATTATTTTAGAGATTGCATTTCCTTTTTGGGAAATTTTTGAAGAAATCAAGTTTGTTTAAAATAAATTTGAGGTAGATCTCTTTCTTCTATTTATTTCTTGCAATTATTTGGTGTTTGATTGTAGATTTATTTATGAGCTTAAAATATAGATTTAATTTCTTATAGAAAATTTTCAAAATTTAAAAGTCATCCCCTTACTGTGGAATTTTTTTTTTCAAAATCCTCATAATGTGAATTTTATTTCATGGAATGCTTGCTATTCATTCTAGGATCAAAAGGGTATGTTTTGTTTTTGAAAAATTTTAGCAATAAAAAATTAGACAATCAAACTCCCAGAGGTAATTTGTTGGCTTTTGGAATAAAAATAAATTAAAATTTTTGAATTTTAAAAGTGAATTTGGATGAATTATAATGTGAGAATTTCTATCCCCTTAATGATTTTCCATTATGATTGCATTAAAATCATGTTCATTATTTTATGCCATGCAAAAATCAAGCTTTCATCAATGGAGTCTTGAAGAAATTGTATGGTTTTCTTGAAAAAATAAATTAGAAAATTTTGAAATTAGAAATGAATTTGAATGGGAGAATTTATGTCTCTATAATGACTTTTCAATGCGGACATTTTAAATTCATGTTCATTTTTGTATGCCATGTTTGTGCATAAATTTTTGTGTCATGCCCAATTGGTCCAATTGTAGCATGAAGAGCCTAGGATTGAGATGTAGGATTAGGGATGAGTGTCTCTACATGCTGCCCTAGGTTTAGAAATGAAATTGTGGCCACAACGATTGTAGAGTTGTAAATCAAAATAAAATTGTGTAATTAAGTATCTAGTAAGATTATGTTCATGATATAGCTTGAGTGCTTGCATAGGATTGATATGACTGGCCAATCATATGCCACATATAGGTAGGGTGGTATAAGTCACTTGAATAGTCCCTTTTCTTCTTTACTGGTATACATACTTAGGTCCACAAGCAATCTCTTTTTTCTTCACAATGACACTCCTTGCCTCTCACTAGTTCCCTTTTCCTTGTTGTCATTGGGTGTTATATCTAGCATGCGCCTCTACTTAGCCACCTTGAATTATTGGTTGTGAGATTATTGTGTGATGTTCATACCCATTTTGTATGCATCATGATTGGAATGTGTGTAATCCTTACTTCCATATTTGGTATGTGTGTGGTTGTCACCCTTGCAATGAAATGGGGTGGACTTAAGGGTACCACAAGGTTGGGTGTCATGTAGCCACCATTGGGAAATAAAACATCCGATTGATGAGCTCCATAATAAAGTTCAAGGTTGGAAAAATCTTCATGTTTCATTTATTGTATTTTAATTTTTATGTTGTAAAAATATACATTATAGGACATTCAAGTCCTATCAAATTGTAATAATATTATGGAAGCTCCCAAGTGGATGGTGTTGGGACTTGTTAGAATCTTGGAGGGGCTGGAATTTTGATTGAGCTCCTTGGTTGTTCTTTTCTTTTGGTGATTTTTGGTCCTTGGGCCTCAAGTGGAATTTAGAACCTAGAACCTCAAGGTTATGGTTCCAAGTTTGCATCCACTTCTACTTCCTGATCCATTTTTCTTCCTTGAGCCTCAAGCCTTGAGTGTAAATTGGAACTTAGAACCTTAAGGTTCATGTTCCGGGTCTAAAATCACTCTTGCTTCCCACTTCATTGTTCCTCCCCAAACCTTAGGCCCTAGGTGGAACTTGGAACCTATAACATCAAGGTTTTAGTTCCAAGTCTACACCCACTCCTGCTTCCCACTCCATTATTCTTCCTCGAGCCTCGAGTGGAACCTAGAACTTGGAACCTCGAGGTTTTGGTTCTAGGTCTACACCCTCTCTTGCTCCCCAACTAGTGTTCTTCCCTGGACCTCATATCTCAAGTGGAGCCTAGAACTTGGAACCTCAAGGTTTTGGTTATAGGTCTACGACTACTCCTACTCCTTGATACATTGTTCCTTCTTGAAAGCTAGGGCCTAACAACCACCTCCAACCTAAAGCACTTATTTTTAAAATTATTTTGGGTGCCAAAGTTTAACTCCCGATTTTTTATCCCAACTATCACCATGAATGCTAGAAGTTCACCCACCTACCATAGATCGATGTAGATGTAATATTTCAATCTAAGACACATGTTTTAGGTGGGATTCATCTTTGGCCATTGATCTACATTGCTATAGTGCCATGGGTTAGGGTTGTATGCCTAACAACTATTAAAGCATGTTTTGGGTTCATTTTTAAAAGGAGGTTGGATATGTTGTGGTCTCTAAATATCACAGAGTTGCAAGGAAGCCATTAAAGCCAAGTCCAATTCATTGCGTGGGGATAGACCTATGGAATCAAAGAAGGGAAATATTGTAAGTAGGTTTCATTGCAGAATGTCCCAGGGTATTATGTGTATATTCAAGAGGATTTCTTGGTTGCAACCAAGCATTTTCTCAAGTCATATTTGTTGGAATGAATGTAACAATGTTCTAAAAACGTTACAAGTATTTTAACAATTTCTCTCATTTATATATATGAACACATGCAGTTGTGTCATGGAATACTAAGCATGTTTTACTATATGATTTCATGATCTTTGTTGCATGCAAATACATAGCTCCACATTCTTTTATTCTAGTTCATTATTTCATTAATTTGTTGTGACTTTGTTTCCCAATAGATAAGGCAATGATCTAGAACTATTATGGCCAATCTCAAATCATTCAAAGAAAAACATAAATTAGTAGTGTAGGACTAGGAATATTTTTGTGAATTCATCACATCATATCATAAACAAGGATTTATCTACAGTGAGCCTCTAATGAATTCATTTCAAGTGGGTTATGATTGCACACTCTTATCAACTATATAGAGATTTTGAGACTGTTATTTGTACTTGGTTTAGTGACAATTTTGGGGCCAAGTTGATAGGATGGGTTTGGTTGTCAATATGTTAGTTGTCTATTTTATTCGATCTCAATACCTATTGAGGTATACCCCTCAAAACACCCTCCTAAGTCTAAGCTAAGCTCAAAGAGAAGGAGATGAAACCCAATCTCATAGAGTTGGCCTTCAACCCTCCATAGTCTGTTGATGAGTTGATTTCACTTACATGATGTCAACCCTGGCCTTATGAGTGAGATTTAGTTCTAGAGAGTGGATCTACAGTTTTGGGACCCAAAATATGGATTGTGAGCTGAACACATAAATGGTATTATTGCTATATTAAATTTATCATGTATCGATGTTGGCGTCAATCATGTATGTCATTTCATATGTTATTTATCCTTTTTGTAAGGTTGGTTAAAATAAACTAGAGTACATTTCAATATTGGTTTAAAATGAACAATTTTATTAAAAAATATGTATTTTGGTATTCAATGAATCTTTAGTTTCCTTTTTATGTCCCTTGTGTGTTGGGTGCAAAAACCCACCTCATTGTGGGGTCGTTTTGGGTTCTCCTTGTATATTTTTCATCAAGTGGAGGGGTACAACTCCTTCCCCTTCATTCCCAATTTTGTTGGTCATGTATTGGAGTCCCTTGTTGACTCTCTAACCCTTAAGAGTTATCTCCTTCATGGTTAGTGGGTTTGGAGATCAAGTGTTAGTTTTCACTTGAGTCTCTTGGTTATTTTCATCATTTCATAGTATATTTTCTATTGTATATATTTCCTTGTGTGTCATGAGTGTTCTTCTTTGCAAGGTGGTCCAAATGGGGGATTTCATTGGCTCATTGGCCAAGAAACCAACACAAGAAAAGGAAACTAGTGCAAGAAAGGACTACAATGCATTCTTGGGACTCCAACGCTTGGTAAAAAATCTAATGCCAATCTAGGAAATCACCACCATAGATGCAATACATTGGTGAACTTGTGCTAGTGTCCCTCTAGTGTTCTAGAGTACTTCCTAGGTGGTAATGTCCTCCTAGTGCTTTGTAGTCCTTTGGTGTGTTGTTGTTCCCCCATTTCATTGGATAGTAAGTTCTTTCAAACATTTCTTGATAAGAATTTGTGTATAAAATTTGTTCCCCTTAGTCTAATGAGTCTTTTTCCATATTGTTTCTTTGTCAACAAAGTTTGTACCTTGAAGGTTATGACACCTTTTTCATTGGAAAGCATAAATCATTACTTGAAATGACTTGTCATTACTTTGGTTTGGTGGGAAGCTTGTGCCTTTTGGGGTAGTCCTATCATGTAAGGGTCAAAAACCTATATTAGAGGCTCCTTTTTTATCCTTCTTTCATTTTGGTTTGTGTGTTTAGTGTTGGAAACTTGATGGTTGTGTAATCTAGTCAAGGTACAATATCTCTTATTTATCTCATCAATGTATAGGTTTCATTTGGTGTTGTGGGAGTTTGTAAGTGTGTGTTGATGGGGATTTGAGGCTAATGAATCCCTCACTCCATCATTGTATCGTGTTCATAAGAGAGCATGATCATGAGATTTTACTTGATTATCATTTGGTTGTCATTCCACTCTCTCATAGGTCCATCATTGTGAATTCATCCCATGATTGATAAGTCTTCTGTTGGTACCACCTTACTTGTAGCAATTATGAGGTTATGTTGTTAGATTCATGTTATTGTAGTGTTTGAAATGAAACTTGCATGAATATTAGCATGCAATGTGACATTTTATTGTCATATCTTGGTCATTGGTGTTGTTTAAAAAAAATTGTTTGATCAACTAATGTCCTAGGTTTGTGGCTTAGGGCATTATATTTTGTGGTAACATGTAGGTATTATATTGCAACATTCTTGTTTCACTATTCATAAATAATTAAAACACATTTCATGTACCCTATTGAATAATTTAAATTAAAAGGTAACAAATTGATCATATTTCTAGATTAAAGCTTATATTGTCCCTTTTTTTGACATGTATGTACATATTTGATCTTTCACAAATTAGTTTTGTATAATTTTTCATTTCAAGAATACTTGTCTATGCCCATGTTTTGAATTCAATTTTAAATGTTTCATATTGTGGGTTTGCACCCTTCATACATGTGTTTAGAAGTTTTTGGATAGCTAGATCTCTATATTGAAGTGATGTGTTGGGACTTTGGAATATTTAAAAGCCTATCTAGACTAATCAGAAGACATGATAATGTCAAAACCAATGGAAAACATATTATTTAGTTTGAAATATGGTGCATACCAAAGAGTTTTCTTGTGTATTGATCCACTTTGAGTGGATAAATTAGAGTTATAATAATGCACCAAATGTGGAAGGTTGTATTGATTCATAGGGATTGTAGTTTATACTTTTTTGGAGACTAAAGCGTGTGTAAATACTATAGTGACAAAAAATGTACTCCTTTACATTTTATCACTTTGTTTGCCTCCCCTTAATTAAATTGGACTTAATTAAGCCTCTAATTGACCCAATTATGCATTTAAAATCCTAATTAATCTTTCTTTCTAAAAGGGGAACTTGTATTAAATAATTGCAAACATCAAATTAAACACCTTGGAAATTGAATGTCCTAGATTTAGGGCCTAGGACCCATTTGCCCAAGGGCGAATAAGTCCTCCTTAGGTCTTAGGTCTCAATTTAAAATATGTTTTTGGTGGTATTTTGATGATCCCAATTCAAGTTTCAATTGTCGGCTTTTGAATTTTAATTTTTGAGAAATTAGAAAAATACCTATAAACACCTAGTCTTTTTATCAATTCAAAACATCTAGCATTAAGGAAACTTTCACAAGAGCAAAGATTATTGTCAATAGCGTTCAAGAGAAAATTTATCAGTCAATTATTGTAGCAATGAAGATCAAGATCATCATGTCAAAGTTATTTGCATTCATGCTTGTTTTTGGAGCTAACATTGTGATGTAGGTTTCAAGTTTTCAAGCATCCAATCAAGCCATCCATGCAAGATATAATCTTTGGAGTGATGTGTTAGACTTCAGTCCTCCAAGGGCAGCCATTAAAGGGTTTTGTGAATTGTAACAAGTTAGTGTTCATTCATCATTCCTTCCTTTCATTATTATTTCATTTCAAGGTTTAATTACCAAAATGGGGTTTGACGAAGGCAAACCCCTATTCACCAAAAACAAAAAAAAATCCCTCTCTTTGTGTTTGCAGATTTACAAGTGAAGAAGAATTGAAGATTGATCAAAAGTGCAATTTTGCAAAGTTGTCAAAGTTGTCATCAAAGTTGTCACTTGACACAAAATCTTACTTGTAGAATTTATTTCTCACTTTTTAACAATGAGATATGGAGGAATCAAGAGTGCAGATCTAGGAGCAGAGGACTATGAAATTAGATTTTGGATCCTTGTAGCAGGACCCATTCACCCTAGGGTGAATCTGTCCCAGGAGGACACTCAACAACAACTTTTGGTGACTGGTACACATCAACTTATCCTTCTTAGATCTTCTAGAAGTATATTGTTTCTAATTGTGTTATGCTTTAAATTGATGATTCAAGTTTTACATTACATAATTGAGTTCATTTGGTATTTTTGATTTTTCTCCCAAAAGTGCATTTCAAGCATATTTACCCCATCTTGTCATAAGGAAAATAGACAAGATCTCCAATAGGGTTGACTCACCTAAGGGTTGAAATTCAATCCTACCTTTAGGGATCTCATTTTCCTAATGAAATTAATAGAAAGATAGTTGCATACATTCTCCATTTATCCATTTTGCGATCACCTATTTTTCTATGTTTCATTTTGGCGAACCCAACATTCTTGCACTATAAAATTTCTGATTTGGAGTTCATTCAAACTCTAGATCTAGGATTTACATTAGTTTGCATTAGTTTGCATTAGTTTTCATTTCATCTAGGGTTGCAGAATTGCATTAGTTTGTATTTCATCTAGGGTTTTAAATTTGCATTTTGCATTGTTTTAATGAATAATCTAAAAAATTGCATACATATTACATTGATCTTGCATAGTACTTGCATATTAGTGTACTTTCAGCCATTTACATTAGAAAATTTAGTCAAAATTGCATTCAAAAAGTTGTCACTTTGTTCACTATTTTTCATTAATTGCACTTGCATTAAGATACCTAAATCTAGAAAAAATTATCACAAAAACCACAGTTTGCGACTTGGAACAAAGAACACAAACAATAGATCAATATTTGCATTTTTTTTTTTTTAAAAAACCCTATACAAGAACCCATTCACCCTTGGGTGAATGATTCCTTGAGGGCATATCAAAACCACCTTTTCTAGGCATTTTTGTAGTCCTCTACACTTTCCAAATCTGTTGGTAAGCTACTATTTTAGTCTGTCAATTTTTGGGAATTTTTGTTTTATGAATTAGGTCTAATCATTCATTTAGTTTAGGCATTGCAGATTGAAAAACATAGTTGCATTTCAGATATGTAGAAAAATTATTGCATCATGTTTTCATTACAAAAGTCTCTTGTTATCATACTTCATGTTCTATTTTCAAATCTTATTGAATAATCTAGGAGATTGTTGTTACAAGCATATGAATATTAAGTCCTTTCCTCTCTTTTCTTGTTTTCCATTGATCCCTCTCCCATGTGTGAAACTTAGTGAAAGAGAATACAATCTTGGACAATCATGACAATCAAGTTTGTTCTTCTCCTAATATCTCTCATATTTGTGAAGAAGATATTTTGGTGTTAGAGAAACCCATCATTGATAGCCATGAGAATCCTATTTGTTTCTCTTCACCTACTTGGGAAGGAATTGTTGAACAAGAGTATGCAATCATTGATAAGCAATAAAATCATAGTTGTTATTCTCTAGATACCTCCCCTACTTGTAAAGAAGTTACCTTAGAATACTGAACCGTGAATGTCATGAAAATATGATTTTCTCCTCTCCTAAAAAATCTCCTACTAGTGAAGATATCATAGTGCAAGAAGATGATAACATTAATGCATGTCTCTCAAACAATAGTAATGTGGCTTCCTTAGATGAAGATGATAAGGTGACATTGAACTTCCCCTCATTAGAAGATCATCAAAATGTGAATACTTCTGTTGAGGTTCTCAACATTAGATCTCTCTTGATTACTAGACCTCCTACAAGTCCTTTAATTATTGGACCTCCCAAGTCATCTCCTAAGCCACTTCTTATCACAAGACCACCACAACACCAACCATGACCTCTAGAACATATATTAAATTTTGCAAGGCAACTCACTAGTACCAATGTTTTGCAACAACCAAGTTATAATACCATTGATCACACATACAACACAAAGAACAATAGGAAACCAAAAACCATACCTACTTCATTACCACTTCCACAACCTATCTTGCCTAGTGCTCTTTATTTTCCTTTGCATAGTGGAAAGGAGTATGATCTTGTGGAACAACTCCACAAAACTCCTGCTAAGATTTCTTTATGGGATCTCATTCAAGCATCACCTAATTACCATAGCATGCTTAAAAATTCCGTACAACAAGTTGTTATTCCTCCTAGTGTGCAACCAAATGATGGAACAACCCTAATTCAAGGTATGAACTTGGTCAACTTAGACATCACATTTCATCAAGATGAGTTACCTCCATTGGAAATACAAAAACAAAATGATGCTTTGATGATAGTAGCTAATATTAATATTAATGGTCATTGTTGGGGCATAAAGCATACCCTGATTGATAATGGTTTGACACTCAATGTTCATAGTGTAAAACTTTTAGATAAGATTGGAGTGGACAAAATCCAAATTCAACAAGATTCTTTATCTACCCATGGATTTGATAATGTGGGAAAATAATCGCTTGGTGTAATAACATTACCTGTTAAAGCTAGAAAGGTTATGTTGCAAACTCCCATCCATGTCATGCCCAATAATATTTCATATATTTTTCTCCTAGGTAGACCATGGATTCATGTAGTGAATGCAGTTCCTTCTATGTTACATCATCTAGTGAAATACATTTATAACAACAAGGTTTATATGATAAAATTCGATCCTAACCCTAGGAGTTATTTACAAATTGAAAAAGGAATGAAAAATACTCTTACAACATTAACACCAACTAATAAAGTGGAAACGATACATGAAGTAGAGAAGATAATTCAATCACAAAACTATTGGATGATGAGTGGGGTTCATTTGATTTTACACCTACATTCATGGGAGAATACAAAATTACACACAAACTAGGAAAATAGAAAGAAGTTGACATAATATCCACACAAGCTCAGTCATCAAAAGTACATGAGTCCACAAATTTTAGCAAAGAAGATGAAAACATAAATTATACATCCACATATGACTATTGTGATCATGAGAAAACACCAAATCCAAAAGAAATGGAAAAAATTTATGGAAGAGGTTATGAAATTTTGAAACAACTTGGCTATAATGGAAAAGGATGTGGTGCTAGATAACAAGGTATCCGTGTCCCTATAGATCCTAACACACAAGAAGCAACTAGTGGTCTTGGTTATTGTCCCTCAAAAGAAACAAAAGAATCAAAGAAACCTTCGCTTAATATTAATCTCATCACACAAAACACTTCTAGGACATCTTCAAACACGTCTTAGTGATGATTGGGGTGCATTAGATTTTACACCCTCCTTTACGGGAGAGTAGAAAATTTCACAATCTAAAGATTCTTGTGTATGTATGACACCTTGTACTAAGCAAGAAATATCTTTGTCACAAAAAAAGGAACATCTTCTACTATTGGTCAAGAGAGTACCTTGTTGATGCTTCTCCAAGCCCGTTTGAGATCTCTCCCTCCTAGAACATGAAATAAATTTTATATCAAAAGCTCATTTTGTGCATATCATCAAGTGCATGGTCATTCAACTAATGAATGTAAGGCTTTGAGTAATAAAATTCAACATCTTAAGGATTGTGGTGCTCTTCCTTGTGTTGATGCACCTATTTCTTCTAATTGATACTAATTTTCATCCTATCATTTTTCTCATCACTATGTGGCATTAGTAGCTTTATGTGTCTTGCTCATTGCCATTCATGGTGGTACAATTTTAGGTGCAACCATATTTCTCTTAGCAGCAATATGGTAGTCCTTGATGGTTGTCTTTTTCTCTATGATTGGGGGCAAGAATAACTAGTTTTTGGGAGGTGTGCATTCTTTTCAAGGATCACCTCTTCCTCTCTTTCTACTTAAAATACCGACATAGCAAGTATGTTGAAATTTTAAGTGGGCGGCATATTGTCCCCCGTTCATTGTTTGAATGCCCCCTTCTTAGTGATGATAACATACATCTCCTAGGAAGTGTGAACTTTTTATTAAAAGTGTGGTCTTCTCAATTCAAGTGATGTTTCTTCTTGGTGGTGACATTGGGTTTGATGTCCTTCAAGAGCATGACATTTCTTGGCATATGACATTCCTCTTAGTGGTAATGCTATGGCTTGCATTCCCTAAGTTGTGAATATTTTATCCTCAACTAGTCCTCTCTTGGTGACATTAAGCATGATGTTCTCTAAGGTGAGACCTTTCATGAACTAAGCAAAACCCCTTTGACTATCTTATCCTATTGTATTTAAATTTTTGTCATGGCCACCAAGCATAGCACAACTTGCTTACCAGTGGAGCATTTTTTTCTCTTCATGAGTGTCTAGCATAATGCAACTTGCTATCCTTTTGGAACTATTTTTGTGTGGCACCTTATCAAAGTTATCAAGAGGTATAACTTATGGTATGGTTGACATATGGGAGCTTGTAGACCTGGCATGACTTTCCCATCAGCCACCTTTTTGTGGGTACATACCGACCTAGTGTGTGTTTCTCATATTTTTCTTGGGGGCTCACCTAGTGTATATCAGACTGCACTATCCCTTGTGAGCATATTTTTCATGGCCACCGAGCATAACACAACTTGCGTGCTTATGGAGCCATGTGTTTCATATGTGATTTTACATAATTATGAGTGTATTTGATGGATGTGGCATAATAAAACTTGTTAGTCCATATTTCTTTCCTCCTTGCATTAATTTTGACATTGTATGTTTGTGTATCTTGTCGTGTTACTTCATATCATACATTCATGTGTGTCCCTTTGTGCTTATGCTAGTTTTCCATGGAATCTTAATCTTATGGGCTTGATCACCCTCCTTGATCTTTGTTATCTTATCCCATCAACATTTGTGCACTTGGACCCCTCTTGAAACTTATTTCTCTACTTTAGTGTGAGTTTAAGCATAGGGCTCATCCTCTCACTAAAGTGGGGGCTAAATGTAGTGAAAAAAAATGTACTCCTTTACATTTTATCTTTGTTTGCCTCCCCTTAATTAAATTGGACTTAAATAAGCCTCTAATTGATGGGAAATTATGCGTTTAAAAGCCTAATTAATCCCGTTTTCTGAAAGGGTAAGTTGTATTAAACAATTGTAAACATCAAATTAAACACCTTGGAAATTGAGTGTCCTAGATTTAGGGCCTAGGACCCATTCGCCCAAGGGTGAATGAGTCCTCCTTATATCTTAGGTCCCAAATTAAAATATGTTTTTTGTGGTATTTTAATGATCCCAATTCAAGTTGCAATTTCTACCTTTTGAATTTTAATTGTTGGGAAATTAGAAAATTACCTATAAATACCTAGTCTTTTTATCAATTCAAAACATCTAGCATTAAAAAAAAATTCACAACAATAAAGAGTATTGTCAAGAGCATTCAAGAGTAGATTTATCAATCAATTATTATAGCAATCAAGACCAAGATCATGTTAAAGTTATTTGCATTCATGCAAGTTTTTGGAGCTAACATTGTGACATTGGTTTCAAGTTTTCAAGCATCCAATCAAGCCATTCATGCAAGATCTAATATTTGGAGTGATGTGTTAGAATTTAGTCCCCCAAGGGTGACCATTAAAGGGTTTGGTGAGTTGCAACAAGCTAGTGTTCATTCATTATTCCTTCCTTTCATAATTATTTTGTTTCAAGGTTTAATTACCAAAACGGGGTTTGATCAAGGAAAACCCCTATTCACCAAAAACAAAAAAAATTCCCTCTCTTTGTTTTTGTAGATTTATAGGTGAAGAAGAATTGAAGATTGATCAAAAGTACAATTTTGTAAAGTTGTCAACGTTGGCAAGACACAAAATCTTACTTGCAGAATTTATTTTCAAATTTCTGACAGTGAGATCCAAAGGAATCAAGAGTGCAAATCTAGGAGCAAAGGACTGTGAAATTAGATTTTGGATCCCTATGGCAGGACCCATTCACCCTAGGGTGAATCTGTCCCAGGAGGACACTCAACAACTTTTGGTGACTGGTACACATCAACTTATCCTTCTCAAATTTTCCAAAAGTCTATTGTTTTCGATTGTGTTATGCTTTAAATTGATGATTCAAGTTTCACATTGCATAATTGAGTTCATTTGGTATTTTTTGGTTTTTCTCCCAAAAGTGTATTTTAGGCATATTTTTCCTCATCTTGTCATAAGGAAAATACCCAAGATCTCCAATAGAGTTGACTCACCTAAGGGTTAAATGTAGTTCCCATTAGTTTTCTTTTTGTTATTGACAATTACTTGTTTGTATTTGGACATTATGATACATTTCTTGATGATGGATCCATTGCTATGATGATAGTTGATACTGCTTTTATTACTGATGTTTATGTTTATGTTTATGTCATGAGTAGTTTATGGTTAATTTGATTGTGTGGGTTATTATTGCTATGAGTATTATGTGATTATTGGATGTATGTTGTTATCATAATTTTAGTATCTGATTATTATGCATCGATGTATTTTGGTGAAAGGGAATAGTGTCACATCACTCACTTGTGAGTGCCCTATGACATTGCGACTTTCCCTTCACGGTGTGTTTGAATTTTTGGTTATGTACATGCTCAAATGTGTAGTTTGTTGTAGGTTGCAGGTACCAAGCATCGACTCCACCTGAACTGCCAGGTTTGAGCGTGCCTTAAACCCAATGGAGATTGTTGAAATGGAGATAGCATCAGGTCCCCTATGTTGAGTCATCATCCTTGACGAGGATGAATATTCAATTGTATTACCCTGTCAGTGTGGTTAGTTAAAGTTGGTCTGTCTGTGTCATGTATTTCCTTCTGTTTTGCTCCATGGTCAGGTATTACTTGGTATTATGTTCATTTGAGTGTGGCCTAGGAAGATCTGCCAGGGTAACCCATAACAAACAATGTGATGACACTCCTCCCTACAACAACCTAGTATTCCCTTACCTCATGTTTTCCTTTTATGTTTGTGCGCCTTTAGAAGTGGTGTCACTATCATGTGATGTTGTACTGTACTTGTACATTGGAGTCATGTTAGCCTTTGTGTCATTCTTCTATCTCTTAACTATTTTTTGGTGGGACCTTATTGCTATCTCCTAGCATGGGGGGTGGACCTTAGGGTTCCACATGGTCGGGTGGAATGTTCCTTGTACTCCATTGGGCTCCCTTCTCTGTTGATCGTTCGTGTGGTTGACACTCTTGATGATGTGAACTCTTGCACTTGTTCCAGTTTGTGTGAATTATATTTCATGTCCTTGTATTGTACCATAAATCAATTGTATCATGTATTATAGTTTTGATGTACTCTCCTCGCATGTATATGAGGAGACATTGTTGTTCAAGATGTAAAGATGTATGATGTAATTAATTGTTTAACTCTCTTATGTAATGGATAATGTAAAATATGTTATTGTATATGTTAGATAAATGGATTGATTCTGAATGGTATCTATTGATCACATGTTATGGTTATTTCATATTGATTGTTCAAGTAAATGAGATGAATTAAATGGAATCTCATGTTGTTGATGTAATTTGTTTAATGTAATGATTAGAAGTTCTTACTAGTTTAGTTATTGGAAATCTAGTATTGTAGTCACGGACCTTAGAGGACTTAGGTTAGAATTCAAGATATGGTTTCATTTGCGATCTTGTGTATATTGCACTTTCAAAAAAAAATTGTCTCGTTTTAGGTGTTTTAGCATGTTGTCCTCTAGGGTTTTGTGGCGGGGCGTTACACATGGTATCAAAGCCCAAGTGCTAACATTTGGTACTCTGGGTATATACAAGAGGCCATTATGTTGTCTTAGTTGCATAGATTCTAAAGTATATGTTTCCCCTTGTTGACCTCATCTAACACCCTGAAACCTGCCCTTGGTGGTTTTTGTGTAGGATAATGCCTAGAGGTCGGGGATGTGGTAGAGGTCATGGTGGTGGCCGCAGGACTAATCGCCAGGATATCCCTCCTCATATTTCCCACGAGTTTGATCATGAGGAACAACAGGGTTCCCAAAATAATCAGGGAGGTGGTGGTCAGAGTCTGAATCAACCGGGGTGGGAGGGTGCATAGTTGCATCATTTACTTGAGGAGGTTCTTGCTCATTTAGGTTCGAGATAGAGGGGTGATTAGTTGGTGGTTAGGGAGAGAGAGAGGTCTCCTAGGAGGAGAGAGATCATAGTTGAGAAGGAGGCTATACTAGCTGGACATATGAGGGATCTTCTGAGAGCACGTCCTCCTACTTTTGATGGGACATGTAGTGGTTTGGAGGTAGAGACCTAATTAATTGATTTGAACAGGTGTTTCACCATGCATTTGTATGGTAGCAACACCAAGGATAGGTGCACTATCATGCACCTTAGAGGTTTTGCTTCCACATGGTGGTGTTTGGAGGAGCATAAGTTGCATTTGTATATAGATTCGGTCTCATGGGAGATGATTTTAGAGAGATTCGGAGCTTGGTTCTTGTCTGATCATTGGTGGCAACATCGTGCAGATGAGTTCCATGAGTTGAGGTAGATGGTGATGTCAGTTGAGCAGTATGAGCGAAGATTTTATGATCTTAAGTAGTATGCAGGCATAGGTGATGATGAGGGTATGTTGGTGCAACACTTTATCAGGGGCTTGAATGTCTGTATCAGTGGGGGTGTTCATGTGTTTGAGCCAAAAACCATGGAGGTAGCTGTAGAGAAGGCTCAATAGTTGAGGAGAATTTGGTTATGGCACTTGGTGGTCATACAGGTGTACAAATTGGTAGTGCACCTCCAGTAGGTTTCAGTTATCGAGGTGGACAGACTCAGGCAACAGATTCTTCTAGGAACCACCAGACACCTGCTAAGGGTGGTCAACATCAACAACACTCTTAGTCAAACATAAGAATTCTTAGTCTCAGCATGGGAGTAGGTTTCAATCTGGGAAAAATCAGAATTGGAGATGAAACATGCATTATCACTCTGATTAGCTAGCCTAGAGTTTGTAGTCTGTAGTTAGTAGGGGCAGTTTTTAGCAGACCAATGCACCTCCAGGTGGTAGAGGTTATGGAAGAGGTACAGGGTGTTTCTCTTGTGGTCAACAGGGTCACATTGCTAGATAGTCAAAAGGGCACATTTGGATTTATTCAGAGGTCGACAGCTTCAGAGTCGACAGTAGGAGATACAGGCAGGTCACATAGAGTTTTTGCAGTAGTTGATAATCGCCAGGCCGAGCATCAAGGTACAATGGTTGAGACTATAGGTGTGTTATAGGGTAGTAGAGTCTCTATTCTCTTTGACTCAGGTGCTTCAAATTATTTTATTTCTCCTTATGTAGTAGCATGATGTGGACTGGTGGCAACGAAGTAGGATGATAGGTGGCAAGTCGAATTGGCCTTCGGTGCTAAGGTCACAGTTGAGTCTCTTGTTCATGGTTGTGGTTTGAGGATTGGTTCTCTTTGCACCATAGTAGACCTTCGTATTATTCCTCTTGGGTCATATGATATTATGTTGGGCATGGATTGGTTAGATGCTCACTGAGTAGTGATAGATTGTTAGTGTAAGTCAGTGCAGTGTGTAGATGATTCAGGTAGTGAGGTAGAGGTAGTTGGTGTTCAGAGGCCTATTTCCTTGTGCATGATCTCTACTATGTAGTTGAAGAGGTGTATGCGATAGGGATGTCAGTTTTTTGTGTTGATAGTTAATGATTTGGAGTTAGGGGAGAGCTGAGAGGTGTCTCTTGATAGTCATCCTATCCTTAGACAGTATGCAGATGTCTTTCCTAGTGAGATTCCAGAGATGCACCACCTAAGCGTGACATCGATTTTAAGATATATCTTGTACTTGGAGTAGAGCCTATTTCACGAGCTCCATATCGGATGACCACTCAGGATCTTAAGGATCTTTGGTTGCAGCTTGAGGAGTTATTGGCGAAGGGATTCATTCGTCCTAGTGTCTCTCCTTGGGGAGCACTAGTTATTTTTGTGAAGGACGGGTCCCTTCGATTGTGCATTGATTATCGATAGTTGAATAAGGTGACAATGAGGAACATGTATCCATTGCCAAGGATCAATGATCTGTTTGATCAGATCAAGGTTATTAGGGTTTTTTCAAAAATTGATCTTAAGTCAGGATATCATCAGTTGCACATCTTCGAGGCAGACATCCATAAGACCACATTTCGTACTCATTATGGGCACTATGAGTTCACCGTGGTGCCATTCGAGTTGACGAATGCACCATTTGTATTCATGAGTTTGATGAATGGTGTGTTTCACACCTATCTTGATAGGTTTGTCCTAGTGTTTTTAGATGAAATTTTGATCTATTTGAGAACCATGGAGGAGCATTTGAGGTAGGTGTTACAGTGTTTGAGGGAGAACTAGTTGTATGGAAATTTGGAAAAATGTGAGTTCTTCCAGACGAAGGTGAAATATTTGGGTCATGTTATCTTTGGTGAGGGAATTGCTATGGATCCTTCGAAGATCCAAGCCATTATTGATTGGCCTGCACCCACTAATGTTGTAGAGGTACGCAGTTTTATGGGATTAGTAGGTTATTACTGACGGTTTGTACAGGGTTCCTTGAGGATAGTCCACCCCATCACTTCTCTTTAGAGGAAAGGGAAGAAGTTTGTTTGGTCAAAGCAGTGTCAGGAAAATTTTTTAGACTCTTAAGGAGAGATTGACCAGTGCACCTATCTTGGTCGTTCTTGATCCTACTGGTGATTTTGTGGTTTATACAAATGCATCCTTGGAGGGTTTAGGAGCAGTGTTGATGCAAGATGGTCACATGATTGCCTATGAGTCTTGCAAACTAAAGGATCATAAGTTGAACTATCCTACACATGATATGAAGTTAGTCGTGGTGGTTCATGCTTTGATGAGATGGAGGCACTTTCTGTTGGGGCATCAGTTTGAGTTGCACAGTGATCACCGTATTTTGCAGTATATTTTCATGCAGCCTAATTTGAATGCTAGGCAGAGACGTTAGATGGAGTTCTTGTGTGAGTATAATTTTGAGGTGAAATTCATTCAGGGAAAGGAGAATGTGGTGGTAGATGCTCATATTTGGTGGAGACATGAGCTTTCGACAATGACTCTTGGAGTAGACTTGAGGAGTCAGATCCTTTCAACACTTCCTTCCAGCACTTCCTTCAGATAGTTGGTATCAGAAGGTGAGGTTTGAGGTGGAGTCAGGAAGAGTTTTAGAGGGAAGATTTTCAGGATACTCCCTTGAGTCAAATGGCCTTTATCGACACTTGGGTTGCATTTATGTTCCTTCCTTAGGAGATCTTTGTACTTTGATCTTGTTAGAGGCACATCAAGCACCCTATTCAACTCATTCAAGTGTCAAGAAGATGCACACAGACCTTCGTCAGCTGTACTTTTTGGCTGGAATGAGGAGGGATATTGCTATTTTTGTGTCTAGATGTTTGGAGTGTGAGAGAGTGAAGGCAGAACATCAGCATCCTGTAGGTATTTTGTAGCCCCATCTGGTTCCAGAGTGAAAATGGGACATCATATCATTAGATTTTATTGTTGGTTTGCCAGTATATTCCCGTCGACATGACACCATTATGGTCACTGTGGACAGGTTGACTAAGGTGGCACACTTTTCTCCTGTTCGATCCTCATACAATGCTTCATCAGTGGCCATAGTTTTCATGGAGGACATTGTCAAGTTGCACGACATTCCTCGCAAGATTATCTTAGATAGAGATCCAGTGTTTACTTTAGTTCTTTGGACATCCCTGCAACATACATTGGGGACTTAGTTGAAATTTAGTTCAGCTTATCATCCATAGACTGATGGGTAGACTGAGAGGGTTAATCAGATCCTCAAGGATATGCTTTAGACGTACATTATGGATCAATAGTCTCATTGTGAGGACTACTTGTATTTGGTGGAGTTTGCATACAATAATAGTTATCACGGCTCTATTAGCATGCCTCCTTTTTAGGCATTGTATGGTTCTCCTTGTTGGTCCCCATTGAGTTGGGATTGTCTGTAGGACAAAGTTCTTCTTAGTCCAGAGATGCTTCAAGAGATGGAGCAATAGGTGATTCGTATTAGGGAGAATTTGGTGGCAGCCTAGGACATGTAGAAGAAATATGCAGATGCTCATAGGGTTGACCATCAGTTTTTAGTTGGAGACTAGGTATTCCTGCGGGTGTGTCCGTGAAAGAGTCTGATCCGTTATGGAAAAGGCTCTAAGCTTGCATCGCGCTTTGTTGGGACTTTTGAGACTTTGGAGAGGATTGGTCTTGTTGATTATCATCTTGCTTTGTCGCCCAGTCTATCGCGCATTCATGATGTGTTCCACATTTTAGTTCTCAGACCCTATTATCCTGACATATCTCATGTTCTTGATTGGAATGCCTTACAAGTAGAGGACGAGCAGCTGGCTTGGGAACCCGTGGGCATCATACAGCACAAGAGACTCACCCTTAGGGTTCGAGACATTGAGCAGGTGAGGGTATAGTGGGATCCTAATGACGAGTCTTCTACTACATGGGAGGATGCATCCAGGATGAGAGAGTTGTACCCATATTTGTTTGTAGGCTTCTAGGAGTAAGCCTGGTTCTAGGGGGGAGGATGTAGTGCCCCTCAGTTTTCTTTCTGTTATTGACAATTACTTGTTTGTATTTGGACATTATGAGACATTGCTCAATGATGGATTCATTGCGATGATGATAGTTGATACTACTTTTATTACTGATGTTTATGTTTATGTCATGACTAGTTCATGGTTTAATTGATTGTGTGGGTTATTATTGCTATGAGTATTATGTGATTGTTGGATGTATGTTCTTAGCATGATTTTAGTATTTGATTATTGTGTGTCAATGTATTTTGGTGAAAGGGAACAGTGTCACATCACTCACTTGTGAGTTCCCTGTGACGCTTTGACTTTCCCTTCATAGTGTGTTTGACTATTTGGTTATGTACATGCTCGACGGTGTAGTTTGTTGCAGGTTGTAGGTGCCAGGCATCGACTCCACCTGAACTATTAGGTTTGAGCATGCCTTAAACCCAATGGAGATTGTTGAAATGGAGATAGTATCGGGTCCCCTATGTTGAGTCATCATCCTTGACGAGGATGAATATTCGATTGTATTACCCTATCAGTGTGGTCAGTTCGAGTTGGTTTGTCTGTGTCATTGTGTATTTCCTTCCATTTGTCTCCATGGTCAAGTACTGCTTGGTATTATGTTCATTTGAGTTAATTGTTTGATTAGTGCTTGATTGATCATTATATTAAAATAAAAGATTATTGTGGATAAAGGCATTTTGATAATTTAAATAAATGTTTAAGACATTATGATTTAATAAATAAATATTAAAATAAATGTATATTATTATTGTATTGTGCAAACAAAACTAAAATGGAAGATTAAAGTAATAAATTAAATATTTAATTGTTAATTTATTATGTGTAAATAATAAAGCATAGTTAAATTAAAAAAATAAAATGAAAAGAAGGTAGTTGACGGTTGTGGGGAAAATTAAATAAAATAATTAATTTAAAGAAGAGAGTGCATGCATTAACGAGCATTAAATAATGGTAAATAAATTGGTTAAGGGGCATAAAGAAAGGGGCTTTTGGTTATTTTTTTGGAAAAACTAATCTTGCTCTCTGTTGTGAATCAATTTTCTTGTTCTTGAAAAAAAATTTCTTCTGGTTTGGGGTTTTGGTTTTGGGTCTTTTACAGTGTTGTTGAGATTGTAGAGATTGGAAGTGTGTCGAAGCTGTGTTGTAGTTGTAGGTTGGAAGTGTGAGCTCTGCATCAAATCTTTTCTCTAGCAAGTGAAGGAAATCAAGTTCTTTTGTTGTTCTCAATTTTGGTTTGCAAAAAATGAAATGGAGTATTGTGTTGCTCAAAATAAAACAATTTCTTATTAATTTTTTGAGTTAAGTTAGTAAACTCATTGTCTAGAGTTTTAGAGTCTTTCCTGTGAACTGAATTTGTGCATCTGTAGATTTCTTATAACTATTTAAAAACCCAATTCTCTAGAAAGTTGTTGCTATTCGGTTACTTGTTTTATGTATCCGAATTCAAATGCAATTTATCCGAATGTCTCAACTTGATTATTTCTCTATTCTTTGGATAGGTGTAATCCTTTGTTTCTTGCTTTGGTTGCCCTTGATATTTTATTTTATTACAACTTATGATATAGTTATTCGTGTTTTCTCTATTGTTGGGGGTCACTGTGAGTTCTTAAACCAAATTTTTAATTGCTTTGGCACTGCCGATGGCTTTTGTGTTAAGAGCCAACCTGTAGTCATCCTCTCTTCATTTCCACTCTTCTTTGCGTCCCTTGTGGTACTATTCCATCCTCACATTTGGTTTAAATTCTTGCGCTCTCTCTAGCTTCCTAAACTTATGTATGTATAATTTAGCAACAAGTGTGGTCGACGCCCATGTTTGAGACCCTATTCAATGGCACGGGTTTATTAAGTTACTATAATTTCTTGCTAAAAGTTGAAGCTGGCGATTCTATTCCATTTTGAAGTCCATTATCTCTTTTTTTTTTATCTACATTAAGTAAACTATTGGTGCCACACTTGCAATTTTGAGATCAAATGATAAATCGTGTTGTGGTTGAAACTCTTTCCTCATCAAATTCTATGTCTTTTTCTGAAGAATTCGATGATCTTTAAGCCAAGAATATTCTGCCATCGCTAGTTGACTGTAGGTTTTCATTATGTTCTAGTCGTTGATTTTGTCCAATGAAATTATATGTAATCGCTACCAGTGAATATGAGTTTCTTTTAAACCTAATACATGTACTTTGATAATTAGATATTATTAAATGAATATATATATATATATATGTGAAGTTTTGAGTGCGATTAATTCGCTGTGTAACAAAAAAAGTTGATAGTAAGTATTTAAATGATATTTGAATATGATAAATGTGTGAGTGTGTGTATATATATATATATATACAGCTACATGATTTTAATCTACATTATGTACTTTGGAAACTAAACTTTGCTTAATGATATATGAGTATATATATATGTATATATTTATACATATATATACTCTTCTATACGCATTAACCATATGAGTTTTTATGTATGAATTGAGGTGTGTATATGTCATAAATTCAATAAAAGGTTATTGCTATCTTTGTTATTAATTCATCATGATAGAAAAATGGATGTAGCATAAGAAGATTTAGATATGCGAGAAATGATATAATTGTAATTAAAATGAATGATAGATTAGTTTATATGAACTAAGGATTATTCCCCGGGTTAAAATGAATGTTTGGTAAACATGTAATTGGTTGCATTGTAAATTCACCCTGTGATCTTTGATTACATTATTGGATTGCATTGGTTGTATGAAGTGATGTGTACTAGTAAAGGAAATGGGGATGATTGTGAGCTTTTTTTCAAGGTTTTAGTCATTGTGTGAGGAGATATTAGGATTCTTCCAGAGGACAGGGGGATTTTTCTTCTTGATGGAATTCTTGATAATCCATTTTGAGATGGTTCTTATGTATTGAATGAGTTACGTGGGCCATTAGAATTGCATGGTATATCCTCCACTATGGTTGGGACTTGTGTGCGGGATGGTTTATGCCTCGCCTTTTTGTGTATGTTTATGAGGTTTTGTGATTTGTGCAAGTTGGATTTTCCCTATTGTTTTCACTGGGTCTCCTAGTTGCTAGTAGGGGAGTGGCTCTCAATGGGGGTTGACGTACAAAATGGCACTAGAGTAACCCATGTGGGAGTTTTGTAATTTAGTGATAACTTAAAATGAATTAGGGGGTTGGGTAGTATTCACACTAATCAAAATAAGTGAATGCCTCACTCATGGCTCAAGTGCTCGTTTAGGCTTGAGATGAGATGAGAAGGCCTGGAATGGAAAGATCAACTGCCTTGTCCTCATGAGAGGTATGTTGATTTCACATAGGTTTGTATGGGGGCCAGAGATCGGTAGAGGTTGCCAAGGTAACCCAGGATGGGGGTCGGGGCCTAGGAAGATCTGCCAGGGTAACCCATAGCAAACAATGTGATGACACTCCTCCCTATGACAACCTAGTATTCCCTTACCTCATGTCTCCCTTTTATGTTTGTGTGCCTCTGGAAGTGGTGTCACTGTCATGTGATGTTGTACTATACTTGTACATTGGATTCATGTTAGCCTTTGTGTCGTTCTTCTGATGTACTCTCCTCACATGTATATGAGGAGATGTTGTTGTTCAAGATGTAAAGATGTATGATGTAATTAAATGTTGAACTCTCTTATGTAATGGATAATGTAAAAGGTGTTATTGTGTATGTTAGATAAATGGATTGATTCTGAATGGTATCTATTGATAACATGTTATGGTTATTTCATATTGATTTTTTAAGTAAATGTGATGGATTAAATGGAATTTCATATTGTTGATGTAATTTGTTTAATGTAATGATTAATAGTTCTTACTAGTTTAGTTATTGGCAATCTAGTAGCGTAGTCACAAACCTTAGAGGACTTAGGTTAGAATTCAAGCTATGGTTTAATTTGAGATCTTGTGTATATTGCACTTTAAAAAAAAACTTGTCTTGTTTTAGGTGTTTTAGTGTGTTGTCCTCTAGGGTTTCATGGCGGGGCGTTACATTGAAAGTCAATCCTACCTTTGGGACCTCTTTTTCATAATGAAATTGATAGAAAGATAGGTGCATACATTTTCCATTTATCCATTTTGCAATCACCTATTTTTCTATGTTTCAAATAAATGTTACTTTTATGTTCTAAAATCATATCTCAATTGATAGGAACTATAAGATCACAAATTTAGATGCAAATCATTTTTTTTTGTAATTATTCAAATATATACCCTATGAAATGAAATTAATTTTGTACTTACTATATTTTATGTGTTATATCCATTCTATGTGTTTATTTCTATTATTTTTCATGTGCCTTTTGTCATATTTCTTGGTTTGACAACCTATAATTAGGTTCTTAGACCTTGACCTATATCAAGTGGTTTTTAGAGAAAGGATTGTTCTTGTGTAGAGAAGCAACTGATATCTCCTTATTCTAATTAATTGATATATGTGATTCTTGCCTATAGTTGAATCCATAAGATTTTTTAGACCTATACTTGAAAATATAACCCACAACAATTACTACTTAAGGATAAACTAGAGTTGTCAACATGACCAAGAGATTATATAAAGTTGTAGAGATATTGTTGTGCCCATCCATTTATTAAATCTTTCATTGTCTTTATGCTTATGAATAGATTAGAGGTTATGAGGAGTTGACTATGATATGATGTAATTATAGGATAAATACGTGCCTTTATAAGTTTCATGTCCTCATGGATTATTATATTGTTCTTCAAATATGATCTCAATTGTTAGATATGATGATTTACTACCTTAATATATCTAGGTGTTTAACCAATGGAAGGATGTGGAGGAGAATGTCATGGTAGTGGCCATGTGATTCTTGTGATATGTTTAGTTGTTTAATCTATCCTATTTGGTTGTGAATAAAAGGAATTCCCCTATATTTATCTAGTTTTCCACTTAACTAGTTCATTGTGATTTAAGATCTGTACCACGTGAAACTTGAACAATTATATTCTTTCCTCATATTTTATTTTTCTATTATGCAATTTGGTTGCATTGAGGGTTCAGATTTGTTTAATAATTTATTAGGAATATTAATATGTAATTTCTTTTAATAAGGGTTAAATGGATTTAATTAATTGTGAGAGCTTGTGTTAAATTTAATATATTTTATTTAAGTTAAATGCATAGTTTAAAAGGGATAAAATAAATTTAATTATTTTCTAAAATTGCATTAATCATTTTCCATAATGCTTCAAGGACCTACAAAATGATGTTATGCTAGTATTAGGTAAGTTGTGTTGTAGAAATTTGCATGTTTTCAAAAAATGGAATATATGCATGTGAATATTTTAACTATGTTTTTTTGCTAATTTTACCTTATGTAAAATTGAATTAAAATAGAAAATAATTGTAAGGAAAGGTTGCTTTAGTGAATAAAGGGTTTGATGATATTTAATATAGTATTTTTCCTTCAAAAGGAAAAAGGAAAAATAATAAATATTATGAAAGAAAATTGGAGGGAATTATTTCTATTGATATTTTTATGCTTGCATTTTTTCTCTTTTCCTCCTCTTGCTTGGGAATTTAGAAATATTTCTTGAAAGTATAGAAAATGTTATTTTTTCCTTTGACTTAGGATTGCGTGTGGATTTGAGTAGAGTGAAAGAGCTTATTCAAACCCTCTTATTTTCTTCCCTTTCAACTTGCTTGGAATGAAGGTGAATGATTTAAATTCAAGCTTTGTGGTTTTATTGTGTTACTTTTCCCATGACCACTTATGTGGTTACATATTGAATAATTTCATAGGATTAAACATGTATAAGGGAATTTTTATGTTATGTGAAATCAATTTAACAATACTTATGTTTCAAATTTTTAGAATTTTCAAAATGATGTTGTTAGTGTGGTAAAACTTATGTAAATATCATGTGATTGGGAAAGTATATTATTGTGCATATTTGGCCTACACTGGGAATTATTTGATTTTAAAATTTTTGAATCCTAATTTTTGAGAATTTTCCAAGCTTTCATCAATGGTGGATGTGAATAGTTCCTTGCGGCTTGAATTGTAGATTTTATAAAATTGAGATTTAGGCCATGAAATTTATTTATATTTTTAGGACAAAAAATATCATGTGAAAATTGTGATACCCTAACTCTTGGGTATAGTTACTTGTGTACCTCAATGCCAATGTTGAACTATGACTAAAATTGTTCCATAAGAGCAAGCACCATAAATACTTAAGAAAATTAACAATAATTAGTGGCTCTAAATTTGAGATTTGATCCACTAGGAATTAGATACATAAGATTCAATATCATATACTATAAGATCTCAATTTTAGATGTGAATCAAGATGTTTCAAGTCATAAGAAAAATGTCACAAAGACAAAATTAGAGAATTCTTATGCAACTCATGCAATCTCTCATCAAGATGGAGGTAGGATCGCAATGCATGCCATTCAACTACTCTCTCATCCATTTATTATGTATTGTTGTGTAGAAATGTATAAACGATAGAAACCTATCCACGAATTCCTTAGGATGGAAGTTTATCAATTGAGTGCATTTGCATAAATACCCCCCACATAGCTCAATTATGAGACCTCATAGAAAATTATGATGATGACACTTTATACTTAGTGTGATTATAGTTTTTGATAGGGAAAAGAAGGTTTTGATGGGACCCAAAACCCACTACAAGAAGGTTTTGATGGAACCTACAACCCAATACAAGGCAAAGATGTTGTAAGAAAAATAATCAGCAAACCCAACTGCAGCCCATCAACAAGCAGGGGCCTAAAGTCCACAACCAAAAACAAACAAGTTTTACCTGAGACCACAAACCCAAAGGTTTTGAAGGGACCCTAAACCCTTAACCAAGTTTTTCAGAGACCATGAACCCAAAAGAGAGCCATCATTAGGTTTTGACTAGGACCTCAAACCCAAAACAATAGGAATCTGAAAAGCAACAACCTTCTTGCAACTCCATCCAATCTAAAAAACCATCCCACACTCCACCTCTATAGGATAGGCCTCCCCTCTATAGGAGAGGAAGATGCAAGAGCTCAAACTACCAAAGCAACCCAACTCCTGCTCATAGCAGCTCCACCTCAGAAGGAACCAACTCCACCTCCAAAGGAGCAAGCAAAGAAGAAGAGGACTTTCCACTGGACCTGCAACAAACAACTCCACCTCAAAAGGAGTGGGTTGTACCTCAACAAGAGCGATCTTCACCTCTAGAGAAGAAACCATCCAAAAGAAACCACTCTAGTAGGACAAGCACTCAATACAACCTTAAGCTTCAAAAGAGATGGAGACAAGAAACCAAGCTTGAAGATCAAGACAACCCTCAACAAAGAGAGCACACACTCCAGAACCTTCGAAATAACCTCCAAAGGCAACAACCCAAACCGGAAAAAAAGAATCCTCCATAGATCTCCTCAACATCCTACACCAAAAGGGGAACCAATAAAAAAACTTAAACAAAGCATCCTATGAGACAAGAGGAGCAACAGAGGAAACCCCACAAAAGGCCAACACATGCCCAAAAAAAGAGCAACCAGAAGGAAACACCAGGTTAGAAAGAAGCAACACAAGTCCACCAAGGCAAGAGGAAACCAAACAAAGAAGTAACAGGGAGGCAGCTAAACAAGAAAACACACCTTCAACCCCGACACACCGGTTTGAGCTCAAAATAAGCCACAACCTTGAACATCCTACTAGGGACCACCACCACACTAGAAAAGCCCACAACTAGACTAGAAAGCACTGAAGAAAAACACCCCCTGAAAGAAATGGAGGAAGAAAGAGTAGGAATAGAGGAGACCATTTCCCACCAAAGAGCACCTGCCAAGCCAAGCGCCAAAAAAGCAAGAAGGAAAGTGTGCAAACCCTGCATGGACCAATCCCCAAAAAGAGAACAGCTCGAGAGGCACCCAGCCAACGAAGAGAGATGACCCCCAGAAGTAGCTTAAAATGAGCCACAACCTCTCCAGCTCTGGTGCCCACAACGACTACAACAACATCTCCAACTTCGCTACCCACAAAGTTAGCCACATAAAAGACCACATCTACTGCAGGGGTTCCCACTGAAGCACCCAGAAAATAAAGCCAGTAGTTTGAGAGGGAAAGAAGGCACCCAAACAGACCCCCAAATCCATCTGCCTCACCATCATCTTCAGGATTAGACTCCTTGCCACCAGAAGATTTGAATTGCTTGCTCCCGCCTAGCCCTCTCTACTTCACCATGTATTACTATTCGCATTTATTGTTTCCAAAATTCAAAAATCTCAATTTCCCAATTATGACATAATTTAGTGTGATTATAGTTACCACATACCAAACCAACAAAATAGTTTTGATCTCAATGTATTACAAATGCTCAAAATAGGCCAAAAAGCTAAATATAAAATTTGATACAAAATAGGACAAATCAAACTACACCAATGAAAAGTACATGAAAAATTATGCACTTTTAAAAATACACACAAAAATGATATCGTGTGATCTTGAATGAAGCACTAAAAGTTTTCAAAACAATGATTTCTTAGCACCACCTATGATAATCTATAATTTAAAAAAATAGAAAAAATAGGAAGTGTTAGGATCACCTTTTTATTTCAAATTTTTTCATGTTAATTCTCTTTTTAACATATGATCCTTCACCATCATGTTCTCATTTTCTATGCTTAGTAGTAAGTGAAAATTTTAATATATTGAACATTTTTTTTTGATTCGTAAACGCAACAATATGGTTGTAATATATTAATTTCAAAAAAAGAGGGGTACAACACAGTTGTTGGGGAGAGTATCAAAATCCCCCCAGCCTCAAAATACATGTTATCAACATTATCCAGTTCAAAACAAGAAGTATTATCCAAAAAGAGCAACCCCTAGAGTCAATCAACATCATCATAGAAACCACCACCCTCCACAACCGTAGCAAAATCCAATGCCCATTGTAGACCCTCCACCTCAATCAAGCCAAGGCATTGACAGAGGAAATCATAGCCCGTCTTAGCCCATCATTTGTGACAAGGGAGAGACTGGGCATCTGCATCCATGATGAATGGCGGACGTTCCACATTCACCCCTTGTTGCAGCATGTGCACCATGTTGTCTGACCATGGAATGCCCACTCCAAGCTCTACCATAGTAACAATTTCTAGGTCATCCCTGATGATGACTGCCTTAAACACCTCTCGCAGCAACAACAAACATTGAACCTTTGTAGTCCCTAGATCCAGAAGTGTTGCCCGGAAAAATGATGAGATATCAGAGTTTACCTGATAACTATTGGCGGAGATGGAAAAATATCTCCCAATCACCATATTTTTGACTGCTTCTAGGCAAAGCACATCCTTCACACGACACAACTTCTTGAGACGTCGATATGTTATGAAGCCCAAGAATGCCGATTGGCACCTGAAGTAGCGTAGCCTTATTGGAGTCTGAATTTCAAAATCCGTGTAAGCCCAAATGCCTTCAACCCAGACTTTAGGCTGGGCTTAAGTGTCACACACTAAGCTCTGACCGGTCAATGTCCTTTTACCTTTTTCCGTTTTCCGTTGGGGTCTGGCACTGGCTATGCTATGGTCATGTGATGGCTGATGCATAGTTTTACAAATTTTGTGAGAAGTACTATAATTTGGCAACACATTTTGTTAGAAGTACTTACTCTGCAGCAAACTAATTTTGACAGCTCCTCACTTGTTTCATTCAATAAATTTTAAATTTCGGTTACCGTAGAATTATTCGTTGTATTATTAATTATTATTTTTAAATGATATTTTTTTATTATTCTTAAGATTTATAGATATATGTATGATAAAATTGATTCACTCATATCAGTTTTTAAAATTTTTGGTATCAATTTTAATTTTTTTTCAAATAAATTAAAATATACATTTAAATTTTAAATTTTTATAATATGAAATAATATTATAAATTTTGTGATATTTTATGTTTATTTATTTTTATAATAATTATTTTTAAATGATATTTTAATTGTTTTGATGGAAAATTGATTCATTCTTATCAATTTTTAGAATTTTTAGAATCAATATTAATATTGTATTCAAATCAATTAAATAAGTTATTATTCTTGTTTGATAGTTTTTATTAGTTAGCTTTACATATTGTAGACAAATTCTTTGATCTTATTTTAGTTGGTATATATGTTTTCATTTATTGGTTGATTTGAGGATTCAATTTATTGATTAGCTTGTGTGCTTATATGATAATTTCTTGACACCTTTGTGGTAGTTTTAGGGTGTCACATAAGTGGTTTATGTTAGTATTTTTCAATTGAAAGTTTGAAAACTCAAGTTTTATATTCTAGTTTTAGTTTATATGTTGGAATTGGATATTTAATTATATATATTTTAGTATGTGTTTATTTAACTAACTTATATTTAACAAAAAAATTCTTATTAATTAACATGTGGATGTTCTCAATGCCATTAATTTCATTTCAAAAACAAATTGTCACTTGTAATTCCTAAATAAATTCCTAAAATTTATTTAATTGTATTAAAAATAATATTAAGATCACATTATAAATGGTAGATTGAATAAGTTGAGTACCCTCACCCTCCATTTTTTCTTCTATAATATATATATATATATATATATATATATATATATATGTACACACCAAAGAAACCAAACATACACATAAATTATGCACCAAAACAATGTGATATGATCATTATCATCAATTCCATTACATAATAACATAGATCTATATTTGGAGGCAATACATATACAACTTTTACTGTCATTTATGGTTTTTAACTTTCTTTTGCATAAATTTTTTATGTATAGTTTTATGCATAAATTTTTTATGTATAGTTGAGAATCAATCTAGTGGTGGGAATTTGATTAATTAAAATAGTTGAGAATAAAACTAAATTATTTGACCGGGTCCATTCTATTATATATAGATCACAACATGTAAAATTTGATTTGATGCTCAAAAAAGTAATCCTCTTTCCACCCATTATATTAACCTAATTTATGTTTCCCCTTGTTCTATGAATAAATAATCATGTGTTGTTTAAAATATTTTTTAATCCTAAAATCTATTTTTGATGCTTCAATATTTGAGTGACCAATAACTTATATTTTTTGAGTGTAAAACCATATTTTCATAATATATCTCTAAAACTCCTTCCTAAAAGAATCATTTTATAGCCCTTCCCAATAATTGTTCTAATATTTTATCAACCAATTGTTTTATAATATTTAGTGTGAAAGCTATATTTTATTATACATTTCTAAAAACCTTTCCTAAAAGAATTTTTTAGACCCCTTTTCAAAAATAAATGAGCCTATTTAAACAAGTTTATTTAACAAGTTTTGGAAACACTTGGAAAGGAATGCAAATTTTACCATGATACACTAGATTGATTATCAATAAAATTTGGAGAATGTGTAACACCCCTCAATTTTGTTCTTTTGATCAAACAGTGTTTGTTATGTATGTTTTGCTTTGTTAGCACGTTGGTTATAAACTGGATTACTTGGACCGCTAATTGTTAAAGCGATGAAAACATTATGTTTTGATGTGATGGTGCTTTAATCAGATGTTTTATTATTTCATGTTATGGAATAAATTAGCATTTATGTGAATTATGGATGTTTATGCTTTGACTATATCATTGATGATTAGATGCGTCAGTTAGCGATATTGTATTGGTGAAGGGGACGAGATCACATCACTCGCATGCGAGCGCCCTGTGATTCCGCGATTTCCTCTTCACGGTGTGTTTTAATATATATATATGTATGCATGTTTCAACACTCGTATTGTGTGCAGGATGCAGGTATAGGACATCGACTCCACCTAGTTCCACAGGTCTGAGCGTATCCCTTGGAGAACGATTGGGAGATAGTAGCTAGGTTTTCTGTGTCGTGACATCACCCTAGCCATAGTGTGTCGTCGGGTTGTCAGTTGGGATAAGTTATTTTTCCTTGTCGTCTCTTCTCTCCTTGCTTGCGTGTTTAAATTTCCTAGTGAAATGGTGTTTGCTTTATTTAAATTTATTGCCAAAATGCATAAAGGAGTGCTTGTTATTTAATTAGTTAATTTAATTCAATCAATAAATTAATCTAATCATGGATTAGATTTAATTATTGATTAAGTAAATTAAATTAATTATGTTAGTATTATTAAATTTGAGGCAAATCAAAAAAAAGATAAAAAAGAAAATTGCCTTGCATTCCTCTTGTAATAAAATAAATTAAAAATGTTTTTTTTAAAAATGTAATTGTTAGATTCAATTTTGTGAAAGAAAGGGAATTTAATTATCATTGTGGTGCAAATAGAATTTTGTTTAAATAAATATTATGCATTTGAAGTGGGGAAATGAAAATTGTTTATTAATTTTTTTTAAAAAAAAGAAAATATCCAAAATAGCAATAACTTTTGGTGGGTGAACTCAAATTGGGGGTTTGACAATTTGGAGAGGAAAAATGGATAAGGAAAATGAATTTCATTTTTGAAGGATGAAAATTTTGAAATTGGCAATTTTGGAGAGCAAAAAAAAAAAAAAAACTTGGAATTCTTGGAGAAAAATTGCAAGGATTGGAAAGACTTGTTGAAGCAAAATTGGAAACAAGTGCAACCTCCATTGAAGGATTCAAAAAGCTTGGAGAAAAACAAAAGGTTCCATGTTTTCCCTCATTATGCAATCTTATTTTAGAAATTTTGTTTGAAATGGTTCAATTTAGATTTGGAATTCAAATTTTGATTCAAAACCCATGTTGGAATCACCATTCAAACTTGAATAAAAGAGTTTTTCAAAAAATTTGTGAAAACAATATGAACCAGAATTTATCCTCAAACTATCAATGGGAAATTTGAAACAAACTTGAAAGATTCAAATGGTTTCTTATGAAAATTTGTGTTGTTGGGAAAATCTCTATTTAACTTGTGAGAAATCATGAAATTATTGTGTTAGATTATGTAGTTTCAATGGAAATTCATTTTGTTTCTCAGATTGAGAGTTTGCCCAATTTGGGTATTGAAGGAATGTATTTTCTCAATCAGATTATGAAGCTGTTTTTGTGTATATTTATATATATATATATATATGTATGTATATATATAAATACCAGTTGATATGTATTTATACATATATATACATATATATAAAAATATATGTATTTATTTAAATTCGAAATTTTCGTTTGAGTTCTGGGAAGTCATATTTTATGACTGTGTTTTTTTTTACCAGTCATTTTTTTTTGGTGTTTAAAATCCACGTGGCGGATTTGATTTAGTCGCTGGGCGAAGTGAATGGGGGAGGGTTTAAACCCTCGGCCACCCCATGGATGGCAACAACCGCCTGTGGTGGCAACGCCATCGCTGCCAACACAGGCCGCTGCCTCCATTCATGGAGGCAGCGTCCCCTGTTCACAACAGGGCGCGGCCGAAACCCTAAGTGGCGTGCTTAAGGAAATATGGAATTCGCTTTTTAAATTTCATTTATTATATTTATTAAACATGAAACATATAATATGTAATTCGATTTCAATGTTTTATTTTGTTAATTATAATATAATATATATATATATTTTAATATATATGTTATATATAATAATTTAATATTATTATATAATATATATATATATATATATTAAAATATGTGTATATTATATTTTAATAAAATGCTTAAGGAAATATTATTCTTATGTAAATTTAATTATATATATATATTTTAAAATATATATGGATATTGCAATGTGATTTATTTTCTGAAAAGAGAAGAAGTATTTAATTTTTAAATGTGATGTTTGTAAGGAATAGACGAAAAATTGGATATAGAAAATTATGGTTTAGCAAAGAATGATTGATTTAATTTATCGTATGTATTGTGTCAACAAGAATCAAATGAACATTCAAACCCTTATGTGATTGTGCAAGAACATAGTTTATTTAATTTGTTTAAATGCACTAATGCGATGAATGATTGGATTTACAAAATCCGAAGGTAGATTACCTTATATTGTTTGCAAGCTTTCTTTCGTCATGGGGTGCTTATTCTTGTTGGGATTTGAGTCAGATCTCGTAAGTCTTCCAGATTGAATCGTCTTTTATGTGTTTTGGGGTTGTCGACATGTCAATCAACCTTGTTTGCCATGGGTAGTGCGTACTTGTGTCCAGTGTTATATCTAATTATCTTGGACGGGTTTTGTTTACTTCATGTCGTGTTTAGGGATTCATTATCCCTAGGTCGTACTTGAGTACCCTTTTGGTGGTGGCATAGTTCCTCGTGTTGTCTTAGAGAAGTGGCTTGCATTGAGGGCCGACACACAAAGTGGTGCCAGGAGATCTCGATGTAAGTTGGTTAATTTAGTGAAAACTTAAACCAATTAATTAGTATGGTGGTACCAACATTTAAAAAGATTAATTTTGCCTCTCTCATGGATGCAAGTGCTTGTATAGACTTGGGATGAGACGAGAAGGCCTGGAATGGAAAGATCGTTATCTTGTCCCTTCGAAAGATAACTGATTCCGCATTGGTTTGCATGTGGGGCCGGGAGTCGTTAGAGGTTACCAGGATATCCCGAGATGGGGGCCGAGACCTAGGAAGACTTGCCAGGATATCCCATGCGACATTGTGATGACACCTCTCCTAAGTCAACATTATGTTTGTATTCGTGATGTGTTCATTTACTTAAAATCTGGAAGCATTGTAACCTTTGTGTCATGTGATGTCATGTTCGTATCCTTTTTCAGTTGAGTCATGTTGCGTATGTTTAGAGGTTGTTGGACTTGACCGGAAATCCTTGTTACTATCTCCTAGCATGGGGGGTGAGCCTTCAGGTATCACTTGGTTGAGTGGAACGTGCACCTTACTCCGTTGTCTTGGTGTTTGCTTATGTGGACGAGACTTTCGTGTTGGAAAGCTCGTGGGATCGAGTTGCTACCTTGGTTTCATTTATGTTAGTTGCTCTTGTATTTTATTTACCCCTCATTGTTATCGAGGTGGAAATTGTAATAGGCAATCATGTTATTGATTTACCTCATTCTGGGAATGAGTGATGTAATTGTAATTGTATAACTTCTATTATTGGTAACCATGAAGGATCTCATGGTCTTAAATGAAAATCTCATGTATGGAATGTATGTGCTTTAATTATTTAAGTGAATGTTGCTATGTTTCATTTCATGCATGTTGTTTTAATTTGTGATTTAAATAATCTTGTCTCGTAACCTTAGGGGATTGTTGGCTTTGTGTTGTAATCTTACATGTTTTTGTAATTGAACCAAAAAATAAATAAAAATTTGTGCATTTGTTTAGTAGTTTGCAACTTCCCCTAGGGTTGTGTGGCGGGGGCATTACAGAATGACAAACAAGAAATTGCATGTCCTATAAGTTATTTAGAAAGCACAAAATGTTGCAATAAAGAATATAGCATAAAAAGATGAATAATCCATAACAGTCTAAAATAAATAAACTCATGAGAAGATGTACATATATAGTGTAGATGAGTGCAATCACTCCTTGAAAAGTGGTATGCAACTCAATAAAAGAGTAAGGCTAAAAAGTACACCTAAGCAATCTTATCTTCAAAAAGAAAAAAAATCATAAGAGAATATGTCATAGAATATTCTACACTAACAATGAACACACCATTACTAACATAAGACTAGAAAAGAAAGCTAATAGAATTAACTGAAGGAATTTCATACATCATCCATAGTATCACAAGAGGTAGTTACAACTATAATGAAATTGAGGAAGGAGATTTAAAATTTGTAGCTTTGGATATTTTGAGATGATGAATATGTTTAGGCCTTAAAAAATCAATTCACTTGGAAGTTTTGACTCCAATACTCAAACCCTATAAGGTATTATTTATTTAATTTTTTATATTTACTAAAAGGGAGTTGCCTCATGACAACAACCTAGCTATAAAAAAAGGTTTTTCATTTTACCTATTTATATATATTTTCATGTATTTAGCAAATGAAATAGTTCATAAATAAGTAAATTTATTTTTGAAAAGGGGTCTAAAAGATTCTTTTAGGAAAGGCTTTTAGAAATGTATAATAAAAATATAGCTTCGCATTAAAATATTATAAAACAATCTGTTAATAAAATATTAGACAATTATTGAGAAGGGGTATAAAGAGATTATTTTAGGAAAGAGTTTTAGAGATATATTATGAAAATATGGTTTTACACTAAAAAATGTAAGTTATTGGTCACTAAAATATTGAAGCATCAAAAATAGATTTTAGGATTAAAAAATATTTTAAATGACACATGAAACATAAATGAGGTATAATGGGTGGAAAGAGGATTACTTTTTGAGCATCAAGTCAAATTTTACATGTTGTAATCTATATTGTAATCTATATATAATAGAATGGATCCCGTCAAATAATTTTATTCTCAGCTGTTTTAATTAATTAAATTCCCACCACTAGATTGATCTTTTTCATTTTGATAAATGAAAATGAAAACATAAATTAATTTATTTAGTTTATATATATCCAAGAACAAATTATTTACCATTAAAATTCAAGAACACATTATTTACTATACATAAAAAATTTATGTAAAAATAAAGTTAAAAACTATAAATCACATAGTAAAAGCTTTATATGTATTGCCTCCAAATATAGATCCATGTTATTATGTAATGGAATTGATGATAATGATCATATCACATTGCTTTGGTGCATAATTTATGTGTATGTTTGGTTTCTTTGGTGTGTATATATAAATATTATAGAAGAAAAAATGGAGGGTGAGGGTACTCAACTTATTCAATCTACCATTTATAATGTGATCTTAATATTATTTTTTACACAATTAAATGAATTTTAGGAATTTATTTAGGAATTACAAGTGACAATTTATTTTTGAAATAAAATTAATGGCATTGAGAAGATCCACACATTAATTAATGAGATTTTTTTTTGTTATATATAAGTTAGTTAAATAACCACATACTAAAATATATATAATTAAATATCTAATTTCAACATATAAACTAAAACTAACATATACCACTTATTTGACACCCTAAAACTACCACAATGGTGTCAAGAAATTATCATATAAGCACACATACTAATCAATCAATCAATAAATGAAAACATATAAGAAATCATGCTTGCCAACACACATCACTTAGTAATTAATAATTACATAAATTATAAACATAATTATAACCAAACAAAAATAGATTATTACATATAAATTAAACATAAAAATTAACCTAACTTAAAAGTAATCAACTATCAACACAAAAATCTATTAATCATCAAAATTACCTATCAAATACTTTATTAAAATTTATTAATAATAAACATTACAACTAAAATAAGAACGAAAATTTTGTCTACAATATATAAAGCTAACTAATAAAAACCATTAAACAAGAATAATAACTAATTTAATTGATTTGAATAAAATATTAATATAATTCTAAAAAATTTAAAAATTGATAAGAAAGAATTGATTTTCTATGGAAACAATAAAATATCATTTAAAAATAATTATTATAAAAATAAATAAAAATTAAATATCACGAAATTTATAATAGTACTTCATATTATAATTTTTTTAAATTTAAATGTATAGTTTAATTAATTTTAAAAAAATTAATCATAACATATACCTATAAAGAATAATAAACTAGGGTCAATTAAAAATAATAATTAATAATATAATTAAAAAAATCAAATATTACAATGTTTAATAATTCCACTGTAATGGAAATATTACAGTGTTTAATAATTCCACTATAATTGAAATTTAAAATTTATTGAATTAAACAAGCGAGGAGCTGTCAAAATGAATTTATTGCAGAGTAAGTTAAGGATAGTACGGGAATTGGCTGCCCAGTTACAATAATTTTTGACAAAATTCGTAAAACTACCCATTAGCCATCAGATGACCATAGCATAGCTAGTGCCCGACCTCAACGGAAAACGGAAAAGGTAAAAGGACGTTGATGGTCAGGGCTTAGTGTGTGACACTTAAGCCCAGCCCAGACTTTACTTCGCACATTTTGCCAACTTTGATATGCTGCAACCCAAATGCACGAGACAAGACGAGGCCATTACCAGACATCATTAATAACAATAGTACTTGTTGATCCGAATCTAGGTTAATGCAATCATAGGACATAGTGAAACTTAAAGATCTTATATCAATCATCTTTTTGAACACGTCGCATACAAACCATAACAGTTCAGAGGAGTAAATATCCCTACCTCCAAAGCATCATCGCTTGCCATCGCACATAGACATGTGCGCCCAATTGGCACATGGGCAGTTAATATATTGAACATTACTCATCATATGCATATTAGTCAATAATAAAATATTTGTAAATTCTTGAATTATGATGTATAGTTATCTAACCATATGTTGTGTTGACCAAATGTGATGTTTATATCACTTGAATTATCATAGAACGTTTGATAGTAACCTTGCACAAACTCAATAGAATGAGTGAAATTATCATTATATCGAAATGATGCCCCATCAAAATCTTTTTTATATTCCTTTATGTTGTTGTTAGGTGTATGAATGAATATTATTTGTACAAAATAATAACTTGAACAAAGTTATAATACTAAGTTTTAACTTCATTCTATGGTTGTTATTTATAATTCTTTGCAAAATCTATAATATACATAATGGTAACAAAAGGAAATATCTTCTTACATAAATTAAAATGTTCATTTAACCATAGAGCATTGTGTGTATGCATTGCATAATCATATACTATCTTCTCCTAAAATAATCTCATAAATTCTCTTCTAGTTATATATAAATATTCACTAACTCACTTGTCTTTAACTCTTTGCCATCTTTTAAAGCATATGTTAATGATTTGTATTCCCTAAAATTAACTAGTTATTTTTCATTTACATTGTTCTCTTTTTCAATATACAATTTTGTAAAAATTATAAGACACCACAACTCATAGAAGATCCCTCCAAACATGATTTCTCAACAAAAAAATTATTTTCTCTTGTTACCCGTGGGTATACATATACTATGCAATTTTTGAAACCTTTTTTTTTCTTAGTCTTTTGATTCTTCATCTCATCTGAGTCTAGAGTCTTTGTCCTCACTTTAACCTTCGTCGCGGGATTCTTTAAGTTTCTAACCTCTTGTCGCAGATTCTTTAAGTTTTATTACCCAAGTTGCTAGCATCTAATGTTCTTGAACCTTGTTGCAAGGTTCGTAAGTTTTCTAACCACCCAATAGTCTGACTTGGTCTTTCTCTCAACATCAAGTGTGTCAGTGTAATGGTCTATCCCGTGTTGTCGCGAAGTTGGGAGTTTTCATAACTTCATAACCTCCAATCTTGGTTCTAAAGTTTTAATGTTCTGCGCTAGGGCGACATATTGTTCATTTTGCATGTTTCGAGATGCCTCCTATTCATTTAAAGATGTGTTCAAGACAACCTGGAGATGTCTTGTCAAGGGTTTTCAAAAGTGCACAAATATTTGGGTTTATTTTATTGAGGATTTTAATAGAGTCTCATATTAATGCAGCATTAAACACACGTCTTGTTGATGACATAACTTGAGGTGGCAAAATTTTTGCTAAGTTTTTTAGCTACATTTCCTTCTTTTGCAATCTACTCTTTCAGGTGTTCGTGTGTTTCTTTATGTGTTGGGAGTTCATGCAGTCCATAATTGGAAATCGTTGGCTCGGTGTAAGGGACACAGAGCTCGGACCTTTTAAGTTGGAAGAATTCTAGGCGCGCCTAGAGAGTAACAAGAAGTATGAGCTGGATATAAAACTGTTAGAAAGTGGACTAGCTTACATTGGAGGGTTCCCAGAAGCTGTGTTGAGTGTGGACCTGATAAGTGCATGTGCAAGAAGGTACATTTTGGAGACACGGGAAATTAAAGCCGCAGATGGGACTGTAATCGCATAAATTTCTTCTGAAGCTATTTCCCATGTGTGAAGGATTCCAAAAAGGGAACCTGTAGAGGACATGTCTATTGTAGTGCGAGTGAATTTTTCAAAGCGAATGAAGACTGGTGTAAGAACTCCATGGCCAAAACCTGGTTGAGATAAAAAAGGAAAGGTAAGTCACAACTGCTGACTAAACTTAAAAGAATGTATTTCAAGGAAGAAATTGTAGATGCTATTGCTTTATTGCACCACATTGTTGGAAATACATAAGTTGAGTTATTTGAGGATTGGATGTTCCTGTTTATCTTGATAATTTGTGATGAGAAAAATTTCATTGACTAGGATGAAGTTATTTGCTTCCATTTGAATGAGCAATTAATTAATTTCCATAAGACTGCTACTTTTTGTATGTGTTCTTTCCTGACATACATTGTAGCTAGTCAAAGGTCTTTATGGCTTGGGTTGGAGCTGCAAGGAACCCTAGATTTTGATATTCCTATGTATAAACGCTTCCCTCAGTTCACTAAATAGTTTGGAATGGGTGATTTTTGTCGTGTTAACGATGCATTTTTAATGGAGGTCATGAGGAAGTTAGATGGAAATCCAGAAATGTGCCTTTCTCCTAAATCGATTTCTCTTGTATCAAATTTTGGGAGATTTTATATCCAATTTGATAAATTTTCCTATCAGAGAATAGAGGGTTTTGAGAAAGCCCCATTGAAATTACCTTGGTATCCTAAAGATTTATTGATATTTCTGGAAGTTTGTTGACAAATGGCCATGGTTAATGTTAAGTATGCGAACATGGGGAAACAGGGGTATGTCTTCCCATTGAAGACCCCTTCTTTTATGTGCAAAACAAACTAGGTAGCTAGGGGAGCTAAAGAGTCCTCAAGGAATATAACCTCCAGTATCTGTCTATGAGGGCTAATTTTGACAGTAAGGGTTTTGTGAAGCAAAATCTCTATGGAAGGAGCTTATATCAGCATCACCCATCTATAAAATATTTTTGGGAAGACTGTGTCGATGAGAATAAAGTTTTGAGAAGAGATTATATGAGGTTAAATCTAAAACAAATACAGGCATTCAGTCTGTCATTTCATATTCCTAAAAATGTAGCCGAGGATTCAATGATCATAGATCTTGGATATGATAAATTGCTTGATAAATCCCACCGTAAGGTTGATTGGAACCAAAATGAAATTTCATATATGAAGGTGTGTGTTGCTCCAGTGCTTAGAAGAACTCAGGACTAGTTGGATGGGAAATGGCGACAAGTTTTTGGTCCTATTCAGGAGCCTAAGTCATCACAAAAGAACGAACAGGGGTCTAAGCAAGCATCTGGTGCAAGTATATCATCGGGGAAACCATCTTTTAAGTCCTCTAGTGTGAATTCTCAATCAGGAGGTGATGGTGATAGGCCAGAAGAAACAATCAAGTTGAAGACGGTCTGTGAACAAGACAACGTGCTTTCTCCTACCCCTAGGAAAAAGACCAGTCAAGAAAAACCTATGCCTGCAGACTTTGAAACTATCTTTCAATAGATTGCTGAAGATAATACCTTCCCTCATCTGTTTCAAGTACCCGCTTCTCCGATTGAGAATCCACCCATCACTCCTAGCGCTTCTAAAGAAACTATTAGTGGAAACAAATATTTTGGTTTGGTAGTAGCCTCCCCAGGATGGCTGAAGAAAGCAGTGGAAAAGAAGAGAAAGCATATTCCTATAATGACAGTTGGAGTAGATACAATTGCAAAGTTACTTCAAAACTCTTCAAAACCTAAGAAAGCCAAGAGGATGTCAGGGATGGTGACTGATGCTACTTCTGGAAATAAAATGTTAGAAATTGTTGAGCCTATGAAGGATTTAAATGAAAATGAAATAACAGAGGAAAACTACAAAGTCACACATGTTGATATGGGGCCTCCAACATTGGAAGGTGATGTGTACCTTGCCAATTATTCAGTCAATGTCTTGATTAAAAGAGTGAAAGAATAGAGGAAATAAAACATAAAATTGTAATCTCAAGTCCTCACTTTGGGTAACTTTACTTCTTCCATGGCCACTCCTCCTACACCTGATGAAGCCTCAAGTTCTTAGGTAGAGGGCATGGATGTGCTCACCATACAACAAATTAAAAAGAATTTGAGCTATTCCAGAGTTGATAGTGAGGGGATTGATAAAATTTCTTAGGAGGCTATCTTCTTTCTTAATAAATCTATGCTCTTTTACACTTGAGTTATTGACAAGAGAAAGGAGTTAGTAACAAAACTTCAACAGGTTAGAAAAGATCAAACTAGTCTCTATGTGCTTTCTCAGGAAATGAAAGAATTGATCTCTATGGATCGAAAAATATTAATTGTTGAGAAAATTGTGAATAATCCTAACGAGCTAGACCCTTCCTGGTCTGATTCATTGGAATGGAAATTGAATATGTATGATAATCTGGTGAAGGAAATTAATAAACCACTTGATCAATATTTTGAAATGTTGGTGGAAATTAAAGAAGATTGTTGTATTCTGGGAGTGGAAATTACTGATGATTTTGATGAAAGGATTTTAGATATAAAAGAGATCTCTCTAAAGTTTAGAGAGACATTCAATAAATAAATAATTGATCCTGCTACAATGACATGGGAGTCCTTTTCAAAACTCAGTAGAATGCAGATCCACCTGAATTCTTATAAATTTGGACAAGAGAGAACATCTGAGATGTTGCTCGAGTCTAAAGTTACTTTGGGAAAATGACTAGGTTACAAATTACTACAATTCCAGGAAGCAAGGATATATTTGCAATTGTCACCAGATATTGAGACTACAGGTCCAGGATGAAGACACAGGAAAAGCTATTGGAACACGAAGTGGTCGAAGTTCTAGAAGATGAAGAAGATGAAGCGAAAAAGTTATGCATAGTTATTTTTAACATTTCATGATACTTTCTTTAATTTTAGCTCTTTTGAGTTAAAGGCTATTTTAATTTTTGGGTGTGGTTGTCTTCAAGAAACCGTTACCATATAGACAATTGGTTTATGCTTTAAATATGGTTTGGTCGATGTAGTTAGGATCTTTTGGGAAATTTTTTGATTTTCCTCATTAGAGAAAACTCTTGTATGCTTTCAAGTTTGTTTTACAGTTACCTTTCAATATAGAAACTCATATGGTGAAGTTCATGTAGACATAATCTTTGTGTTGTGGTGTATGGATTTATTATGTTTATTCTAAATATCTTGCCAATGGTTACCTATGTTGGTGTTATGGATGTTTAATAGATTGCATTTATGTCGGATGTTTATCTTTGAATGAACGCTTATGGCAATGGTTGAGTTCAGTTAAAGAAATTTATTAGTTCAGAAGTGATTCAAGTATTTGTACTTTAGTTTATAGTTTGATATTGGTATGCCTTTTAAAGCTTTCTGGTTAAAAGCTACACCTTTCTTTGCTTTCTAGTTAAAAGTAGCCTAAATTTCTATTCATTGTATATCTTAAAAGGTAGTTGCCACCTTGTAAAATAAGTAGAGAATCAGTATGAAATATCATTATATTAGTTCAATTGTTATTACATTTGTCATCTCTGTGGGCGTAGGAATATAGAGTTAGGTGACAAATCTATAAACCAACATCTCTTTCACAAATAAAACTTAAAATAAATTATCTTATTGATCTAGAAGGAATTTATCTCACATGTATTCCACTGAAAACTTATTAGTATACAAAGTAACATGTACATGACAAAAAATATCATAATGCATAGAAAAATAATGCACCTTGCAACAATAAGTAGTGTGTGAGTGATTTAATTTAGCGTAAAAATTATGACCATCTGAACATACTTTCAAATAATTTTTGTTTAAGAATAACTCTTAATAAATTTGTAGTAAAATTATGTTTAAGTCATAAAAAATTGTGTAGGATGTGATTCATGACTTTGAGATCTAATTATTTTTCTCACATCTTTTTAATTAGGTGAAGCTCTTGTTTTTATTATTATTAATCCTCTTAAAGTATCAAATATGACCTTGTCCTTTTATGGGAATCTTCAACTCTTTCACATATCTTTATGTGTTTTAGTAGTGTTTTTTATTTATTTAAAGTGATGTAATTAGTTTTTTTTAGGTAAAAAATATTCTATTGTTTCATTATTTACTATAGTTGATGTAAAAACATTTTTGGTAGTATTACTATCTTTATTGTGAGGTTGAACCTACCAATTAATATGCATTAATTAGACTTAGTAAAATAAATTTTCATCATCCATCATCAGTAGTAGATGATGTTAGACTGGGGATCTTCATAGTTTCTCTAAAATTAAAGTTTTTCTTTTTTCAATAATAATTGACATATTCCTATTTCATTTAAAATTTAAAAAGAAAAAAATATTTGCACTTTATTATCAACTATTCTACAATTGTGCTCTACAATGTTATTGGGAATTAGTTTAAAGATATTTTTATCAATTAAATTAGATACTTTAGTTTCTTATGAATATTTTTTTGTTGGTATTTTAATTAGCATGTGTCTTTAGTTTGATGTATTTAGAAAATTTTAATTATTTCATTTTATTTTCAATTAATATATTTTTTATTTTTTAAGCAAGAAAACAAGGGTCTCAACCCATAACTAAATTTTCCTTAAGGAAAGAAAATATAGTTTAACATCACTTAGAAAACTAACCAAAAACAACAACAAAATAAGAAATTAAAGAAAAAATAGAAACATTAGGAGGCATTTCAAGTATGAAGGTATTGTCATTGATGTCAATTGGTTGCTATTGTCATTGATGTCATGAAAGTTGATTATTGGCTATATATGTCGAGAATATTGAGAAAATTGTAATAAAGAAGGTTGCAAGTATTTTGTGTGTGCTCTATGTTGTGCTCTGTATTGCTTTTATGCTTGTGTGGTTTAGACATATTGATCATGGTTGTTGGTAGTTGTTGTATGCAAAATTTGGGCTGCTAGATCATTGTACAGTGTGAGATATCTTCACTAGTATGTGACTATGCATTTCAGTGTGTCTGGATGAGGTCTGGGAGAAATGTAGTTTCTCTAGATTTCTCCGTATTTTGGTTTCAAAACTTGCAGTTCTGAGAGTAAGTTGATGAGGTCACGTTCAAGTGAAATTTGTTGTTCGCAAAGATTGGATCGTGTTAAGGATGTGTGTGCTTAATTGTTTTATGTGTTTTACACTTGTGTTGGCCAACCTTGTGTTAGACATGACTTACGAAGTTCATGGAAGCATGTTGAGGTGTGTTGGGACTTATTTAGGTCCTCATTAAGTATATGTTTGGGTTGCCCTCATTCTAATTCCCCCATAGAATGTTTTGGCACCAACCTAATTTTAATTTCTAAATACAAATGGTGTGTGGCCAACCTTGGATAGGTTTCAAGGTTGAAGACAGTATAAGTACAAGTTGAGATGTTGATGAAAAGCAAGATAGATGAAAGAAAGGTGTGAAATAGATGCGAGATAGTGTGTGTGATGCGAGTTTGAGTAGATTAGTGGGAATTTCATGCTAGGGTTCTAAAGGCAGTGAGCTGAAGGCATCCAACAACATTTCATGTGATTCTGCAAGTGTGTGAGTGAACTGTGGTGGAAATTTCTATTGCATTGACATAGTTTTCTCTATGTGACAATTCTCTTCTATCTTCTTTATAACTGTGTGGCAGTGAGCCCTCATTGGATAGTAAGTTCTATTTTGGACAAGTAAGTCCTATCTTGGTAGTGAGCCTTCCGACAATGAGCCTTTGTATTTGGTTTTGAAATTTCTTATATTATAAGCTAATCCTCATTCTGGTTTTTCCCTCATTGGGTTTTCCACATAAATCTGGTGTTATTGTGTGTATGGTTTTACTTTTTTCAGTTTATGCTTCTACATTAAATGACTAATCACATTAGCAAAGTAAAGGATTTATTAATGGTTATTGATCTAACATTTGGTGAAAGATTTAAAGGTTAAATTTGCTATGTAGTGCCCCTCCATTCTCACCGTAGATGTGCAGGAAGTTTGACTTTGAAACTTGAAGATGAAGATGTATTGACTTGTGTTCAAGCTTTGTGGTTGCAATATGAGACATGCGCTTTTGTTAGTGCTTTGGTGAGTATAGTGTATAATGTCATGTTATTATTATTATGTAGAGATTTACTTGGATAGTTAAGTGATGCAGTAGTATGTTTGTTAAGATAAGTGGAAAGGGCGGCATCGTACCATTGGGCGTATGAAAGACATACGAACATGAGATACGATTGCTAGAATTTCTTTCCTAGTGCTTCAACTATTATGCACATGTGATCTAATTTGTATGTTTGAGTGGATAGGTACTAGGCTACGTCTCCACCTGAATTAGCAAGTCTAAGCATGCCTTTAATCTCAATGGTGGTTGAAGAGATAACATTTAGGCCCAAGTTATAACCTAACCCTGGCCATGGTCCCCAATTAGGGACAATTGATTCAGTGTGTGACCACCCTTTTTCAGGTTGTCATGGGACAATATCTAACCTCATTTACCCTATGTTTGGAGTGTTGCACTTATGTGAATGTTTCTTATGAGATATGTAGTTATTTGATTTTGTTGTCTAGTCTTGGTTTTAGATCTCAACCTATTGGTGTTAAACCCTGTGGTTAGTTGGGTTGTTATGATTGTGATTAATGTTATTTATGTTTGATGTGAATGTTTCTTTCATGTGGAGTTACTTCTTGGTTTATATCTTACTCTAGTTTGTAGATTATTTGGGTGAAGATAAATATTGGATCAATATATTAGTTATTATTTAATTGTTAATATTATTATGATTATATGTATATTACGTTTTATGAAAATAAAGTTATAAATATTAACATATTCTAATGTTATTTATTAAATATTAATGTTTATTAGTAAATATTTAAATATTAATATGTAAGTATATGTTATATTTAGGTTTTGATTTACTATTTTGGTAGAGTGATTATTTTATGGGGGTTTTCTTTATCTCTTGTAATATTTTAAATTTATTTAATGGGAAACCCTAAACAAATGAGTAATTATGTGAGTTAATTTAATTATTTTATTAATGGGTTGATGATATGTGTTTTAATTTAATATTTTAGTCATTTATTTTATGAGAGGATTTTATTTCCTGGTTTTATTTTGAAAAATAGTTTTTTTGGGGAAAAAGAAAGAAAGTTGCTTTCATTTTTGTTTTTCTTTCTTTTTTGAAATTTAATTAATTTTATTTATGAGAAAAAATAGGGAAAGTGAGTTTCACTCTTTTTTGGCATGAAATTTTAGAGGATTTGGAAATGAGAGATTTTAGATAGTTCTAGAAAAATTTCAGGGGGTTTTTTTTTTGGAGAAATTTGGAGGGGTTTTGAATGAAAATTGGGAATTCAAGATAGATTTGAGGGAAATAGATTTTGTTGGGGGATTCTTCATTTTCTGAATTTTTTTGCCATGCTTGCAAAGAGGAAGAAGGATGAAAAAGTTGTTGCAATTTGAAGATTTTGAAAGTTAAAGTTTTCAGAGCTCGACATCAAATTCCTATCATTGCCAAGCGTTGGATTCAGGTTGGATTTTGATATCGTTTGTTTAATTTTATTTTGGTGTGTATGAATAATTTGATTGAATTCTCTCTCTCTTTGATTTTTGAAAATAAATATTATATAGTTTTATTTTTGTGTGTGAATAAAATATTTATTTATTATAGAATAAAAAAATCAATACATGTTTATTGTCTCAGTTTTCTACCAATAAAATGGTCTGATTGCATCGCCCATAATTATGTTTTTACGAATTGGGTTGGTGAGATTTTTAATGATTTTTTTTTCATCTCGTTGTCGTTTAAATTCTGTCTAAAAATCTCAAAAACCCAAATTGTATTTTGTGAGATATGGTTGAAACAAAGAGCTGCTGTCAAGTTGCTCCTCCATGACTGCAAAAACTCTCTTGTTTCTCCCTGTAATTGTAACCAGTCAATGGAAGACTAAAATTTTAGATTTATAATAATTTCAAGGTGGTTAAATTAATTAAAATTTTAATATTTTATATTTTGGAAAATATCTGGTTGTTGGGTTTTTTATTTTATCATTTGGTTGTAATCGGGTATACCGAAATGAGGGTTTTATGGGATCCGTCTGTTGTTTTGTATTTTATGAATTTATGATTCATTTTTAGTCAATTTTGTTCACATTGCTAAGTAGTCGATGGCTAAATCTGAAATGGGTATTTTACAGATTTTGATTTCGAGTTGTAATGACTATTTTATGGTTGGCAGATTTGACTGTTGTCAAGTGGAAATTAGTTCAGTTCTAAAAGTTGTATTAGAGGGTATAAATTTATTCTTTGATTTTTATTATATTGTACAATTTTTTGTTTGAATGTGTTTACTATTTTTATGTTGGAAATACCTTCATGTTTGTGAGATCTTGTGTTGAAGTTTCTGTATGTGTAAAGATCAATTGTACCAAGGTTGTGCATTATTGGTCTTGGTTATGAACTGTTAAGTTAAAATTGGTTATCATGTTATAAGATTGTGAAAATGATGTAATGTGCTTCATTGTGGTGTCGTGGTATAATGATAAGCTTTTGAGTTTTCTATCTGTTGTGTTATGTGATTGGGTCTTTAAAAGTACTTGAAAGCCTTTGTGGAAGTCCTTGTAATTTTTGGTTGATTCTTATTTTGGTAGTCTCCATTGGATGGCTAGTGTCAACCACTTGTTGTTTCTTTGTTTGCTTGTATGTGGGGCCTAGTGTTATCTCCTACCACGGAGGGAGTGGGCCTCAGGGTTCCACGTGGTAGGGTGGTATTTCCGAACCATCCATTGGGGTTTAGCTGGTGCAATTCATACACAACATGGAGAGTTTTTCCTTTCACTTCATTCTATGGTTAAATTTATGTGCAGGTGATATTTCCATGAAAATTGTATTCAATATGTATTATATATATATTACTTTTAGATGAATATATCTTGTATGTTGTAGCATTCTGGCAATAAAAATGTAAATAGATTGCAGTAGTCTTGAAGATATATTTATTGTTGTTTATTATGTAATGGAAAGATTAGCATAAGAATGTTGTATTTATGATACATATAAACTTAATTTAGTAGTAGATGTAATATGTCTTTATGTACCTCTTTCATGGTGTTGATTTAGGATAGGTTTATATGAGCATAGTGTTAAATGATATGTATTTTGTTGTATGAGATTTAATTTACATTCAAATTATTGACCGTATGTGTTTTAGTGTATCAAATGTATTTTTATAGACTTAGTTAGTGTAGGTGTATCATAGTAGTGACGTTAGGGGACCATGGTGGATAGGTGTGTAAATGGGTTATGATTAATGCTACTTTTAGGTCATAATGTGATTATGATATGATGTTAATGTAATGATGTCATTTATATTAATTTGTTGAGTTGCATTAGTTAATGTCACTTTAGTTTCAAAAAAAAAATTATTGGCATGATCTTGTCTATCTTTTTTGTTATCCACCAGGTCCTTTAGCGGGGCGTTACATGCTACAACTGATTCACCCCCCTCTTAGTTGTCTTGTTCAATAATTGGTATCAAATCTTGGTTCCTTAGAGAAGAGCTTAACCGCTTAAGGAAGGTTTGGGATGGTGAACAAGATAGTTATCGAGTGTCCTAAGTTTGATGGCATTGACTACACTTTCTAGAAGGAAAAAATGGAAGGATATTTGGAATATTATGGATATGATGTTGAGAAAGCTTAGAAGACTCCATACACAATTCCATCTAATGGTCCTAATACTGCTGATGATATCAAGGCGCATGAACCGAACAATAAGACAAAATTTATTCTGAAGAATAGTCTTTCACATTTTGAATTAATTAAAGTTGTAAATCTAAAGAATTCCAAAGAGGTCTAGGATGCATTGGAAAAGATCCATGAAGGAGATGAAATGGTTAAAGAAGCAAAGTTGCAGAATTTGGAGGAAAAAATTTGAGATACTGTGGATGTCTGAAGATGAGAACATTAAATCCTATGTATAGAGAGTGGAAGAGTTGGTAGGTGGAATGCGAGGACTTGGTGCAATGGTGGATGGATCTAGGATAGTAAAGAAGATTCTTAGAACTCTCCCTAACACATATAGTGAAAAGGTATCTGCTATTGAGGAATTTGTAGATTATAATACCTATACTAAAGATCAGTTGTTGGGTACTCTTAACATCATTTGAAATGAGAAAGCATAGCTTTAGAAGTGGATCAAAGAAAAAAATTTATTTCAAGGCTACAAAAGTTGAAGATCCAGATGAAGAAAACTTCGATGAAGTGGAAGCTAACTTCGCAAGAAGAATGAAAAAGGGCTCTAGTAAGTATCAAGGTAAGTTACCTTTCAAATATTTTATTTGTGGAGGAATTGGTCATTATGCTTCAAGATGTCCTAAAAGAGCTAAGAATAAACATAAAGAAGGCAAAGAAAACAAAGGAATGATGATCAAGAGAGCATATTATGTAAATCAAGATGATGGTATTTTTTATGAAGAGTTTGATTATGGAGATTTTGATGATAATGAATGCTTGTTCTTGGCTATAAAAGATGAATCTACTCCTGCTAATACTGAAAGATATATGAAGGAAAGTGCTCCAGAGAAAGTTGAAGGTACTGTGATCTCTGCTCTTCATCCTAAACAAGAAAAGAATTACTGGGTTGTTGACAGTGGTTGTTCACATCACATGACTGAAAAAAGTAAGTTTATTATACTTGAAAAATATGATGGAGACTTAATTAAGTTTGGAGATGATACTAGTACTAAGATTTGTGGGATAGGTTTAGTCAGTTTTGATGGAAAGAATAATACTGATGATGTCTACTATGTTAAGGGTTTAAGGCATAATCTTTTGAGTGTTGGAAAAATGTGTAGTAAAGGATATAATCTTGTGTTCAAGGATGAGAAATGTGAAATAAGGAAAGGATCCAGAATAGTGATTGTTGCTGGAAAGAAGTCTAAAGGAAATATTTATCAACTTAAGGGTGTTGATGGAAATTGCTTTATGTATTAGATTAATGATAGTTGGTTATGGCACTAGAGGATGTGTCACATGAATTTTGACAATATGGTGAGTATCGGTGTTGTACAAGCTGTGAGATATTTATCAAGAATTACAAAACCTATAAATGCTATTTGCAAGGATTGTCAGTTTGGAAATCAAGCTAGAAACAACTTTAGGTCAAAGGAACAATCTACTACTGGACTTCTGGATTTGATTCACATAGATATTTGTGGTCCTACAAGGGTGAGAAGTCTACAAGGTGATGGGTATTTTATGCCTTTGATTGATGATTACTCTAGAATGACATGGGTTACTTTTCTTAGAGAGAAATTTGATGCATTAGAAAAATTCATAACATTCAAATCTATGGTTAAAAATGAAATGGATATGAAAACCAAATGCTTAAGGTCTGAAAAAGGTGGAGAATTCGCCTCCAATGAGTTTAACATATTTTGTGAAGCACATGAAATAAGAAGACAATTGTCTGCTTCTAGAACTCCTCAACAAAATGGAGTTGTTGAAATAAAGAACAAAACAATTCAAGAAGCTACTAGAACGATGATCACTGAGGCAGGTCTACCAGAAGTTTACTAGAGAGAAGAAATTGACACTACTATTTATCTGTTTAACCAAGTTCAAGCAAAAGCTAATAACACTAAGATTCCCTATGAGTTGTGGTATGGAAAGATTCCTATTGTAAAGTATTTCAAGGCATTTGGAAGTAGATGTTATATCAAAAGAGATGAAGTGTAATGCCCCGCCACACGACCCTAGAGGAAGTTGCAATTAACTACTCAAACGTACTATTTTTTTTCTTAAGTATAATTAACATGCAAGATCACTATCCATTGCCAACAGCCTCTAAGGTTACGAGACTGAGATTACTTAAAACCCAAACAAGAAACATGAATTAAAAACATAACATTTAATTACTTGCAGAATTAAGAACTCATACATTCCGTACATGAAAAATTACATCAAAGGATAAGAGATACCACATGTCCCAATAACAATTATTTACAATAAGGTTACAACTCTCATTCCCTGAATGAGGTAAATCCAATAAACATGATTACAAATTTCATCTTTCACGTCGATAACATAAGAGGGGAATAAAATACAATAACAACTGAAATGAAAAATGCATGAAAAGGAACTAGATCCAACGAGCTCTCCAACTGGAAACCTCATCCACACAAACAAGAAGACTACCCAACGGATTAAGGTGCACGTTCCACCCAACCATGTGATACCCAAAGGCTCACCCTCGTGCTAGGAGATAGTAACAAGGAATTATAGATAAAACCATCCACCCCTAGACACAAGCTAACTCACACTGACACAACCAAACACATGAACCATAAATTCATAAGAATAACACAAGTACAACTCCAACATCACTGACATAGGTCACATTGCTTCCAGAAATAAAACAGATTGAGTATGATAAGAAGACCATACACATAAAATCACGTACCAACTGTTGTCGTAGAAAGAGTGTCATCACACAACTTGTCATGGGATATCCTCTGGGAATCTTCCTAGGCTCCGGCCCCCACTATGAGTTGTCCTGGTGGCCTCTACCGAATCCCAACACCCATACTCACTCATCCAGAATCAAATACCTCTCGTAAGGACAAGATAGATGACCTTGCCATTCCAGGCCTTCCCATCTCATCCCAAGTCTATACAAGCCCTTGCATCCATGAGCGAGGCTCAATTATCTTAATTCGTGTGAAATACTACCTAACTTCTAAGTACATTGATTTAGTTATCACTTGATTAAACCACTTTTGAAGGTTTCCCAGTTTACCTCTTTGGGCTCTGGCCCCTAACAGAATCCACTCTTCTACTTGACAACATACCAACACAAAATCAATCACCAAGGGTGCCAAAGTGCATACAACAAGATAAAGAATCACTCCAACTCTAGGAGGAACATATAATGAAAACCCACTCCAAACACTGGAGGCAACAAAAGTCAAACCCTCTCCAAACACTGGAGGCTACAAAGGTCAAAACCCTCTCTTAATTCAAGGAGGCACAAAACATCCCCGTTCATGAAAACCAGGTAAAACAACGGGTACATTTAGACGCACTACCCAAGGCAAAACGAAGGTTGACTAACACATTACGACAACCCTCAAAATCAAAAGACAACTCAATTTGGAAGACTTAACAACCCTTCAAATCATTTCCCCAAAGCAAAAACAGAAGAAGTGCACATACAAGAAGGGAAATCAAACAGGAATTTAAATCTATATTTGGATTTCCTAAATCCATTTCCTTCATTAACCCTCAGTAGATTATTGCCACAATAAAACTAATTACATTCGATCTCTTTCAGACAAAGGATGAAATTTAACCAAACATTTAATTCCCTAATTGCTTTTAAATAATAACACAATAATCATAAAATTTCTCTAAGCAAGGTTAATACATAATTCAAATCTAGATGGATGACAACATTTAGGTATTAAAAGATGTCGCATAACGTGATTACATAGAGTTTATCTCTTCACTACACATAATGATTAAAATCAATTGTGTTACAGTAAAATCATTATAAAATCAATATTTGGACATATACATCTCTATTAATTAAATATTCATTAAAATAAGAACACCATATCTATACAAATTTAAAATTCATTTCTCACTTTTAAATATTCTCTTTAACCCTATGCACATTTTCCAACTTCCTTAATTAAACAAAAGGATCAAAATCCATTTTCTAAAAAACATCACTCTCTTACAAAATCAGTATTTGCATCATTAAATAATATAACCCTCTTATAATCAATATATTTAAATATAAATATATATTAAACATATATACAATTATATACTCAACGTATATACAATTATATGTATACGTGTTAAAAATATATAAATATTATTTAAATATATTTAAATAAAAACAATTTAAATTTCAACTCATTTTAATCAAATCCCATTTTGCTAATTAAATACACAAGAAAAATACCCATATATATATATATTGTATATATTAAAATAATAGATAAAAAATATATATAATATGTATACACATATATTTTTGAATTTATAAAAACAATTTATATAAATATATAAATATATATATATATATATATATATATAATTATATAATATATATTATATACTATATATATATAATTTATAAATAAAAAAAAACTTTTAAAACGTAATGAAACCCCACGCATAAAGCAGGGGAGCCCTGCTGTGGGAGGCTGCTATGCAGCCTTCCCCACAGGGGACGACTGTGTAGGCAGCGCAGCTGCCTATGGAGGCAGTGACATTGCCTCCACAGTTGCCTCCCTATGGGGGCGGCTGTGGGAGCAACCCCCTCCACACAATAAAATGCATTTTTTTTTAATTTAAAAAAAAATGCCCCCCTGTATCTGGTAATCTTCCAGAACATGAACTTTCACAAACAATTTTCCCAGATAACAATTTAAGAATTCATATACAAAAGAGATATGTATTTACATATATATGTATATATCAACATAATATATATATATATACATAAAAATTCTCATTTTACAGCCAATCTATGCAATTGCACAACAAAATTTTGCAACAAAAAATAATTTTGACAACACCATATCTGGTTTAAGTTTTCAGTTTGAAAATAAAATTTCTTTTGGTTTTCTTTCAATTTTTCCATTATGTGATTCTTGTTTTTTTTTCTTTCCCCTAATTTCAATAGAAGTTTGCAAGTTTTGAAACAAATTTACATGGGTTTTTATTGAAATTCAAACAACATTTAGAAATTTTCCAACAACATAACAAGATTTAAAACTCTTTCAAAATAAAACAAAAATCAAAGAAGAACCTGATTTTTTTCTCCAAAGCTTGAAGGACTCAAATGGTGCTTCCAAATCTTTCTCCAGCCCACCCAAGAATTTCAATCTTCTTCTTCAAATCCAAGCAAGCCATACCAAAAACTCTCCACCAAATTGAAAATTCAAAAATATATGAAATTGAAATTGCTCAAATAGAGTTTTCCCCAAAATTTGTCAAAACCCTAAAATAAATATCTCATATATATTAAATATATTGCAATTTGGAGATATTTTCATTTTTTGAAATTTAAAACAAAATTACTTTCCAAATGAAATTTCATGCATTTAAAAATTTCTTTTTACAAAAAGAATTCAAAATTTTGAAAAGAAATTCTTTTACTTGTTAATTTTCAAAAAGTGCAATTTGAAACATATTTTCATTTTTATTTTAATTTAACTCTGAATATCCAATAATGCCAAAACAACTAACTTAATTTAATTTATCACCATTAACTTAATTAATCAATAAACTAAATCTAATATAAGATTAGATTATTTTATTGATTAAATTAAATTAATCAATAAAATAACTAACATTTCACCATTGCAACTAGATATATTTAATCGTCATTTTAACTATACCCGCCAATTAATAACCTTTATAATATGAAATTAAATAAATAACCAAGGTGAAAGGGACAACATTAAAACAACTAAACCCGACTACAAACCGACGACACGCTATGACTAGGGTGATGACTTGGTACAGAAAACCTAGCTACTATCTCCCAATCGAATACCGTTGGCCAATGGACACGCTAAAACCTGTGAAATCAGGCGGAGTCGATGTCCTATACCTGTCAACCTGTGAACAAAGAGTATATCGAACATGCATATATATGATATAATAAAACACACCGTGAAGGGGAAATCGCGAAATCGTAGGGCACTCACAAGCGAGTGATGCGATCTCGTCCCCTTCACCAATACAAAATTACTAACCGACGATTCTAACATCAATAATATGATCAAAAGCATAAAACATCATTAATTCAATTATCTGCTAAGTTAATCCAAAACATGCCATAAAGATAACATCAGAGTAAAATACCATCACATCAAAATATAACATTCGCATCGATTTACAGTTTGCGATCAAATAGTAACCAAGTACCAAAGTCACAGCATAACAGAAACACATAACAAAGAAAACACTGCCAATCAAAAGATCCAAAATGGAGGGGTGTTACATGAAGAACATTTAGGAAAGTTTGATGCAAGATGTGATGAGGGTATTTTCCTTGGATACTCCCTTAGAAGCAAAGCTAACAGATGCTACAATAAAAGGTTGAGAAAGATTATAGAAAGCACAAATGTCAAGGTTGATGAAGCATTGAATAATTCAATTAAAGTTGATGGATATGTATCAGATGAACCTGATTGTAGAGAAGTAGAAGAAGTTGTGGAAGAACAAAAGAAGTAGAATGAGAAAGAAGAAGATCTGGTGGTATCCCCAAAGACACCTAAATATGTGTAAAAGAATCATTTATAATATCAAATCATTGGAGACAAGAGAAAATGAGTATTGCCAAGAAGCAGGGCTACTACAATTGCTAAAATAAATCTGTATTTACTTTTTGAAGTTGAACCTAAAAGAGTAAGTGAAGCATGTAAAGATGAAAATTGGATGAAAGAAGAGGAACTTATGTAGATTGAGAAAAAATAAAACTTAGGAATTGGTCCCTAGACCGACATATAAAAACATAATTAGATCAAAATGGGTATTCAGAAACAAGTTGAATGAGAATGAAGAAGTGGTCAGAAATAAAGAAAGGCTTATCTATAAGGGCTACTCACAAGTAAAAGGTATAGATTTTTAGGAGACTTTTGTTTCAGTGGCTAGAATGGAAGCTATCCAAATGTTTTTGGCATTTTCTACTCATAAGGATTTTAAAGTTTATCAAATAGATATGAAGTCTACATTTCTAAATGGTGAATTAGAAGAAGTCTACATGGAACAACCAGAAGGATTTTAGTTGTTAGATCAACCAGACATGGATTGCAAATTAAAGAAGGCTTTATATGGATTGAAACAAACTCCTAGAGCTTGGTATGCAAGGTTGTACATATATTTGATTTTGTAAGGTTTCAGTAAAGGTACGACAGATAGCAATCTTTATTTTAAAATTGAAAATGACAAAATCTTGATAGTAGTTGTATATATTGATGATATTATCTTTGGATGAAATGAAATAATGTGAAAAATGTTTGCTGAAGAAATGCAAAATGATTTTGATATGTTTATGTTTGGTGAGATGAATTTATTTCTTGGGATGTAAATCAATCAAACAGAAAAAGGGATTTTCATAGTCAAAGTATGTAAAAGAAATGTTGAAGAAGTTTGGGATGGATGGTTCCAAACCGGTATGCACTTCTATAGTGTCTGGCTGAAAATTGAGTAAAGATGATGATTCACCTAAGGTTGATCAGAGAAAATACAAATCTATGATTGGAGGACTGTTTTATTTAACTATTACCAGTCTGGATATCATGCATGCAGTTTGTCTTGTGGCTATATTTCAAGAAGACCCTAAAGCAACACATGTTGCAGCTATTAAGAGGATATTCAAATATTTAAATAACACTCTGAATTATGGCTTATGGTATCCTAGGGATACTAATTTTACACTAAGTGCCTCATATGTAGATGTAGATTGGGAAGGTTGTGTTGATGACAAAAAAAGTACAAGTGGTGGTGCATTCTTTCTTGGTTGTAGATTGGTGTCATAGTTTAAGTAAAAAGCAAGATTCAATTTCCTTATCCAGTGTAGAGGTTGAGTATATTACTGCAGCATCCTATTGCACATAATTTTTGTGAATAAGATAGACACTGAAGGATATCCAAGTAATGTATGATGATCCCATCTCTATTTTTTGTGATAATACAAGTGCAATTAACATTTCAAAGAATCCAGTGAAGCACTCAAGGAAAAATCATATACCAATAAGGTATCACTTTTTGAGAGAGAAGGTTATGGAGAATGAAGTAAAGCTTGAGTATGTACCTACAAAGGATCAAATTGTTAACATATTTACTAAGGCTCTTCCTAAAGATACCTTTGAGTATCTCTAGGAGAAGTTAGGGGTTATTGCCCCTCCTTTCTCGAATTAGATGCATATGGAGATGCATCAGTCTGGTGGATCTATGGATCTATCTTTCTTCTGGACTAATGTTTGGTGGTTACATATCAAGGGGAGCAAGTAGTGTCATGTGTTGTCATTGTGCAGTTAATTTGGGTGTACTCCTAAGGAGGAGTATTCTATATTAGTAAAGTTCTTGGTGACAAAGGGGAGAACAATGTAAAATATCTTTTGGATTTTCCATTGATGTCAAAGGGGGAGAAAGTATCATGTGAAAAAAGTAAGGGGGATAAAGCATTCTGAAAGAAGGAGAGATTGATGGTTCAGAGTTATTGTGTTGTCTTTGATGGTTTTCACATCATGTTTTGCAATCCATGACAAAGGGGGAGATTGTTGCAAGTATGAAGGTGTTGTCATTGATGTTAATTGGTTAACTAGTTGTCATTTGGTTGCTATTTTCATTGATGTCATGAAAGTTGGTTATTGGCTGTATATGTCAAGGATATTAAGAAAATTATAATAAAGAAGGTTGTCAGTATTTTGTGTATGCTCCGGTGTATGCTCTGGGTTGTGCTCCATATTGCTTCTATGCTTGTGTGGTTCAACCATATTGATCATGGTTGTTAGTAGTTGTTGTATCCAAAATTTGGGCTTTTGGATCATTCTATAGTGTGAGATATCTTCACTAGTACGTGGCTGTGCATTTCAGTGTGTCTGGTTGAGGTTTGAGAGAAATGTAGTTTATCTAAATTTCTCTATATTTTGGTTTCAGGACTTGTGATTCTAAGAGTAAGTTGATGAGGTCATGTTCAAGTGAAATTTTTTGTTTGAAAAGATTGGATCATGTTAATGATGTGTGTCCTTAATTGTTTTATGTGTTTTACACTAGTGTTGGCCGACCTTGTGTTAAACACTACTTACGAAGTTCATGGAAGCGTGTTGAGGCATGTTGGGACTTATTTAGGTCCTCATTAATTATATGTTTGGGTTGCCCTCATTACGATTCCACCATAGAATATTTTGGTGCCAACCTAATTTGCATTTCTAAATACAAATGGTGTGTGGCTGACCTTGGATGGGTTTCAATGTTGAAGACAATATAAGTACAAGTTGAGATGTTGATGAAAGGCAAGATAGATGAAAGAAAAATGCAAGATAGATGCGAGTTTGAGCAGATCAATGTGAATTTCATGTTAGGGTTTTGAAGGTAGTAAGCTGAAGGCATCTGACATCATTTCATGTGAGTCTATAAGTGTGTGAGTGAATTGTGGTGGAAATCTTTGTTGCATTGAGATAGTTTTCTCTCTATGACAATTCTCTTCTATCTTCTTTGTAACTGTGTGGCAGTGAGCCCTCATTAGACAGTAAGTCATGTTTTGGACAAGTAAGTCATGTCTTTGCAATGAGCCTTCCAATAGTGAACCTTTGTATTCAGTTTTGGAAGTTCTTATATTGTGAGCTAATCCTCACCATGGTTTTTCGCTCATTGGGTTTTCCACATAAATATAGTGTTATTGTGTGTATGGTTTTACTTTTTTCTTTTGCACTTAATGATTAATCACATTAGCAAAGTAAAGGATTTATGAATGGTTATTGATCTAACATCTGGTGAAAGATTTAAAAGTTAAGTTTGCTACAATTGATTCACCCCCCTCTCACCTGTCTTGTTCAACAAGAATACGAATTTCCCCTCCCTCAGATAAGAACTTAAGGAAATCATCATTCTCCATAGTGAGGCTAGAGGTTCCTTGCTTCTTATAATCCTTGTCCTATAATAAAGAAATGGTGGCAGTTGATATGTTTATAACCATAGCAATAGATTTATCATATTGTTCATATTCTCTTTCATGCCCTCCATTATGTTCTTCAAGTTAGAAATCTAGTTGGCTATTTCACCACAAAGGGAGCATTGATTATGCTTATCCTCTTCAACAATAAGGGTATAAGGACTTTCTTTAGTATTAGTAGTCTAGAGACTATGAATAAAATTAGAGTTAATATGAGGAAGACTCATTTCTTAAAAATAAATATTTCCTTCCCATTTCATTATTAGAGTGTGTTCAAGGGTTCTATCCTCCAACTCTTTCTTCTTACTAGAATTATCCTTCTCCAAATCTAAAGGGCTGCTTAACAATTCAATTTCCTTTAGATCAGGAGATTTAGCTCTCACTAGTCCACTGTATCTCCTAATCCTATTTTCTTTACTTGAATGTTTCTCATGATCCATCATTCCATCATTTCCCTCCTTGCTCATCTTAACAAGGTAGGGTCAAAGAGTGATTTAAACATAAGTTGACTATACCATAAATGTATAGCCCCCTTTTTCTCTTTGCTTTTGTAAGAATTTTTCCATCCTACTTTCCCACAAGAGTCATAGATTTCCTCTTATCTTCTATTTTAGTTAGCTCCTATTCATCTAGATAGGTTGGAGATTATTTAAGAGAACACAATCCCACAACTTTCCATTCTTCATAGGTGGAATTTCTACCATTGGGGCCTTTGCTATGTGAAGTAGTAGCCACCAAGTAGCCATTTTTTCAAAGTAGCATAAGTTGTCTTTAACATGACAAGGGATTTATTTTTGGTATACCTCCCTTTGGATCGGCTATTATTTCCACTAACAAAAAAACATGGGGTTTCAATGAAGGATTGGCACCAACAGAGGTGTGAAGGGTAGAAATATTAGACAAATAGTTAACAAGCTTTTTACCCAAATTTGTTAATTCAATCTTATGGGAACTATCCACCATACTAACTCTTATGGGTCTTTTTGGGTCTTTCTAGAGATAAGAACAAGTGTAACTAAAACATACATAGGCTAATCCAATAATGAAGGGGAATGATTAGCCTAAGAGGGTGTTTCTTGTGTTAATTCATGGTTTCCTCCACATAATTTTCTAAGGAGCTCAAAAGGAAGAAGGGGAAATTGAGAAAAACCATATGACACAAATGATTTAGCATTAGGAAATGATAATGGAAGATACATTTGAACCATCCTTCTAATATAAATTATTTGATAAGCATTCAACTTAATTGGTCACATGGAGATGGAAATTTTCCCTATCAAAGCCATTATGAAATTTGATGACATTTTCATTATCATTCAAGAATCAATTTGTTCTCTTCTTATCCTTAACTTTATTCTATATGTGAATCTTATGCTCATCACTTTTGATCCACATAGTAGTAGTGATGGCCTCCTCAGTAACTTCAAAGTAACACCATCTATTTGGATAAGCATTCTATTTTAGGACTCCACAAACTAGATATACATAACCTGATCAAAACCACTCAAACATTCCAAATGAAGAGAGAGACCACCTTATTTAAAAATATGTCACAAGGTCTTTATCATTTTCAATCTCTTCATAGGAAATAGGTTCGATTCAAAACCTATCTCCAACCATTTTTTACTTCACAAAACATAAGAGATACCCCAAAAGAAGTTGAGGAATGACAAATTTTCTAAAGTGAATGTAGTCAATATTTCAAGAGAAGCCACCATAAAAATTAATGAGCAATGAGGTGAGAAAATCCCAAATAAAATTTGTGTGGCTTTAATTTTTTTTTCTTTATTTCAATTAATGTCCAATGATTCATGCGATGGTAATCATTATTATAAAAGATAGTGTACTCGAATGAAAACTATTCGTAATACCTCTGATAAGTTTGTCATATGATTCTATTAGTCATCAAATCAAAATTAGAATGATTCATCTATCTAAGATTCTTCCAAATAAAATAAAAAAATATTTAAAATAATCTTACTCCCCCCTTTGTCCTTAATCTTATTAATAGATAGATTTTTAATTATCATTTTTAAGAAGAGGAGGTATAGAATTAGGAAGGTCTAAAACCCTATGCCAACAATGCCATTGATTCATGTTAATTTTGGCATTGGGCAAAACATCTACCACCTTGTTCTCCTCATGGTAGATATTAGAACTTAAAAATCACCAAGGTTGTTGATCAAAGCCTATATATATCCTAGATAATCTCTCTCATCTTCCATACAAATATAGAGAGGCCACAAATGGTTTCAATAATTATTTTTGAATCACTCTCAATTTGCATTTTTCACACACTTAGAAAGGTATTCAATTCCATACCCCAAAGCGCATTTGAGATTTCTTCTTTGTTATTAGTCTTAATACCCAAGTCTCCCCAAAAAGTAGCAATGAGTTCCCCTTTATGTGATCTAATAATACCCCCACCATTGGTCACCCCAAGATTACATTTATAAGCTCTATTAAATTTTAGTTTAACCCCATTGTGAGTGGGGGTTCCTAATAGGTGTTAGCATAATATGATTTTATAGTTAGGTCCACCTTAATCAAGTATTTATCAATACCCTATCTTTTAGCAATATGAACTTCTCCAAATGAGGAAGACCTTCTAGTTTCTTGATTTTGGAAATCGACGCATTTTCAGCAAGTTTATAAAAGGAAAAGAAAACCTCATCAACACTCCTCCCAGTATCAGGAAAAATACATGAATACACCTCTCCTTCTAAACCCTCCAAACCAAATGAGGGGGTACCTACTCCAAAAGCTCCTTGATGATGGGATGAGAGAAAGGAGAATACTAAATTTCCACAAAACAAAATATATTGTTGTTCATGACCCAACATATTTAAATTTTCATAAAGTCTATTCCAGAATAAACCTAAATCATTCACAATGGAAGAATAAGTGATCAATTGTTTCTTCCTCCTTTTGACATAAAATGCATTTATTAATAATTTGAAATCTCATTTTTGAAGGCTATCCAAAGTGAGGATAATATTTGTGCAGTGACCCACCAAAATTTTTTGACTCTGGGAGAAGTCTATGATTCCATATCTTCCTCTAGAAATAAATCATATTGGGAGGATTGAGAAGCAACACATAAGAATATTTAACTAAGACAATACTCCTTTTATCTTGAACCCAAATAATTTCATCTTCAGAATGGAAATTTGGGATTCTATAGTCAAGGAGTGTCCTTTGTAATTCACCAAACCACTCTGATTTTGACAACAATCCTGAAGGTTTTCCATTGGTTCATTAAACCTTGTCTACAAAATTAATCTTTCACTTGAGGGACAAAATGGTTAATTGAAAGGTCATGTAACACACCAAATGTGGGGTGGGACTAAAGATGTTGTTTTATCCAACTATCTTCCCATAATCTTATATTCATCCCATTACCAATTTTCCACTTGATCTCTTTCCTTGAAAGCTCCTTGGATTTAAGAATATTATTCTAACTTATAGATCCCTAGGGATACTATATGAAAATAAAGTTATCATTTCTTCACACCTCAAGTACTTGGATTTCATGATAGTGCTCCAATCCTTATCTATCTTTAATAAGCCTCCAACCAATTTTAGCCAACAATGCCTTCTTATTCACATGTATCTTTCTAATTCCTAAGGCCCTAAAAACCTTAGGATAACATACCTTATCCTAGCTAACAAGAGCCAATCTCTACTTTTCCTCCACTCCAGTACAAAGAAATCTCCTTTGAATTTGTTCAAACTTTTCAACAATGTATTTGGGTATTTTGAACAAAGAAATGAAATAGATTGGAATACCTTGGAGAGAAACTTTGAGAAGCTAGAACTAGATTGAGTTAAAAAAATCCTTTCCATCCCCTAAATTATCTTTGGATCCTTTTCAAGACACTATCTTAAAAAGTAGGAGTAACCTTCTTAATAGCTAGAGGAAGTCTAAGATAGGTCATTGGGACATGAGCATAGGTACAACCCAAAATAGCTATTATCATTTATTGAAGATTGGTTCCAATTTTGAAAATAAAATCTCTCTTCTCATAATTAATATAGAGCCCAAGAATAGCAATGTAATCTTCCAAGATTTTTTTTCCAATACTATCATCCACAAATTGTTGGATAGATGAAGGGGGTAAAGAGGAAGTGGCTTTGATACCCTTAAGAATCCATAAACTTGTAATATTCATGACATTTCTACCTATCACTTCAAAAACAAGAATGAATAGATAGGGAGATAAAGGGTCTCCTTGCCTATGACCCCTACAACTATTTAAAAATATCTTGGGGTACAATTAACTAGAATTGAAAATTTTGTAGTAACACATTCCTTGATTAAATCCACAACTTGAAACCCAATTTTTTAAAGAGTTTTGAAAATAAATTCCCAAGAAACCTTATCATAGGCTTTATAGATATCGAGTTTCAACACCATACCTTGTTCCATAAAGTGATTTTATTGACAATGATAGTAGCATCCAAGATTTGTCTTGCAGGCACAAAACCTTTTTGATTAATGAAGATCATCTTGTCAAGCATGAGTTGAAGTACAAAACCTTTTTGATTAATGGAGATCATCTTGTCAAGAATAAGTTGAAGTTTGGAGACCAAGATTTTTAAAAATACTTTATAGGTCATGTTCTTAAGGCTAATATGTTTAAAATTGGCCATAGAAACTAACTTCATCTTTTTGGGTATAAGAGCAATAAAAGCGTTATTAAGTTGTTTCAACGTCTCCCTCATTCTAAAGTATTCATCCTTCCCCATGATGTTCTATAAATCCTTTGAAAAAATTCAAAGGGAATCCCTCCAACCTAGGAGCATTAAAGGCCCCAAAGGAGAAGACAACCAACTTAACTTCCTCCTTTGTAATAAGCCTTAATATTTAAAAGTTATCATCCTTGGAAAGGGTTGAAGGGATACATTCCAATAGTTAATCTACAAAATGAGAGGAACATTTAGGTTGCACATTCATAAGAGACTAAAACTAACAAGAGGTTAGTTGGCCCAAATTCTCATTAGAAATAACCTCCACCCCATTTTCATCTAGCAGCTTGGTGATACTTTATAGAAGGTGTTATTAACTTCCATAATAACATATATTTTATTTTATTTTTTATAAATTAATCATTTGGTGTAATTTCTAACTTAGAAATTAAAATATTATCAAGAATTGGTGTTTCATCATTTCTTGTTTCAATAGATGGTTTCAATTTTTTTCTACATTCAAATCAATTTGTGACGATGATGAACCTTCACCTCCAACTTTTTTCAATTGAGAAAGTATTTTTATGTACATTTTTTACTTTGTTTGTCTCACTTTTTATCGATGTGCATAATGCTCTCATTTATATAATTCTAGCAAGTTATATAGTGTGAGTACATTATTTAATGCACTTGTATTATGTATTTTAAAAAAATGTTCTTGCCCTTGTAAGCCTAGAATAGGGTTGGATTACTAAGCCTATGGATTGGGCCTTTATTTATATCCTAAAAATATTATTATTTTTATATTAAATAGCAATTTAAAACTTCAACATCATCAAACTTACTTGTTTTATAACAAAATTTGACTCGAAACTACCACTAAAATGTTGTTATGCTTCTTAGCTTTTTAACCATAATATTTTTTATTTATTTTGAATACATTAATATATTTATCTTTTTCCAATTACTAATATTTTCATATTCCTCAAATGCATGTGTATTTTTTTCTTAATTTTTTAATCTACTTATCTAAAATTTAAAAATATGCATTGAATCATTCTGTGTTTCATTCTTTACAAATTGAAAAAACGAAAAAATTTAAATTTTTTTGGAAGTTGAATAGTAATTTTACGCTTCAATGTCATAAAACTGACTAAATTGCCACCAAAATATTATTTTATTTCTTAACTTATTAATCATTTTTAATTTTTTTTTTAATACATTAAGATATTTTTTCCATCTGCTAACATTTTCATATTCCTCGAATGCATGCATATTTTTTAATCTACTAATCTAAAATACAAAATACACATTAAATTGTTGTGTTTCATTCTTTATAAATTTTAAAATTATCAATTTTAAACTTCAACATCATCAAACTTGTTTTATAACAAAATTTGACAAAGTTGCCACCAAAATATTGTTTTGCTTCTTAGCTTTTTAACCATAAGAATTTATTTACTTATTTTGAATATAAAAAGATTTCTTTTCATTTACTAATATTTTCATATTCCTTAAATGGATGTGTGTTTTCTTTATTTTTTAATCCACTTACTAAAATTTAAAAGTACGTATTAAATTGTTGTGTTACATTCTTTACAAGTTTAAAAAACATAAATTTCTAAAAAAAATTAGAAGTTGAGGGATGCATATGTTGAATGACATGGTTTTTAGGATGCACTCACTTCAAAAATAACAAGAAAATTTTATGATAATATATACAACTTGTAGTACTAATTATTACTTGCACATTAGACACTATGTTATATTTTAGTGAAACACATGAATATTTTTTAGTGTGCTTAATGTTTGTCCATCTTAATACTAACCATTTTTAAAAATCCTTAGTAGTTTAAAAATTAGACTTAGCACTACAATTCGTATTTCAATGACATATTCGAATTTTGACTATATGTATCTCAATTTATGTGTCTAATTTTAGGTTTAGTTTATTTCAAAAAAATAAGTGGTCACTTTTGACCCCCTCTTGTCCCCCATTTCTATACACTTATGATATGTATAGTTACAATAAATAAATTATTTAAGGAGTTCTTAGATAAAATTGTGCTAGTCTTTATTGATGACATTTTGGTGTCTTCCAAGCATAGACTAAAGAGTACCTTCACCTAATTTTGTAGTATTTAATGGAGAATAAGCTATATATAATCAGGAAAAGTACAAATTATTTAGACAAAAGTATAATATATGGGTCATGTGATTTCAAATGAGGATATATTAATGAATCCCTCTAATATTTTTACCAAATTGAGTGGCCAATGCTAGCTAGTGTTGTAAAATGCTTTGATTTTATTCAATGTACGCATGCTAAGAGTGATATTTTATATTTTACACTTTGTGGTACCAAACCAATGGTGACAATGCATCCAAGTGGATTGGTTAATGTTATTGGAGGTATCATTTCATTTCCCAAGCATCCTAATCTTTCCAAGCTACAAAGATTTGATAAAGTCTATTAAGAGCCTTGAGACTAAAAAAAGTGGCAAACTTATCTATTCTCACAAGCCATGACACCTAGGAATGTTTTCTCTACACCTACAATTAGATATTGAACCCTTCTATGATAATCTATCTCATTTTTTCTCAAATCCAAATTATTTGACTATGGTGGCAATGAATGCAATATTACAAAATGCTTCAAGTTTGTTTAGTGTAAGGGTATTAAGAGTTATGTTTTATGTTTTGCACCTTGTGGCACTAAATTAAAGGTGTCAAAATGTTTGAGTGGGTTAGTTAATTCTACTATACATGCCATTTCACTAGTTATGAATCTCAATCCTTCTCGGCTACACGGATTTGGTAGCCTCTTAAGACCCTTGAAACCAAAAAAAGGTAAAATTTGACATATTGTTCTTGCAAGAGTGGTGACTAGGAATCTCTTATCTACACATATATCTAGAGGTTGGGTCCATCTACAATAAACTATCTCAATTTTTCAAATCTAAATTATTTGATTATTGTGACAAAAAATGCAATGTTGCAAAATGTTTCAATTGCATCAAGTATGAAGGTGCTAAGAGAAATATTTTTCATTCTAAACCTTGTGGCACTAAAGCAACAATGCCAACACATTTGGGTGGGTCGATTAATACTATTAGAGGGATCATTTTCTACCTAGGTTTCATGATCATTTTAGTCTACTAGAGCCGACAAAGTCTCTTAACAATCCTAAGATTGAAAATATGGCAAACTTTGATGTAACTATTCTCATAAGCCATGACACTCAGGAATGTTTTGTTTGGACCTATAATTGGAGGTTGGGTCCATTTATTAGGACCAATCTTAGTTTTTTTAACTCCAAATTATTTGACCACGATGAGAATGAATATAATATGTAAAATACAATTACATTTAGTGGAAGGGTACTAAAAGATATTTTCCATCTTTTATTTTCAAGGTAAAAAAATAATTTTTTTCTCCAAAAGTTTAATCTAATTGCGTTGAATATTTGCAAATGATTTAGGAATAGCAAGTGAAAATTGAAAATATAATGATAGAGGAAGTTAAGGGAATTTTTCATCTACCTCCACATACAATTTTAGGTCTTCTAGATGTAATTTTATGATCATGACAATCATCTTAATAAAACCTCTATTTATAATTTTAATTTCAATAAAAATAATAATTTGATATAATTTTAGAGCTTTTGCATTTTATCGAAGGTGAAATGGTATGAAAATAAATTCCTCCAATTTAATTATCCATATTAGTTGGAGCATTTAATAGATTTGCACAAAAAAATTTCCCTTCAACCAGGTAGGATGAGAGTAAAGTAATTAAATGAATTTCTTAAAACAAGTCATACCACAACAAGGAGTCAATGACTAAATTAGATATGCACTCTTTAGTTTTCCCAGATACTTATACTATTTGATTTTTTGTTTAATGTTGAGTGGTGCCTCACATCATATTTTAATATTTTTGTCCAACTATTGGATTTGCCTGTAAATACTGCAGTTAGGAAGTGAATGTGGTGAAGAAACAAAGCACAAATAAGTCCAAAGATACAAGACAACCAACACTAGGAGAAGTATAGAATAAAGATGGCAACAATACTGGTCATGTATAAGGATAAAGAAATGAGCGGCCTCTTGACCATGGTGAGACAAATTCCGCTAAGATTTAAAACTTGTAATGCACTTTTTAATTATTAATTTTTTCCATGGGAAATGTGTCCGAGTAGGATTATTATGGGGAAATTGTAAAGCCTAAATTTTTAATTAAAACTTTGTCCAAGCTGGCCTGAAAATGCAGCTAGTTAGAGTAGAGGAGGAAGCTCTATGTATTTTCTACACCAAAACCGCTGTCATGCAGAGCAAGAAATAGAGAGGTGAAATTTTTTTGTAGAGTTAAGAACATTAGAGTTATGGATAATTTTACTATGGAAGATTTGTTTTATGTTGCAAGGTAAGTATTTGAGTAAGATTTATACATTTATTTGTTGAAGTAGGGTATTTAGGGAAAATGGTATTTTATTTTATAGGGTTGAGTGGGACTATAAAGCATAACATTTTTATTTAGTTATTTTTTATTTTGTAAAGGTAAATTAGCTATCTAGATTTGTACAAATGTCAATTGAGTATTCAAATTGGGTACATTTTATTTGTTATAAATTATTATTTTTAGGGTGTTTTAAGGATTGGTCTTCGTTGTTTTTTAAGGTAGTCTTTGAATTTTTAGGCCAAACACATAAAATTTTATTGTATTGAAAAACCACCTTGTTCTCTAGGCTTTAACCTGAATTAGTAGGATTTGTGTCAACTAACTCCCTTCTGCCATATTTTGAACTCTAATAGTATTTTCAAAAAGTAATCCTCCACTTTTAATGATCTCCAAAGATGGATGTACAGTTTTGGGCAATGGCTGGAACTCCTCAATAAATTCATTTAAGCTCTTAGGGCTTTATTTGAGTTGGGTTCACGGCATGTCTTGGTTTCTGTCAATCAAGAGTCAATTACATACTGGGATTATTTGGACAATTTCCAAGCTACTGTTCTCAGTTTATGCATCATTTTTATCCACGCTCAATTCTATAAGATCATGGTAGCCACCCTCTCCTATTTCACAAAAAGCTTGATGGATAGGAAGAGCCACCTCAAGCTTTTATTTTCCCACTCTGATCAGGGTTTGTCCCTTTCTAGATCAATTCCCACCTCCTGCCTGAAAACAAGACTTGTCTCCTAGAATTAAGCTCTGTACACATACCACACAAGATTGTGTACCATTTTTTAATATAAAAATACTTGAGCCATGGATTAAATAAATTTCATCTACCTTTTTAATCCATGAAAATCCATATATTATTTTTCTTTTGAAATTTTGAAAATCAATATGGTGCTAATGTAAAAGTGTTGTGACCTTCCAACCCACTTATGCCTGAGAGTTAAATAATAGTTCTTTGATCATTAATGAAGATAATGGTGTTGAAGAATAAATTATTCTATATGGTAAAAAACCTCACATGTGGGTGAAAGATATGATGGTTGACAAGGAAAAGGTGAGACATGTTACTTTGGATGGCTTATTAGATGGGAATCATTGAGCTATCAAGTGTATATCCAAGAGTGGGGTTGGGTTTTTTAATTTTTTTTTTTAAATTCTTATTGTGTATTCCTTTATCATTTATTTGGTATTATGAGAAAGGGAGGATAAACATGTTTATAACATGGATTTTAGTTGTAACTTTGGTGTGGAGGAAAATGAGGTCGCGTGCTTACAAATCAAAATCTCTAACCACCATATCCAAGTATGGATAATATCCAAAAAAAATCCTTCATTATTTTTTAAGTACTTAGAACTTTTCATTTGACAGTGTTGTGGATTCACCTTCTACTTGTTCAATGATAGTTTTTTTGTTTTATATGTGTTAACTTAAATTTTAACTAATTTTGTTGAAATTTTGTATGAATGAAGAACCCTTAACTATATATTACAAGGTTGGCTATGATATCATGTTAGCTAGTCATAATGCATTAAACACAATGTATCAATGTTATTTTGTGTTACATTGTTTGGATCATATTAGAGAAAGTATTTGACTATTATGTTATTATGTGTTAATCTAGGTAGAATATAAACAAAGTAATTTTGGTTGTGATATTTTTACCATGTGATACTTCAACCATAGTAAGTCTTTGGGAAAATGATTAAATATGTTGTATGGCAAGCTAGGCTTTCTTGACTATATATCATGTGTTTTCTTATCTATGTTTCAAGGAATATAATTCCAAGGGTAAATACAATGGGATGCTAGTTGAACATGTATTTTAGTAAGAATAATATACATATTGAAAGAAATTACTTTTTTCATATATATAGACATACACACACATAAATATACATGTGTACATGATTGCAGACATAGTGTTACACTAATTTATACATTCAAGCTTATTCTCATAGTAGTATGCAATATTTTTATTCAATAGTATAAATTATGTGCCTATATAATATTGGGCACACTTTTATACATAGAAACACTTTGTTATATTTAATTTAGTAGTTTTTTTTTGTTATAATAATCATTCAAAATAATGAGTGACTAAGATTTTCTATGATAATATTCTTTGAAGCTTTTCTATTTAAAAAATAAGAAGATAAAATTATATGACTTGAATTGAGATTGTCATTTGGTCAATAATGATTTGTTATGTATAATGTTCAGTGCTACTAAAAGTATACAAATAAATTGGGGAAATAGCAAATCCTAAAAGTGTTACATAATGGGTTGAATAGTGAGTGGCTATCATTTTACAACTATCTGAGGTATTCCTAGAAACTGAGTTCATTCTTATTTTTTATACGACATCATTTTGATTAAAATATTTAATCCTTGAGATTGAGCATATATTTTGGAATGGTTTTTTTCATATTCTATACTTAATATATAGTAAATTAATTTGTATATATTTAAAATCTATGTTTTTATATATATTTTGTGTATCAAAAATCATTCATTATGCTTGGACAAATAGATAAATGGGGGGCTTATGGGGTCCTCTAGATTTTTTTTTTATTAATATTAACCTTGCAAATCTTATGTACTAATGTCAGATATCTAACATCTTGGAAATGCATACTTGGATGCCCATGTATATGTTTGAGAGATTTTTTTTAATTAATTCTCCTTGTAACTTGGAATACTATTTGTAGTGACATTAAGAGGGGAGGTTACACATGATAAATGTAGTTACAAAGTGATTTTATTTTATTTATACCACTCATACTCTTAGGTGGTAGCAGAGAAAGTGGAGTATCTTATTATGATGGGTGGATTCCACATTAGTTGGCTACTCCATTTTGGAGCACACCATACTTGGGAATGTGTACCCACTCTTCACATGGATTAAAGATGTTAGTTATGGTTGATATTCATGGATAATTAATTAATTGGTCATGGGGGCGTTATATTTTTGGCATACCAAGGGTTTTTGTCATTTTGGTTTTGTGAAGTCATTCGGTGTTTTCTTTCTTATATTCTCTATAAATTAGATACCTTAGATAGTTTTTCTATGAGTCTTTTATAGATTGAGTAGTGTTATGGTACCAAAATTTTGTTAGATTGAAGGAATAAAGTTGGTGTAAATTGATGTAACACTAATGATGGATTTTTTTTGGAAAGAGTTTCACCATCTACATTAAGTGTTATGTGTTTAATTATATGCACTTGCTAATTTTAATTTTTTTATAAAATTCATACATACTTCTCTAAATTTTTATTTCAAGTTAATATGGTTTATAACACCATCTAAATTGGATCTATAAACTTAATTAATATACTATCACTATATTTATTCACTTTTTTTCTCAACACGATGCATCCAAATTGGTCAAATGACCATATAGATTTGTCAATATTTTGTACAAGAATTTTGTTAGATTGAAGGGAGAAAGTTAGATGTATTGATGTAACACTTATAGTGGAGCTTTTTCTAGAAAGGGTTTCATCATGTGCATCGAGTGTTATGCATTTAATTATATGCACTTCCTAATTTTAATTTGATTTTTTGAATTTCTACATACTTCTCTAAATTTTTGTTTCAAATTAATATGGTTTATCACACTATCCAAATTGGATTTATACACTTTTTTTTTTTAAAAAGAAGGGGTAAAAATTTTATTCAATCAGAACCACAGTACAAAGCAAAGGCCAAAGGCCCAGCAAAAAGAACACCACAAGTCCAACCGGCAATCACCACTACCTATTCATGTCCTCCACTAATAACCTCTCCAGGGTCTCAAGATAATTAGAAGAGAGCTCTTCCTTTCCACTGATATCCCAACCATCCACATTCTCAGAGGCCCACTTCGCAAGACAATCAGCTGCTTTGTTCCACTCTCTAGGGATATGACAAAAGGAGACAGAGTCCAAGGAGCCGCACAGACTCAAAATCTGTCTACCCACCGAAGCCAATTGCCAACTAACATCATCCAACCTTTGGTTGTTCAACAAATCCACAACAATCTGAGAATCCGACTCACAAATGATCTTCCTCCAGCCTAAAGAGCAACCACGTTCAACAGCAATCTTAATAGCAAGGGCCTCCATCAAATTATTAGAATGCTTCCCTTTGTAACTAGAGAAGACTAAAACCACCTCACCATCATTACCCCTACCAATACCCCCCACACCAGCATGACCAGGATTCCCACGAGAAGAACCATCAGTATTAATCTTTAGGACCCCCACCGGGGGAGGCATCCACTTCCCATCATGACAAACTCATTTCCGAACCTGACGGGGCCTTCTACCAGCAAAGCAACCCTGGCTGCTCTCCCCCAAGCTCAAATTCCGCACAATATCAAGATCACCAGGATCAAGATTTTCAGACATGTCACACTTAGCCGAAATAGTCTCTTGAATCCTGCTAATTATCTTCTTCCACAATTGAAGATTTCCAAGATTGGAACCACAAAAAACTCTACGGTTCCTCTCCAACCAAAGGTTCCAAAGAATGAAAATAGGCCCAATAGACCAGGGCACCTGAAGGAAAGGAGTCTTTGTTGGTGGTCTACCCAAACTTTCCCAAAAGTCAATCAAGGAGGTGGCATGAATACACCCATGATGCCAAGCTTCCCACCATCTATGCCATAACTCTCTAGCGTAAGGGCAAAGAAAGAACACGTGGGAGGTACACTCCTCACTATGAGAACAAAGAAGGCAAATAGAGGGTCCCTGAAAGCCACGTTTGCGAAGATTTTCCCAAGTGAGGCACTTCCTCTGAGCAACCAACCATAAGAAAAAATTGCATTTGGGCCAAGAGAAGTTGTCCCAAACCTTCTTCCACCAGTGCACCTCAGCAGGACCATATAAGTTCCTGTCAAGCATAGCATAGCCTTGGGCCACAGTAAATTTACCTTTCGGACTAGGATTCCAAGCCAGAACATCCCTCCCATTAAGGGAGCTGCAAAGCCTAGCCTCCAAAACTCTAGAAAGAACAACACGATCCTCATCAGATCCACCCACGGGCCACTCCTGTGGGTCCTTCCAACAAGCCACCTCTGTCTGCCCAATACGCTTGATAGTTTTAAAATGCTCCACCTTAATCCAACCGGCCTCAGAAAAAATATGGCAAAGAGGCTGAAGCTGAGGAAAACTAGAAAGAATGGGAGGGTGGCCATCCCAAGAGTCCTGCCAAAACAAAACATCAGAGCCTCTATTACAGATCCAAAAGAGGCCCTCCTTAATCAGCTGAGCACCCTTCTTAAGGGTATCCCAAATACAAGAACCTTTACCCAGCAAAGGAAGGCGTGGCACATCGAGGCAATCAACACCAGGCAGATACTTGTGGGTTAGAATCTTAGCCCAATCCTGATCTTGATTGTTACACCACCTCCAGTATAGCTTGGCAGCCAAGGCAGTGACAGCAAGAGCCATAGACCTAAGACCAAGGCCCCCAGCATGCTTCGGCCTGCAAACAGACTCCCACTTGACCAAGCTCCATTTTGAGGAAAGAAGGTTGCCAGACCAGAGAAATTGCCGAGACAAAGCATCAAATTCCCGCACAAAGGTGGACGGGGGAACTTGCACACAACACCTATAAATGGGGAGAGACTGCACTACAGTCTTAAGAAGAATCACTCTCCCAGCAGAAGATAGCCATCTGTAAGTCCAATGGCTCACCTACTTCGAAATTTATCCAAAATTCCCTGCCAATAATCTCTTCGTTGTCCTCCCAAAGCCAAAGGGATCCCTAGGTACATCAAGGGAAGAGAACCGATCTGAAATCTAAGGATCCTAGCAATCCTGCTCTGAATAAGACGAGGAGTATTAAAAAAGTAAATGGAAGATTTATCATCATTAATACACTGACCAGACGCCTTCAGATAGATATCTAAGGCACGCCTGAAGTTCACCGCCTCACTAATTCTAGCCAAGCCCATTAGCCCAGTATCATCCACAAACTGGAGATGAGAGCAGGGAGGGAGAAGGTTGTTCCAGCTCCAACCATGGATAAGACCCTGTCTCACCTGAGATTTAATAAATCTTCCAAGACCCTCTGCCATGATAATGAATAAGTAGGGGGATAAAGGATCCCCTTGCCGGAGTCCCCGAGAAGCACTGAACAAATCTGAAGGTTCGCCATTAATGAGAACAGAGAATGAGGCAGAGGTCACACAACTCAGAACCCAGTTCACCCATTCCTCAGCAAAGCCAAAAGCCAGGAGAGTTTTCTGTAAGAACTCCCAGCTCACCCGATCATAAGCTTTAGACATATCAAGCTTAATAAACATAGCCTTCTCCTTAGAGTTAGCCATAGAATGGATAGCTTCCATGGCTATCACAACACCATCCAGAATTTGTCTCCCTTCAACAAAACCACCCTGCTCAGCCGAGATCAAAGAACTAAGGAGTGGTTTGAGTCTCTCAGCAATCAGTTTGGTGATGATCTTGTAAACAACATTACATAACGCAATAGGCCTGAATTGAGCTAACCGGTCAGCTCCTTCCAACTTAGGTATGAGGGCCAAGAAGGTAGAGTTCATAGACTTGAGCATTTGTTTGTTCCTAAGTGATTCCTGAACCACCTCCAGGAGATCAAGCTTTATAATTTCCCAGAACTCTTGAAAAAACTCAATCGGAAACCCATCCGGACCAGGGGCCTTACCTTTTTTCATGTTAAAAACCACTTTCTCCAACTCAGGTAACAAGATAGGACATAAGAGATTCCCATTCATCTCAGCAGAGACTAGGTGGGGAATACAATCCATGATGGCTTGCTCCTCAGCCCCAGCAACAAGATTCTCCTTAGCAAAGAGGTTTGAAAAATAATTGACTACCTCCCTGGAAATATCGGCATAGGCCGAGATTTGAACCCCATCCTGGGAAATAAGAGAGGAGATAGAATTTCCATGTCTTCGAGCCTTTACTGAATTATGGAAGAATGCAGTGTTCCTATCCCCCTCTTGAAGCCAATCAATACGAGATTTCTGCTTCCAGAAGATCTCTTCTCGGAGTTCCCACTCTTCTAAACTCTTAAGGGCCAAGGACTCAGCCATACTCAGGGCAGAGGTCAACCCTTGATCCCGAATCTGATGAGTGATAGAATCCAACTTGGACTGGGCATCCAACTTCTGAGCTTGAAGGTTCCCAAAATGCTGTTTATTCCATCTCTTGAGCTTGAACTTCACATGTTGGAGCCTCTTACTAAAAGTAAACATGGCTGTCCCATGGGAAGGCATCCCCTCCTGCCACCAATCCCACATAAGATCATGCAACGACTGATCTCTTAACCACATCAACTGAAATTTGAAAGAGGGATTCTTGGTGACACCATAGACAGTGACTGAGAGCTTGATAGGCCAATGATCCGAGCCCCTCCAATCAAGAATTTCTGAACTGGTAATCAACCTACTATTCAACCAATAGCAGGAGACAAGAAATCTATCAAGCCTCTCTGAGATAGCCTCAGCACCACATCTCCTATTATTCCATGTAAAGACACCATTGGTTGGCTTCACATCAATGAGGTTCAAGGACCCAATCATATCCCTAAGTAAATTTGCAGAAGGGTCCAGCCTGGCTAAACCACCCCATTTTTCATCCAATCCAGTAACAACATTAAAATCACCAGCCATAATCCATGGAAGAAATGGGTCCAAGGCACGGATGAATTGAATGTGGGCCCAGAGATTCGACTTACCTGATAGATCAGTTGGAGCATAAATATTGGATAAAAGACATCTCTCTCTAGTCGCGAAGCAGGAGGCAACCAGAGAAATGGAAGACCGGCTAGACATCCACCATAAGGGGGAGACTTTCCTAGGGTTCCAGAAGCAAGCCACCCCCCCTGCATTATTCAGAGCACCCACCCCCTGCGAATTGCCTTGGGGCCAGATACGCGAAGCACAATTCGCCAAACCATCAACAGTAAGCTTGGTTTCCTGAATGAAAACCACATCAGGTGACTGCAATTCAATTAATCTACGAACAACCTTTTGTCTAGGGATGTTGTTCAACCCCCTTACATTCCAAGATAAAACAATCATTTATGAGGGTGGGAAAAATGGGAATCAATGGGTTTCACAAACCCAGACTCGACCAAAGTATCACCCATCAGCTTAACCTTCTCTTGATCAGTTTTCCTTCCACTCTTTGATGGTTTATCAAGAGGCCCCTTCTTAAAGGCTTTCTGATGTAAACCTAAAACCAGAGGAGCTTTGTTACCCTTTATAGAATCAGAGGCCCCCTTAGGAGTAGGGGGATCATGGGCCACTACTACCGGGCCCTTCGGAATCTGTGGCCCTTGGAGAACCCTGAAATCCTGAGCTTGAGAAGGCAGATCCATTGCCATCTGATTTACTTGGTGGACCTCTGAAGATAAAATCTGATCCTCTTTCCTTGCATTCTCATCCGGAACTTCATGCAACTCCTTGGCCCCAGAAGAGAGTTCAGCAGGAATACCTTCCTCCTGGACTAGATCATCAAGAATATCAAACTTGTTAAAAGTACCTTCATTCTGTCTATCTAGCAAGTTCGCTTCTTGCCCTTGCCTCTGTTACGAGACTTTACTGGAATAAAACCCTCATTATCCACAGATTCATTAGACATCGGATCCTTTCCCTTGTCCCCCCTAGGAGGCCCAGAGGCAGCCAAGGGGGGTTTAAATCTAGGGCATTTGCGGTGTAAATGACCATATTCATGACAAATTCTGCATCTAAAAGGTAGGGTCTCATAATCCAGCTGTTGGATCCAAGAAGAGGAACCCAAGCGGATTTCCATAGAGTCTGGTAACGGATTATTCAAATCAACTTCAACGCAAATGCGAGCAAAAGAAATTACCTTACGATCCTGAGTTTGTGACGCAGATCCCACAGGTATTCCGAGCAGAAGAGAGATCGAGTGGAGAATATCCTCCCTCCAGAATTCCAACGGAAGCCTCGGCAAACGGACCCACACAGGAACTCGCGAGGGGATCTCTTCAGCGGAGTTGAAGCCCACGTGCCAAGGCTTGATGAATAGCCCAACTTGGTTAAAGAAATAAGGGCCACCTTCAAAAGCCCTATTCCTATCCGACATGCTTGAAAAGATAACCAAAAAGTAGTTATTAGCTGCCAAAATGATCTCCATGTCACCTTCAGGGTTCCAAACCCGATGTGCCCAGGAATCCAACACGGGTAGAGATAGACGAAGGCCCAAAAATTTGCAAATTAGTGCATGATTACACCAATAATCAACATCTTTAGAAACTTGTTCAGGTTGAATGACCAAAATCGGACGATCCTCAGATCTCTCCAGACATCCATTTACTTTTTTAATTCGTAACCTCCCTTGTGAAGAAGAAACGCCATCCCCAGATTGGGATTTACCCAGCTGATCCGTAACACCAGCATGCAACGAAGAAGATGGCTCCACCCTCTCCAAACCCCCATGAGAAGCCTGAGACAAGGAAACACCCCGAATCTCCATCATTTTATTTACTACATATATGGTGTAAACTTTAATTTTTATTTACAATTTATTTTAATTTTTCTACACTATTTACTTTATTTTTATTTGAAAAACTATTTTTTGATAATACATTTTTTATTTTTTTTTGGCGAAATGCTATCAGAGAGGATAGCGCTCGATTAATTTACTTGAAAAAAAAAGGATTACATTTCCAGACCTAGAAATTCTTAGTAAACCACCACAACCATCTTATTTGCTTGAATGCGCCTCAACCACACTATTGCACAAAGGCCATACAACAAAGGTTGCATTTACCATCCGGCCCAGTTTACCATTCAGAAGACTTGGCAACCTTCCGCCACCACTTGCTTCTGGTAGAATGCACATTCTTTGCTAGGTATCGACCTAACAATTGCACCAACACAGTAATGGATACCTTGCAGCCTTAGCAAGCCTTCCCATTTAGGCGCTGACAAAGATAGCTGAAGCTAGGGAACATGAGAATGGGAGACGAACCGGCCAACCATCAAACCGCTTATTTACCTCTTGGAGCACAACATTTCACCTTGAGCCCCTTCTAAATCAGATTTTAGAATCTCTTTGGCTTTTTCCCAAGACAGAAAATTATCAAAACATTTGCACTCGACCCTTTGATCAATCCCTTCATTCACCAACATGTCTGCTAAACAGTTTGCTTGTCTGTAAACATGGCAGATCATGAAATTGCCAACTAATTCCAGCAACGGCTTTAACCTACTCAACCAATTCTGCAGTTTCCAACTAGGGGCTTTGTTTTTACTTATAACACTAACAATGATTTGCGAATCACCTTCGAAATCTACATTACACAGATTATTATCTACATAGTATTTAAGGCCTTCAAAAAGACTAGAGGCTTCTACATCATTATTGGTGCCTTCTTGTAGCTTTATTGAAGATGCCCAAACCAACTTACTTGAACGATCACAGATTGCAAACCCAACACCCGAGGGCCCCAGGTTGCCCCTAGAGGCCCCATCAAAGTTAAGTTTTAGTCTGCCTTTCAGGGGTAACTTCCATTTTGCTTTAATTTCTAAAGCCTACCACTCAAAACTTTAATCAAAGACCAATTTTTCGCCATTTGTTGATCCCATGCCAAAAAATAATTGAACTGCTTACCCTGCAAGATGGTATTGAAGTGCTCACTTATGCCTCTTTCTATTTTGTCTATCACCATATTTACTTGAGAAGTTTTGTCATTGAAAATTCTATTGTTTCTTTCGCACCAAATTTGCCAGATTATCATAGCCGAAGTTTCAGTCCACAGACCTGAGAAAGCGGAACCTTTCCCAATTTGGGGCCAGGATTCAAAAATTTGTTTCACTTCATTTTGCAAAGGCCCCTGCCAGCCCAATTTTGTAGAGAAGGTTGCCAGTATCTCTAAGCGAACTCACATTGCACTAGTAAGTGGTTTGTAGTTTCTTCACTCTCATTGCACAACGGGCATCTGAAAGGACCCAAGATTCCAATTCGATTGAGCCTCTCACCTATTAGGATACGGTTGTGCAAGGCAGTCCATGCAAAAGCTCTAGCTTTGGGAAGCACAAAGCTCCCCCAACACAATTTCTTTGGCCACGATTTTTGAGAGAGCTCATATTTTAGAACTTCATAGCCAATCTTGGGTGTGTATTCGCCAAAGGTTGCTGCACACCAACTGATTTTATCCACCTCACTAGTGAAGAAAATGTGCCTTTTTGCCAGTTTAGCTTTGAGAGCCTCCCTTGCAGTTGTATCTAAAAATTCAAAGTTCTTCCATTCAAATTCCCACCTACCCTTCACCTTTTTCTGAATAACAAAATCGGCCACACACACACACCATACCTATTGCTAGTAATCCTAGTGTCCTCCATACCTGGCAGAGAGCTTAAAGGTGCATACCCATTCCACGAGTCATGGCAGAGTGAAGCCTTTGAGCCATCTCTAATTGTCCACGTCAAATGTTCTGTTAACAGAGGTCTACAACTCAATACAAAGTTCCACATAGTTGAACCTCTTTGTGGATTTGCTATTGTGAGGATACGATTCGCCTCCTGTGAATCCAAATATTTTGACCTAAGCAATTTACTCCATTGAGTTTTTGGCTTCTTGAAAATATTCCAAGCGATCTTGGCCCCCAACGCCTTGTTTTGAATAGTCAAATCTTTTATACCAGCACCGCCTTCTTCCTTAGATTTCATCAGTCTCCCAGCCGATTAATGGGAATCATTCTTTTTGGTGGGCTCCATCCCACAACTACTTCATCTGAATTGCAACTAATTGCTTTGCGCACTTCCTTGTGAGTTCCACGCAAAACAAAATATAAATGGGAATTGCGGCAAGGAAAATTTTCACCATAGTTATCCACCCAGCAAGTGTTAACCACCGGCTGCGCCAGGAATCCTTTTTTGATTGGCACTTTCCTATTGGCTTGCCCCACAAAGAGTGGAATGCCTAAATATTTTGTTGGGAGGCTACCTTTATTGTAATGTAAAACATTTAAGACTTCTTGTTGCTGCCTTTTGCTTGAGTTGAAAAAATAAACATTGGACTTTTCATCATTCACTATTTGGCCAGCTTCTTTGGCGAATGTATCTATGACCACTTTGATTTCACATGCTTCCTCCTTCGTGTTCGAGCCAAATAGCAACGTATCATCTACAAAGAGGATGTGGGTGGTAGCTGGCAAAGGGGGCACTGCTACAATTCCACGCCAAAGGCCCAACCTGTTCTTATCAGTAATGTGCCTGCTCAACGTTTCCATCAAAATTACAAACAGAAACGGCAAAATTGGATCGCCTTGATGCAGCCCTCTTGCTCCATTAAAAAAGCCACAAGGGGACCCATTGATCAACACTAAATATCTTGGTGTGGATATGCAACAAAAAACCCATCTTATCCATTTTTCTGCAAATCCCATTTTTTGCATTATTTTGATTAGGAACCGCCACTGCACCCAATCGTATGCTTTACTGAGGTCCAACTTGACCATCATGCCACCTGAGTTTGAATGCTTCAAAGTATGGACCATTTCATGGGCTACTATGATCCCGTCTACAATGTTCCTACCCGAAATGAAACCACTTTGCTCCTGAGAAATAATTCTGCGCAAAATGCTTTTCAACCTATTGGCCATCACCTTGGTTATTATCTTATATATAGTGTTACATAAGAAAATCGGCCTAAAGTCGACAAAGGTTTCACATCTTTCCTTCTTTGGAATTAATGCAATATTGGTGTTGTTCAGGTCTTTCAAAATGTTTGATTTTCGCCTGGATTCCTCCACGACCTCTGTAACCTCTTTCCCGAGGAAATCCCAGCAAACTTGATAGAAAAGCGCATTGAAACCATCTGGGCCTAGAGATTTCTCAGGATGCATTTCAAAGGTGGCAGTTTTGGCCTCTTCTTTCGTTACCTTACCCATTAACAGCTCGTTATCTTCCTGAGAGATTGACTTTTCCACCGAATCTATGATGCTGCACTTTAGACTTTCGAACCTACCTTCACCGCCCAACATATTTTCAAAGAAAGCCACACCTGTATGCTGGATGTCCTCTTCTTCTTGAAAGATGTTCCCCAATTCATCTTTTATTTGGTTAATGCGATTCCAACTCCTTTTAATTTTAGTGGTTTTTTCCTCCTTTGCCAGGACCTCATTGTATTCAAACATGAGCAGCTTCTCTTTTTCATATTCCACTTGAGTCATACCATCTTTTACAATTTTGTCACCCAACAGTTCCAGTTCAGCTTCTAATCTTGATTTTTCTTCAAATATATTTTTGAATACATTTCTATTCCAGTCCTTCAGCCTTTCTTTCATCCTCACCAATTTCTTCTAGAAAATGAACATTTTTGTACCTTGGCATTGAATGGGCTCAGACCACCATGCCTACATCAGGTTTACTAAGTCTTCATTTCTCAGCCACATTTTCTCGAACCTAAATTGTCCTCTCACTGGTTTTGTGTTGGTGGTTATATTTAGTTCGACAAGAAAATGGTCTGAAATAAAGATAGATCTTATTGTTGCTTTTGGAGGAACATTCTCCTCCAACCAATCTCCAGAAGCTAGAAACCTATCGAGCCTTTCAACAATATTTGTAAACCCCCGCCTCCTATTGTTCCAAGTGAAAGAACCATTTGTGGTTTTGATATCTAAAAGATTATTCGCTTCAACAAAACTGACGAAGTCTTTTTGAGATTGGGACACTTTCCTAATACCACCATTTTTCTCACTTATGTCAAGAATCGCGTTGAAGTCACCACCAATGATGGTCTTTGGAAATGCCAATTCTCTAGTTATATCATCCCAAACAAACTTTTTCTCTTCTATTTTGTTAGGTCCTATTGGTGTACGTTTTATCATCCACCGAACACACAGAATAAAATGTCCAAAGACACTCTATCCTCTCTTGAAAAACCAACGCGTATGCTAAGATTGCGAAATCATATGGCAGTTCCAAGGTTTCTTTTGTCAGGTCATGACGTGTGGATAAGCTCAATGGGCGTTGTGATATGCTGGTAATACACAAAGGGACTTACGCTAGGCTTGTTCAATTCACAAGTTAGGACTTAGACGGATTTAACATTAAATGCTTCTTCTCTTGGGATTTTCAGTTTGAGATTTCAAAAAAAAATGCCAAAAGGATAAGGGTTTAGAGGATCTAATCTATTCCTAAGAATTCAAGAGACAGTAAAGATTGGGTGAAACTAGTAACCACGCTTTGCTTCGCCTCCCTAGGACAACTACACAAAGTGGGTGCAATCTTCAAAGGGTGTGATTATAATTTTCATGTCTAGAACAATACTTCTCCAGACTAAAGTTAAGCATCCACAATCATAAGCTCAGGCTAACTTTACGCATTGAATAAAAATCATCTATTCAAAGAAAGTATGAGCTAAGTTTCACCAATCAATACTATCAAATCTTTCATTCATTTAACATGCATTTAAAACAAATTATATTCTAATTCTAATCTAATGCTGAAGAAGCTATGCGACCTTGCAAACCACTTGACAATAAAAGGGATTCAAAGCAAATCATGCATAAGAGCTTTTATTATCGGAAGTAGCAATACGCAACAATCTCATACACTTTCTTCACCCTTTACAAATGAGGGGCGAGCTCAATTTATAGGCTCCCCAATTACAATTCAATGGCCAAGATTGATTTAGGATCAACGGCCGAGATTACAAAATAAAACCCTAATTAGGGTTTGTCACAACCAACTACCTCTTGACCAATGAGAAAATTTCATTTGGGGACACTTGTCCTTCTGCTAAATATAAACCAACGATAAAATAGAAGGTTGTTGCATGTTGATTTGGAACAATTTGATTGGTTGGAAGATGATGAGGCGCCACCTCAACGTGTTGGATGTCTTCCTTGGTCACTTTGTTTTTCTTCCATATGCTTGCCTTAGAATATTTTTCTTTGTCGATGACTCTATCCTTGGTGCTTGTTTCTTCCTAGCTTTCATCTTGGATTCGCTTTGAGACTTTGATTTCTTATTCTCACCTGTATTGGAAGTCTCGCCTTGAAGCAAATGTCTGGACTTGAAGTTATTTTCTTTCCTGATTGCTTTGAAATTCCTCCTGCTTGAATTGGATTGGTGTTATTCCTTTTGGATTTCCTCTCTGAATTATCCAATTTGTGTCAAGAAATTGTCTAAGTATGGAAATTTGTTTGAAACATTCTACTTGTCACCATCTGATTCTGATTGGAGGCTTGTCTATAATTCTTCTAGGGATAAAATCCTTCAAGAAGTTGCCCTGATTGCTTCTTTCAAGTGCCTTGAATTTGGAAAAGAATTCCTCTGTGCTATTGCCACAATGGAGGAAATTGGAATTTTCTTTGTGAAGGATTTCCCATACTTAGCCAAATTTTGGCTATTCGGTTTCATCTTGTAAAACCTTCACGCGGACTATTCAACTTTTAGTCAAGATTTTGGCCATCTCGATGCTCGAATGAACTTTGCCTGTGGACTTTCCTTCAATTCTGAATCCGGCTTGTGCTATGTAGGACAAATTCCATCCTTAGACAAGGATTTTATTCACTTCCTCTTTATTTTCCTCTTCATTCCTCTTATTTTCTTTCCAACATTTAGTCAATTTTCTAAAAAAAAAATTCTCCTTGGGCGGACTTTAATATGTGCATGCCATTGTGCAAGGTGAACTTGACTTAGTCTTGGACATTTCTTTTTCCTTGAGCGGACTTCACTTGAGTTTGGAAATTGCTTCTATCTTGACCTGGGTCGGACTTTTATCCCCCTTGAGCCAAAGTCGGACTTTACATCATGCTTGCCATTGTGCTTGGCAGACTTGATGAATGTTAAGACATGCCTTCTTTAAGCAAAGTCGGACTTTACTCATGTTTGGACAATCATTTCTTGGGCAAGGTCGAACTTTCCATTGGTTTGGACGTCTTTCTTTCTAGCCAAGTCGGACTTTATCATGTCTTTGCCATTCATCTTCTTGGGCAGACTTGGTGGATTCCATTCCAAAAGGTGGCGGACTTTACAAACTTCTTGCCATTCCTTAACTTCTTCCAAGCAGACTTTCTTGTTGGCTTTCCACATTCTATCTCTTTGTGGCGGACTTTGGAGTGAACTTTCCAAAGGCATGGTGGACTTCCTAAAGTCTTTGCCATTTATCTACTCAAGGCTTGGGCGGAATTCTCAAATGTTTTCCATGAGTAGGGCGGACTTTGAAAGTTTCTTTCCACTCTCCTTTGATGCCTTGGGCGGACTTCCTAGCTAGCTTTCCAAGTATCTCCAAGGTAAGGCGGACTTTCTTGTTGGCTTGCCATTTCTCCCTTTCCACATGCTAGTGGACTTCCAAAAATTCTTTCCACTTCTTGGCTGACTTGGAATCATCTTTGCCATTCTCCCTATTCCTCCCAAGCGGACTTGCCATTGTCTCTACCATTTTCCTTGGGCGAATTTCTTCAGAATTTCATGCCTTTTACTGCCTTTTGGTTGATTTTCTATTTGGTTTTTCATTGCTTTTTTCTTCTAGAGGTCTGATTTTCACTTGATTTTCCAGATTTTTGCATGCTTTTCAATTGATTTTTTGATCTAAAGGCCTGATTTTTGGTTGCTTTTCTGATTTTTGCTTAATTTTTCATTGCTTTTTGATTCTAAAAGTGGAAACTTTGACTCCATTGTTTGTGGGACCCTAGCACTTTCTAAAAATAGAAAAAGCAAAAATCCCTAAAAAATATGGGTCTCGGATTAGTCCAAAAATGCCAAAAATGAAAAAGCAAAAAGCAAAAAAGTAGAATCCCTAAAAAATATAAGTGTCAGAATTGACTCAAAGCACAGGCGATCCTCGTCTTTCGGACCTTCTGAGCACTTCCATGACGTTTAGGCACTATTTCAGGCTTGAATTCCCAACTTGGCTCAAATGACTTCAAAACTTTAACTCCACATTGTAAAAGAAAATAGTGATTAGCAGTTGCAATGCCATGGCAAAAACCCTAAAAAGCAAAAACGAGGGGGTCCCCATTTGCAATGGGGCGATGTGTGAAAAGGTCACAACAGGTCCATATACATTGAAAAGTTCAAAGTTAGGGGTTGAAGATAGGAGGTTTACCTTTACTTTCTGCTAGTATTGATTCTCTACCAGTGGTTGCACCGCAACACTTGTAGGTTTCCATAGAATGCCCAGGCCCCCTGAAGCCCCAATTGCAGCAATGAATAAGCCACACCAACTTTTACATGCTTTGATGAACGCTTTGATTTTCGGACCTTCCAATTTTGTCTCTTGAAGAAGCACAATATCAACCTTTTGGATCTCCAACTGGCATTTCACCAGTCGCTTTTTTGTTAGTGGTGTTTAGACCCCTAACATTCCACGTAAGTACCTTCATTGCCCGCCAAGGGAGGGTCAACCTCCCTTAGATCTTGTCATATACATTTTGATTGAGGGTTGATTTCCTTTTTGGGCCTCTTCGTCTCTTTTCTATTTGTTTGATTTCCTTCCTACTTTTGAAGAAGACGCCTTTGTCATTTGGCTGATGTGGCGTTCTTCAAAAATATCAATTTCGTCTAAAACCCCACAATTGGATTCCAAGTCTGACATTGCTTCGTCACCGCCTTGATCAATCAAGGGAGGAATAGACATTAGTGGCAGCAGGTTGGCTACAAATTCACCTTCCTCCAACCATTCCACTTCCCTTTGAGAATCCGTTACATCAACAACTACTAGGGACCAGTCCTTCGTTTGAGTCTGGTTCTTGTGGAACTGTTTCCTCATTGCCATCGCGCTAGGCGTTTTTTTCCTGAGGCTTTTCCTTCCAAACCTCCTTAAATGTCCTTGGAGACCTTAAGCAATCTTCTTGGTTGTGATTGCGTCTTCTACATTTTAAGCAAAAAAGAATTGCTTTCTCCACTTCCAGAGTTTGGGTCCACACTTCACTGCCACACACCAGTTTAATCTCTCTCTATATTTCTTTGATTGCTAAAATTCTTATTCTTGCATAAATTATGGATTCACCATTCCTCAGATCAACTTCTAGAGTTTGTCCTAACAAGTCACCTATCTTTTTCAGACATCTTCCAGACTAGTATTCATATGGGAGATTGTACAATCTTACCCACTGCGGACCTTCCTTGGGATTGAATTCAAGTGGATTGAAATTACGTCTATTTCTGCAGATATAGAAATGTGTTTCCAAATTTCCAAGTATCAACCACCAAAATTTGGTCTCTAGTTTCTTCGTCCTCAAAAGAGGCCACAAAGAAACCCTTCGGCATAAAATTAATGATTATGTCTCTTTTCCATGTAGAGGACACCCAATCTTGAATCACCTTCCTTGTATGTCTCTTGCCCAAAAAAGTCCAATAACCGCTACTTTTTCAAGAACTTCAACATCTCTTACCACAATTTCAAACACATTTATTGACAAAATGTTGGGATCAATTCTCACTTCTTTGGGATTCCCACGCACCCCTACCTTTTCTGGATCCTACTCTTTGCATTGAAGATCTTTACCAAAGTGATCGCCATTCCTGTCTGTTACCATTCTCCTCCTCATCATCCACTTTCTTGGGAATATGACCCTTAGGGATTTTTTTTATGATAATTCACTTGTTTTTCTTTTGTATGTCATTTTTTATTTTACTTTTGAAAAAGCCACCATTCATTAGTTTGGTGATTCTGTCTTGTTTTTACTTTAAAAAGTGTAATAAATATTATATACTTATATGTCACTTTTTAATAGTATCATATTGATATGCATTTTGAAATTTTAATACATTTACATTTAAAAAATAAATGTTGGCCTTAAATATTTTTCCTTTCACCTCTATTATCCTTATTTTTGACCTTAGCAAATTTTTAACTTTTAATATTTATTAAAAGAACAAGTGTCTAATTACTTCTCAAGTCAAAATCATCAATTGTGGGTTGTGTTCAGCACATGCCCTAAAATCACAAAAAAAGTCTTGTATCATCCTTGTTACTTTGGCTCTTCTATGCCCATGATTGATACCTAATCCAAGAATTCCTTCAATGGCCCCCCCTTGGTCAATTTATGCTTAGTATTGGGCTTTGCCCCCCTTCATACTTTTGTCATGTGCTTAAGTCTCGAAAATGTGAAAAATTTCTACGAGTCTTTGGGTCAATTTCTAGCCTTGGGAGACATTATGGGCTTTCTCATAATAGAATGCCTCCCTTCAACCCTCGATTCTCCACACCTCTATGCTTCCTCTTTTTTGTTTCTTATGAACTTTTGAGGTTTACCGTTTTCCTTAATAGATTTTCTAAAAGTTACCTATTCCCAATTTTGAATCATCTGCTAGAGTTCCAAGCTTTGCCATGATACCATGCCAAAAGTGTTAAAGACTAGAAAATCCATGCCTCTTGTAGTGCCCCTCCATTCTCACCGCGAACGTGCAGGTAGTTTAGCTTTGGAACTTGGAGGTGAAGGTAAAATGATGGGGTTCCTTAGCGGGGCGTTACATCTTGGTATCAGAGCCCAAGTTCTAACACTGGGTACTCTGGTTTTATATGAGCCCATTATGTTGTCCTAGTGCTTAGACTCTTGAGCTTATGGTTTTCCCCTTTTGTTACCTTCGCTTAGCAACCTTAGACTTATCCTTTGGTGGTGTTTGTCCAATGGTGCAAAAAACTGGTGGAAAGGATAGGACCCTTGGTGTAGTGCGCAATGCATCGATATTCTTTCTATCAAGGATGCATTATGGACCCTTGTGTAGCCTTGTGATGTGACTTTCGGTGATGTGAATTTGTGTGTATATGAAGAATGTATGTTAAATCGTCAATATAGTACTTATGAAATGATAAATTGTGTTTCCATGCTTCTAAAAGGTGTAAAATCATG